>OY288282.1:21672995-22272995 GCA_958450335.1 Hibiscus tridactylites
AGGGCCATTGTTGGTTGGACGGGTTCTTGTGAGAAGTGGTAGGCTAGTCGTGTATAAGTAAATCCCTTCTGAAGTCAGCTAGTGGTATGTGGAACGGCTGGCGGAGTCAAGGTTAGGGTTTTGTGACGTGATTTTCGAATGTTGTGTGAGTAGTTTTGGTGAGTCGTTATGGTAATGATGGTGGCAGATGTGAAGGGATGTTGTCAACATTTTGGAAAGTGTGTGTAAGCAGTTGATGCTTAAAAGTTTTTGCTTGTTGTGTAATCTTTGGAAGAAGTTGAGCAGTTTTGCAAGGGGTTTTAGAAGCAGTGAAGGTTGTGGGTCACATGGTGGCTGAAATTGGAAGGGTTGGTGCCACCATGTGTGCGAGTTTTGGGAATGATGAGATAAGGTGGAGTATGGGTAAGAATTTGAAGTTCTTCGGGTTGCTGAGGCTAAGCGCAGTTCGGGGTTGTGAAAGGTTAAGCTGAGCTTAACATCTGATTGTTCTGGAATTTGTGAACAGTATGCGATCGTGTTGGGTTTGGTTATAGTGTAAGTTGATTTGTGGAGGAGTTGGTTTTTGTGGTGTTTTGTGTGGAGAGTATTCCGTGGTGGTTAAGTCTCCTATGTTGCCTTGTGGGTTGCCTTGAGAAGTTTGGTTGTGTTCTTTTCGCCGGTTGAAATTTCGAGGACGAAATTTCCTAAGAGGGGGAGAGTTGTAACACCCCAATTTTGGGCTTAGAAGTTTTGGGTTGAACTGGACCGGTCGGATTTTCGGTTCGAATATAAAAGGTGGTTTTAAGGAAAGCCTAGTTCGGGATGCATTGAAAATATGGAAAAATATCTTAAAATCCTGTTTTATTATACATAAGAGAGTGGTGAAATCAATTTTACAAAATGAGGTTTGGAAATATGACATTTCAAGTTACTGACTAAAATGTAATTTTTGAAAAGTTCGTGACTGTTTTAAAAGGATTGAAACTTTGAATCTTTAAGGAGCTAATTTACCCAAGGGAGGATTTCTCCAGATTTTTCTTGATTTTTGAAGACTCATTTAGTGTTTAATTAATAAAAAGAAAAGAGGGAAAAGTGATATTTTAGTTTTATAACTAACTTTTACCAAAATTTTCCTATTTCATTTTCTCTCAAAATTCCCTCAGCTGAACACATTTCCACAACAACTTTTCCTTTGATTTTCACACCTAAAGTTGAGATTTCAATTCCTAAATGATTCTTAATCATTTCTACACCAAATCCTCATCATTTGCTTAATGAATTTTCAAGGATTTTGGCTCTAAACAAGGAGAAATCCACATTTAGAGGAATGAACGTCCTTCTCCTCTAAATACTCAGTTCTTTACTGAAATTCCCAAGTTCTCAATCCTTAAATTGAGTTTTATTAAAGGTTTTAATGTTGTGTTCTTGATTTTGGCTTGAAATGCAAGATTTGGATTTAATTTTGAAGAAATTCGTATTGGATGATTGGGCTCTGTTTTGAGATGTCTTTTTGATGTATTTTGGATGTCTAAATGTTGTGTAATTGAGGTTTAATCAATGCAATCCCGAATAGGTTGATTTTCCTAAGCTTTTACTTGTGAAAATGGTGGTTTTTGGGGTGATCTTGGTGTTTTGTTAATGCTGGAGGTATAAGGACGAGTTTGGGATCATTTTGGATGTTAATTGATGTTTAATAATGGTTAGAAGTGATGGATCTTGGCTGGGTGATGTTTTGTATGAGTTTGAAGGTGATTTCGGTTGTGTTTGGTAGCCGAAATGTCGGATTTATGTAGAGCAGCGAGTTGAGTTGTGTTGCTGGTGTTTTTAATGCATGATGATGCATTAATCCTCTGTTGTTATGTGTTTAAAACAGGGGAGAATGATTCGGAAGCAATAGAGGTAGCTTTGGAGGGTTCGGATGCTTGGAAGGCTTGTCGGCAAGCTTAGTTTTGTGTAACGGTGAGTGAAGTTGGGTTTTCAGCTTTGAAACCAATGTTTGAAGGTTATGGGAGCTTAGTTTAAGTCTAAGCAACTTAACTAAGCTCAAGAGTAAGTTTTCGGAAAAACTCTTTCTCTTGAATGAACCATGAGATGGTTGGATGCATACATTTAATTTGCATGTTTAAATTCTGTTTTGAAAGCATGTTTTAGCATGGTTTAGTGCTGGTTTTGAAAGTCATGTGTTGTAGGATGCTCAAGGTAAGAGATCCTTGGTTTTGTACTTTGGAATTGTGGAATTGATGCATAGTGTTGCATGTTGTTTAATGGCTTTGTTAAATGCTTTAAAATAGTGAATTGATGATGGTAATTGATGGTATTGGCAAGTGATGTAAGTGGTTGTTGGTTACTTTAATCGGATATAGTTAGCCGGCTATAGGAATGGGTGCACTGTGAATTGAGTTGCCTTGGATGTCGAGGGTTTGCAATGGCATCGTAAACTCCATCCAAGTATCCTAGCGATTGAGAGAGTTGGTGTCACCACGATGGAGGATGGCTCTCGTGGGTGGGCTTTGTTAAGTGCCACCACGATGGAGGATGGCTCTCGTGGGTGAACCTTGTTAAATGACACCACGATGGAGGATGACTCTCGCGGGTGGACTTTGTTAAGCGTCACAACGGTGGAGGGTTGCTCCCGTGTATGAGCTTGGTTAAGGTGATTACAATGGTTGTGGTAGGTTCCATGTGTAAGCCTTGTGATGTGTCCCGGCTCTCGCTAGTGAGTTATACAACTTCCGATGAGTGATGTTGAGGGGTTGAGATTGTACCGCTAAACTGCATCACGGGTGTTGAGGGGTTGAGATTGTACCGGTAAACTCCACCTTGTGTTGTTCGGTTGTGTGTATGAAGCGTGTGGGACAACGCTTGTAATCTGCGTATCCGATTGTGTCTTGTGTTGTGATGGTTTGTGAATTATCACTTGGAAGCCAATATAATGTTCTTGAATGTAATGAAGCATGAGATGCTTGAAATGATGCAAGGTTGCATGGGAAGTGTGTAATGTTCTAAGAATGCATGTATTACTTGTTAAGCTTGAACAAGTGTTTATCTTCTATTGAGAATGGTGCATATGTGCATGGAATCTCTTTAGTGCATTGAAGTCTTGTGAGGACTTGTTTTAAAAGGCATGTGGTGCAATGTTGTTTTTGGTAGTTCATGTGTTTTGCATTTGTTGAATGCATGAGATAGTTAGAAGAAACCAATGGTTTTCGAAAGGTTTTGCTTTGAAATGGCCATCAAGCATATGTAAAGTATGTTGTGAAGTGGAAGTGTTTTCCAAGGAATTTGAGTTTAACCTTGCATGTGGTGTTTATGCATGGAAAGGTTTGAATAATGGTTTTTGCAAGAATGTGTTTTAGGGTAAATTGTTTAGCTTTTCTAAGCTAAAGGTTGGTTTTCATGTTGAGCATGACATGGTTTAAAGCATGATGTTTCAAAAGAGGTTTTTCAACCAATGCTTTGATTTATTGATTTACATCTACTTTTAGAAAGGGATTTATGATTCGCTGCATTGATGATGTTTTGGTTTTGAGCATTCCTCACTAAGCATTATGTGCTTATGCTCCTTTTTGTCCATCAATGCAGAAAAATGAAGTTGGGGCAGCAAGAAGCAAGGGATTCAAAGAGAGCTCCACTTGAGATGTATGTCTCGGTTAATAGCTATAGATAATAAAGGCAATGGGGGGAGAGTCTTTTATATTGATGTGTAATGAGATTGTGTATGTTGGACAAGTTTGGTTTATGATTTGAACTATGTGGTTTAACGCTTGCAACGTTTGAATCTTCTCCTTCATAAGTTGTTATGTTATGCTTCTTGTTTTAAAAGCATGATTAAGTGTTGGATGTGTTGAAGAGTTGGTGCACCTAGGGGTTGTTTTGTATCTAGATTTTAATGCAATTTGGTAGTTATGATGCTTGGCATGTTGTTAATTTGTTGAGGATTGATTTAGAGTATGTTTGATGGTGATTAGGTGTGTTAAAACAGGCTTATCTGCTGTTTCTGGCCAGGGTGTTTCGAAACACCCTTGCCTGCTTCGAAACAGGGGCATGTTTTGGCCTGGGCGTTTCGAAATGGGTAGAGGTGTTTCGAAACACTTTGGCTACTGCCAAGCCGTGTTTCTGAACGGTCTATACCCGTTTCGAAACACTTGACCGTTGGTCACTGATTTGAATGGTTTTGAGGTTTGCAAGCTTTACATTTTAGTCCTGATTTTTGTATGTGCAATTGATTGAGTTTGAGATGTCCGTTTGAGATGAAATTAGGCAGAGAGGCATGAAACATGACTAATTTCATAATGGTAACTTAAAAATGGGTAAAGTCCTCTTAATTTCCAGAATTTACAAAATGGTCCCTAAATTCGTATGTTGTGCAATTGAGTCCCTTATTGTTTTCCGATTGTTGTGATTTTTGAGTATGCTTATCTCAGGAGTATGCCTAGGATTAATGTGCATCTAGACAAGTTTAAAAGTAAAAAAAAAGGTTTGTTAACCAAGGTTGACTTTCGGGTTGACTTTGGTTTTCCCCGTGTAATCTTCGTAGTTCGGGTCAACCGTCTAGGCCGAGATAAGGGGGTTACAACATCTCGGGTTAGGATGTGTACTAATGCAAGAAGGCAAAGTCATCGCTTATGCTTCGAGGCAACTTAAGCCTCATAAAATGAACTATCCCACTCATCACCTTGAATTGTTTGCAGTTGTATTCCTATTAAAAATCTGGAGGCACTATTTCTACGGAGAGAAATGCTATCTTTTCATCGACCATAAGAGCCTCAAGTATTTATTAACTCAAAATGAGTTGAACCTTCGGCAACAGAGGTGGATGGAATTCCTTAAAGACTACGATCTTGTCATTGATTACCATCCGAGCAAGACCAATGTTATAGTTGATGCACTCAGCCGCAAACCTTCGCCTACTAAGTATTGACATTAAACTTGAAATTTTATATATTATGAAGTACATTAACTCATTGTAATATTCCTATATTGTAGCCCCTCAAGCAATTAACGCTCACTTCCAACTTCAAAAGCATCGTTTTCTTGTAGCTGAACTCCAAGTTTAGTGTACCATCGTTTCGCGAATCAAGGATTTGCAAGAGGAAGATCCTGAGCTTTAAATCATTGTCTCTAAACTATCGGATAACCCTGACTTTGGAGTAAACTCTAAAGGACTCTTATGTTACCATGATCGAGTTTGTGTACCTAATGATGAATCTCTTCCCACCGATATCCTTTCATAAGCCCATTCGGGTTCTTTCTCTGTTCAGCCCGGGTCTGAAAATATGTATAAAGATCTACGCGAACTTTGCTGATGGCTGGCCATGAAGCAGGTCATAGTTGATTTCATTTCCAAATGCCTCACATGCCAACGTGTTAAGGCAAAACATTGTGCTCCAACTGGACTATTACATCCTATCGATCCACTGAAATGGAAATGGGAAAAGATAACAATGGATTTTGTTAGTGGTCTAACGTTATCTCCTGCAAAGCATGATGCTATATGGGTCATTGTAGATCATTTCACGAAGTCAACTCATTTTATACCAGTTAAAATGGACTATGGTCTCTCTAAATTAGCTGACTTGTATATCAAGGAAGTAATCCGACTCCATGGAGTACCTAAGTCTATCATCTCCGATCGAGATCCTCGATTTGCATCTCGGTTTTTGAGGACCTTACAAGGAGCTCTAGGCACCAGAGTTAATCTTAGCACATCTTTTAACCCTTAATCTAACGGTCAGTCAAAAAGGGTAATCCAGATCTTGGAAGACATGCTTCGGGCATGCATTATCGACTTCGGTGGAACTTGAGAAAAATCTCTACCTCTAATTGAGTTTGCTTACAACAACAACTACCAAGCATCCATTCAAATGGCTCCGTATGAAGCGTTGTATGGTAGACGGTGCAGGACTCCATTGTGTTGGTCGAATCTTAGTGAGAGCAAGATTTTAGGACCTGACTTGCTTTGAGAAACCGAAGAGTGAGTCACTATAATTCATGATCGTTTAAAGGCAGCCTTTGATCGACAAAAGGCTTACGCTGATCTTAAAAGAAGAGACATTGAGTACGAAGTTTGTGAGAAAGCCTTCCTCAAAGTGTCACCATGGAAGAAAGTAATAAGATTTGGCAAGAAGGGAAAATTGAGTCCCCGGTTCATTGGACCCTTTAAAGTCATTGAAAAAGTTGGCCTAGTGGCATATCTTCTATTACTACCCTCATAATTGAGTAAAATTTATGATGACTTTCATGTATCGATGCTCCGGAAGTATCGTTCTGATCCCTTACACATTGTGGAACTTGAATCTGTAGAACTTCAACCAAATCTATCCTATGAGGAAGAACTAGTTAATATTCCTGCAAAGGAAGTTAAGAGGCTTCGCAACAAAACTGTATCATTGGTTAAAGTGCTATAGAGGAGCCACACCGTTGAGGAAGCCACTTGGGAACATGAAGAGACCATGAGATAACAATATCCACATTTTTTCAGTTCAAGTAAAAATTCAAGGACGAATTTTTCTTAAGGTGGGGAGAGTTGTAACACCCCAAAATCCGGTCTAGTAAGAATTTAGTTCCGGTGATCAGAAATCCTACATTGATAAAGTCCAAATATTGTATCGACTAGTTAATTATCGACATCGGACTTTAATTGAGTACAAACATCGTCATCGGACTCCATCGAATAATATTGAAACTCATATAGTAACTAAATTGAAGAGGTTGTAAATTAGAGGGAAAAACTATGATGTATTGAGAATTGAGGGACTAACCTTACGATTAGCCCCTTCCTCAATTTATATTTGTATACGTGGGTAAGTCTGGTGAGAGTACTTCACCAAAAGGAAAGCCTATTCTTTATAAGTTTAGTTAAAATGATTTGAGAGAGAGCTACCCGATATTATAGTAAGAACACACCTCTCCCAAACCCTTCATATTCCTCATCTTCTTCAACTAAGCCGCACCTCCATTGGAGATAATCTTAAGCTTGGTTTTTCTTCGTTCCATAGATATCGAATCGTTGCTATCGATCGGGTAAGCTATAATCCTCAATTGGTTATTGGATTCCATGGATATATTTATAATCTCAAATTAGGGTTTTGACCATGCAGGATATTTCATCGTTAGTGTTTATATTGAAGTCGAATATCAATTTTGATATCGTTGTATTGATATTGATATCAAAATATCGATCCTAATAGTTTTCTATTGACTTTCTAGCAAGAAGTAGAGAAAGAGGTTTCACCGTCTCCATCTCAAGCTAGGAACAAGGGTATTGTTATTCGAGAGCCTTGAAAGCTCCGGATTACTAAGGTAAGTGTAGTCGGAGTCTCGAGTTTAGGTGAAAGGCCTTCCCGAATCATTATTCGATAATGTAGATTTCATCGCTAACATTTTTTTGAAGAAGTTGCATTGGTTGGTTAATCGTACACCTTGGTAAGTGTCAGTAAGTTGTTATTGAACATTGGACATAGTCATTGTTATTGTCATTGATATAGTCATTGTCATCGAATTATTGCATAGAAACCATTGGACATTGATATTGACATCGAACTATGAAATATTGATGATGAGATACATATATTTGTCATTGGTAATATTGAAATCATTGGACATTGGAATACTATTGATTATTGAAATAGATATGAACATTGCAATCTTGGATTGAAGTGGAAATTGGATACAATTGGCATGCCATAGAATTCATGAGCTCAATGTATGAGTGGACTACGGTCCTAAGGCTACGACCTATATTAATTTGGCGAGGAAGAGGGATGTGTATTTATATTGGTCATATTGGTGACCTGGAGGGATTAGACCATTCATTGATTTGGCGAGGCGTAGGAATTCATGTATCCATTATCTTGATTCAATCCAAGGATTTATGATGAGTTGAAAATGTTAAACATAGTATATTGATGCATAACATGACATTGATAAGCATGAGGTTTATGTACATGGATATTTGATATAAGTTATTCAGGTTGTTTATGACTACCTCACTAGGCAAAGTATGCCTAATGTGTCTCATCTCATGCATTTTCAGGTCGAAAAGGATCGTGTGTCGAAAGATCGGATTGGCAAGCAAGACGAGTCACTACAAGCCTCAAGTAATGTGTTTTTGACTTAAAAACTCTTAGGAAGGTGGCAAAGTAGTTGAACTAGTCATTTGCGCCTATTTTGATGTGTTGGTGTAATGCTTAAGTTGTAATATGGTATGTGGCCCTAAATGGCCTTTTTGGTTGGCTTAAAGTAGTATAAAAATGCATAGTTGGCTAAAAAAGGTAAAAACATGGTAGACGCATTCATATGATAATGAAATTTGACATAATAGAAGTTTATATTATTGATATGTTGTGTGTAAAGTTTCGCTGCATTTGGACATCGTTCGGTAGGTCAAATCGAATAAAAAACCAACAAAATCTGTCATTACATGTCAGGCCGTATCGAAACGGGTGATGGCGTTTCGATACGGGTAAGCCCATTTTAGCCTGGAGAATAAGGTGTATCGGAACGGTTCATGGCCGTTTCGAAACATTTTGCCACTGGAATCTCTCGTTTCGATACATGTTTATAGCGTATCGAAATGGGTCAAAGTCAAAGGAGGTCAACCCGTTTCGTTACAGGTCATGCCCTTATCGATACAGTCTAAAGGGTAAAGTCAACACAAGTTGACCATTGTTCACCCGTTTCGAAACAGTTTAGGGTGTTTCGATACGGGTTTAGTTAATTTTGTTAAGGGCCTATTAAACAGATTGTCAGTTTCACAGTCTAGTCACTAAATATTGTGAGGTTAAATTGAATGAGTTAATGATCTCCAAATTGAATGAAATTTTACAGACATGTCATTAAGGTAGTGAATTTCGAAGTAATAAAATCAAGGGTAAACTACATAAATGGTCCCCTGACTATACTCCAATTATCTTTTGCATCCCGTGACTATCAGAAGTTACATACTGGTCCCTTGACATTAAAAAGGTAACAGATTAGTCCCGTGCCGTTAAAAATCTAACAGCTGATGACGTGGCAGTTAACCAAAGTTGGCATAATTACACATTTAATCCTCAACTTTTACACTTTATTTTAAATTGGTCTTAATTCTAAAAAGTTTAAATAACTTATTTAATTTATTTTTTTTCAATTTTTTCTCATTATCTTCTTCCTCTTCCTCCCATAACCCCAGCTCCATCAGTGTCATCATCTCTTGCTTCATTTTTCACCCAAAAAATAATTTTAAGTTGACGAGAACGAAGCTAAACGATTCGAACAAACGCCTAAGGTACATCAAAGACATGGCTTTGAGTTCAAGAGCGGTCTCTAAACGCGGCGACAGAGCCAATGCTGCGTCGAGAAGATTGAGAGCTGAAACGATCTTGTCTTGTTCCTGCGTCGCGATAAGATTCCTCGCATCTTTTAAATACTTTTCTACAAGTTGCACAGAGCAAAGAACCCCATTTCAGCAAAACGAAGATCTCTGCAGAAACTGGATTAAAAGAAATTTATTTTACCTTTCTATTGCGAACCCACTAGTGTTTCTTCTGATCATTAACACCCAAACATGGAGAAACGGTCATGATCGTTTTAATTCCTTACTAAAGAAGAACAAAAACATCAATCCATCATTAACATCGCCCCATCTCTCTCACTTTACTTCCTTGCTCCTAATGCATGCATATATATATAAACGAACAGAACATCAGAACAGAACAGAACATGAGAACATGTACTCCGATGACAACAATTAAACAAAAAACACATAAAAAGTTGGACCCAAAAAACAGAAGAAAACGAACGAAATCAACAAACAAGAATGTAAAAAGGATTAACATATTTAGATCAAGTTGGTGACACTAATGGAGGAGACCCTCTTCTTACTCCGATATTTCATCATCGTTTTCAACATTCAATTCATAAAAAAGCACATTTCACTTTCGTTTCCAATCACCGTATCCTTTCTTTTTTGTTTTTCTGTTTAGCAATGGAAGATTCCAACGATTTTCACATCTATGGACAGACCCTCTTCTTCTCACTGACGTTTCTTGGCAGCAAAACACCTCCATTTGTATGCATCTCCACTCATCAAATCAATTTCCCACTTCATTGTACTCATTTGTTTATTCGATTTCATTGTCTTTTTCTTCATCGACAGATACTGATGCAGCTATGGCTTCCCACTTAGAAAACCCATCAATGTCCGATTCAGATTCTTCTCCTAAACAAAATTCTGGTAGTTTTTATGTTTCTTTCAAAGTATTTTTGAAAATGAAATACTGGTTTTGTTCCTTTTTACTTCTCGTTCTAAATTAACTTTGGGTTTTTGTCTTTAGCTGATGTAGATGATCCTCGGCAATCCCCAAGGTCAAATGTAATTAGTACGCCAGTTAGAGAAACTGATGGTACTAAAAACCCATTGGTTTTGAAGAATATTCAAAAATTAAAAATATGGGTTCGAATCCTTTTTACTTCTCCTTGATCTAAATTAACTTTGGGTCCAACTTCACTAAAATAATTTCAAGTTGGTGAAAAATGAAGCAAGAGATGATGACACTGATGGAGGATGACTGGGGTTATGGGAGGAAGAGGAAGAAGATAATGAGAAAAAATTGAATAAAAAAATAAATTAAATAAGTTATTTAAATTTTTTAGAATTAAGACCAATTTAAAATAAAGTGTAAAAGTTGAGGATTAAATGTGTAACTATGCAAACTTTGGTTAACTGCCACGTCATCAGCTGTTAGATTTTTAACGGCACGGGACTAATCTGTTACCATTTTAAAGTCAGAGGACCAGTATGTAACTTCTGATAGTCGAGGGACGCAAAAGATAATTGGAGTATAGTCAGGGGACCATTTATGTAGTTTACCCTAAAATCAATTACATTGAAGGACCCCTAATTTGTCAAAATTATAAATTGGTCCCTAAAACTTGTAATGTTTGTGATCTAGCCCTTGAATGGTTAATCATTGCTTATTTGTGTAATTTGGACTGAGTTATTTGGTAGTAATGATTCGACGTATCTTGTGGCTGAAAATGCTATTGATAAAATGAAATTTTATTACACCAGTTTTTGTATTGATCATCGGTTACACCTTCCGACCCAGTTCTCGACTAGACCGGGAATGGGTTGTTACACATATTTGAAGAATAGGATGCGTCTCTTCATCAAATCCACTGACTACATGGTTTTGGATGTAGTTGAAGAAGGGCCTTACATTCCGATGAAAAGAAATGATGAAGGAAGATTTGTCCCGAAGGTGAAATCGGAGATGACCGAAGAAGATAGAAGAAGGATGCAAGTCAACGATAAAGCATTGCACATCATCTTTTGTGCACTTGGTCCAGACATCTATTCTAAGGTTTCTTCAATCGAGAGAGCCAAAGAAGTGTATGACGCTTTTGAGACAACATACGAAGGAACTGGCAAAGTTAAGGAGACGAAGATCGGGCTACTAAATTTGAGTTATGAGAACTTCAAGATGGATCCCGATGAGAGTGTCTCCAAGATTTTTGATCACTTTTCGATCATCATCAATGGTGTAAAAGGATTCGATAAAGTGATTCTTGAAGACAAGATAATTAGGAAGCTTCTATATTCTCTCTTGGAATCTTGGGATGGTAAAAGAACGACCATCATCGAAGCTAAGAATTTGAAGACCTTGAAGCTTGATAAGTTGGTTGGTTCTCTCCTTAGTTACTCATGAAATTATGAAACAAGGAAGAGAAGAGGAAAAGAAGACAAAAGAAAGGAGAATAGAGAAGCAAGTGGTGGACAAGAAAAAGAAGCTAGGAGTTGCTCTCAAAGCCTCTCTATAAGAGGAGAGCTCTTCTAGTGAGAAGAATGATTTCTAGGTGTTGGCAATGATAACCAAACGCAGAGGAAATTTCAAAGAAAGAGAGACTTCAAGAACAAGAGCAAAGAAGAGGAAAATGATCCTATCATTTTCTTTGAGTGCAAGAAGCTGGGTCATATTCATTCCGATTGCCTTCAACTCAAAAAGAAGAGCTTTGAGAAGAAGAAGAAGCTTAAAGCAAAGATTGCTACTTGGAGTGATGAGGAGTCATCCGAGGATGAGGAACACGGAGTGGCCAACCTTTGCCTCATGGCTCTTGAGGAGGATTCTATGGTAACTGTTGAGTGTGTAAAAGTTCTATTATTTACACCCTTTTTAACCCATATTTCTGCTGCATTCAAGCATTATTCATTGCATTTAGGTTAGTTTATAGCACAACATCACAAATATATTAAAAGGCACAGTTTCTACTAAGAATGGTTGTTTTTGCAGGATGCTGCCGTAGCAGACGGAAAGGGCAGGCGCTGGGCAGTGAAGCAGAAGAGCTGAACTGAACAAGCAGACAAAGAGGACGATGCTGCCATGGTGCTGCCGTGACAGCAGAGGACGACAACAATTTTGTGGAGAAAAAGCAAAGTGGACCTCGACAGATAGAGAAAATTCAGCCCGTCTGTCGTGTGAAACCTCATATTTTTCCAAGCCCCAGATCAAAAGATATGTCAAGCCCAAAGTTCAAGGAGAGAAAATCCCAAGCAAGAAGATGACGGCTGGAAAGTAGATTCCTTGGAGATTTAGTCTTTATTAGAATCATACTTTCAATTAAAGTTGTATTCTTGCTATTTTAGATAACTTGAGCCCATAGCTTATATAAGGGCATGTATTTTAACCTAGAGGGCATAACCGATTACCCTAGCCTCCTTCCCAAATTCTAGTCGTTTTCCTGCCCTCATCATGTTCTAAATCCTTCCTAGGGCCACGAGTTGATTTGTAAAGTAGTTGCAAGGGTTGTTTTGTTTTAGGAATTTTCAGTTCAATAAAATAAACTTCAAGTTCTCTTATTTTGGTTATTAATATCTTACAAGAGCATCGGGAGAGCATTGTGAGGTTATCTATTTACTTAGCATCGGGAGAGTTAAGTATACAAAAGAAATAAGAGCAAGTTCTCTAGTTTATAGTTGAACTATCTCGGGCATAGGGATAGGACGAGGTTAAGTGGCTAAAGAAGAATTCATACACATCGGTGTTCATCCTTCGATTCACGCCGGGAGGTATCATCAAAGACGCGATCATAGACAGTCTTGGACCTAGGGATAGGCCAAGGCACATCTGGGATTCTTGCCAAACTTGAAGTACTGAGTTGAGAGTTGCTGCCGCGACAATCAACGGACTGCTGCCGCGACGGGTGACGACGACAGAACTGGATTTCCTAAACTCTGCAATACCTGCACTACTGAGCAATTCAATACCAGCCCATTCTCTCTATCTTGATATCTTTACTCTTTTATTTACGTTTACTTTATTATTTTCGTGACAACTCTCAATTATTTCCTTTACTTTCGTGCAGTGAATTAAGGTGAAGCTATTAGCCCAATCCCTGTGGAGACGATATCCGATACTTCGTATCACTTTACTACTTGCGTCGTGTATACTTGCACTACCATTGCGATAGACTATTTTACACGCAACAAGTTTTTGGCGCCGTTGCCGGGGATTGGTAACATAACTCTACCTTTTCTTTTACTGCACTTTTCGTTTTCGTTTTTATTTTTATTTTTTATTTTTCTGTTTTTTTTTCTTTGGTGCATTCAACTCTTGCTTTTCACAAGGTTACTTGTTTATGCGCAGATCGAATCGAGGTAAAGATCCTGAGTATCAATTAGATCCGGAAATCGAACGATCATTCAACCTCAAGAAACAACTTCGTCACTTACTAGCCAGGAACGAGTACCTTGAAGAACAGCTAGAGAAGATGGCCCACAATGGAAACGACCCGCCTGTCGGCGATATTATACCACCTGCCGGCAACCCTGCTGCCGCTACCGGACGACGGTCCTGTCGTGACAACATGTTGAACGATCATGTAGAACTGGAGACCACGCTGCCGGATATTGATGTTGACAACTTCGAGCTGAAACCTGTCATGTTTAGTATGATCAACAATGCCGGTCAATTCAGTGGTGCTGTTACCGAGGATGCTAGGAAGCATCTCAAAACGTTCCAGGAAATCCGTGGTTCGTTTAGACTATCAGGAGTTAATTCGGAGATACTAAGGCTTCGGTTATTTCCCCGTTCATTGAGGGATAGAGCTAAGACTTGGTGGAATAAACTTACGCCGGGTTCAGTTAGAACTTGGGCAGATTTATCTCGTGAATTTTTATCTTGTTTTAATCCTTCACATTTATCTGAGCGATTACGTAATGAAATTGCTACTTTTCAACAGGAAGATGACGAGCCGATGCACGAGGCCTGGGACAGATTTACTACTCTTCTACGGAACTGCCCAATGCATGGATTCCCCGTCTGGAATCAGGTAACTAAGTTTTATAATGCTGCCAACTTACAAACTCGTATTCGAATTGATTCAGCAGCAAACAGACTATTATTGGATAAAGATTCGGACGAGGCAATGCAAGCATTGAAAAATCTGGCTAAGAATGAGGAGCAGTTTCCGACAGCAAGAAGAGGGGGAAAACGGGTACTAGCTGTCAAGGATTATGAGGCCGACAACACGATGAAATCACAGGTAGCATTCCTTACTAAAGCAATGAAAAGGTTACTGAATGATGATGCACAACATGGATTTGCTGTTGAGGAAATATGTGAAATCTGTGAGGGAAATCATAGTTCGGATGAGTGTCCTATACACAGTTAGAAGAGGGAAAATATGTTGGAAACTACAAGCCGAATTACAATACCAACAACTATAATCCCAATTGGAGGAAGGATCCCAAGTTTTCTTGGAGTAATTCTAATAATGCCCTGAATCCCCAAGCACACAATCAGAATCAGGGAGGACCTAGATTGCTGACGCGACAGCAACTGCCGCTGTAGCAGCAGCAACATCAGCCACTAGCTGCCACGAGCAGTATACTGGAACAGACTCTGGCCACTTTTATGTCTCAGACAGGTACTTATATTGAGAATATGAATCAATTTGTCAAGAAAACATAGACATTCATGGATAAAACAGAGATGTGGATGACGAATCATGAAGCTTCTCTTAAATCTTTGGAGACACAAACGGGTCAGGTTTCCCAACATATTAAGCCGAGGCAGACTGGAGGATTCCCTAGTAATACTGAGAATGCTAGGCAGCCCACACATGAGCAATGTAAGGCCATTACTACTAGGAGTGGGAACAAACTACCAGGGCCAGAAAAAGAAGCTGAAACAATAAGGAAACCAGCCTTGGATAGACCTGTCGAGGAAGCTGCCTCGACAGGTAATAAAAAGACTGTTGCCGATGAGCCTGTCACGACAGCAGAAGCGACAGAGGAGAAAAATGATGAACCCAAACCTCCTCAGATTTGTATGCAGTGGGAAGGACGTATTGCTGATTATCGTCCCCCACCTCATTTTCCTCAACGGTTACAGCAAGCTAAGCAAGAATCTCAGCTCAAAAAAATTTATGATATTTTTAAGCAGGTTCATATTAATATTCCGCTGTTAGATGCCGTTAGGGAGATGCCCGGTTACGCCAAATTTCTCAAGGATGTCATGTCAAAGAAATCTAAACTTGGGGAATTTGAAACGGTTAAGATGACAGAAGGTTGCATGAGTATTCTTCATCGGCAGCCGCCCTAGAAAAAGAAGGATCCGGGGAGCTTCATCATACCTTGTGTAATCGGAGACAAATATGTGGGTAAGGCACTTTGTGATCTTGGTGTTAGTATTAATTTAATGCCAAAATCTATTTTTCAGAAATTAGGTATTGGAAAGGCGCGGCCGACGACAGTAATTCTGCAGCTAGCAGACCGCTCTTACATTAATTCAGAAGGAAAAATCGAAGATATTCTGGTAAGAGTGGATAAATTTATATTTCCTGCTGACTTTCTTGTTTTAGATTGTGAGGCAGACAAAAACACACCAATCATCCTTGGGCGACCCTTCTTAGCCACGAGAAGATCACTGATTGATGTGGAGAAAGGAGAACTCACCATGAGAGTGAATGATCAATAGATTAAGTTGAATGTTCTCCAAGCAATGAAGCATGCTGATGCAGACGAGGAATGCAAGGCTATCACTGAAGTTACCCTTGATCAACCCTGCATCAGGTCGGGCTGTCACGACATCAGAATTGCTCACTGCCTCGGCAGCCACCTACAGGGCTGTCACGACAGCACTGACAACAGCACCGACGACAACAACTCCTCAGAATCCGATATATCAGATACTGAAGATCAGGAGGAGGTAAACTGGATAGGCGATCGTCCAGGTAAGTTATTCGAACCATGTAATCCAAAAGCCATCTACTGTTGAGCCACCTGCCTTAGAACTGAAACCCCTGCCAGGGCAACTAAAATATGCTTTTCTTGGTTCAAATGATATGTTGCCCGTAATCATCTCTTCTAAGCTGCCACATGAACAGGAACGGCAGCTAATAGGGATGATGCGGCAGCACAAAAAGGCAATTGGATGGACGATAGCTGACATTCAAGGCATTAGTCCAGCGTTATGCATGCACAAAATCCTTTTAGAAGAAGATCATAAGCCGACTATAGATGCCCAAAGGCGGCTAAACCATGCGATGAAAAAGGTGGTTCATAAAGAGATAATCAAATGGTTAGATGCGGGTATTATTTACGCCATCTCCGACAGCAAATGGGTGAGCCCGGTGCAATGTGTTCCCAAGAAAGGAGGAATGACCGTGGTGACCAATGAAAACAATGAGTTAATCCCAACCAGGAATGTGACCGGTTGGAGGGTTTGTATGGACTATCGGAAGCTTAACAAAGCTACCCGAAAATACCACTTTCCTTTACCCTTTATAGATCAAATGCTTGATAGATTAGCGGGTAAACCTTACTATTGTTTTCTTGATGGTTATTCAGGTTATAATCGAATTGCTATCACACCAGAAGATCAAGAAAAGACGACTTTCACATGCCCCTACGGAACGTATGCTTTTAGGAGAATGCCATTTGGATTATGCAATGCACCCGCCACCTTCCAAAGGTGCTTGATGGCCATATTCTCCTATATGGTAG
This sequence comes from Hibiscus tridactylites, assembly GCA_958450335.1. NCBI lineage: Eukaryota > Viridiplantae > Streptophyta > Magnoliopsida > Malvales > Malvaceae > Hibiscus > Hibiscus tridactylites. Next base: position 21,689,962 of record OY288282.1, read on the forward strand.
AAGACTTCCTTGAAATATTTATGGATGATTTTTCAGTCTTTGGAGACGATTTTGAGAGCTGCCTCGGCAATCTACAAAAGGTACTTGAAAGATGTGAAAAAGTAAACCTAGTTTTAAATTGGGAAAAATTCCACTTTATGGTGGATGAAGGGATAGTCCTTGGCAGCAAGATTAGCTGCCATGGGATAGAAGTCGACAGGGCTAAGATAGAAGTGATCGAGAAGCTGTCGTCGCTGACCACAGTCAAGGGCATTAGAAGTTTCTTGGGACATGCTGGTTTTTATCGGAGATTTATTGCAAATTTCTCAAAAATCACCAAGCCCCTATGCCATCTTTTGGAGCAGAACCGACCCTTTGACTTTAATGAAGAACGTAATGAAGCATTCAAGGTTCTGAAGAAAAAACTGGTAACGGCCCCAATAGTACAGCCACTAGACTGGACACAGCCATTTGAGATTAAGTGTGATGCTAGTGACTATGCTGTCGGGGCAGCACTTGGGCAGCGGAGAGACAAGTTATTTCATGTCATATATTATGCCAGTAAGACACTGAATGACGCCCAAGTGAACTACACCACCACAGAAAAGGAGTTATTAGCTGTGGTGTTCTCCATTGACAAGTTTCGTTCTTACATACTTGGAACGAAGGTGATAGTGCACACAGACCACTCTGCCCTGAAGTACTTGTTCGCGAAAAAGGATGCAAAGCCTAGATTGATACGGTGGATCCTGCTATTGCAAGAATTCGACTTTGAAATCAAGGAAAAAAAAGGGATAGAAAATTAGGTGGCAGATCACTTGTCAAGGTTGGAGAAGGGACAGAGTCTACCAACAGATGAGACAAACATACTGGAGACCTTCCCAGACGAGCAGCTCTTTGCTGCCGCAATCACTGCCGCGACAGCCATGGCGGCAGGTAAGTCTTCTGAACTCCCCTAGTATGCTGATTTCGTTAATTTTATAGTTAGCGGAATAATTCCCTCTGATCTTAATTATCAAGCCAGGAAGAGGTTCCAAAATGATGTTAAGCATTATTATTGGGACGAACCTCTTCTTTTCAAAATTTGTGCAGATCAGGTTATAAGGAGGTGTGTACCACAAGAAGAGCAAGAAGACATTCTTCATCACTGTCATGCTTCACAGTATGGAGGTCATTTAGGAGGCAACAAAACTGCTGCCAAGGTGCTGCAGTCAGGATTTTATTGGCCGTCACTTTATTGGCCGTCACTGTATAAAGATGCACAAATCTTCTATAAGAGCTGTGACAGGTGCCAAAGGATAGGAAACATCTCAAGGAGAAACGAGATGCCACTGCAGAACATTCTAGAAGTCGAAATCTTCCACGTTTGGGGGATCGATTTTATGGGACCGTTTCCATCTTCATGTGGAAATCTATACATCCTCTTAGCAGTAGATTATGTCTCTAAGTGGGTTGAAGCTATCGCCACTCAAAAGAATGATGCCAAGACAGTCCAAAGGTTTTTACACAAAAATATCTTTTCTAGGTTTGGCATCCCTAAGGCGATTATCAGTGATGAATGGAGACATTTCGACAATAGGATTATTGCTGCTACCTTGAAGAAATATGGTGTCAAGCATCGGATCGTGACAACATATCACCCACAGACCAATGGACAAGCTGAGATATCCAATAGGGAAGTTAAGAACATTCTTGAGAAGATGGTTAAGCCAACTAGGAGAGATTGGTCTTTACTCCTCAATGATGCATTATGGGCATATAGGACAGCTTTTAAGACTCCATTGAGCATGTCTCCGTACCGAATGATTTATGGGAAAACATGTCATCTGCCTGTCGAGATAGAGCACAGAGCATACTGGGAGATCAAGGCAGTGAATATGGACTTGGACAAGGCAGACCAGAAAAGGCTGTTAGATCTGAACGAAAATGAAGAAATCCGGACAATGGCCTACGACAATGCAAGAATCTACAAGGAGAAAACTAAGAAGTGGCATGACAGGAAGCTGCTTCCATGACAGTTCTGCCCAGGGCAGCTTGTATTGCTGTTCAATTCTAGACTAAAACTTTTCCCAGGGAAACTGAAATCTAGATGGTCTGGCCCATTCCAAGTCGTACAAGTTTTTCCCCATGGTGTCATCACAATCCGGTCATTAAAAGACGGGCACAAATTCAAAGTCAACGGACATCGCCTTAAGCATTATCAGGGGACTGAAGCCCCAGGAATGCAGGAAGTGGTTACCTTAGGAGATGCCCCACCTGGCAGCCCTAATTTAACCTAAATTTCATTTTTATTTATTTTTATTATTATTATTATTTATTAGGAAATAAGGTTTATTTTATTTGAATAATATTTTTATGTTTATTGTTTTTAGGAAATAAAGGAGTCAAGAAGAATATGGGAAGTGAACTCAGCCCACCATCCATCCATCAGCCCAACAAAGCCCAATATGGAAGCCTGTCGTTACAGCTGCCGCGACAGACGCGAAAAAGACAGGCTGTCTCCATGTTGTCACGACAGACGCGGAAACGTGTGACAGACGCGCAACAGAGGCGGAAACGTGTGTCAGACGCGTCAGACACGCTAAAGCTCAATAGTCGCCCCGTTATTCGCGCCTGTTGTTACAGCTTCAACGGGCAGCAATTCCTTTTTCTATAAAACCCCGTTTCATTTTCATTTTCACTCACTTCTGCCTTTCTTACTTGCTCTCCATTTTCAGTTTTCATTTACTTTTCACAACCCTTGCACTAACATGTCTTCCAGAAAAACCCGCCGCAATGCTGCCTCTACTTCCTCACCGGCAGCAACTCCCCCACAGTCTTTTGCAACTAGAGATCTGTGGGAAGAACGAGGCTTCATCTATACCCCAAAGGCAAAGAATCTGGGCCTTAAGCCTTTCATAACCAGGAAGATTCGAGCTCTATTATGGCAAACATTTGCGGAGCAACCATAGGAGATGAACGAGACGCTGGTGAGAGAATTTTATGCTGCCATCAGCAGCAAAACGGCGACAGCAGTGAATGTTAGAGGGAAAGAGGTACCGTTTACAGCCGAGCACATCAACTCCTTATATGGCCTCTGCATAGGCCCCAATGATGATGCACATCAGTAGTTCCTCGACACCTTGGATGATGCTGCCTATGACACTGTCATGGCAGAACTGACGGAAGAGGGAACTGAATGGAATACAAGCCGGAAAAATCTACACACGGTGAAGAGGGGGAAGCTGCTGCCAGAGGCAAAACTTTGGAATGCCTTTATCAAAAAGAGGATCATGCCGTCGTCACACCATACAACCGTTGACCAGCAAAGGTTAGCCTTAATACACTCTATTTTAAATGAACGACCCATTAACGTGGGTAGTTATATCTGAGAGAGTATTTTGGAAAGTGCATATCGACCGACGAGCCTCCTTTTCCTCCCCTACCTCATCACGTCCCTATGCCGCGGTCATAATGTGCCGGAAGTCGACACCGATATTATAGTGAAAGGATGGGGTTGGACGAAAAAGAATATCATCAGCCTCATGGAGCTGACAGTGGCCACCCCTCTCTCATCATTCAATCCCGCTGCCGCCACAGCTGAATCATCAGAGCAGCAAAATCCTGCACCTGCCGCCGCAGCAGCTGCTCCGACAGACTCCTCCAATCAGATCCTAGCTGCCATTCAAAAGATGGAGGAAAGACAGTTGGGCCTCATGACATTCATCAGGGACTTTGCCGCATCCACGGTAAATTTTATTCAAACTACTTTAAATTTCCCGGATGCTGTTTTCCCCACCTTCCCTGCCCACTACTTCACTGTCCCCACCCATGTCACACACCTACACATGCTGCTACCCCACAAACACCATATGCCGCCTCCATACCATCGCCTGCCCCGACAGCAGCCAGCAACACCCATGCCGGAACATCCGCTCGAGGAACAAAGCGACCAGTGCCCTCGGATGACCTTGTTGCCTTTGTTGCTGGGTTCTCTTCCTCCTCCGTCTGGGCAGACAGGGACGATGAACCCTCTATTTAGAGGAACCTATCGAAGGAATTTACACCAGTAAAGAGGCAGAAAAGAATGGCAGATAAGAAAACTCTGCCAAGGGCCAGCAGCAGTAGTGACAGCAGCGGCAGCAGCTCTGACATTCAGGTTGTACAGCAACCACCCCATCCCTCCCCGAGAACCAGAATCCGCCGCCAAATCCGCCTCAGCAGCAGCAGCGAAGATAGTGCCTAAATTTAAGTTTCTTATCTTATTACTGTTGTCTGCCATTTATATTTTGTGATGTACTGCCTTCATATGTTTTCATTTCTATTTTTTCATTTGCATTGAGGGCAATGCAACCCTCGAGTTTGGGGCTGGCAACCCTCCATATTAATGGAGTACATCTTTAGTTAAATTGGTGTCTTTACTTAGTTAAGTTCTCTTAAAAAAAACTGAAAAGATATATTTTGGCTGAAAACTATGAATTGAACTTACCTGTCGTGACAGCTCTGTCGTGGCAGTAACTTTAGGATAATTTAAGGAGAAGTTTAGAGCCTTCCTATAGTTCTGAAAACTTAAACACCATTGTGACTGTTATATTGCTTAGATTTCTTTTAGCCAAACTAGAATAGGAAGCTTAACACTTGGATAGCCCCTAGAGGTGCCTAACACTGGCTCTAGGAAAGAAGTTTAGCAAAAGAGACTCAACAGCCTTAGAGGTGCCCGAAACCGGCTCTAGGAAGTTAACTGGAGGTGTCTAAAACTGGCTCTAGTAAAACTTTAGCTTGAAAAATAGAGAAATCGAGTCAAAAAAAATCAAAGGAGCATGAAAAAGTGCCTTCAAAAGATAAACTTTGGCATAAGAATTCGAGTTAAGAGTTGAATATTCTAGTGAAACTAAGAGAGTCTTAGCATATAACTGTTCACAAGCATGCACACACTGCACGAGGACTGTAGTGAGATTCCGGACAGATCCTAAATTATCTGACATGTTGCTGCTGTCACAGGGATCGAACGACGGGTAAGGGAAAGTTCACTGTTTGAAAGCCAAAACAAAAATATTTCTTTTTTCTCTTAGGTCTTAGTTGCTTGAGGGCAAGCAAAAACTTGAGTTTGGGCGTGTGTTGAGTGTGTAAAAGTTCTATTATTTACATCCTTTTTAACCCATATTTCTGCTGCATTCAAGCATTATTCATTGCATTTAGGTTAGTTTACAGCACAACATCACAAATATATTAAAATGCACAGTTTCTACTAAGAATGGTTGTTTTTGCAGGATGCTGCCGTAGTAGACGGAAAGGGCAGGCGCTGGGCAGTGAAGCAGAAGAGCTAAAGGTAAACAACATAGAGCCTCTTTCAAGTTAGAGGCCTACCTAAGCTCAAGTTCTAATTAGATAAAATTTGTGATGCATGTGCTAAAGGTAAACAACATAGAGCCTCTTTCAAGTCCATTAATGACGTTTCTACAAGTAGATGTTTGCAATTGATCCATATGGATCTCTTTTGGGCCAATTAGGACTACTAGCTTGGGTGGAAAATCATATGCATTAGTACTTGTTGATGATTACTCTAGGTATACTTGGGTTCTCTTTTTAAGCACCAAAGATGAGACTTTAGAAAACTTCATCACATTTTAAAAAATAACCCAAAATGATTTTGAAATTAAAATTTCACATATTAGAAGTGATCATGGAACCGAATTTCAAAATATAGGGTTTGAAGAATTTTGTAATGAAAATGGGGTTAGCCATAATTTTTCGGCGCCTCGCACTCCTCAACAAAATGAGGTAGTTGAGATGAAAAATAGAACTTTAGAAGAAATGGCTAGGACTATGCTTTTTGAAAATAATTTACCTAAGTATTTATGGGCGGAAGCCACTAACACCGCTTGCTACATTATAAACCGAGTAATGATTAGGCCTATTTTGAAGAAAACCCCATATGATTTTTAAAATCTAAAAAACCTAACATTAGCTATTTTCATCGTTTTGGTTGCAAGTGTTTTGTTTTAAACAATGGAAAAGATAATTTAGGTAAATTTGATGCAAAGAGTGATGAAACTATTTTTCTAGGTTACTCTTTAAACTCTAAAGCCTATCGTGTGTTTAACAAAAGAACTTTAGTTGTAGATGAATCTATTCATGTGGTTTTCGATGATAACCTCCTTTCGAGGAAGGATTCTTGTGATGATGATGATGTAAGGATCATTGAAGCCAATGATGGTGGAGAATAATCAAAGGTGAATGAGATTCCAACAAAAAAGGAAGAAGCACAAGAACCGCGTCTAGAAGCATTGCAAGACATGACTCTTTAGGAAAAGAAAGTGAGCTACCCAAGGGAGTACAACTATGTCAAAGGTGGTGAGATCTTGGGTGATCCATCCAAGGGGGTAACTACTCGTTCTTCTCTTAAAATGCTTAATAATGTTGCTTTTATCTCATGCATTGAGCCTAAGAATGTTAAAGAAGCATTAAAAGATGACTTTTGGATTATGGCCATGCAAGATGAGTTAAACCAATTTGAGAGAAGTAAAGTATGGACATTAGTTGATAGGCCTAGAAACAAATCTACTATAGGAACTAAATGGGTCTTAAGAAACAAACTAGATGAGAGTGGTAACAACGTGAGAAACAAGGCTAGGCTTGTTGCTCAAGGTTATACTCAAGAAGAGGGAATTGATTTTGATGAATCCTACGCACCCGTAGCTAGAGTGGAAGCAATTAGGACGTTACTTGCATTTGCATGTTATCATGATTTCTAGATTTTTCAAATGGATGTCAAAAGTGCATTTTTAAATGGCTTTATAAACGAAGAAGTGTATGTGGAACAAGCACCAGGTTTTGAAGGTCCCATTTTTCCAAACCATGTTTTCAAATTGTCAAAAGCTTTATATGGTTTAAAACAAGCTCCTAGAGCTTGGTATGAAAGATTATCAAGTTTTCTAGTTGAAAAAGGTTTTGAAAAAGGAAAGGTGGACACAACACTATTTATTAAAAACAATGGCAAAGATATCTTAGTAGTTCAAATTTATGTTGATGATATTATTTTTTGTTCTACTAATGATTTGCTTTGTCAAGATTTTTCTAAGTTGAAGTAAGGTGAATTTGAAAGGAGCATGATGGGGGAGCTCTCATTCTTTTTGGGACTCCAAGTCAAACAAATGAAAGATGCCATCTTCATCAATCAAGCTAAGTACATCAAAGAGATGCTCAAGAAGTTTGGCTTGGAGCAAGCAAAGCCTCAAGCTACACCAATGAGCTCATCCACAAAGCTTAAAAAAGATAAAGGAGGTAAGTGTGTTGACTTTAAGCTTTATCGTTCTATGATTGGGTCTTTGCTTTACCTTACCGCAAGTAGACCGGATATATTGTTTAGTGTTTGCTTGTGTGCTAGGTTCCGAGCTAGTCCTAGAGAGTCACACCTTATAGCCGTTAAAAGGATCTCTAGGTACCTTAGAGATACTTCTTGTTTAGGCCTTTGGTATCATAGAGACTCAACCTTTAACCTTCATGCTTATTCGGATGTGGATTACGGGGGTTGTAAGATAGATAGGAAAAGTACTTTCGGCACTTGTCAATTCCTAGGTAGTATGATCATATCTTTGTTCTCTAAGAAACAAAATAGTATAGCTTTATCTACCACCGAAGCAAAGTACATATCCTTAGGGAGTTGTTGTGCTCAAGTCCTTTGGATGAAACAACAACTCTTAGACTATGGAATTGAGGTAGACACCGTACCCCTTAAGTGTGATAACACTAGTGCCATATGTCTTACCAAAAATCCTATCCAACACTCTAGAACCAAACACATAGAAATAAGACATCATTTCATTAGAGATAGTGTTCTTAAGGAATATGTTGTTTTAGAGTATGTAGACACCTTAAATCAATTAGCGAACATCTTTACCAAAAATCTAGATAAAGATCGTTTTTGGTCCCTTAGGAGAAAGTTAGGTCTAACTAGCCTATCTTGACCATTTAGGACCTTTGTGCTTAAAATTGCTTGAATTCTTGTTAAATCCCATGCTTATGTGTTTTTTATCTTAATTGTGTAACGCCCCGGTTTTGGGCTTGGAAGTCTTGGGCGTTGACCGGTTGGTCAAAGTGCTGATCGAATATATAAGAGGGAATTTAGGAAAAACCTAGTTCGGGTTGCATTAAAAATATGGAAAAATATTCTAAAATCATCTTTTAATATATATAAAAGTGAACTGTGAAATCAATTTTGGAAAATGAGGTTCGGAAGGTTGACATTTTGGCTAGTGACCAAAATGTAATTTTTGAAAGTTGCGGGACAGTTTTATAAAGGATTGAAACTTTGAATCTTTAAGGAGCTATTATTCCAAAAAGGATTTCTCCAGATTTTTCTAAGATATTTTAAGTCTAAAATCTGATTTTAAAGATTAAGAAAAGGGAGGGAAATCATTTTAACCAATTCTTAACTAATTTTTCTATTTTCTCTCAAATTCTCTTTTCTCTCATTTTCTCTCTACCCAAACAAGATTTCCTCAGATTTCTTTCTCTGATTTTGACTTCTTAATCTCTCATTTCAACTCTCATTTGATTTCTAATCATCTCATCATCAAAACCTCACAATTTACAAGTTGATTCATCAAGCATTTTGGCTCTAAAATGGAGAAATTCAAGTTTGGAGGTAAGAACGTCCTTCTCCTCTAAACTATCAGTTCTTTTCTGAAATTCCTAAGTTCTCAATCCTTGATTCATGTTTTATTAAAGGCTTTTCATTTGAGATCTTGATTTTTGGCTAAAATGCAAGATTTGGTGATTTTGGTGAAAATTTCGTGTGATCTATTTAAGCAGGGTTTTGAAGTGTTAAAATGATGTTAAATGAATGCTAAAATGATTAGAAGTTGAGGTTTAATCAATGCAATCCCGGATAGGTTGAATTTCCTAAGTTTGGCTTGAGTTTTTGGTTGTTTTTGGAGTGTTTTTGGTGATCTGTTATACCTGGAGGTATAAGGACGTGGTTGTGATCTTTTTGCATGTTAGTTGATGTATAAAAATGGTTAGAAGTGATGGATCTTGGCTGGGTTAAGTTTTGGAAGTGTTTGGAGATGATTTCGGTTGTGTTTGGTAGCCAAATTGTTAGATTTGTGGTGAGCAGCGAGTTGTGTTGTTGTTGCTGGTGTTTTAATGCATAAGGATGCATTAATGTTCTGTTTTTATGTGCTTGAAACAGGGGAGGTTGATCCTTGAGTTTTGGAGGAGTTTTCGGAAGGTTTCGGAAGCTTGGAAAGCTTGTTGGCTAGGCTTGTTTGGTAATCGGTGAGTGAAAATGGATTTTCAGCTTTTAAACCAAAGGTTGAAGGTTTTGGGAGCTTAGTTTAAGTCTAAACAACTTTGCTAAGCTCAAGTGTAAGTTTCGGATTACTCTCTTAAAGTGGTGGCCATGTTTTGATGAAATGTGAAATGATGATTTTGCATGATTTGCTACTGTTTTGGAAAGCATGTTTTAGCATGTTAATTGCTGATGTTTTAGCATGATTTATGCTGTTGTTTTAAGCCATGTGTTGAAGGTGTCTCTAGGTAAGAGTACCTTGTTTAATGCATTGTTAAATGATGATTTAATGCTTTGAAATGCATGAAGAAATGGCTTGGCTTAAATGCTTTAAAACAGTGGATTACATGTTGTATAAAGTGTGTATTGGCAAGTGATGGTTTATAAAAGTGAAGGTCACTAAGGTGGTTAAAAGTCCTTGAGTGAGCCTTGTTATCTAAGATCATCAAGGTGGTTAAAAGTCCTTGGATGAATCTCGTTGCGGACACTAAGGTGGTTAAAAGTCCTTAGGTGCTCCTTTCCATGGTGGTTAAAAGTCCATGGGGCCAAGGTGTTTAAAAGTCCTTGGGGTATTTCAAGCTACGGACACAAAGGTTGTTAAAAGTCCTTGTGTGGTCCATTCATGGTGTTTAAAAGTCCATGGCCAAGGTGTTTAAAAGTCCTTGGGGTCCAAGGTGTTTAAAAGTCCTTGGGGAAAGTTGTTGAACTTGATTTCTAAATGAAATGTATCACTTGAGCCAATATGACATGTATTGTACATGAGATGCTTGAGATGCATGATTTAATGGTTATGTTGAAGCATGAGATGCTAGTTTAAATGAAATATGGAAGCATGTTGTTGCTTGATTTAAAGTATGCTTTGAGCATGTGTAAAGGTTGTTTTCAAGCATGATTTACAAATGAATTTTAATGCATTATTGAATGGTTTTTAAAGAGCACTCCTCACTAAGCTTTGGCTTACGCTCTCTCGTTTTCTTGATTCAATAATGCAGAGCATTAGAGTGCATTGAGGGCAGCAAGAGGAGGCAAGCAAACAAGTACAAGTAAAGCTCAATGTATGAAGGTTTTATAAGTGTTTAGCTTTTGTATGTTTTTGGCAATGGGGGACCAATGTATTTGTTTGGGAGGTGTTTATGACTCCCTAAGTATGTTGTATGTGGTTGATGTTGCTGGTTTTTGGATTGAATTTCTATTGCTTGCTTTTGAAGGTTTAAGGCTTGAATGTTAGCTTGTATAGGAAGCATGACCTTGAATTTGGGGCTTTTTGCATGTGATGTTATTTTGTTGAATTGATGTTGCTTATATGTGTTAAATATGTTTAATTGCATGCTGGTAAAGTTTGGTGATGTTTGGAGCATGTTTGAGTGTCCAATTGCATGATCTAGTATGCTTATTTGCTGGTTTTCGTGCAGGCGTTTCGGAACAGGGGTGTACCGTTTCGGAACGGGTGCCTTGCATGAACCCAGGCGTCCGAAACGGTATGCACCGTTTCGAAACGGTTTAGCCTCTGCCGAGGCCATGTTCCGGAACCCGTTTCGGAACGGCCCGTGTTTCGGAACAGGGCTAGCCTGTTTCGAAACGGTCGACCGTTAGGGGGCTGACATAGTAGTTACATGTTTTGAAATGTTTGCGTTTTGGTCCTAAATCTTGTGTGATCAATTGCATGAGCTGTGGATGTCCTTTTAAGCTGAAATTTCACAGAGATGCATGAAACCTGACTAATTTCAAGATGGTAACTTTAATTTGGGATGAGTCCCTTAATTTATCAGAATTTACAATTTGGTCCCTAAAGTTGTAATTTGTTCAATTGGGTCCCTGCTTGATCTCTGATGTTTGTGATCTTTTGATATGTTGTCTGTATGATCACACTTAAGGTTAATGTGCATCTAGACAAGATTAAAAAGAAAAAAAAAGGGTCGTTAATCAAGGTTGACTTTCGGGTTGACTTTGGTTTTCCCCGTGTAATCTTCGTAGTTCGGGTCAACCGTCTAGACCGGGCTACGGGGGTTACATTTGGTGGTATCAGAGCTGAGTTCTCGAGTAATTGGGAATGTGTGAATGCATGATTGAAGCATGGTTTGGTTGGTATGCTTGTTGAGTGAAAGCATGTTCAGTGATATGATATGATGATATGTATGTGATGCATGTTGTGATGATGCATGATGAAGGTACCCATTGCCAAACAAAAGCTAAAGAGATGATGTTGTTTTTGAAAGAAATTGAGCTTGAATACTTGGAATTTGCTTACCTTGCTGGTCCTGACTTGTTTTATTTTGTATTGTTATGCATGGTAAAGTATGGCACCACGTAGAGAGTTAAGGAGTAGCGCGAGAGCTACGACCCCGGAGGGGAATGTGAATGATGAGCACACTGGTAGTGCTGTGATACCTCCTCCTCCACCTGGTGGTGGTGGTGCGGAGAGGGAAAGAGCTGGAGCTGGAGCTGAGGCAGCTGGTGCTGGAGCTGCAGGACCTGGAGCTGGTCAGGGGCAAGCGATACCTGACATGTCTGTGCTTGTACAAGCTATTGCGAGTGCGTTTCGAGCAGCAGTAGCTGGAGCTCAAGGAGCTGGGCATCAGGGAGATGCTGGTGCTAGACTACCCTTGGAACGTTTGCGCAGTCTTGGTGGGACTGAGTTTAGGGGTATGTCAGCTGAGAGGTCTGAAGCATGGTTGGAGAGTACCAAGCGTGTCTTGGGACAAATGAGTTGCACTGATGTGCAGAAGCTGGGATGTGTGGTGTCACTGCTGCAAGGTGATGCTTATACGTGGTGGACGACCACAATCTCTGGGATGGCTGGTGCTGATGTTACATGGACGTTCTTTCAGCATGCGTTCAAGAGGAGATATCTGGGAGTTAGATATCTGGATGAAAAGAAGCGTGAATTCATGTCTCTGACCCAAGGGAACATGAGTGTGGCTGAGTATGAGGTACAGTTCGTACGTCTTAGCCAGTATGCACCTGAGTTGGTACCTGATGAGCGCGAAAGGTGCGAAAGGTTCCGTTATGGTTTGGTGACGGAGGTTAAGACCTATATGTTAGCTGCTGAGTACAATGATTTCGATGTGTTGGTTAGTCGATCGAAGGACATTGAGATGAATCTGAGTTTGTCTGCTAAGGGTGCTGGAGCTAGTTCTGGAAAGAGAGCTGCTGAGTATAGTTCCGGTGGACGGAACAAGAGAGGGCGTGATCAGAGGTTTCAGTCCTCGTCTAAGAGAGGTGGAGGTGCACCTGCTAGGGGTGGAAATGCTAGAGCTGACCCTAGTGCTTGTTGGATTTGTGGTTCCCGTGGTCACTTGAAGCGTGACTGTCCTCGTGCTGGGAGGGAGGTGCAAGCTCCTGTGGTGGCAGCTGGTTATGAGTGCTGGAACTGTGGTTCTGCTGATCATCTGAGACGTGATTGTCTGAGAATGGCTGGTGGTCAAGAGCGTGCTCCTGTTGTTGCAGCATCGCAGAGAGGTCGTGGGCGCGGCCGTGGTAATTTTCAGAGGCGAGAGGAAGGTGGGCGCGGTGTAGCTCATGTTGTGGCTATTCAACCTGAGGGTGGAGGCCCAGCGAGGGTGTATGCTCAGCGCGAAGGAAGGAATGATGCAGATGTGATTGCAGGTACCTTTACTTTGCAATCCTTGTCATTGCTTTCTTTGATTGATTCTGGATCTACGCATTCATACATTCTTCGTGAGCATGCTGAGTTGCTTGGTTTGCCTGTTGAGTCTTTGGATGTTGGTGTTAGAGTCACTAGTTCTTTTGTGGAAACTGTTGTGACTCGTAAGCTTTATAAAAGGTGTCCTTTGGTTGTTCAAGAGCATGTCTTTCTTGTTGATCTTATGGAGTTGCCCTTTTATGGTTTTGATGTGATCCTTGGTATGGATTGGCTTGCTGAGCATCGTGCTGTTGTGGATTGTGAGAATAAGCGGGTTTCGCTTAGGCTTGCGGATGATTATGAAGTGGTGGTGGTTGGCGAGAATGTGAAGTTTCTTGCCAATGTTGTTTCTACCTTGGAGGCGAGCAGGATGCTGAGGCAAGGTTGTGAAGCTTTTCTGGCTTTTGTGATGAATCCTAGTTCGAAGGAGCTGAGGGTGCAGGATATCAGGGTTGTGAAGGAGTTTCCTGATGTTTTTCCTGAGGAGTTGCCTGGTTTACCTCCTAATCGCGAGGTGGAGTTTGGTATTGAGTTGTATGAGAATACCACTCCTGTGTCCATTACTCCCTATAGAATGGCACCTAAGGAGCTGAAGGAGCTGAAGACGCAGTTGCAAGAGTTGCTTGATCGTGGTTTCATCCGGCCGAGTGTTTCGCCTTGGGGTGCTCCTGTTTTGTTTGTGAAGAAGAAAGACGGCACGATGAGGATGTGCATTGATTACCGTCAGCTGAACAAGTTGACTATCAAGAATCGGTATCCTTTGCCGAGGATTGATGATCTCTTTGATCAATTTCGGGGAGCTGCTGTGTTCTCTAAGATTGACTTGAGGTCAGGGTATTATCAATTGAAGGTGAAGGATGTGGATGTGCCTAAGACAGCTTTCAGGACAAGGTATGGGCATTATGAGTTCCTTGTGATGCCGTTTGGTTTGACAAATGCTCCTGCTGCTTTCATGGACATGATGAATCGTGTTTTTCATGAATACCTGGACAAGTTTGTTGTGGTGTTCATTGATGATATCCTTGTGTACTCGCGTACTGAGGAAGAGCACGAAGAGCATTTGAGGATTGTGTTGCAAGCTTTGTTGGAGAATCAGCTTTATGCTAAGTTGAGCAAGTGTGAGTTTTGGCTTAGAGAGGTTGTTTTTCTTGGGCATGTGGTCTCAGCTGAGGGGATTCGTGTTGATCCTCAGAAGATTGAAGCGGTGATGAACTGGAAGGTTCCTAAGTCTGTTCAGGAGGTTCGTAGTTTCCTTGGTTTGGCAGGATACTACCGAAGGTTTGTGGATGGTTTTTCCAAGATTGCTGCTCCTTTGACGAAGTTGCTGCAGAAAGATGTTAGGTATGAGTGGACAGAAGCGAGACAGCAAGCTTTTGAGAAGCTGAAGTTGGCTTTGACGCAAGCTCCTATCTTGATTCAGCCTGAATCAGGGAAAGAGTTTGTAGTCTACAGTGATGCATCCTATGTTGGTTTGGGGTGTGTGCTGATGCAAGAGGGTAAGGTTGTGGCTTATGCGTCGCGGCAGTTGAAGGTGCATGAGCGCAATTATCCTACGCATGATATTGAGCTGGCTGCAGTGGTTTTTGCTCTGAAGATCTGGAGGCATTATCTGTATGGTGAGAAGTGTACGGTGTACACGGATCACAAGAGTTTGAGGTATCTGATGTCTCAGAAGGAGTTGAATCTCAGGCAGCGACGTTGGTTGGAGTTGCTCAAAGATTATGATCTGACGATAGAGTATCATCCTGGAAAGGCCAATGTTGTTGCGGATGCTTTGAGTAGAAAGGTAGTTGTTGAGCTGAGAGCTATGTTTGCTAGCTTGAGTATATCGCAGGATGGTGGTCTTGTTGCTGAGTTGCAAGTGAAACCTTCGTTGGTTCAGTTGATCAAGGATAAGCAGTTGTTGGATGATTCCTTGGTGTCTCATGTTCAGGATATCGCGGAGGGTAGACCTTCGGATTTCTGTTTTAATGAGGATGGGGTGTTGTGTTTTGGTAATCGGATAGTAGTGCCTGCAGATGCTGAGTTGAGGCGTGCTATTCTAGCTGAAGGTCATAGTAGTCCTTTTGCTATGCATCCTGGTAGTACAAAGATGTATCGCGATTTTCGTGATGAGTACTATTGGGTGGGCTTGAAGAAGGATGTGGCAGAGTTTGTGAGCAAGTGTTTGGTGTGCCTAAGTCGATCGTGTCGGATAGGGATCCGAGGTTCACATCGCGTTTTTGGCAGTGTTTGCATCAAGCTCTGGGTACAAGGTTGCATTTCAGTACATCCTATCATCCCCAGTCGGATGGCCAGTCTGAGCGAGTTATTCAGATCTTGGAGGATATGTTGAGATGTTGCGTGATAGAGTTCCAAGGTTCTTGGGAGAAGCATCTGCCTTTGGTTGAGTTCGCTTACAACAACAGTTTTCAGGCAAGTATACAGATGGCACCTTATGAGGCTCTGTATGGGAGGAAGTGTAGGACTCCTCTGTGTTGGGCTGAAACTGGTCAAAAGTTGGTTTCGATGCCTGCTTTGTTGAAAGGTACCACCGAGAAGGTGAAGCTCATTTGTGAGAGGTTGAAGGCTGCTTCTGATCGGCAGAAGTCTTACGCGGATTTGAAGCGTAGGGAGATAGAGTTTGCGGTGGGTGATCGCGTGTTCTTGAAGGTTTCGCCTTGGAAGAAGGTGATGAGGTTTGGGTGGAAGGGTAAGCTGAGCCCTAGATACATTGGACCGTATGAGGTTGTTGAGCGTGTTGGTCCTGTTGCGTATCGGTTGAGGTTACCTCAGGAGCTGGAGAAGATTCATGATGTGTTCCATGTTTCTATGCTCCGGAGGTATCGATCTGATCCTTCGCATGTGTTGCCTGTGGAGGAGGTGGAATTGAATCCGGATTTGACCTATGATGAGGAACCGGTGAAGATTCTGGATTCAGATAGCAAGGTTCTTCGTGGCAAGACCATTGAGTTGGTGAAGGTGCTGTGGAAGCATCGCGGTGTTGAGGAAGCCACGTGGGAGCGGAAGGAGGATATGCTGAAGCAGTTTCCTTATCTCTTTCCTTCAGGTAAATTTCGAGGACGAAATTTCTTAAGGGGGGGAGAGTTGTAACGCCCCGGTTTTGGGCTTGGAAGTCTTGGGCGTTGACCGGTTGGTCAAAGTGCTGATCGAATATATAAGAGGGAATTTAGGAAAAACCTAGTTCGGGTTGCATTAAAAATATGGAAAAATATTCTAAAATCATCTTTTAATATATATAAAAGTGAACTGTGAAATCAATTTTGGAAAATGAGGTTCGGAAGGTTGACATTTTGGCTAGTGACCAAAATGTAATTTTTGAAAGTTGCGGGACAGTTTTATAAAGGATTGAAACTTTGAATCTTTAAGGAGCTATTATTCCAAAAAGGATTTCTCCAGATTTTTCTAAGATATTTTAAGTCTAAAATCTGATTTTAAAGATTAAGAAAAGGGAGGGAAATCATTTTAACCAATTCTTAACTAATTTTTCTATTTTCTCTCAAATTCTCTTTTCTCTCATTTTCTCTCTACCCAAACAAGATTTCCTCAGATTTCTTTCTCTGATTTTGACTTCTTAATCTCTCATTTCAACTCTCATTTGATTTCTAATCATCTCATCATCAAAACCTCACAATTTACAAGTTGATTCATCAAGCATTTTGGCTCTAAAATGGAGAAATTCAAGTTTGGAGGTAAGAACGTCCTTCTCCTCTAAACTATCAGTTCTTTTCTGAAATTCCTAAGTTCTCAATCCTTGATTCATGTTTTATTAAAGGCTTTTCATTTGAGATCTTGATTTTTGGCTAAAATGCAAGATTTGGTGATTTTGGTGAAAATTTCGTGTGATCTGTTTAAGCAGGGTTTTGAAGTGTTAAAATGATGTTAAATGAATGCTAAAATGATTAGAAGTTGAGGTTTAATCAATGCAATCCCGGATAGGTTGAATTTCCTAAGTTTGGCTTGAGTTTTTGGTTGTTTTTGGAGTGTTTTTGGTGATCTGTTATACCTGGAGGTATAAGGACGTGGTTGTGATCTTTTTGCATGTTAGTTGATGTATAAAAATGGTTAGAAGTGATGGATCTTGGCTGGGTTAAGTTTTGGAAGTGTTTGGAGATGATTTCGGTTGTGTTTGGTAGCCAAATTGTTAGATTTGTGGTGAGCAGCGAGTTGTGTTGTTGTTGCTGGTGTTTTAATGCATAAGGATGCATTAATGTTCTGTTTTTATGTGCTTGAAACAGGGGAGGTTGATCCTTGAGTTTTGGAGGAGTTTTCGGAAGGTTTCGGAAGCTTGGAAAGCTTGTTGGCTAGGCTTGTTTGGTAATCGGTGAGTGAAAATGGATTTTCAGCTTTTAAACCAAAGGTTGAAGGTTTTGGGAGCTTAGTTTAAGTCTAAACAACTTTGCTAAGCTCAAGTGTAAGTTTCGGATTACTCTCTTAAAGTGGTGGCCATGTTTTGATGAAATGTGAAATGATGATTTTGCATGATTTGCTACTGTTTTGGAAAGCATGTTTTAGCATGTTAATTGCTGATGTTTTAGCATGATTTATGCTGTTGTTTTAAGCCATGTGTTGAAGGTGTCTCTAGGTAAGAGTACCTTGTTTAATGCATTGTTAAATGATGATTTAATGCTTTGAAATGCATGAAGAAATGGCTTGGTTTAAATGCTTTAAAACAGTGGATTACATGTTGTATAAAGTGTGTATTGGCAAGTGATGGTTTATAAAAGTGAAGGTCACTAAGGTGGTTAAAAGTCCTTGAGTGAGCCTTGTTATCTAAGATCATCAAGGTGGTTAAAAGTCCTTGGATGAATCTCGTTGCGGACACTAAGGTGGTTAAAAGTCCTTAGGTGCTCCTTTCCATGGTGGTTAAAAGTCCATGGGGCCAAGGTGTTTAAAAGTCCTTGGGGCCAAGGTGTTTAAAAGTCCTTGGGGTATTTCAAGCTACGGACACAAAGGTTGTTAAAAGTCCTTGTGTGGTCCATTCATGGTGTTTAAAAGTCCATGGCCAAGGTGTTTAAAAGTCCTTGGGGTCCAAGGTGTTTAAAAGTCCTTGGGGAAAGTTGTTGAACTTGATTTCTAAATGAAATGTATCACTTGAGCCAATATGACATGTATTGTACATGAGATGCTTGAGATGCATGATTTAATGGTTATGTTGAAGCATGAGATGCTAGTTTAAATGAAATATGGAAGCATGTTGTTGCTTGATTTAAAGTATGCTTTGAGCATGTGTAAAGGTTGTTTTCAAGCATGATTTACAAATGAATTTTAATGCATTATTGAATGGTTTTTAAAGAGCACTCCTCACTAAGCTTTGGCTTACGCTCTCTCGTTTTCTTGATTCAATAATGCAGAGCATTAGAGTGCATTGAGGGCAGCAAGAGGAGGCAAGCAAACAAGTACAAGTAAAGCTCAATGTATGAAGGTTTTATAAGTGTTTAGCTTTTGTATGTTTTTGGCAATGGGGGACCAATGTATTTGTTTGGGAGGTGTTTATGACTCCCTAAGTATGTTGTATGTGGTTGATGTTGCTGGTTTTTGGATTGAATTTCTATTGCTTGCTTTTGAAGGTTTAAGGCTTGAATGTTAGCTTGTGTAGGAAGCATGACCTTGAATTTGGGGCTTTTTGCATGTGATGTTATTTTGTTGAATTGATGTTGCTTATATGTGTTAAATATGTTTAATTGCATGCTGGTAAAGTTTGGTGATGTCTGGAGCATGTTTGAGTGTCCAATTGCATGATCTAGTATGCTTATTTGCTGGTTTTCGTGCAGGCGTTTCGGAACAGGGGTGTACCGTTTCGGAACGGGTGCCTTGCATGAACCCAGGCGTCCGAAACGGTATGCACCGTTTCGAAACGGTTTAGCCTCTGCCGAGGCCATGTTCCGGAACCCGTTTCGGAACGGCCCGTGTTTCGGAACAGGGCTAGCCTGTTTCGAAACGGTCGACCGTTAGGGGGCTGACATAGTAGTTACATGTTTTGAAATGTTTGCGTTTTGGTCCTAAATCTTGTGTGATCAATTGCATGAGCTGTGGATGTCCTTTTAAGCTGAAATTTCACAGAGATGCATGAAACCTGACTAATTTCAAGATGGTAACTTTAATTTGGGATGAGTCCCTTAATTTATCAGAATTTACAATTTGGTCCCTAAAGTTGTAATTTGTTCAATTGGGTCCCTGCTTGATCTCTGATGTTTGTGATCTTTTGATATGTTGTCTGTATGATCACACTTAAGGTTAATGTGCATCTAGACAAGATTAAAAAGAAAAAAAAAAGGGTCGTTAATCAAGGTTGACTTTCGGGTTGACTTTGGTTTTCCCCGTGTAATCTTCGTAGTTCGGGTCAACCGTCTAGACCGGGCTACGGGGGTTACAAATTGCATCTTTGCTTACAGTAAGGGGGAGTATGTTTTGATATGTTAAACTTACTCATACATCTCATTCATGCATCTAGGTTCAATCAAAGTTTGATTTTTCTGTATTTTAGAGCCTTATCTGCTCTTCCAGGGCTATTAGTATCGTAACGGGTCACCCTATTTCAATACGGGCTGCCTCTAATGAACACATATGGACAAAGCTGTTTCGAAACGCTCCCAAGTGTTTCAAAACGTTTTGGTTCTATTAACACTTGTATCGAAACGACCCCTCTTTGTTTCGATACGAAAATCTCTTGGGCTTCAATACAGGCAAACTTGTATCGAAACGGTCAATAAGTTTCGGAATGTACGAAAGCGTTTCGATACGCTTGTTTCGAAACAACCTCTTCTGTTTCGAAACGCGTATTCGGAAAAGCCAAATTTAAAGGATTTTAAATGCTTAAAGAGTCTTTTAATTAAACCCAAAACCCCTTAAAACCCTAGGCCGATTTCATCTATAAAAACCCTTCAAATCTCTATGTTTTTCATCAAAACTTGAGGGCTTTTACTCCTAAACATCAATCTAAGCAAGCTTCATCAATTTTGTGCAATTTCGTAACACCCCAAAAACCGGTCTAGTCGGAATTAGGTTCGGAAGAACATAAGCTTGAATGTGCCCTTGCATTGCTTGTTGATGAAGCTCTACAGTGGTGGGAGACTACTATCCTTACTGTCTCTAAGGATACCATGAATTGGGAGTTCTTTCTTAAAGAATTCCGTAAGAAGTACATAAGTGAATTTTATCTTTCCAAGAGGCGAAGCATTTGCCTTCATCTTAAACAAGGTGGACGGACGATCGAACAATACATCCACGACTTTTGCAAGTACTGTAGATATGACGCTGAATTTATCAAGAAAGAGGAAAAAAAGTGTCGGATCTTCATTGTTGGACTCAACGATGAGTTACGTCCTATGTTCACAGCATTGTGCATCACTGATTTCCAAGATCTTGTGAACAGAGTTAAAGCTACGAAAGGAGCACAAAGAATTCAGAGAACTACTGGGTCCAATATGTCTGAAAAGAGAAACCGAGATGAATCTCATTTCTATGGATCTTCCAAGAAAGGGAAGCATCATGGCTCGAAGCAGAATGTGTATTCACAACCTTCCCAATTCGAGTATTTTGCTAAACCTCAAGTTGTATCTCGTTCTCCTTCAGGTGTCAATCCCATTGAGAGCGTTGTTGGCTCTAGACAAGAGACAAGAATTTCAAAGTGTAATTTCTATCAACGTCGACACGAATGACAATGTCGTAAGAAATCCGGTGCTTGTTTCTTTGGTGGAGAGTTGGGTCACCTCATTTGAGAATGCCCAGAGAACTCTAACAAGCCTGCTTCTGTATCGACTGATCCGTCTCCTGCTCAATCTTTTCAAGGAAAGGGAGCAAGGCAGGGATCCTTCGGAAAATCTGGAGGTTTATCTAAAGCATCATACCGACCTGAATGTAAAGCTTATGCACAGATGTATCATGTAAGGGGCAATGAGCAAGTGGATGATCACGTCATAATTCCAGGTAAAAATTTGAGGACGAATTTTTCTTAATGGGGGGAGATTTTTAACACCCCGAAAACCGGTCTAGTCAGAATTAGGTTCTGACGATCTAAAATCCTACATCGAAAAAGCTTAAGCATTGCATTTACATTAAGAATTATGATCTCTTTCATTGATAAAGACCTTAGTGAGTCCGAAAACCGGTCTAGTCAGAATTAGGTTCTGACGATCTAAAATCCTACATCGAAAAAGCTTAAGCATTGCATTTACATTAAGAATTATGATCTCTTTCATTGATAAAGACCTTAGTGAGTCCAAACATTTATTTTAGATTACTTTTAAAGGCATAAAATGATGTTTTTGAGTTAGGCATTTTGATACAGCTAGACCCGTACCGAAACGACCTAGGTAAGGCGTTTCGAAACGTTTATAGGCATTCTGATACGATTCTAATGGTATTAACTAACTTTTGGACTTTTTATTGACCGTTTCGATACGGTTTCACTCGTTTCGAAATGGGTCTCCTATTTCAAATATGTTTGAAGGATAAAATTGAAAAGAAACGATGAGGTGATGACTCACCAGCTTGCTTATCACCTTTTCTCACGTGAATGATCAGAAAAGATGATTTATAGCCATCTATATGTCTAATTTGGGAAAGGATAAAAAAAGGATAAATAATATTGTTTTATAGTTTACACTTGGATGAAAGAAACCTTTCTATTGGCTATATGGGAGGTGGGTAATGATGAAGGTTATAATTCCCTTAAAATGAATTGGAGAAAAGAGAGCTCTTATCCTTGTATTGTTTCACCGAGATCCATTTCCATCTTTTATCTTTCAGATATAAGCACACACCTCCATTTTCTTCAACCTCAAGCACTCAAGCATACATCTCTCTATTTGATCCTCTTAAGTTTAAGTCCCTCTTGCTTTAAGAACATCGATTCATAGCTATCGATCGGGTAAGTGAAAGCCCTAAGTTAGCCATCGATTCTCTTGGCTATTGAATGCTCAATTTCAAGCTTTAAGATAAGCTTTGTCTATAGCTAACGGCTATTCAAGTATCGATATTGTCATATTGATTCTAATAATTCCTTATTGCTCTTCATAGTTCAAGAAGTGGAAAAGATTAATCCATCGTCTCCATCGAAAGCTAAGAATAAGGGCATCGCCATTCGAGAGCCTTAAGAGCTTCGGATTGTCAAGGTGAGTGTAGTCGAAGTCTCGAGAGTGGCTAGGTGCCATCTCGAATCATTGTTTATTGATTTACTAACCATTGATTTTAAGGGATTTGCATGAAGCATTATTGTAAGCCATGTTGGTAAGTTTTGGTAAGTATTGCATCGATTCATTGTCCACAACATTGCTATCATTTTCATGGAAATCATTGAAGCATTGTTGTGTAGAATCATTGACATGAGTTTATTGCTATTGCTATTGCTATGACTAAATGATTATTGAAATATTGTCAATGAATCATGGATATTGAAATATTGATTATTGGACCTTGGATTCGAAGTATTGAATACAATTGGCATGCCATAGAATTCATGAGCTCAGTGTACGGGTGGACTACGGTTCTAGGGCTATGGCCTATATTAAATTTGGAGAGGCGGATGGATGTATTGTGTATTGTTCTTATTGGCGATGTCGACGGGTTGACCATTCATTGATTTGGTGAGGAGGTGGAATTCATGTATCCATATACCATGAATGGATCCAAGGGGACTAATGGTTAATGATATTGATTTGCTATGAAATCATGATATTGCCATTGATGACATGATACTATGTTTTTATTATGAATAAGAAGCATGCCATGTTTATTGCATAATTAATATTATGATTATCATTGAAGCATGTTATATGGCATCCATGTAATCCATTGTTTTGTGGCTACCTCACTAGGCAAAGTATGCCTAATGCATTCAATTGTATCCATTTCAGGTTAGTCAAGTTTTGGGATCGAGATCGGAGGAGTTGAAGCGTTGCACAAGTCACAATCAAGCTCTAAGTAATGTATATTTACCCTTTGAAACTCCTAGTTGGTGGCAAGGTCTATGTATAAGTTTATTAAGTCTCTTTTGATGTGCCTATGTTTTGGTCAAGTGGAATAAGAGTGATATGTTTAAGATGAAATTTTATCGCACCGATCACCGTATCGCTCACCAGTAGCATGCTCTGACCCGGTTCTTTACCAGGCCGGGAAGGGGGTGTTACAAATTTCATCCACAAATTCTTCCAAAATCCCATCTTTGAGGTATTTTCTATATTTTGCCTTTTCTTTTTATTACGTTTGAATATTATGTTAAAAAATTATAGTTTTGTATAGAATACTTGTTTTACATTATGGGTTTTCAAAATCTTGTATATTTTTTTCAAATCTCAATTTTTTTGGTTCAAATATATTTTATTTTAATCGTATTTTTTAACACTGTTTTTCAAATTTGTTTTCATCAAAAAAAAATTATGTATATGCATTCAAAGTATTTTTAAAAACCTTAATGAGATTCTTATTGGATGAAATTGAGATTTAATGCATACACTTAAATTTTATTCCATGCTTTGTTTTTAGGTGTTTTTAATGGATTCGCATAAGAAAAGAAAGACACTAGGGGGTGAAGGTTGGAACCCCGATGACGATGTTCGTCCAAACCTTACCCTCCTTTATGCCAAAAGTCTTAGAAACCAAGAGGCTAGGAATCAATTTAAAATTCTTCAAGATGTTGTTGTTCGATGAGAGAGAGTTGTTGACATGACATTCCTTGATTCCGAGCGTTTCTATTTCAAGTACCTACCTCTTTTGCAACAATAGGGTTTCCTAAACTTCATGAATATTTCTGACATTGTCTACAAAAACATGGTATTGCTTTTCTACTCCAATGCTCATCTTATTAGCAATCTGGATCGTTCTGAAGTTATTGCTACTGAGTCTTACCTCTTGGGAAAGAAGTTTCGCATTGAACCATCCACCTTAGTGAACCTTCTTGGGGTTTTTGATGAGGGTATTGAGGATGAAAACCACTTTGGATCTCAAACTGGATCGGTTCTCACTTTGGATGCCCACGACCGTTTCTTGCACTTAATCATATCTTGTTTCTTTCGTCCATCCGGAGGAAAATTTGCCCATATCCGTCAAGTTGACACCTTTTGGCTTGAGTATTTCCAACAAGCACAACAACCTAACTTGGTGAAGATATTGTTTGCGGAGATGGTCCATCTAGTAAAGCATTGTCAATCCGACTCCATCACCTCTTTCACCTATGTGACAACTTTGAGCTACATTTTTGTTTGCCTTGGCCTTGATGTCTCATACGATTTTCTGAAACAACACAAGCAAAAGCTTGGCGAGTCTTCTCTCGTAAGATCCAAATTTCGATACACTAATGGTGAATGGATTCGAGTTGATCATAGAGCTCAAGCACCTCAAGAAGAGCCTGAACCACAAGTTCAAGTTCCCGTTGTGGCTTTTAATAATGATGCTCTCATGGCCTTTCTCACCGAGAGGTTCAACACCATGGACACAAACATGGCTTCCGGGTTTGAATCTATCAACACTTGATTAACATCCTTGGAGGATCGTGTTCTTGGCACAAGGAATCGCCTTACCTCCCTTGAAACCCAACAATCATCCATGGATCTCTCTTTCACCAACTTCTATGGTGATTTGAGGCGTTTTTGCAAGGATCAAGAGAAGGACAAGGATGATTTCTTGGATGACCTTGGAGGCGATGAAGATGATGAGGCACCTTAGTTTTATTGCATATCATTTTATTTTTGTCATATTAGGATTGAGTTTATGCACCTATCTATGTTTTTTTTGTTTGTTTTAAGACTCGTGCTTTGATTTCATGTTTTTAGGATTGAGTTTGATTTTATGTTTGGATTTGTTTTATGAACTTAATGCTATCTATGCTATTATATTGTTTGGTTTATGATTTATGCCTCTTTTATTCTCATTTAGCCTTGATTATATGTTTGATCTAACAAAAAAGGGGAGAAGTAATTCCTAAGAGCCTAAGCGTTTTTAAGTTTATTTTTAAGTTTCTTGTGCTTTATATTTCAACTTTTCAAAACTTTAAAACCTATCTTAAATTGAGGGGGAGTTAAAAGTTTTTTTTCAAAGATTTCAAAACACTTAAAAATTTATACTTGGTTTTGTTATATCAAAAAGGGGAGATTGTAAAACCAAAGAATTGATTTTGACATAACAAAGGATTTGATGACCAAATTGAAAATAGAAAATAAAATTTTAAGTCCTCAAAACTTCCCAAAAACTTTTAAGCAAAGTGGCCAAGTCAAAACCAAAGGGTTATACAAATTTTTCTAAGTGTTTTCCAAGTCAAAACAGTGATTTTCAAGTCACCGTTCCGAAACAGTCCTTAGGTGTTTTGGAACATTTTTAAACTGTTAAAATTGGTTTCAGAATGAGTCTTCCCGTTTCGATACGATAGTATCGAAACATGACAATATGTTTCGAAACGAATGAAGAACAACGGAACATACATATCCATTTCAATACGGCTGTATCGAAACAATCTCAGATGTTTCGAAATGAGATTTGAATTTGGATTTAAAATTATGACCGTTGTAATTTTATAACTTATTTTTACAAAATAGTTAATAAGTATCGAAAGGATTTAAGCACATTTCGATACGGGTTTTGACAGTTTCAAATTGTTTCGAAACGGTCTCTTAGCGTATCGAAACGATCATATTCGTTTCGATACGATCTCTTAATTATACCCCAACGTCTATTTCTATTTTAGTCTATTTTGAAACAGGTACATGTGTTTCGAAACGAGTAGTTGCAGAAGTGTATTTATGGTGGGATGATTGCATCCCAACGACTATATTGATGATGACAACCACCCCAACAGCTAGAATTGAATGGGAAGGTATAAAAGAGAGTCTAAAAACAACTAGCAACAACTATTGATCCTAAGAGAAACAATCATACATCAAATCCAAGCTCAAGTGCTTAAATTTTAATATCCTTGTAAAACCCCAATTGTCAATCCTTGTAATTTCTTAATTTTCTGATTCAATTTGGTTGTGAGCTTGTAATTTGGGCAAAATTAGTCTTGAGAGATACATTGTATTTGCCACATTCTTCTTTGTATACTTGTGAGAGGGTTTGGTCAATTTTGGGTAGAAAATTGACCATTTGCGTAAAGGTTTCCTCCTAAGCCTAGAAAAGGGGAAAATCAACTAGTGAAGTTGTTTGGAAAATCAATAGTGGGAGCTAAGGTAGTGGATGTAGAGTTCATTTGGAACTTGAACCACTATATTTGCCTTTGTCCTCATTTTTATTTTACCACTTCACTACCAACCAAATTAAAAATCGAATTGACCCCTCTCTTGGCATTTATCAATTCAACGATCCACTCAATAGGGTCAGATGAGATTATCGACGAAGACAATGATGAGAATTTATCAATGTAACCCCCTTAACCTGGCCTAAACGGTTGACCCGAATTAAGAAAGTCACACGGGGAAAACCAAAGTCAACCCGAAAGTCAACCCTGATTAACGACCCTTTTTTCTTTTTACTCTTGTCTAGATGCACATTAACCCTAGTTATGATCTTACAAACAGCATACTCAAAGATCATACACATCAGAGATCAAACAGGGACCCAATTGAACAAATTACAACTTTAGGGACCAAATTGTAATTTCTGAAAAATATGAGGACTTGATCCAAATTAAAGTTACCATCTTGAAATTAATCAAGTTTCATGCTTCTCTGCCAAATTTCAGCTCAAAAGGACATTCCAAGCTCATACAATTGCACAAACAAGATTCAGGACCAAAACGCAAACAAAACAAAACATTTAACTGCCAATGTCAGCCCCCAACGGTCACCCGTTCCGAAACAGGCAGAGCCCGTTTCGAAACACGGGGCCGTTCCGCAATGCGTACCGAAACGCGGGCTGGCAGTGGCCATTCCGTTTCGGAACGGTGTCACCCGTTTCGGACGCCTGGGCTGGTGCAGGGCACCTGTTCCGAAACGAGGGCTACTGTTCCGAAACAGCCTGCACAAAAAGCTGCATTTTGCTTACTCAAACACACAATTGATCATCCAAACATGCTCCAATTGCCACCAAACTTTACCAGCATGCAATTCAACATATTTGAGACATACTTGCATCAACAATTCATCAAAACAACATCAAATACGAAAAGCCCCAAATCCATAGGCATGCTTCCTACTCAAGCTACCATTCAAGCATAAACTTCCAATTCAAGCATATAATGACCAAACACAAAAACCAACATTCTCAACAACATTCAACATACTTAGGGAGTTCAAACCATCTCCCAAACATACACATAGGTCCCCCATTGCCAAATTACCAAAAGCTAAAAATGTACTTAAGAAACCTTCCATACTTTGAGCTTAACTTCCACTTGAATGCTTGCCTTCCATGCTGCCCTCAAAGTACTTTAATGTTCTGCATTATTGAATTAAGAAAACGAAAGAGAGCGTAAGCAAAAGCTTAGTGAGGAATGCTCAATAAAACCATTCAATAATGCATTTATAAAACACTTTATAAATCATGCTTCAAATCATCATTTACACATGCTCAAAACATTCTTAAACAAGCATCTCATGCTTCATATCATAACATGTCATATTGGCCACAAGTGATAAGTTCCATTTCTTTAAAAACAAGTTCATCAACTTTCACCCCAAGGACTTTTAAACACCTTGGCCCCAAGGACTTTTAAACACCTTGGCCCCATGGACTTTTAAACACCATGGCCCCATGGACTTTTAAACACCATGGAAAGGACCACACAAGGACTTTTAACCACCTTTGTGTCCGTATCAAGTTTCACCCCAAGGACTTTTAAACACCTTGGTCCCAAGGACTTTTAACCACCTTGGCCCATGGACTTTTAAACACCATGGAAGGACCACACAAGGACTTTTAACCACCTTTGTGTCCGTAGCAAGAATCATCCAAGGACTTTTAACCACCTTGATGTTCTTAAGTAAACAAGGCTCACTCAAGGACTTTTAACCACCTTAGTGACCTTAACCTTTTCAAAACATCACTTGCCAATATACATCATTATCTTCAATTTATCCACTGTTTTAAAGCATTAAACCAAGCCATATTCAACATGCATTTTAAAGCATCAAACCACATTTAATCAATGCACAAAAACAAGGAACTCTTACCTTGAGCTTCCTTCAACATATGGCTTACAAAAACAGCATTAACCATGCCAAAACATGCTTTCAAAACAGAGTTTAAAACATGCAATAAACCATATTGCTCAACAATCAAATCATGGCCACCACTAGAGAGTATTTCCGAAAACTTACACTTGAGCTTAGCAAAGTTGTTTAGACTTAAACTAAGCTCCCAAGACATTGGTTTCAAAGCCGAAAAACCCAATTTCACTCACCGATTCCACTTCGCCTCTTGCCAAAGCACCAATTCAAGCTTCCGGATCAACAACTCTTGGATCCAAAGATGCCTCCCCTGTTTTAACACATCAAAGCAGAGGATTAATGCATCATCATGCATTAATTGCTTCAATGAAAGCACCTAAACTCGCTGCTCTCAACCACACTCCATCTTCGGCCACCAAACACAACCGACAATGCATCCAAACCACTTCTCAACAAAGCCCAGCCATTAACCATCAAAACCAAACATCTTTTAACATCATTTAACATCTAAAAAGAACCTATTAACATCCTTATACCTCCAGCAACATCAGATCCACAAGATCACCTCAAAAACAAACAAGAATCACAAGCTAAACTTAGGAAACTCAACCTATCCGGGATTGCATTAATCAAAACTCAATTCCTTATCAATTTAGTGTTCAAATAACATCAAAAACACATCTCAAATCACAGATTTAACAGATCAAACGAAAATCATCAAAAATCACCAAATCTTGCATTATAAGCCAAGATCCAATTCACAACTCAAAAGCCTTTAATAAAACATCAATTAAGGATTGAAAACTTAGGAATTTCAGTAAAGAACTGATAGTTTAGAGGAGAAGGACGTTCTTACCTCCAAACTTGAGTGTCTCCTCTTTTTGGAACCAAAAACCTTGATGAATCAAATAGCAAATGATGAGGTTTTGTAGATATGTTGATTAGGAATCAAAAGAGAGTTGAAAGGAGAGATTTAGGTGAGAAAATCAGAAACAATTCTCTGGAAAGAAAGTGTTTGGGTTGAGAGAAAATGAGAGAAAAGAAAATAGGAAATTAGTTATCAAAATGGCCAAAATGGCTTTCCCTCCTCTTTGATATGTTTTAAAATCAGAATATATCATTAAAATATCTTAGAAAAACCTGGAGAAACTACTTTTGGAATAATAGCTCCTTAAAGATTCAAAGTTTCAACCCTTTCGAAAACAGTCACCAAACTTTCAAAAATTACATTTTGGTCACTAGCCAAAATGTCACCCTTCCAAAACTCATTTTCCAAAATTGATTTCACAGTTCATTTAATTATATTAAAAGATGATTTTAGAACATTTTTCCATATTTTTAATGCAACCCGAACTAGGCTTTCCTAATTTCACCTTTTTAGATTCGAACAGCACTTTGACCAAACCGGTCAACGCCCAAAACAACTAAGCCCAAAACCGGGGCGTTACAACTCTCCCCCCCTTAAGAAATTTCGTCCTCGAAATTTACCTGAAGGAAAGAGATAAGGAAACTGCTTCAGCATGTCTTCCTTCCGCTCCCACGTGGCTTCCTCAACACCCCGATGCTCCCACAGCACCTTCACCAACTCAATGGTCTTGCCACGAAGAACCTTGCTATCCGAATCCAGAACCTTCACCGGTTCCTCATCATAGGTCAAATCCGGATTCAAAACCACTTCCTCCACAGGCATCACATGCGAAGGATCAGATCTATACTTCCGGAGCATAGAAACATGGAACACATCATGAATCTTCTCCAACTCTTGAGGTAACCTCAACCGATACGCAACAGGACCCACACGCTCAACCACCTCATATGGTCCAATGTACCTAGGGCTCAGCTTACCCTTCCGGCCAAACCTCATCACCTTCTTCCAAGGCGAAACCTTCAAGAACACACGATCACCCACCGCGTATTCTATCTCCTTACGCTTCAAATCCGCGTAAGACTTTTGCCGATCAGAGGCTGCCTTCAACCGCTCACAAATGAGCTTCACCTTCTCTGTGGTCCCTTTCAACAAAGTCGGCATCGAAACCAACTTCTGTCCCGTTTCCGCCCAACAAAGAGGAGTCCTACACTTCCTCCCGTACAAAGCCTCATAAGGTGCCATCTGTATACTCGCCTGATAACTATTGTTATAAGCGAACTCAACCAAAGGCAGATGCTTCTCCCAAGAACCTTGGAACTCAATCACGCAGCACCTCAACATATCCTCCAAAATCTGGATAACTCGCTCAGACTGACCATCCGACTGAGGATGATAGGATGTACTGAAATGCAACCTTGTACCCAAGGCATGATGCAAACACTGCCAAAAACGCGATGTGAACCTCGGATCCCTATCCGACACAATCGACTTAGGCACACCATGCAGCCGCACGATCTCAGCAATGTACAGCTCTGCCAGCTTATCCAAAGAAAACGTAGTATGCACAGGCAAGAAATGCGCACACTTCGTCAGGCGATCCACAATCACCCAAACCGAATTCTTCTTCGATGGAGACAAAGGTAAACCAGATACAAAATCCATGGTAACCCTCTCCCACTTCCATTCAGGAATTCTCAACGGTTGCAACAACCCTGAAGGAACCTGATGTTCAGCCTTAACTCGCTGACACACCAAACACTTGCTCACAAACTCTGCAACATCCCTCTTCAAACCCACCCAATAGTACTCATCACGAAGATCACGATACATCTTAGTACTACCAGGGTGCATAGCAAAAGGACTACTATGACCTTCAGTCAGAATAGCACGCCTCAACTCAGCATCATTGGGCACTACTATCCGACTCCCAAAACACAACACACCATCATCATTAAAACAGAAATCCGAAGGTCTACCCTCCGCGATATCCTGAACATGAGACACCAAGGAATCATCCAGCAACTGCTTATCCTTGATCAACTGAACCAACGATGGTTTCACCTGCAACTCAGCAACAAGACCACCATCTCACGATATGCTCAAGCTAGCAAACATAGCCCTCAGCTCAACAGCTACCTTCCTACTCAAGGCATCCGCAACAACATTAGCTTTTCCAGGATGATACTCAATCGTCAGATCATAATCCTTGAGCAACTCCAACCAACGCCGCTGCCTAAGATTCAACTCCTTCTGTGACATCAGATACCTCAAACTCTTGTGATCCGTGTACACAGTACACTTCTCACCATACAGATAATGCCTCCAGATCTTCAGAGCAAAAACCACTGCAGCCAACTCAATATCATGCGTAGGATAATTGCGCTCATGCACCTTCAACTGCCGCGACGCATAAGCCACAACCTTACCCTCTTGCATCAGCACACACCCCAAACCAACATAGGATGCATCACTATAGACCACAAACTCTTTCCCTGATTCAGGCTAAACCAAGATAGGAGCTTGCGTCAAAGCCGCCTTCAGCTTCTCAAAAGCCTGCTGTCTCACTTCCGTCCACTCATACTTAACATCCTTTTGCAACAGCTTCGTCAAAGGAGCAGCAATCTTGGAAAAACCATCCACAAACCTTCGGTAGTATCCCGCCAAACCAAGGAAACTACGGACCTCATGAACAGACTTAGGAACTTTCCAGTTCATCACCGCCTCAATCTTCTGAGGATCAACACGAATCCCCTCAGCTGAGACCACATGCCCAAGAAACACCACCTCCTTAAGCCAGAACTCACACTTGCTCAGCTTAGCATAAAGCTGATTCTCCAACAAAGCTTGCAAAACAATCCTCAAATGCTCTTCATGCTCCTCCTCAGTACGCGAGTACACGAGGATATCATCAATGAATACCACAACAAACTTATCCAGGTATTCATGAAACACACGGTTCATCACGTCCATGAAAGCAGCAAGAGCATTTGTCAGACCAAACGGCATCACAAGGAACTCATAATGCCCATACCTTGTCCTGAAAGCTGTCTTAGGCACATCCACATCCTTCACCTTCAACTGATAATACCCTGACCTCAAGTCAATCTTAGAGAACACAGCAGCACCCCGAAATTGATCAAAGAGATCATCAATCCTCGGCAAAGGATACCGATTCTTGATAGTCAACTTGTTCAGTTGACGGTAATCAATGCACATCCTCATAGTGCCATCTTTCTTCTTCACAAACAAGACCGGTGCTCCCCAAGGTGACACACTCGGCCGGATGAAACCACGATCAAGCAGCTCTTGCAACTGCGTCTTCAGCTCCTTCAGCTCCTTAGGTGCCATTCTATAGGGAGTAATGGACACAGGAGTTGTATTCTCATACAGCTCAATTCCAAACTCCACCTCGCGGTTAGGAGGTAAACCAGGCAACTCCTCGGGAAAAACACCAGGAAACTCCTTAACAACTCTGATATCATGCACCCTCAACTCCTTAGAGCTAGGATTTATCACAAAAGCTAGATAAGCTTCACACCCTTGCCTCAGCATCCTGCTCGCCTCCAAGGTAGATACCACATTGGCAAGAAACTTCACATTCTCTCCAACCACAACAACTTCATAATCATCCGCCAGCCTAAGCGAAACTCGCTTATTCTCACAATCCACAACAGCACGATGCTCAGCAAGCCAATCCATACCAAGGATCACATCAAAACCATAGAAGGGCAACTCCATAAGATCAACATGAAAGACATGTTCTTGAACAACCAAGGGACACCTTCTATAAAGCTTTCGAGTCACAACAGTCTCACCAAAAGAACTAGTGACACGAACACCAACATCCAAAGACTCAACAAGCAAACCAAGCAATTCAGCATGCTCACGCAAAATGTATGAATGCGTAGATCCAGAGTCAATCAAAGAAAGCAATGTCAAGGATTACAAAGTAAAGGTACCTGCAATCACATCCGCATCATTCCTCCCTTCCCGCTGAGCATACACCCTAGCTTGGCCTCCACCTTCAGGCTGAATAGCCACAACATGGGCCACTCCACGACCACCTTCCTCTCTCCTCTGAAAATTACCATGGCCGCGCCCACGACCTCTCTGTGGTACAGCAACAGTAGGAGCACGCACTTGACCACCAGCCAGCATAGGACAATCTCGCCTCAAGTGGTCTGCGGATACACAATTCCAGCACCCATTACCAGCTGCCGCAACAGGAGCTTGCACCTCCCTCATAGCACGAGGACAGTCACGCTTCATGTGACCACGTGAACCACAGATCCAACAAGCACTAGGGTCAGCTCTAGCATTGCCTCCTCTAGCAGGTGCACCACCACCTCTCTTAGCTGAGGACTGATACTTCTGATCACGTCCCCTCTTGTTCCGTCTGCCACCGGAACTAAACTCAGCAGCTCTCTTACCAGAACTTGCTCCAGCACCTTTCGCAGATAAACCCAAGTTCATCTCAATGTCCTTGGCTCGACCCACCAACACATCAAGATCATCATACTCAGTGGCCAGCACATACATCTTAACATCCGTCACAAGACCATAACGGAACCTCTCGCACCTTGCCCGCTCATCAGGTATCAGCTCCGGTGCATACTGACTGAGTCGCACAAACTGCACTTCATACTCAGCCACACTCATGCTCCCTTGGGTAAGAGACATGAATTCACGCTTCTTTTCATCAAGATATCTCACACCAAGATATCTCCGCTTGAACACATTCTGAAAGAATGTCCAAGTCACATCAGCTTCAACCATTCCAGCTATGGTGGTCGTCCACCACGTATACGCATCGTCCTGCAGCAAGGACACAACACAACCCAGCTTTTGCACATCCGTGCAGCTCATCTGACCCAAGATTCGCTTGGTACTCTCCAACCAAGCTTCAGAACTCTCAGCAGACATACCCCTGAACTCAGTCCCACCAAGACTGCGCAGACGCTCCAAAGGTAGTCTAACACCAGCATCTTCCTGATGCCCAGCTCCTCGAGCTCCAGCTACTGCAGCTTGAAAAGCTCCAGCAATAGCTTGTATCAGCACTGACATGTCAGGCATAGCTTGCCCCTGACCAACCTCTGGTCCAGCAGCTCCAACACCAGCTGCAGCTTCAGCTCTTCCTCCCTCAGCACCACCACCAGGTGGAGGAGGTAACACAGCACTACCCGTGTTTTCCTCGTTCTCATTCTCGTTAGGAGCCGTAGCTCGCACATTACCTCGTAACTCTCTACGTGGTGCCATACTTTTACCATGCAATCACAATGCAAATAAAACGAAGTCAGGCCCAGCAAGGTAAGCAATCCAAGTATTCAAGCTCAATTTCATTCAAAATCAACATCATTTCATTAGCTTTGATTTGGCAATGGGTACCCACAACATGCTACATCACAGCATACATCTCAATTGCATCCAAATCACAAACCACTAAACATACTTTCAATCAACAAGCACACAAGGCATACATACTTCAATCATGCACACATTCATTCCCAATTACTCGAGAACTCAGCTCTGATACCACCAAATGTAACCCCCTTAACCTGGCCTAAACAGTTGACCCGAATTAAGAAAGTCACACGAGGAAAACCAAAGTCAACCCGAAAGTCAACCCTGATTAACGACCCTTTTTTCTTTTTACTCTTGTCTAGATGCACATTAACCCTAGTTATGATCTTACAAACAGCATACTCAAAGATCATACACATCAGAGATCAAACAGGGACCCAATTGAACAAATTACAACTTTAGGGACCAAATTGTAATTTCTGAAAAATATGAGGACTTAATCCAAATTAAAGTTACCATCTTGAAATTAATCAAGTTTCATGCTTCTCTGCCAAATTTCAGCTCAAAAGGACATTCCAAGCTCATACAATTGCACAAACAAGATTCAGGACCAAAACGCAAACAAAACAAAACATTTAACTGCCAATGTCAGCCCCCAACGGTCACCCGTTCCGAAACAGGCAGAGCCCGTTTCGAAACACGGGGCCGTTCCGCAATGCGTACCGAAACGCGGGCTGGCAGTGGCCATTCCGTTTCGGAACGGTGTCACCCGTTTCGGACGCCTGGGCTGGTGCAGGGCACCTGTTCCGAAACGAGGGCTACTGTTCCGAAACAGCCTGCACAAAAAGCTGCATTTTGCTTACTCAAACACACAATTGATCATCCAAACATGCTCCAATTGCCACCAAACTTTACCAGCATGCAATTCAACATATTTGAGACATACTTGCATCAACAATTCATCAAAACAACATCAAATACGAAAAGCCCCAAATCCATAGGCATGCTTCCTACTCAAGCTACCATTCAAGCATAAACTTCCAATTCAAGCATATAATGACCAAACACAAAAACCAACATTCTCAACAACATTCAACATACTTAGGGAGTTCAAACCATCTCCCAAACATACACATAGGTCCCCCATTGCCAAATTACCAAAAGCTAAAAATGTACTTAAGAAACCTTCCATACTTTGAGCTTAACTTCCACTTGAATGCTTGCCTTCCATGCTGCCCTCAAAGTACTTTAATGTTCTGCATTATTGAATTAAGAAAACGAAAGAGAGCGTAAGCAAAAGCTTAGTGAGGAATGCTCAATAAAACCATTCAATAATGCATTTATAAAACACTTTATAAATCATGCTTCAAATCATCATTTACACATGCTCAAAACATTCTTAAACAAGCATCTCATGCTTCATATCATAACATGTCATATTGGCCACAAGTGATAAGTTCCATTTCTTTAAAAACAAGTTCATCAACTTTCACCCCAAGGACTTTTAAACACCTTGGCCCCAAGGACTTTTAAACACCTTGGCCCCATGGACTTTTAAACACCATGGCCCCATGGACTTTTAAACACCATGGAAAGGACCACACAAGGACTTTTAACCACCTTTGTGTCCGTATCAAGTTTCACCCCAAGGACTTTTAAACACCTTGGTCCCAAGGACTTTTAACCACCTTGGCCCATGGACTTTTAAACACCATGGAAGGACCACACAAGGACTTTTAACCACCTTTGTGTCCGTAGCAAGAATCATCCAAGGACTTTTAACCACCTTGATGTTCTTAAGTAAACAAGGCTCACTCAAGGACTTTTAACCACCTTAGTGACCTTAACCTTTTCAAAACATCACTTGCCAATATACATCATTATCTTCAATTTATCCACTGTTTTAAAGCATTAAACCAAGCCATATTCAACATGCATTTTAAAGCATCAAACCACATTTAATCAATGCACAAAAACAAGGAACTCTTACCTTGAGCTTCCTTCAACATATGGCTTACAAAAACAGCATTAACCATGCCAAAACATGCTTTCAAAACAGAGTTTAAAACATGCAATAAACCATATTGCTCAACAATCAAATCATGGCCACCACTAGAGAGTATTTCCGAAAACTTACACTTGAGCTTAGCAAAGTTGTTTAGACTTAAACTAAGCTCCCAAGACATTGGTTTCAAAGCCGAAAAACCCAATTTCACTCACCGATTCCACTTCGCCTCTTGCCAAAGCACCAATTCAAGCTTCCGGATCAACAACTCTTGGATCCAAAGATGCCTCCCCTGTTTTAACACATCAAAGCAGAGGATTAATGCATCATCATGCATTAATTGCTTCAATGAAAGCACCTAAACTCGCTGCTCTCAACCACACTCCATCTTCGGCCACCAAACACAACCGACAATGCATCCAAACCACTTCTCAACAAAGCCCAGCCATTAACCATCAAAACCAAACATCTTTTAACATCATTTAACATCTAAAAAGAACCTATTAACATCCTTATACCTCCAGCAACATCAGATCCACAAGATCACCTCAAAAACAAACAAGAATCACAAGCTAAACTTAGGAAACTCAACCTATCCGGGATTGCATTAATCAAAACTCAATTCCTTATCAATTTAGTGTTCAAATAACATCAAAAACACATCTCAAATCACAGATTTAACAGATCAAACGAAAATCATCAAAAATCACCAAATCTTGCATTATAAGCCAAGATCCAATTCACAACTCAAAAGCCTTTAATAAAACATCAATTAAGGATTGAAAACTTAGGAATTTCAGTAAAGAACTGATAGTTTAGAGGAGAAGGACGTTCTTACCTCCAAACTTGAGTTTCTCCTCTTTTTGGAACCAAAAACCTTGATAAATCAAATAGCAAATGATGAGGTTTTGTAGATATGTTGATTAGGAATCAAAAGAGAGTGTAAAGGAGAGATTTAGGTGAGAAAATCAGAAACAATTCTCTGGAAAGAAAGTGTTTGGGTTGAGAGAAAATGAGAGAAAAGAAAATAGGAAATTAGTTATCAAAATGGCCAAAATGGCTTTCCCTCCTCTTTGATATGTTTTAAAATCAGAATATATCATTAAAATATCTTAGAAAAACCTGGAGAATCTACTTTTGGAATAATAGCTCCTTAAAGATTCAAAGTTTCAACCCTTTCGAAAACAGTCACCAAACTTTCAAAAATTACATTTTGGTCACTAGCCAAAATGTCACCCTTCCAAAACTCATTTTCCAAAATTGATTTCACAGTTCATTTAATTATATTAAAAGATGATTTTAGAACATTTTTCCATATTTTTAATGCAACCCGAACTAGGCTTTCCTAATTTCACCTTTTTAGATTCGAACAGCACTTTGACCAAACCGGTCAACGCCCAAAACAACTAAGCCCAAAACCGGGGCGTTACAATCAATTTGGGACTATTTTGAAGGATTTTAGGAATTTTGAGATTTTTTTAAATTATTTTATTTTTTCTTTTAAAAAAAGAAATTTAAAAAATAAAAGTAAATACCACATGTCTAAATTTGATTGGGTGATAATTTTTTTTAACAAAGCAACCTTAAAATGGTAACTGATTGAAACTTTGAACACCTAAAATTAACAAAACGGAATGTTAAGCACTTATTTTTATCAAAAAATAGTTTAGACACCTAAAATTACAAAGAATATAGTTTAGGCACTTATTTGTACATTTAACATATTTTAAATTAGACTAATATTTTATAGCCAATATTTTGTTTATTGTAATTTGTTCTATAATTGAATAATTTTAAAAATATTTATTGGTAAAAGATGTATTAATTACATAATATTTATAGTCTTAAAAATTATTTATTACTAAAAGATGTATTAATTGCATTGTATTTATAGTCTTGAAATTTTTTTATTTGGTAAAATATATTCTAGTTCTTTTTCTTCAATCATATCTATCTTAAATGCAATGTCATGTGCCACTTTTACTGGGTAGATGACCCAGTGAGTAGATGTAGCATTGTCCGTGTAAATTGATGTATGTGATTAAAAGTTAAAAATAAAGAGATTTTTAAGGAAAAAGAAAAATAAATAATTTTACTCATAATTTTACACTCATCTAATAGTTCAAAATCAATGTATTTTTTTTTAAATTTTTACATTGTGTAAATTGATAATGTATTTTCCCATAAACTAATTAGCTCATCATAATCGCTTGCACACGCTCGTTTGTTCAATCAATTCCCCAAGTCGAGATTAGCCGTTGCCATTGCACTCCTCCATCAACCTCACTCTTTTCATTTTCTGATATCAATTGACTTGTTCACCACTCTTACCGCTTTGGCTCACTTCGTCCACTAGCTATAGTTGCTTCCCCCTTGTACCTCTTCATCCGTCGCCCCTTTTCCTCACCACTGCTCCCAAAACATAAAGTCCTAGCACCACCTTAATCCTTTTTCATTCACAAACCGTGGCCGTATGTCACATCCCAAAATACGCATTAGAACATGTACAATATGTGTGATCACACAGGTCCAAGAAAAGAGGGCCCTATAATAAATTCACACACACACACACATATATTTTGATACATCATCTGTGTAAATTTTTTACACAATCATTCATATTTAAGCTATAAAATCTAAACCTTAAATCCTTAGCCCCGACACCCTAAAACCAAAAATTTAAACCCTAAACTCTAAATTTTAATTGTAAACCTTTAATTATATACCTTGCAAACTAAACTCTAAACCACAACCTATATCTCTAAATCCTAAATTGAAAGTGTAACACCCCAATTTTGGCCTTAGAAGTTTAGGGTTTGGTCGGACCGGTCTGAGAAACGATTTGAATATAAAAGGATGTTTTAGGGAAAGCCAAGTTCGAGATGCTTTAAAAATATAGAAAAATATTTAAAAATCCTATTTTAATATATATAAGAGAGTGGTGAAATCAATTTTACAAAATAAGGTTCGGGAATACTACATTTTAGTGTAGTGACCAAAATGCGATTTTTGAAAAGTCTAGTGGTGACTGTTTTGAAAAGGATTGAAACTTTGAATCTTTAAGGAGCTAATTACCCAAAATGTTTTTCTCCAGATTTTCCCTTAATTTGGGTGATTTAATTAATGTTTTAATTAAATAAAATAAAGATGGAACCTACTTTTAGATTCTCATAACTACCTTTTCCTAATTTTCTCTCATTCCTTTTTCTCTCAAAATCCCATCATCCAAACACTTTTTCTCCAGCAACTTTCACATAGATTTTCACTTCAATTGATGAGATTTCTATCATCTATTGGTTCCTAATCAATCTAGCAACAAATCCTTTTGATTTCCACATAGAATTTTCTTCGAATTTTGCCAAAATCAAGGAGGAATCACCATTTAGAGGTAAGATTGTTCTTCTCCTCTAAATACTCAGTTCTTTACTGAAATTCCCAAGTTGTCAATCCTTAATTTAAGTTTTATAAATGGTTTTAATATTAGAAACATGATTTTGGCTTAAAACTCAAGATTTTGGAAGAGATCTTGAAGAATTTCGTTGTGATTGTTTGGGCTCTACTTTGAGGTGGTTCTTTAATGTATTTTGGATATTAAATTATGTTAGAAATAAGGTTTTATCAATCCAATCCCAATAGGTTGTGTTTCCTAAGTTTTTGCTCAAGAAAATGGTGGTTTTTGAGGCGTTCTTCGTGTTCTGTTATAGCTGGAGGTATAAGGTCGAGTTTAGGTTTGTTTTTAATTGTGATTGATGTTTAGAAATGATTAGGAGTGATGGATCTTGGCTGGGTAAAGTTTTGGAAGAGTTTGGAGGTGATTTCGGTTGTGTTTGGTGGCCGAAATGTTGGTTTTAGGTAGAGCAACGAGGTTAGGTGTGTTGGCTGAAGATTTCAATACATGATGATGCATTAATCCTCTGCTTTGATGTGTCGAAAACAGGGGAGACATCTTCGGACAACTTTGGAGTTGATTTGGAAACTTAATTGGCGTTTCGGCAAGCAAGCGAAACGTAATTGGTGAGTGGAGATGATTTTCCAG
This sequence comes from Hibiscus tridactylites, assembly GCA_958450335.1. Classification (NCBI taxonomy): domain Eukaryota; kingdom Viridiplantae; phylum Streptophyta; class Magnoliopsida; order Malvales; family Malvaceae; genus Hibiscus; species Hibiscus tridactylites. Next base: position 21,730,163 of record OY288282.1, read on the forward strand.
ATTTGAAATGATTATTTGGAGGTTTTGGGAGCTTAGTTTATGTCTAAACAACTTAGCTAAGCTCAAGAGTAAGTTTTCGGAAAAACTCCCTCGGATGTGCTAAGAAGTGGTTTGATGCATTGGTTTTAAATTGCATGTTTAATTTCTGTTTTGAAAGAATGTTTTAGCATGATTAATGATGGTTTTGAAAGCCATGTATTGAAGGATACTCAAGGTAAGAGATCCTTGGTTTGACATGTTATTAGTTTGGTAATGATGCATGATGTTTAATGGCTTTGATTAATGCTTTAAAACAGTGAATTGTTGATGGCATTTGATGTATATTGGCAAGTGATGAAATGGTTTTAAAGTACTTGAATCGGATATAGTTAGCCGGCTATAGAATTGGGTGCACTGTAAGTAAAGTCGCCTTGGATGTTGAGGGGTTGTGATTGTACCGTAAACTCCATCCAAGTACCCTAACGATTGAGGTGAGATCACAACGGTGGTTGAAAGTCCGTGTGTGGATCTTGTGTTATGTGTCCCTTACTCTCGTTAGTGGAATTATACAACTTCCGATGAGTGGTGTTGAGGGGTTGAGATTGTACCATTATACTCCACCACGAGTGTCACATCAATGGAGGGATTGCTCTTGAGTGTGAACCGTGTGTAGTCCGGTAGTGTGTATGAAGCGTGTGGGACAACGCTTGTAATCCACGTATCCGATTTTGTTTGGTGTTGAAATGGTTACGAACTATCACTTGAAAGCCAATATAATGTATTGAATATAATGAAGCATGAGATGCTTGTAAAGTATGCATGGTAGCATGAGGAAGAGATGAGTATGTGGTTTAAAAGCTTTGTTGAAAGTGTTTTCTAAAAGTGCGTTATTGTGTTGGTTTACTTAGAGCATGCCTCACTAAGCATTTGTGCTTACGCTCTCTCTTGTACCAATAATGCAAATAATTGAAGTGTTTAAGGGCAACAAGGAAGCTAAGAGTCTCCAAGGGAAACCAAGGTAATGTATGGTGATGTTTTCATACACTATTAGTTTTGGTAATTTGGCAATGGAAATTTAAACTTTGTTTGGGAGATGTATTAAAATCCCTAAGGTTGTGGCATGTGTGCCTTGTTTGATTTGAATTGTAAATGGCCTTTAATGCTTGATTGAGGTTTGGATTGCTTATTGGGTTGCTTGACTCGGAAGCATGCCTCTAGAAATATGAGTTTACCATGTTTGATGCTATGAATGTGTTTAGGAGTTCTAAACATGTACCATTTATGTATGATGATTCGTTGACATGGTTAGGGAGTCATTAGGTAGTGTTTGAATGGGTTTATGTATGAAAAACCAGACTTTGCTGCTTAATATGGGCAAACCGTATCGAAACACCCTCTAGTGTTTCGAAACGGGGGCCTGAAATGGCCTTCGTGTTTCGAAACGCTAAGGGGAGTTCCGAAACGATTTGGCTACTGGAAGGCCTTGTTTCGGAACCAGTCTCGAAACCAACCCGCGTTTTGGAAAGGTCAATGCCGTTTCGAAACATGTGACCGTTGGTCACTGATTTGAATGGTGCTGAAGTTTGCAAGCTTTACATTTTAGTCCCAAATGTTTAAGTTGCAATTGCGTGAGTTTGAGATGTCCAATTAAGTCAAATTTTGGCAGAGGAGCATGTAACTTGCCTAATTTCATATTGGTAACTTAAAAATCAATAAAGACCTTCTAATTTTCAAAAATTACGTTTTGGTCCCTAAACTTGTAATAAGCGCAATTGAGTCCCTCTTTGTTGTTCGATCGCTGTGCCTTTCTCACATATGTTTCATGAGTACTCACTTAGGGTTAACATGTATCTAGACAAGATTAAAAAGACAAAAAGGGTCGTTAATCAAGGTTGACTTTCGAGTTGACTTTGGTTTTCCCCGTGTAATCTTCGTATTTCGGGTCAACCGTCTAGGCCGGGCTAAAGGGGTTACATTTGGTGGTATCAGAGCTTAGTTCTCATATATTTAGGATTTGTTATGTGGATGATGTATGTGTATTCGCATGAAATGCCTTTTGGGTGAAAGAATGTTGTATGAATAGTGATGCATGGTTTCAATTGTGATGATATGCTATGTTGGAATGTGTTAGGGGATCCCATTGCCATATCAAAACTAATGAAAGGAATTGTTTTCGAAAAAGAGCTTGAGTACTTGGATTACTTACCTTGTTGAGCCTAATTATGTTTATTGCATTTGTGTCAGTGCATTGTTTTCTTGTAAATGGGGCCACGTAGAGAGATGAGAATGAATACAAGAGCTATGGCTCAGAATGAAAATGAGGAGAATGCTGAGATTGTTGTGGATTTACCTCCTCCCCTGGTGGTGGACCACCCGATGGTGGTGGTGTTGGAGGTGATAATGCTGGTGTTGGTGCTGGTGCTGAGGTCGCTGGACCCGAAGGTGTGCAGGGGCAAGCTGCTCCTGACATGACAGTGTTGATTCATGCTATTGTTGGAGCCTTTCAGGCAGCAGTAGCTGGAGCTCATGGAGCTGTGCATCAGGATGATGCTAATGTGAGGTTGCCTTTGGAACGTCTTCGTAGTTTGGGAGGGACTGAGTTCAGAGGTTTATCTCCGGAAGGATCTGAGTCTTGGTTGGAAAGCACCAAGAGGATTTTGGGGCAAATGAACTGCAATGATGTGCAGAAGTTGGGTTGTGTGGTGTCACTGCTGCATGATGATGCTTATACGTGGTGGACAACCACTGTCTCTGGAATGGAGGACAATGATGTGACTTGGACGTTCTTCTTGAATGCGTTCAAGCGGAATATCTGGGTGTGCGATACCTAGATGAGAAGAAAAGAGAATTTATGTCTTTTGTGCAAGGAAGCATGACGGTAGCTGAGTATGAGATTCCGTTTGTCCGCCTTAGTCAGTATGCACCTGAGCTAATCCCAGATGAGCGGGAGAGGTGTGAACGTTTTCGTTATGGATTGATAATGGACGTGAAGACTTTTATTCTTGCTGCTGAGTATACAGATTTTTATGTGCTTGTGAGTAGAGCGAAGGACATCGAGCAGAACTTGGGTTTGTCTTCCAGAGGCGTTAGCTCTAGCTCGGGAAAAAGAGCTGTTGATTATAGTTCTAGTGGTGGACGGAACAAGAGAGGACGAGATAAGAGGTATCAATCTTCTGCTAGGCGTGGTAATGGAGGACATGGTGCACCTATTCAGGGAGATAGGATGAGGACTGATCAAAACACGTGCTGGACGTGTGGATCTCGTGGCCATTTGAGGTGAGATTTTCCTTGAGCAGCGAGGGAGGTTCAGGCTCCTATTGCAGTACAGGTAATTCATGCTGGAATTGTGGTTCGGCAGACCACATGAGGAGTGAGTGTCCTTTGTTGGCCGGTGGTGGTCAGGGACGTGCTCCTGGGGTAGTTGCAGCACAGAGAGGTCGTGGGCGCGGTCGTGGTAACTTCCAACACAGAGATGATGGTGGGAGGAATGTGGCGCATGTTGTGGCTGTTCAACCTAAGGGTGGTGGCCAGGATCGAGTGTATGCTCAGCGTGAGGGGAGGAATGATACGGATGTGATCGCAGGTACCTTTACTTTGCAATCCTTGTCATTACTTTCCTTGATTGATTCTGGATCTACACACTCATACATATTGCGTGAACATGCTCAATTGCTTGGTTTATCTGTTGAGTCTTTGGATGTTGGTATGCGTGTGACTAGTTCCGTTGGTGAGACCGTCGTGACACGGAAGTTGTATAGAAGATGTCCCTTGGAAGTGAAAAACCATGTTTTTCTCGTTAATCAAATGGAATTTCCATTCTATGGTTTTGATGTAATCCTTGGTATGGATTGGCTTGTCGAACATCGAGCTGTAGTGGATTTTGAGAATAAGCGAGTTTCGTTGAAACTTGCGGATGATTACGAAGTAGTGGTGGTTGGTGAGAATGTGAAGTTTCTTGCCAATGTGGTGTCTACGTTGGAAGCAAGCCGAATGCTGAGGCAAGGTTGTGAGGCTTTCCTAGCCTTTGTGATGAATCCTAGCTCTAAGGAGTTGCGCGTTCTAGATATCAGGACTGTGCGAGAGTTTCCTGGAGTGATCCAGGAGGAGTTACCTGGATTGCCGCCTAGTCAAGAGGTGGAGTTTGGAATTGAGTTGTATTAAAACACAACTCCAGTGTCCATTGCTCCCTATCGCATGGCACCTAAGGAGTTGAAGGAGTTGAAGACGCAACTTCAGGAGTTGCTTGATTGTGGTTTCATTCGGACGAGTGTGTCACCTTGGGCTGCACTGGTCTTGTTTGTGAAGAAGAAGGATGGCACTATGAGAATGTGCATCGATTATCGTCAACTAAACAAGTTGACTATCAAGAATCGGTATCCTCTGCCTAGAATTGATGATCTTTTTGATCAATTTCGGGGAGCGGCTGTGTTCTCCAAGATTGACTTAAGGTCAGGTTACTACCAGCTTAAGGTGAAAGATGTGGATGTGCCAAAAACAGCCTTTAGGACGAGGTGTGGGCATTATGAGTTCCTTGTAATGTCGTTTGGCTTAACGAATGCTCCTGCAGCTTTTATAGACATGATGAATAGAGTGTTCCATGAATACTTGGACAAGTTTGTTGTGGTGTTCATTGATGATATCCTTGTGTATTCTCGTACTGAGGAGGAGCATGAGAGGCATTTGAGGATTGTGTTGCATGCGCTGTTGGAAAATCAGCTTTATGCTATGTTGAGCAAATGCGAATTCTGGCTTAAGGAAGTTGTTTTCCTTGGTCATGTGGTTTCGGCTGAGGGGATTCGTGTTGATCCTCAGAAGATTGAGGCGGTGATGAATTGGAAGCCTCCTAAGTCTGTTCATAGAGTCCGTAGTTTCCTTGGGTTTGCAGGATATTACCGGAGGTTTGTGGATGGATTTTCAAAGATTCCTGCTCCTTTGATGAAGTTGTTGCAAAAGGATGTCAAGTACGAGTTGACAGAAGCAAGGCAGCAGGCTTTTGAGAAGCTTAAGGCAGCTTTGATGCAAGCTCCTATCTTGGTTCAACCTGAATCGGGAAAAGAGTTTGTGGTGTACAGTGACGCATCTTACGTTGGTTTGGGATGTGTGCTAATGCAAGAAGGTAAGGTGGTGGCTTATGCATCGCGCCAGTTGAAGGTGCATGAGCGCAATTATCCTACGCATGATATTGAGTTAGCTGCGATGGTTTTTGCTTTGAAGATTTGGAGACATTATCTGTGTGGTGAGAAGTGTACGGTGTACACGGATCATAAGAGTTTGAAATATCTGATGTCACAGAAAGAGTTGAATCTTAGGCAATGACATTGGGTGGAGTGCTTAAAGATTATGATTTGACGATCGAGTACCATACGGGGAAAGCTAATGTTGTAGCGGATGCCTTGAGTAGGAAAGTGGCAGTGGAGTTAAGGGATATGTTTGCCAGCTTGAGTATTTCGCAAGATGGAGGTCTTGTGGCTGAGTTGCAAGTGAAACCATCTTTGGTTCAGTTGATAAAGGATAAGCAGTTGTTGGATGATTCTTTGGTGCCACATGTTCAGGATATTGATGAGGATAGACCATCAGATTTCTATTTTAATGATGATGGAGTTCTATGTTTTGGAAGTCGAATAGTAGTGCCGAATGATGCGGAGTTGAGGCGTACTATTCTGACTGAAGCTCATAGTAGTCCTTTTGCTATGCACCATGGTAGTACAAAGATGTATCGTGATCTGAAGGATGAGTACTATTGGGTGGGTTTGAAGAAAGATGTTGCGGAGTACGTGAGTAAGTGCATGGTTTGTCAGCAGGTTAAAGCTGAGCAACAGTTTCCTTCAGGATTGTTGCAACCGTTGAGGTTTCCTGAGTGGAAGTGGGAAAGGATTACCATGGACTTTGTGTCTGGTTTGCCTTTGTCGCCATCGAAGAAGAATTCAGTGTGGGTGATTGTGGATCGCCTTACGAAGTGTGTGCATTTCTTACTTGTGCATACTACGTATACCTTGGATAAGCTTGCAGAGTTTTACATTGCGGAAATTGTCCGTTTATATGGTGTACCAATATCTATAGGGTCGGATAGAGATCCGAGGTTTACATCGCGTTTTTGGGAGTGTTTGCACCAAGCTTTGGGTACACGATTGAATTTCAGTACTTCTTATCATCCACAATCGGATGGACAGTCTGAGCGTGTTATTCAAGTGCTTGAAGATATGTTGAGGTGATGTGTGATTGAGTTTCAAGGTTCTTGGGAGAAGCATTTGCCTTTGGTGGAGTTTGCCTATAACAATAGCTACCAGGAAAGTATTCAAATGGCACCTTATGAAGCCTTGTATGGGAGAAAGTGCAAAACTCCTCTTTGCTGGGATGAAACAGGTCAGAAGTTGGTTTCGATGCTGACTTTGTTGAAAGGAACCACCGAGAAGGTGAAGCTCATTTGTGAGCGATTGAAGGCAGCTTCTGATCGACAGAAGTCTTACGCAGATTTGAAGCGTAAGGAGATTGAGTTTGCGGTGGGTGACCGTGTGTTTTTGAAGGTTTCGCCTTGGAAGAAGGTGATGAGGTTTGGCCGGAAGGGTAAGTTGAGCCCTAAGTATATTGTACCGTATGAGGTGATTGAACGTGTGGGTCCTGTTGCTTATAAACTGAGATTACCACAAGAGTTGGAAAATATACATGATGTGTTTCATGTCTCTATGCTTCAGAGGTATAGATCGGATCCTTCGCATGTTATGCCTGTGGAGGAAGTGGAGTTGAATCCAGACTTGACCTATGATGAAGAGCCGGTTGAAATTCTGGATTCGGACAGTAAAGTTCTTCGAGGTAAGACCATTGAATTGGTTAAGGTGTTGTGGAGGCATCGTGGTGTTGAGGAAGCCACGTGGGAAAGAAAGAATGACATGAAGAAGTAGTTTCCTTACCTTTTTCCTCCAGGTAAATTTCGAGGACGAAATTTCTTAAGAGGGGGAGAGTTATAACACCCCAATTTTGGGCTTAGAAGTTTAGGGTATGGTCGTACTGGTCTGAGAAACGGTTCGAATATAAAAGGAGGTTTTAGGGAAAGCCTAGATCGGGATGCTTTAAAAATATAGAAAAATATCTAAAAATCCTCTTTTAATATATATAAGAGAGTGGTGAAATCAATTTTACAAAATAAGGTTTGGAAATACTACATTTCGGTGTAGTGACCAAAATGCGATTTTTGCAAAGTTTAGTAGTGACTGTTTTGTAAAGGATTGAAACTTTGAATCTTTAAGGAGCTAATTACCCAAAATGTTTTTCTCCAGATTTTGGGAGTGTTTGCACCAAGCTTTGTAAAGCCTTGTATGGGAGAAAGTGCAAAACTCCTCTTTGCTGGGCTGAAACAGGTCAGAAGTTGATTTCGATGCCGACTTTGTTGAAAGGAACCACCGAGAAGGTGAAGCTCATTTGTGAGCGGTTGAAGGAAGCTTCTGATCGACAGAAGTCTTACGCGGATTTGAAGCGTAAGGAGATTGAGTTTTCGGTGGGTGACCGTGTGTTCTTGAAGGTTTCACCTTGGAAGAAGGTGATGAGGTTTGGCCGGAAGGGTAATTTGAGCCCTAGGTATATTGGACCATACGAGGTGATTGAACGTGTGGGTCCTGTTGCGTAGAAGCTGAGGTTACCACAAGAGTTGGAAAAGATACATGATGTGTTTCATGTCTCTATGCTTCAGAGATATAGATCAGATCCTTCGCATGTTATGCCTGTGGAGGAAGTGGAGTTGAATCCAGACTTGACCTATGATGAAGAGCCAGTTGAAATTCTGGATTCGGACAGTAAAGTTCTTCGAGGTAAGACCATTGAATTGGTTAAGGTGTTGTGGAAGCATTGTGGTGTTGAGGAAGCCACGTAGGAAAGAAGGGATGACATGAAGAAGCAGTTTCCGTACCTTTTTCCTCCAGGTAAATTTCGAGGACGAAATTTCTTAAGAGGGGGAGAGTTGTAATACCCCAATTTTGGGCTTAGAATTTTAGGGTTTGGTCGGACTGGTCTGAGAAACGGTTCGAATATAAAAGGAGGTTTTGGGGAAAGCCTAGTTCGGGAAGCTTTAAAAATATAGAAAAATATCTAAAAATCCTCTTTTAATATATATAAGAGAGTGGTGAAATCAATTTTACAAAATAAGGTTTAGGAATACTACATTTCGGTGTAGTGACCAAAATGCGATTTTTGAAAAGTTTAGTGGTGACTGTTTTGTAAAGGATTGAAACTTTGAATCTTTAAGGAGCTAATTGCCCAAAATGTTTTTCTCTAGATTTTTCCTTAATTTGGGTGATTTAATTAATGTTTTAATTAAATAAAATAAAGATGGAAACTACTTTTAGATTCTCATAACTACCTTTTCCTAATTTTCTCTCATTCCTTTTTCTCTCAAAATCCCATCATCCAAACACTTTTTTCTCCAGCAACTTTCACATAGATTTTCACTTCAATTGATGAAATTTCTATCATCTATTGGTTCCTAATCAATCTAGCAACAAATCCTTTTGATTTTCACATTGAATTTTCATGGAATTTTGCCCAAATCAAGGAGGAATCACCATTTAGAGGTAAGATTATTCTTCTCGTCTAAATACTCAATTCTTTACTGAAATTCTCAACTTGTCAATCCTTAATTTAAGTTTTATAAATGGTTTTAATGTTAGAAACGTGATTTTGGCTTAAAACTCAAGATTTTGGAAGAGATCTTGAAGAATTTCGTTGTGATTGTTTGGGCTCTACTTTGAGGTGGTTCTTTAATGTATTTTGGATATTAAATGATGTTAGAAATGAGGTTTTATCAATCCAATCCCGAATAGGTTGTGTTTCCTAAGTTTTTGCTCAAGAAAATGGTGGTTTTTGAGGTGTTTTTGGTGTTCTGTTATAGCTGGAGGTATAAAGTCGAGTTTAGGTTTGTTTTTAATGGTGATAGATGTTTAGAAATGATTTGAAGTGATGGATCTTGGCTGGGTAAAGTTTTGGAAGAGTTTGGAGGTGATTTCGGTTGTGTTTGGTAGCCGAAATGTTGGTTTTAGGTAGAGCAGCGAGTTTAGGTGTGTTGGCTGAAGATTTCAATGCATGATGATGCATTAATCCTCTGCTTTGATATGTCTAAAACAGGGGAGACATCTTCGGACACCTTTGGAGTTGATTTGGAAGCTTAATTGGCATTTCCGCAAGCAAGCGAAACATAATTGGTGAGTGGAGATGATTTTCCAGCTTTGAAATGATTATTTGGAGGTTTTGGGAGCTTAGTTTAAGTCTAAACAACTTAGCTAAGCTCAAGAGTAAGTTTTCGGAAAAACTCCCTCGGATGTGCTAAGAAGTGGTTTGATGCATTGGTTTTAAATTGCATGTTTAATTTCTGTTTTGAAAGCATGTTTTAGCATGATTAATGCTGGTTTTGAAAGCCATGTATTGAAGGATACTCAAGGTAAGAGATCCTTGGTTTGACATGTTATTAGTTTGGTAATGATGCATGAGATGCATGATGTTTAATGGCTTTGATTAATGCTTTAAAACAGTGAATTGATGATGGTATTTGATGTATATGGGCAAGTGATGAAATGGTTTTAAAGTACTTGAATCGGATATAGTTAGCCGGCTATAGGATTGGGTGCACCGTAAGTAGACCTGGAAAACTTGACCCGAGACCCGAAACCCGAACCGAATTACCCGAACCGAAACCCGATTTTGACCCGAACATGATGATTCGAAGTTGACCCGAAACCCGAACCGAACCGAATCGAACCGAACCGAACCGAACAGAACCGAAAATTTTTGTTGAACCGAAATGGACCCGAACCGAAATAGACCCGAACCGAATAGACCCGAACCGAATGGACCCGAACCGAATGCTACCCGAACCGAAAGCTGAACCGAAAGCTGAACCGAATATCGACCCGATTTTAACCCGATTTTAACCCGATTTTGACCCGATTTTAACCCGAATATCTATTGTTAACAATATAATAAATAATAAAATGAAGTATAGAAATTTGAGATCTTGGTGACCAATTTTATAATTTCATCATAAAATATAGCATAAAATTGAAATTGTAGACTAAATTGACAATTTGGAAGTGGAGAAATTTGAGAGTCCAATGATCAAATTTGTAATTATACCATATAAATAAATAGGGGTCAATTTTGGCTAAAAATTAAATCTTTGAAATTAAAATGAACGAAAATATCAATATATTAAATTAATAGACTAAATTACAAAGATTGGTCAATTTCAACTAAAAGTAAATTTTTAGAGACTAAATATCACTACGGGGAGGGGATTTGTATATCCGAAGTCTAAACCGTGGGAATACTTGTGACTAAATTAAATTAAACTAAAACTAAAACTTAAAGTTGACTAAAATGTAACATTTTAAATGCAACATGACCTAAAAAGTAATTAATCTCTAGCTTAAAAAATTGGTGGCTTATTTTCCTCCAAAATTTTGTCTTTTCTCTCTCTATTTTTTCCAATTGTCTTTTTCTTTTTTTTTCAATCTAGCTTAAAAAATTGGTGGCTTATTTCCCTCCAAAATTTTGTTTTTTCCCTCTCTATTTTTACCAATTGTCTTTCTATTTTTCTTGATTTAATTGAGTTTCAATTTAGATTAATTTAATTGAAATTTCACATTTAGTTTTAAAATTATTTTAATTATGTCCGTGATTTATGCTTTTAGATTTTAGTTAATTCAATTAGATCCTAAGTTTAATAAATTAATTCATTTCAGACATTATTATTATTATTATTATTATTATTATTATTATTATTATTATTATTATAAACTTTGATTCAATATAATTATACAAAAAAAATTATATGGATACATGAAGCTTTGATTTAAATATTTAATCAAATTCAAATGCATAGATTGACAAGTTGAATTAGAATTAATCTCATACATCAATAACTCTAAACTAAACCATAAACACTAAACCTCAAACCTTTAACCCAACTCAAATCAAATTGACCCGAAAATTTAAATGTTGACCCGACCCGAAATTGACCCGAAATTGACTCGATTTTAACCCGAACCGAAAGCGACCCGAATGACCCGATTTTGACCCGAACCGAAAGCGACCGATCCGATATTGACCCGACCCGAAAACAACCGATCCGATTTTGACCCGATCCAATACCCGAACCGAATCCGACTCATCACAGACCCGAATTAGACCCGAACCCGAACTGAACCGAACCGAACCGAATCTAAACCGATTCTAGATAGACCCGAAATGACCCGAACCGAAACGACCCGAACCGAACCCGAACCGAATGACCCGATTGCCACCTCTAACCGTAAGTAAAGTCGCCTTGGATGTTGAGGGGTTGTGATTGTACCGTAAACTCCATCCAAGTACCCTAACGATTGAGGTAAGATCACAACGGTGGTTGAAAGTTCGTGTGTGAATCTTGTGTTATGTGTCCCTCACTCTCGTTAGTGGAATTATACAAATACCGATGAGTAGTGTTGAGGGGTTGAGATTGTACCGTTATACTCCACCACGGGTGTCACATCAATGAAGGGATTGCTCTTGAATGTGAACCTTGTGTAGTCTGGTAGTGTGTATGAAGCGTGTGGGACAACGCTTGTAATCCGCGTATTCGATTGTGTTTTGTGTTGAAATGGTTACGAACTATCACTTCAAAGCCAATATAATGTATTGAATATAAGGAAGCATGAGATGCTTGTAAAGTATGCATGATAGCATGAGGAAGAGATGAGTATGTGGTTTAAAAGCTTTGTTGAAAGTGTTTTCTAAAAGTGCATTATTGTGTTGGTTTACTTAGAGCATGCCTCACAAAGCATTTGTGCTTACGCTCTCTCTTGTACCAATAATGCAGATAACTGAAGTGTTTAAGGGCAATAAGAAAGCTAAGAGTGTTCAAGGGAAACCTAGCTCATGTATGGTGATGTTTTCATACACTATTAGTTTTGGTAATTTGGCAATGGGAATCTAAACTTTGTTTGGTAGATGTATTAAACTCCCTAAGGTTGCGGCATGTGTGCCTTGTTTGATTTGAATTGTAAATGGCCTTTAATGCTTAATTGAGGTTTGGATTGCTTATTGGGTTGCTTGACTAGGAAGCATGCCTCTAGAAATATGAGTTTACCATGTTTGATGCTATGAATGTGTTTAGGAGTTCTAAACATGCACCATTTATGTATGATGATTTGTTGACATGGTTAGGGAGCCATTAGGTAGTGTTTGAATGGGTTTATGTATGAAAAACCAGACTTTGCTGCTGAATCTGGGCAAACCGTATCGAAACACCCTTTAGTGTTTCAAAACGGGGGCCTGAAATGGCCTTCGTGTTTCGAAACGCTAAGTGGCGTTCCGAAACGATTTGGCTACTAGAAGGCCTTATTTCGGAACCAGTCTCGGAACCAACCCGCGTTTCTGAACGGTCAACGCCCTTTCAAAACATGTGACCGTTGGGCACTAATTTGAATGGTGCTGAAGTTTGCAAGCTTTACATTTTAGTCCCAAATGTTTAAGTTGCAATTTCTTGAGTTTGAGATGTCCAATTAAGTCGAATTTTGGCAGAGGAGCATGTAACTTGCCTAGTTTCATATTGGTAACTTAAAAATTAGTAAAGACCTTCTAATTTTCAGAAATTACGTTTTGGTCCCTAAACTTGTAATAAGCGCAATTGAGTCCCTCTTTGTTGCGCGATTGTTGTGCCTTTCTCACATATGTTTCATGAGTACTCACTTAGGGTTAACATGTATCTAGACAAGATTAAAAAGAAAAAAAGGGTCGTTAATCAAGGTTGACTTTCAGGTTGACTTTGGTTTTCCCTGTGTAATCTTCGTAGTTTGGGTCAACCGTCTAGGCCGGGCTAAGGGGGTTATAGAAAGGCTTGTGTAAACTAAAGTTTATGCAGACATGTGTATCAATTTTTTTTAAAAGAACTCTTAATCCATAGCATTCATTGTAGTCAAGGGTGATTCGATTTCATTAATTTTGTTCTAACGGCTAGATTAAAAAGTAGAATATGACAAGTAAAAGCCAATCTTAAAAGATGTGAGCAATCAAATGAGAATATTTTTAACTTCTTGTTTCTTCCTGATAAATTACATTTATTGGACAACGTTATTATCAAACCTCATTGTAATAATTTAAAAAATGCTCTTATGAAATGTTAGTTTCGAAACCATTGGTTGGCCAAAGGTTTCGAAACCTTTAGCTCAGTTTTAAATTCAATTTTAATTTTGTCTCCATGGTTTCGAGACCAGGATCAATGGTTTCAAAATCATTGGTCTTATATGTCAAATATAGACTTTCTTAGGCTTTAAGAAACTCTTAAATGTGTGATTTATGACCCAAGAAACATAAACATCATCATTTGAAAATTTCAATACTTCAAGACACGTTTCAATCAACCATTACAATGTAACTTGTATTACACACTTAATAACCAATTAAAGACACGATTAGTAACTTAATAGGCATGTTATTCTTCAATACTCAAGTTACACTCAAAATAAATACTATGGGGCATACGCATATGTATACTAAACTTAAGTCTTTACTATGACATATGATCTTACCATCTTGAAGCATACTTTATCACAAGGCGTTGACTTAAGAATGATATATATCAACACAAAAATACCAAATCTTACCACAAGGATATACACAGATCATTAAAATATAAACTATATATATGAGATAGGATCAAGTTACATGATGTAAAACTCATTTAGTTTTACACTAATCCATAGCCATTTAATGAATATAATGGATGGATGATATTAAATTGTAACGCCCCGGTTTTGGGCCTAGAGGCTTTCAGGTTGGTTATAGGTTCTGTTGGACCGAGACTAGAGATTCGAGTTAGTTTCAGAATGAGTTCAGGGAAAACCTATTTCGGAAGGTGTTAAAAATATGGAAAATTATTTAAAAACCTTTTTAAATATATATATTTGGGTTTGGTGAAATCAGTTTTGGAAAATAGTAATTGGAATTCCGACATTTTGGATTTAGTGACCAAAATGTAAACTTTGAAAATTGTTTTAAGTGACTATTTTGTAAAAGGATCAGAATTTTGAATCCTTAAGGATATTTGCCTATTTTAAATGGTTTTTAGTTAATAAAAGAGGTTGGAGGAATTAATTGGTGGTTAATTCATTAAAACAAAGTTGACGTAACTTCTTTTCTCTCAAAAGTTTCCTCTCAAATTTTCTCCAACCAAAATCTCAATTCTTCTTCAAAATCTTAAGGTAAACTCTTGATTTCTTTAATATTTTGTTATTAAATGATTTCATATTGTTTTCCTATCAAAACCTTATTATTTTAATCTTGTTTTTACATGAAAATCTATCCAATTGAGGGAAAAGTATCCATTAGAGGTGAGCTGCATTTTTCTCCTCTAATGTGGGGTTCTTTATTGAAATTCTAAAGTTCTCGATCCTTTGTTAATGTTATCTAATGGGCTTTGATGTTTTAATTGAGGAAATTTAGTTTAATTGATGAATTTGTGTAAATTTCATAATGGATCTTTTTTGCTAGGTTTGAAGTTGATTTTAATCATGATTTGAAAGTCTAGTAATGTTAAGATAAAGGTTTAAGCATGGTAATTCTAAAATTATGTGAATATCTAGTTGTTTCGGTTGCTAGAATTAAGTTTTTGTGGTGTTGTGGTCGTTTTGTGAACGATGGAGGTATAAAATGGATAATATGATGAATTTGGATGTTAATCAATGATAATTGATGATTGAAAATGTTAGGCTTTGGCTGGATAAAGTTCGGAGGTTAATTGAGGTTGTTTTGGGTTGTTTCGGATAGGCAGATTGGTAGTTTTTGGCAAGACAATGTGGTGGAATTGCTTGCTAGAGTTTTGGATGCATTAAGATGCATTAATCCTCTTTTATTGTGTGGTTAAAATAGGGGAGAGTGTTCCGGAAGCAACCAGTGAAGCTTTGGACGCTTAGTTTCGCGTCGGTAAAGTGAGGTTTCACGTGTCGGTGAGTGAGAACGTGGATTTCAGCTTTGAAATGTTTTAAAGGTGGTTTTGGAGAATTAGATTTAAGCTTAAAACGCTTGTCTAAGTTCAGAAGTAAGTATATGAGGTTTTTTCTCTCGGTTGTGCTATTATGAAATAGTTTATGCACTTGGTTTTGATTTCATGTTACCTACTGTTAAAGCATGTTTAAAGTATGTGATATACTTTTTTTAATGATGAAATAATGAAGGATGCACATGGTAAGTGATCCTTGTAAGTATATGTTTTATACTTGTGGTTTTAAGCATGGTTTGATGCTTTGGGAAATGGTTATTATTGATGCTTTGAAAACAGTGAGGTATATGGTTAAATGTGAGTTATATTGGCAAGTGATGGTATGGAAATGGTTTTGAACATGCTGCCGGATATAGTTAGCCGGCTATAAGATTGAGTGCACTATAAATAATTTGCCTTAGATGTCGAGGAGGTTGGTGTCCCGTCTCCATCCAAGTACCCTAACGATCGAGGAGGTTGGTGTCTCGTCTCTCGTTAGTGGGTTAAGCATCTAACCGATGTTTGGGTTGTTGTCCCCGTGGGGTTGTTGTCCCCGTTGGTTGTGATTGTACCAATTGGATGTAATTGTACCATTATTCAGGTTAAGATGGCTTTAAGTGTTATGAGAACACTTGTTGAATGCATGTATCCGACATGATATTTTGATAATGGAACTTGGTTAATGATCACTTGTAAGCCAATATAATTGATGATGAATCATGAGATGATTTATGTTGTATAGTGTGATTTATACATGTTTACTCTTTAAGCTTTGCATATGGTAGTTATGCATGAGAAGGCTTAAATAGAGTGTTGGAAATGGGGACTTGCTTTTGGTTCAAGATTCATGTTGCATATAGTTTAATATGCTGGTTTTTGGTTAGTTAAAGTGCATGGTTTTAAGGGAATGATGGTTTTCAATTGATGATTTGAGATAACTGAAATGAGGCTTCAATGTGGTTTTCGAAAATAGTTTTAAATGCATTGATGGTGTTTTGTTTTGAGCACTCCTCACTAAGCCTGGTGTGCTTACGCTCTCTTTGTCCATCAATGCAGAGAATTAAGGCTTGGAAGGCAGCGAGGGGCAAAAGATCAAGGAAGACTTCGTAACCGAAAGTATGTTTTAGCATAGACTATGAGTAATAAGGGAAATAGGCGATCCATTGGTATTTTGGGAGATATGTGTAAATTCCTTGTTTGAGGAAATTTCTATTGTTGCTTTGGTCTTCTAAATGGCCTTTCAGGTTTTGGATTATTCTTGTTATGGTTTTTGGCACCTTGCTTGACTTGTTATCTAAGTTGCATGCCTATAGTTTCCCTTTGATGCAAGTTAGCGAGTATGGTTGTTGATTCTGATGTTTTTGGTTGAGGATTAATTCTTGAATAAGTTGTGTATGCCTTGGAAGCATGTATAGATGACGTGTTTAACTAATTGGAATGTTAAACCAGAAAAATGGGCATTTTAGGCCTAGGCGTATCGGTACGCCACTATTTGTATTTGTTGAGTTGATCACACAATTGCAAATGGCCAAGAGGGGGTGAATTGGCGATTAAAATTTTGGTAGGTGATAAAAGGGAAAATAAAATTTGACACAAGAGGTTAGAGTGGTTCAAGTTCTCCAAATGAACTCTACATCCACTACCTTAGTTCCCACTAAGGATTTTCAACCAATTCACTACTTGAATTCTTCCCCTTTTCTTAGATGAGGAGGTAACCTTACAAATTGATTAAGCTTTCTACCCAAAGCTTAATCCACTCATTTTTACAAAGTGAAGATTTTGCTAAACTCTACAAATTCCTCTCAAAGGACAATTGTTTACCCAATTACAATCTTACACTCCCCAAACTCACAATAAAAAGATAACAATTTGAGTACACAAGAGTTTGGTACAAGAGTTTGACTCTAAGGGTGCAAAGTTTGGATTTGAGTGCTTTGATGATGCTTGTAGGTTCAATAGTTGTTGCTTGTTCAATTGAGACTTGTTTTTATATCCTCGTATTGAATTCTAGCCGTTTGGGTAGTTGGAATCATCAATAGAGCCGTTTGGGTAGTTGGGATCATCAATAGAGCTGTTGAGAGCATTTTTCCCGCAATAAATGTAGCTTTTTAGCCTACTGCATCGGTACGGGTAGGGGGTGTATCAATACTTGCATCAAAGAGGAAAGAGCCGTTGTGACTGAAAACATCGCGTATCGATAGGCATAGAAGGCGTACCGGTACGGTTTTAAGAGGGGTATCGATACGGGATTTTCTCACTAGAATCCCAAGTTTGGTTTTCATAAAAATCATATTGATACGCATACCTAGCGTATCAGTACTGTATAACGGTCATTTAAAATTGGGATACCAACAAACTGACAAGTCAACGGTCGAAAAATTAAATGCAAAGATTTTGCAAAGATAAGCTTATCGTATCGATGCGGTTACAAAGCGTATCGGTACGGTATCACTGAAATTGTTGCCCAGATGAATATCGTATCGATACGGGGTAATATCGTATCGGTACGCTATGTTCAATAAAATTCTAGTGGCTAAAAGCAATATCGATACGCCTAAGGGTATCGATATGCCTGGGCGTTTTTGTACAGTTGGCTTGAAAACTCATAGGAAAAGACTTAGAAAAATATATCATTTTAAGAACTTGTCTTGAGAAATTATTTTGTTTAAAATACTTGTCAAAAGTGAGACTTTAAGGAGAACTTAAAAATTTATTGTTTTGCAAATTGGTCCATAGGTTTAGATGTTATATCAAAATCAATTTTGGTTTCACAATCTCCCCCTTTTTGATATAACAAAACCACATATAAATTTTTAAGTTTTTGAAACTTTTGAAAAACTTTCTCCCCCTTAATTTAAGATGGATTTTCAAACTAAGAAATTTGACTCTATAATCCTTCCCCCCTTTTTGTTAGATCAAACATAAACACAAGGATAATATCAACAATCATATTATAAAATTCAAAGCAAACTTCAAATTAAAGCAAACATAATAGTTCAAATGAAACTTCAAAGCAACATAATAATCCAAACTTAGATCCTACAACATAGATAAAAGGCATAAAATACTAATCATAGGTGCATAAACTAAATGTCATGAGATGGTATGCAAAAACTACTCATCTGCCTCATCATCATCATCTTCCTCGTCCTCTTCATCTACATCGTCTCGAGTGGGTTGATTCCTCCGATTTTGGTTGAGCCAAGAACCATGGAAGGCGGTGAGAGAGATATCCATGGAATTTTATTGAAGAACTATGGCTTTCATTTGATTCTCCATACCTTTGACGCGATCTTCCAAGAAGGTGAATCGAGTGTCAATGGCGGTAAATACAGCTTCCATGTTAGTGAATTTCTCATTGAGGAATGTCATAAGGGTGCCCATGGAAGAGGACTCAATCGGAGCTTATTGAGAGCTTGAAGAAGATTGAGGAGCATCAATCGGAGCATCTTGTTGAGGAGCATTATGGACACGAACCCATTCACTGTCAACATAAGAAAAGTGGGCACGAGATAGAGAACGCTCATCTATGGGTTGGCCAAGGGGTTCGGGATAATCATAGGAACAATCAATTTCAAGGGGTTCGGAATAGTAAAAAGATTTGACTTGTTCGGTGTGACGGTGTTGGACTAGATAGACAAGGTCGACAAACATAATTTGACAAAGATTTGGGCGGTGACCCTCCCTAAAGCACCTAAGCCAAAACTCATCTACTTGACGTATAGTAGAAAACTTCCCTCCTGATGGACGCAAAAACCAAGTAATAAGAAGATGAAGAATACGATAATGAGCATCTAAGAATTTGACTAAGCCTAAAGGACCCGTACCTAAGGACTTCTCATCATCAATTCCCACGTTTTCAAAACCAAAAGCTTTGCAAAGAGCCTCTTGATCAATTTTAATGGTTTTACCCATAACAAATGACTCGATAGCAATGACATGTTCCCTAGGTTCATCATGAACACATATAGCATTTGAAAAGAATATGACGACCAAATTCCTATATAGAATAGGAGGAATGGTTAAAAAGGTTAGGAATTTACATTGCTTAATTAAAGAGAGGTATCGAAATTACGGACATAGTTTAAAAACGGTATAGACACAATGCGTTCTTCCCTAAGGGTGAAACCTTGAAATAGTTTATAATGAGATATATCAGATGGGTCGAGAAAACTACATTGGATAATATAAGGGATATTAGGTTTAGGGTTACCCTCTTCATCCTCACTAGGATCGGAAGTAGCAAGATGACGTTTCGCTCTCTTTTTCGGTGCCATAGCCCTGAAAACACATCAAAACGATTCGAATATGTATGCAATTAACATCTTATTCAAACCAATAAATTCTAATAATTCAAGGTAATTGTAAAAGACAATTTTATTTGAAAAAGATATATATATATATATATATATATATATATATATATATATATATATATTTGAGAAAGAGTTAAAGAAAAAATTAAAAAAAACAGATTAAAAAATATGATTAGAAAATATATTCGAATGAAAAAATTTTGATTTTTGAAAATTTTTATGAAAAGGTTGAAACCCATGTTATAAATTTATGTTTTGTACAAAAACTAAGTTGAAACAATTAAAATAAACAAACGAAAATAAAAGAAAAGAAAAGAGAAAAGTTTGATACTTTGAATAGTTAGATTGGGTGAATGTGGTGATGTAAGTGCACAAGATTGATGACAAAGCTTAGCTTTGATGTTGAGATCAAAAACCCTCAACGAATTTTGAAGTTTGATGGAAAAAATTGAAGGATTGAGGGGGGTTTTTATAGAGGGTTGCGGCTAGGGTTTTAAGAGAAAAAAAGGGGTTTTTAATTTTTGAAGTTTTTTGTAAGAGCAGCCCTAAATAGCCTTTCCATCGAGAGCGTATCGGTGCGCTTGTATGGCGTATCGATACGCTTTGACCTAATTTTTATTTGGTGTTATAACTGTACCGGTACACGAGACCGTATCGGTACGATTTGACTTAGATTACTTCCCTTGACTTGACCGTATCGATATGCGGGGTCGTATCGATACACATTGAGCTTCAAAGATTTCCCAGTGATAAACCCGTATCGATACGCTTTAGTCGTATCGATACGCCTTTACCATATAAGGCATTTATGACATATTTAAGTGCAAAAATCCAACTTTAAATGTCCTTAAATGCATGTAAATGTCATATGAACAAGTTTTAATGGCTAAACTTAATGCATACTCCCCCTAGCAACATGCATAGAAGCAAAAAGAGGCAAATTAACATAAGCATGAATCACAACCAATTTCAAGCAAATTTTTAACATTTTGGACCTAAAAAGGGTCAAGAGAAGCCAGTTAAACCTAGCTCTCTCCTAAGGGTCCAAAAACGTTCTTTATCCAAAGGTTTTGTGAATATATCCGCTAATTGGTTTAAGGTATCAACATACTCTAAAACAACATCATTTTTCAACACATGATCTCTAATAAAATGATGTCTAATTTCTATGTGTTTTGTTCTAGAGTGTTGGATGGGATTCTTAGTGAGACAAATGGCACTAGTGTTGTCACACCTAAGGGGTATGGTTTCTACTTCAACACCATAATCTAAGAGTTGTTTTTTCATCCAAAGGACTTGAGCACAACAACTCCCTAAGGATATGTACTCCGCTTCGGTGCTAGATAAGGCTACGCTATTTTGTTTCTTAGAGAACCAAGATACGAGCATAGTACCTAAGAATTGGCATGTCTCAGAAGTACTTTTCCTATCTATCTTACAACCCCCATAATCCGCATTCGAATAAGCATGAAGGCTAAAGGAGGAATCTTTAGGATACCAAAAGCCTAAGTTAGGTGTATCTCTAAGGTATCTAAAAGTTCTCTTAATGGCAACTAAGTGTGATTATCTAGGACTAGCTTGAAACCTAGCACACAAGCAAACACTACACATAATATTCGGTCTACTTGCGATAAGGTAAAGCAAAGAACCTATCATGGATCTATAAAGCTTAGAATCAACACACTTACCTTCTTCATCTTTGTCAAGCTTTATGGAAGAGCTCATATGAGTGGCTTGAGGCTTTACATTCTCCAAGCCGAACTTTTTGATCATATCGTTCACGTACTTAGCTTGATTTATGAAGGTGTCATCTTTCATTTGTTTGATTTGGAGTCCCAAAAATAATGAGAGCTCCCCCATCATGCTCATCTCGAACTCACCTTGCATTAGCTTAGAAAATTCTTTGCAATAACATTCATTAGTAGAACCAAAAATGATATCATCAACATAAATTTCTACTACTAAGATGTCATTATTATATCTTTTTATGAAGAGTGTAGTATCCACCTTACCTTTTTCAAAACCCTTTTCAATTAAAAAATTTGAGAGTCTTTCATACCAAGCTCTAGGAGCTTGTTTCAAAATCATAAAGAGCTTTAGTTAGTTTAAACACATGATTTGGAAATTTTGAATCTTCAAAACCCGGTGGTTGTTCAACATACACTTCTTCATTTATAAAACCGTTTAGAAAAGCACTTTTCACATCCATTTGAAAAAGCTTGAAATCATTATAACATGCAAATGCTAAAAGCATCCTAATGGCTTCCATCCTAGCTACGAGTGCATATGTTTCATCAAAATTAATTCCCTCTTCTTGGGTATAGCCTTGAGCAACAAGCCTAGCCTTGTTTCTCACTATATTACAATTTTCATCTAGTTTATTCCTAAAGACTCATTTAGTGCCTATAGTAGATTGATTACTAGGCGTTTCAACTAATGTCCAAACTTTACTTCTCTCAAATTGATTTAATTCTTCTTGCACGGCCAAAATCCAAAAATCATCTTTTAATGCTTCTTTGATATTTTTAGGCTCAATGGATGAAAGAAATGCAACATAGTTCATTATTTTGAGAGAGGATCTAGTAGTTACCCCCTTGGATGGATCACCCAAGGTTTCACCACCTTTGACATAGTTGAGCTCTCTTGGGTAAGATACGTCCTTTTCCTCAAGATCCAAGTCCTTCAAGGCTTCAAGAGCTGGATCTTGTGCATCTTCATCCTTAGTTGGAATCTCATCCACCTTTGACGTTTGCCCTCCATCAATGGCATCAAGAATTCCTACATCATCATTATCACAAGATTCCTTCCTCGGAAGGAGGTTATCATCAAAAACAACATGTACAGACTC
Organism: Hibiscus tridactylites; assembly: GCA_958450335.1. Lineage (NCBI taxonomy): Eukaryota > Viridiplantae > Streptophyta > Magnoliopsida > Malvales > Malvaceae > Hibiscus > Hibiscus tridactylites. Next base: position 21,752,304 of record OY288282.1, read on the forward strand.
TTCAACTACTAAAGTTCTTTTATTAAATACACGATAGGATTTAGAGTTTAAAGAGTACCCTAAGAAAATAGCTTCATCACTTTTAGCATCAAATTTACCTAAGTTTTCTTTACCATAATTCAAGACAAAGCACTTGCAACCAAAAGGATGAAAATAGATAATGTTAGGCTTCTTGGATTTTAAAATCTCATAAGGTGTTTTCTTCAAAATTCGCCTAATCATTACTCGATTTATAATATAGCAAGCGATATTTGTGGCTTCCGCCCAAAAATATTTAGGTAAATTATTTTCACAAAGCATGGTTCTAGCCATTTCTTCTAAAGTTTGATTTTTCCTCTCAACTACCCCATTTTGTTGAGGAGTGCGAGGTGCGGAAAAATTATGGCTAATCCCATTTTCATTTAAAAACTCTTCAAAACCTAGATTTTGAAATTCGGTTCCATGATCACTTCTAATATGAGAAATTTTAAGTTCAAGATCGTTTTGAGTTATTTTAGAAAATGTGATGAATTTTTCTAAAGCCTCATCTTTTGTACTTAAGAATAGAACCCAAGTAAACCTAGAATAGTCATCTAGAAGTACAAAGGCATATGATTTACCACCCAAGCTCATTGTTCTAATTGGCCCAAAAAGATCCATATGAATCAATTGTAAACAACTACCAGTAGAGACATCATTAATGGATTTAAATGAAGTTCTATGTTGTTTACCCTTAGAACTTGCATCACAAATTTTATCATTAGAGAACTTAAGTTTGGGTAAACCTCTAACTAGATTAAGGGAAATCAATTTTTCTAAAACACTCATGCTAGCATGTCCTAATTTTCTATGCCAAAGCCATGAGTCATGTTCATCATGTGCAACTAAGCATGTATGAGATGAATGGATGTCATCTAAATGCACCATGTAAATATTGCCTATTCTATGTCCTATGAGCGTTAATTGATTTGTTTTAATGTTTACAATTTTGCAACCACTTTTATCAAATAAAACATTAAAACCCTTATCACATAATTGACTAATGCTCAATAAGTTGTGTTTAAGACCGTTGACATACAAAACATTTTTAATGAAAATAGAAGAGTGATTACCAATGGAGCCTATTCTTTCAATGTGGCCTTTGGAGTTGTCACCGAAAGTTACCACTCCACCACTCTTTAGCTTTAGTTCCACTACCGGTCATATGTCTTGAGCATCCACTATCAAGGTACCATGAGTTTTGGCTCGAAGCTTTGGCCTTGTAGCAATGCTCCCCCTACAAACAAAGAAATTAGGCCTTGATTTTTGGTACCCAAATCATTTTGGGTCCATATTTGTTAGCCCTCAAAATTTTGGTTTCCTTTGGGATCCAAGAAGCAATAGCATTCATGTTATTAGAAATAATGAGTTCCTTAGGAACCCAAACACTCCTAATCCTTTGACTTCTAGATTGCTTATGAAAATTTCTTTGTTTAGGACTAAAAGGTTTTCTTTTTTACATATTGGGATTTAGAAGAATTTTCCTTTTTAAAATGGTTTTTCCCAATAGCAAAAGATGTTTTAAGATTATCCACTTCCTTTGTGTGATAATCTTGAAAATCGGAAAGAAGTTTTTCAAGTTCAAGATTTTTTTAAGATCATTTGAAAGATTTACTAAATACAAAACCTTCTTTTCCAATTCGAAGTTAGTTTTTGAAATAGATTCATTTTGAGTTTTCAAATTGGAAATGTTTTTCTTGTTTCTCAAAATGGACTCCTAATATTTCCAACTAACTTATCATAAACCTCATGCAATTCATCGTAAGCATCTTGAAGTTCATCAAAGGTAAAATCAAAATTAGATGAGTTAGGGTTTACCTTTGGTTCATCATCAATGGCCATGAGACAAAGATTGGTCACTTCCTCATCTTCCTCGGATGACTCCTCGTCACTCCAAGTTGCTACTTGAGCTTTGAGCTTGTTCTTCTTCCCAAATCTCTTTCTCTTCAATTGAGGACATTCGGAGCGGATATGGCTGGATTTTTTGCACTCATAGAAAATGATTTGGTCCTTCTCCTCTTCTTTACTCTTGCTCTTGAAGTCTCCTTTTCTAATGAACTTTCTCCCACGGTTAGACTTCATGAAGCGAGTGAATCGTTTGGCCAACATGGCCATCTTCTCATCTTCATCTTCACTAGAATCGCTTTCTTGGTATGAAGCTTTAAGGGCGATTCCAATCTTCTTCTTCTCAACATCCTTCTTCTCTACCTTCTTCTCCTCCATTATCATTTCTTCTTCTCTTCCCTTTCTCATGATCTCATGGGTGAGTAGAGATCCAACAAGAGCATCTAGCTTGAGAGCCTTCAAATCTCGAGCTTCAAAAATAGTCGTTCTCTTGCTATCTCATGATTCCGGAAGAGATTACAACAATTTCCTTACTAGCTTGTCTTCGGGGATGATCTCACCGAAACCCTTCATTTCGTTGACAATGACCGAGAATCGATCAAACATCTTGGAAACACTCTTATCGAGATCCATTTTGAAGTTTCTGTAGCTTAGATTGAGAAGCCCGATTTTTGTTTCCTTGACATTGCTAGTTCCCTCATATGTTGTCTCGAGGGTGTCCCAAACTTCCTTGGCATTCTCGATCGAAGACACCTTGGAGTAGATATCCGGACCAAGTGCACAAAAGATGACATGAAGAGCTTTATCATTTACTTGCATCATTCTTCGATCATCTTCCGTCATTTCGGCTTTGACCTTTGGGACAAGTCTTCCATCACCATCTCTCTTCATTGGTATGAATGGACCTTCTTCAACTACATCCCACACCATGTAGTCGGTAAACTTGATGAAGAGTCTCATCCTATTCTTCCAATATGGGTAGTTATCCCCATTGAAGAATGGTGGCTTGGTAGTAGATTGAGACCCATAGAGGTTGGAGTTGGAGGTGGATGACATTGCTTGACTAGTTGTTGATCAAACTCTCCTATAATCGACTCAAGAGGGTTGTAAACCTTCCAATGAGTGTAGCTCTGATACCAATTGTTGAGTTCATCACACAATTGCAAATGGCCATGAGGGGGTGAATTGACAATTAAAATTTTGGTAGGTGATAAAAGGGAAAAATAAAATTTGACACAAGAAGTTAGAGTGGTTCAAGTTCTTCAAATGAACTCTACATCCACTACCTTAGTTCCCACTAAGGATTTTCAACCAATTCACTACTTGGATTCTTTCCCTTTTCTTGGATGAGGAGGTAACCTTACAAATTGATTAAGCTTTCTACCCAAAGCTTAATCCACTCACTTTTACAAAAAGAAGATTTTGGTAAACTCTACAAATTCCTCTCAAAGGACAATTGTTTATCCAATTACAATCTTACACTCCCTAAACTCACAATAAAAAGATAACAATTTGAGTACACAAGAGTTTGGTACAAGAATTTGACTCTAAGGGTGCAAAGTTTGGATTTGAGTGCTTTGATGATGCTTGTAGGTTCAATAGTTGTTGCTTGTTCAATTGAGACTTGTTTTTATACCCTTGTATTGAATTCTAGCCGTTTGGGTAGTTGGGATCATCAATAGAGCCATTGAGAGCATTTTTCCCGCAATAAATGCAGCTGTGCAGCCTACCGTATCGGTACGGGTAGGGGGCGTATCGATACCTGCATCAAAGAGGAAAAAGCAGTTGTGACTGAAAACATCGCGTATCGATACGCATAGAAGGCGTACCAGTACGGTTTTAAGGGGCGTGTCTATACGGAAGGGCGTATCGATACGGGATTTGCTCACTGAAATTGTTGCCCAGATGAATATTGTATCGATACGGGGTAATATCGTATCGATACGGGGTAATACCGTATCGGTACGCTATGTTCAATAAAATTCCAGTGGCTAAAAGCAGTATCGATACGCCTGGACGTTTTTGTATAGTTTGGCTTGAAAACTCATAGGAAATGACTTAGAAAAATATATCATTTTAAGAACTTGTCTTGAGATATTATTTTGTTTAAAATACTTGTCAACAGTGAGACTTTAAGGAGAACTTAAAAATTTAATGTTTTTCAAATTGGTCCATAAGTTTAGATGTTATATCAAAATCAATTTTGGTTTCACAATATTGGTACGGTAAGGCCATTTCAGGCATGGCGTATCTGTACAGTGAGAATCGTATCGATACGGTCTTAGTGTATTTAGCTAGGTGAATCGGTACGCGAGGTCGTATCGGTACAATTTTGAGATACTGGAATTTTGGATGTAGAAACCATATCGATTCGATGCCTAGTGTATCGATACGGTGGCAGCTAATATGGTTATCTGGAATCTTTTTGAAGTTCTGATTCTTTACGTTTTAGTCTCTGAATATTGTGGATGCAATTAAAAGAGTTTAGATGATCAAATTGAGATGAGATTTGACACAGTGACATGTAACATGACTAATTAAATGTTGGTAACTTCTAATCGGTTGAAGTCCTTGTAATTTTTAAAATTACATTTTGGTCCCTAATACATGTTCATAACAAATTGAATGCTAAATCGATGTCTGTTTGAATTGAAGTTTCTTCCGCTGCGAGTCTTATCACTTAGGATGATAATGTGCATCTAGACAAGATGAAAAGAAAAAAAATGGGGTCGTTTATTGAGGTAAACCTTCGCAGTTTACTTTAATATTCCCCGTGTGACCCATTCGATTTGGTCTTGCGTCTAGCCCGGGTCGAGGGGGTTACGTAAACACTCCTATTTTTTCTCTCCTTAAAAATCTCCTTATTTTCAACTTTTAATCTCATTCATCCATTATATTCATCCAATGGTCATGGATTAGTGTAAAACTAAATGAGTTTTACATCATGTAACTTGATCCTAACAGATATTAGCACATGTACTCTTTTTATATAAATATGCTTTGTGGTTGATGCTGATTTATGAGGGCTTATATTGGCCTCCTATATGCTTGGGATGCGGGCTTCCTACAAGTAATTCTTGAGCTTGATAGTATGGAAGTTTTGCGGATCCATCGTGTGAATTACGATGGATCCTTCATGTGAATTACGATGGGGGCATATTTGCTAAGATGGCATATATCGAATTTGAGGAGACGCAATTGGAGTTTGCATCATTTGATAATCTAGAATCTCTTCTGTTCCTGAATCCACCAACATTGATTTTTGATCACATGTCTGCGGCTAACTTAGTAGTTGCTAGTGTTGATCGTTAATACCTAATTTTAGTTTGGTTTTGTTTTGTCGTTGATTATTTTAGACGTTTGATATTAGTACATGTATTTTTTTCTCCAATTAGATTTAAGGAGGTTTTTAATAAAACATATGTTAGTATTTCTCATATATGATTTTCTCGTTAATAAAAGCATACTTTTCACCGAAAAAAGTGTGCATTTCTATCTTAATTCACCTATTAAACAAATACCCAAAATTTCCAAAAATCGGTAAAAAAAATTGCCGCATTGTTGTAAATCCTTAGTTCATATATTCCAATTCAAGACTTCAAATATGCATTTACCATTTTTTTTTTATCCAATAAACTAAATATCCAAAGCTTTGTCTAACTTATGCATCTATGCATATGTTAAGGGTCATTTAAATAATTTAGGTTAAATACAAAATTCTATTAAAAAACTCTCTCATTCAATATATTACAAAATCCTAAAAGATCTTATTGAAAAAAAATCTCATTGAATGTATTACAAAACCCTAAAACCTAAATCATAAACTCCAAGCCCTAAACTATAGACCCTAAACCCTGAACTACAAACCTAGAGCATAAACCATAAACTCTAAACTATAAACTCTAGTATATTGAATGGGAGAGTTTTTTAATAGAATTTTGTATTTAATTCAAACTCTTAAATGCCCCTTAACCTATGCATACATGCATAGGTTAGATAAAGCCATATCCAAAATCACCTAATAACGTTTTTAGAAATCCATAGCTCAAAGTTATGTATTGAAGTTTTACAATATTGGGGACAAATTTGATTTAGTTATAGATTATAGATGGGCATTTTGACTTCTTTACATAAGAATGCTGGTTTTAAATTTTAAGTTTGGGATCATTAATTCAATAAATTCTTTAAAATCGATTCTTTTGAATATGGGCTTGTATTCTTGGGCTGATTATCTTCATTAAACTTATTATGATATTGTTTGGGCTTGTATGGCTACCCAATTAAATTATAATTAGGCTTACTCTAAGTTTTCTTTTGACAATAGGTGTTAGCCACCATTGCAAGAATTAATTCTGAATTTTAAAGAACTCAGAATTATGAGAATATGGTGACTCGATTTCAATGCATCTCTTTGATAAGTCACACAACACACACTTTACGAACAAAACTGTTAGAATTTCGAGTCTTTTAAGACGAACATTATCTTCCTTTTTATTGGGGCAATTCTTCGAGTTTGATTTCCATATATCTGTAAATGTTTGATTGACTAAACAAAGTCTGTCCCATTATTTTAACAGAAAGAATTGCTAATGATTTAATCATTTTGAACATACTAATAACATTATAAACATAAAAGAATCGAATTGTAACAAATTAAATTAAATTGTAAGAGGAGTAAATCCCAAATTTCAGCATAGTAGAGGGACTAAAAACAGAATCAGACCATTCCTCATAGGAAATATCCGAAAGATTTATGAACCGGGCTTGGCACAATTTACAAACAAACTTGCGACTGAAGTAAAAGAAATTTGACCACTGTAAAATGCTGAAGAAAAGCTAGGCTTGTTGGTTCAACAAACTTCCACAATTTTGTGGAACAGACGCTCCTTGTATATTGTTTGGCTGAATGAGATATTGTTAAAATAATGGGTTGAATCTCTAAATTGTTTGACTGAATGTTCTTAACCAGAAAACTTCCTGGAAAAATTAGCCATAAACTTTATGTATATTTACATGGTAGTTGAAGCTACAGCTCTAGAATCTAAGAAAACATTTGATCCAGCAGAAGAACCAGAGCCATGGCAAATCCAGGGTCAAATCCTGCCTCTATAATCAACATAAAAATATCTAGGCCGAAAGAAATACCTCCAATCATTGCATCTTTTCTCTTCATCTCTGCCACCACTCTCTTCCTCTCATCTACCACTTTGCACGATCGATGCGAATACGATCCTTCGATCGTGTACGCGTACCTTTCGTCCGACGACCGGCGATATACATATGCTAGCACATTAGGGTTGGTATGCAAAATGTTAATGCACTTCTTCACATAGAAAACTGGCTTTTCTGATACAACTGACGTACAGTAATCGCCCACTTCCCCTCCATAGATAACCCACTTATCGATTAATCCAAGATTCTGCGCCACAAAAACCATAAATTAAGCTCCGTATTTGGTATACTATGACTCATAGAGAATTATGTTGTAGGGGTGCTTATAGAGCGAGTTAATCACGAGCTGAAAAGTACTCAACTCGTCTCGTTAAGATTTCGAGTTGATCGAATTTTAACAAAGTCAAGTTCGAACTGCTCACGAGCTGCTCGACTCAATTAGCACCCCTAAAATTATGTAAGAATGATGGTTACCTTGCAACGTTTCATTGTTAGAATGGATGTCCCTTTACCGTCCATAAGAACAAGTTCCTTGGGGCGTCCTCCCATGTAATTATCAACACGATAAACAAGATTCCCAGTACAATCAATCACTGTGAATCCAGTACAGCTAACCAACAATGATTTTCTCCACACTGTTAGTGATGTGGAAAGATCACCGCCGGCACCGCTACTGCAGCTGCCACCGCCTCGGGTTTTGGATAACTCTGGCTGTTGTTGATGTTCTTCATCATGGACTGATCTCGACAAGGATTTCAAGAAAAAGAACATGTTTTTCATATTTTCTTCTTTGTGTAGGAACTAGGAAATGTTGTGGAAGCTTGACAAGATTACGAGGGAGGATATTTATAGACTAACTTGTGGCAGTTAAGCTATATTTATTGTTGTGAAAGTAAACTTTTTACCTACCCGCCACGACTCGTACATCTACATCTTATTAACGTTGGATAAAAAAATTATTTAAATTTGATATTATTAATATTGAACCCAATAAGCGTTTTTTTGGAAAAATCGATGATTATCATCTTAAGAAATATGAGTTTAAAAAGCTTTGTCTACAAGGTGTATGGACATTGTTAAATAGTTAAAAATATTTATGAATAGTTATTCCCTTATAATCACTTTTGAATTATTAAAAAAATTAAATAATAGGATGGGACAGTTGGCGTTAAATTATCCAAGATTCCAAATTTTCTCTAATTTCTATGTATTTGTTAGGTTCGTAATTCATTGATTTCAATGATCATAAACGACGAAAATGTCGAACTGTAAAATCTGCAAGAAATTCATGATAAACATATTCTCTAGCTTTTTTCCGTCAGAATTTTCCATGTGTCGAATGCCATCAAGCAAATGAAACAAAACAGACAACGGTGAGGCAGCAGACCTCGTTGGTTTATTGCTTTTTCATCCGAATAATAGATTTTCTTGATACGTATAATCATATTATTTTCCACATCATCGTTCAAATTTAATTTGATTGATATTTTAAAAAAATATAAAATTGCATTATTTATTCATTATTCTTTTTCCATGATATGATCGGACACTTCGGTATATTGTCACATTTATGTGAATATAATTATGTTACTAATTTGTAGGATCGCTGTAAGCACTCTTATGTCCTTGGAAATGCCAAAGTCGTGGTTTTCATCATTTTCAGTCGTCCATGGCAGGTCAGCTTGGCGAAGACGATTTTCCCAAGGCGATCTATTTATTATATTATACAAATAAGTGAATTAAATTATGTCAAATTAAAATAAAAAAAATTAGATCTCAAATTTTAAAATAGTATATTGCCTAAAACCATAATTATATGTGTGTTTTTTGTGTATATGATTAGATAATAAAATCAATTTAATTAATTGAGTTTATCTTTGTTAGAATAAAGGCAATATACAAAAACAATAGAGTATATATATATATATATATATATATATATATATATATATATATATATATATATAAATATATATAACAACAATTTACAAAAATAATTAATTGAAAATTAATTGTAAAATAACAAAAACTTTACGCTAAATTTCTGGATCAAGACAAAATGAGAGTAGATGTTGAGGTATGTATAAATAGTCTCTTTAAGACAGTTTCGTCCTCTCTCCGGTGCTAGAGAATTCTTGGACGCCTATCTTCCAGGATACAACAACAAGCGTTCACCGTAAGCAGCACGACTTAAGTGAACAAGTCGAATTCAACCGAGGCTTCTTCTATCACCACTTGAACAAATTTGAGAGAGAAAGAGATGGAATGATTTGAGATGTCTCAAATGACAAACTTTGTTCCCTATTTAAAGTGGAGAAAGAGAGGAATTTGAAAAGGAAGCAAATGAAAAGTTGTAGGAAATTAAAGTTCATAATGGACACTAAATTGTTGAAAATGTCGATTAGGCTCCACGGGTCCGGACATTTCACGCCGCCCACATCATGCAACTTTGGCTTACATATTGACTTGCCAACACGTTGTTTCTAGCTTATAAACACCTTTTAATACCTCACACTTTTTCAATGTGGGATGAGAGTGTTTTAAGCACCCATTTTATTTTCTCAACAACATTTTAAGTAGCTAACTTTGAGCATCAATTTCTCATTCATCATTCAGCCAATTTAAGCATATTGTACATCGTTTTAAAGGCCTCATAGAGTAGAATATAAACCATAATGTTTATTATTCAAAACTCAAAATTTACCAATAAATAATGTGCCTCAAATTTTCTTAGTTATCCATTATTTTCCAACAATCCACCTCATGAATGAAATTGACAGATCAATGACACGAAGTAGTGATAGAAACATTCAATAATTGCATAGGATAGGTAGGCATCAACCCATGAACCTTCCCTTGTAAAAGTATATTTACTTACTGGTTGACCAGTAAACACGATGTCTTTGAACTGTTCTGCCGTTTGTGTAAACGATGATGTACCCCACACAAATACCTCTCTAGCAAGGTTTTAATTCTCATGGGTATGTTCATATGGCTGTGAACATCTCCTGGTTCTGCAAGTGTTTAAGATAACTATACCCCAATAGTCTCCTTGAAGCGGCCCCACTTCACTCTAACGTAGGTGACTTATGTTGTTCGACTCACCAAAATACACAATGGTCATTAAAAGTATTGCTTTGCCTATACCTTTTTTTATCACTGTTTTCATCAGAGGAATGGACTTGGGATAAAAAAAACCCACAGTGACCTCACACGGTCTATGCAAGTAAGTTGTCCCTTTGAACCTAGATCTTGGGATCTCAAGTTAACTAGGTTGGGTTTTCCTTCACATAGCGCCTTAAATATTTATGGGCTTTGGTCCCATTCCTTTCGATGTTTTATCAACTTGATCTCTGTTTAACCCTTTGGTTAGTGGATTCGCAATGTTATATTTTGATTTGACAAAATCAATAGAGATAACTCCAGTTGAGATCAGTTGTCTAAACATAATGTGTCGATGGCGCATGTGTCTCGACTTACCATTATACATTACGTTCTGTGCCCTACCAATTGTATTTTGGTTATCACAATAAACGCAAATTGTGGGCACATGCTTTGGCCATTCAAGGATATCCTCTAAAAAATTTCGTAGCCATTCAACCTCTTCTTTAGATTTATCTAGAGCTACAAACTCATATTCCATAGTGGATCTAGTTATAATCATTTGTCTTGAGGATTTCCATGATACAACCCTCCTCCCAAAGTAAAAACATATCTACTTGTGCCTTTAGTATCTTGAATATAAGATATTCAACAGGCATCAGAGAATCCTTCTAACACCGCAGGGTCCCTAGAATAATGTTGATCATAATTCCTAGTATATCTGAGATATCTCAGTACCCTCACAATTGCTTTCTAGTGTTCATCCCCTGAGTTACTTGTGAATCTGCTTAAACTGTTCACAGTGAAAGCAATATCTGGTCTAGTACAGCCCATAAGGTACATTAGACTCCGTTTGACCCGTACATATTCCACTTGGTCAACATTTTCATTTTTTTTGAAAAGATATTTGATCGTATCTATAGGAGTTCTGGTTACACCAGAATCATCCTTGATAAATTTCCTAAGAATCTTGTCCACATAGTGTGACTGAGTTAATATGAGACATTCATGTGACCTTTTGATTTGGATGCCCAAAATCACATCGACTAGTCCCATATCTTTCATGTCAAATCTTGAATTTAACATATTTTTGGTAGGTTTTACCATATCATCATTACTTCTAACAATGAGTATGTAATCAACAAATAAGCATAAGATTATATATCCATTGACAATGGTTTTGACATACACACATTTGTCACACTCATTGATTTTAAACCCATTTGTAATCATGACACTGTCAAATTTTTCATGCCACTGCTTTGGTGCTTGTTTAAGTTCATACAAAGACTTTACCAATTTACAGACTTTCCTTTCTTGTCCTGGAGTTATATAACCCTCATATTGTTCCATGTAAATCTCCTTGTCAAGATCTCCGTTAAGGAATGATGTCTTAACATCCATTTTATGTACTTCTAGATTCCGCAAAGCGATAATAGCAAGTATCATCCTTATAGAGGTTATTCTTGATAAATGAGAAAATGTATCAAATTAATCAAGACCTTCTTTTTGTTTATAACCTTTTATAACCAATTTGGCCTTGTACTTATCAATTGTTCCACCTGCTTTCATTTTTTGTTTGAAAATCCATTTAGAATTTAATGGTTTAATTCTAGGAGGAAGATCCACTAATCCCGAGGTATGATTTTGCATGATGGAATTGATTTCACTTTTAATGACATCTTTCCACAAAGTGCTTTCATATGAGCATATTGATTCACTATAAGTTTGAGGTTCAGCCTCTAGCATATAGGTTAGAAAATCTGATCCAAAAGATTTTTCCACCCTTGCATGTTTACTCCTCCTAGGCTCTACTTCAATTCCGACCTCTTGTTGAACGTCTTGACTACTTTTATCAATAGCCTCCGAAGTTCGTTTCATTGAACTTTGTTGAGTGGATCGAAAGATCGATATAAACCAAGGGGGGTGAATTGGATTTTTAAAGACTTTGTGGTGGAAATTGCAAATTAAAAAAATAGACAAAGGATTTTAGAGTGGTTCAAGTTCCAAATGAACTCTACATCCACTACCTTAGCTTCACTAAGGATTTGCAACAATCCCACTAATTGCTCTTCCCCTTTTCTAGGCTAAGGAGGCAACGCTTACAATATCGGTTGAATTTTCTACCCAAAATTCAACCCAATCCTCACAACAAGAGAACAAAGAAATTTGTTGGCTAATGAAGTATCTCTCAATACAAATGATAGCCCAATTACAAGCACTCTACCCAATTAAACAAGATATGAATGAAAATTACAATTGGGGTTTCTAGACAAAATGGGATTTTTGCACAATTGCTTGGATTTGATGTTTGGATGTTTGCTTTAGGATCAATAGTTCTTGTTGGAGCTTTTGGAGGTCCCTTTTATACCTTCTCATTGATTTCTAGCCGTTGTGATTGTTGCACTCATCAATAGAGCCGTTGGGGATGTTATCTCACCTCTATAAATGCAGTCTGCAACAACCCGTTTCGAAACGCGGGGTACCTGTTTCGGAACGGACTAAAATAGAAAGAGCCGTTGGGGTGAAATTAAGAGCCCGTTTCGAAACGCTTTAGAGCCGTTTCGAAACACTTTTGCCACTGTCAAGGGTCGTTTCGAAACAGTCTTAGCCCGTTTCGAAACACCCTAACGGTTTCAGAAAATCAGTTAAAAACGATTTCAACGGTCATATTTTCAATTCAAAATGAAGAACAGTTTCGAAACGCTTGGCCTCGTTTAGAAACGGTTTTGCTACTGTCAAGGGTTGTTTCGAAACTGATCGAGTCCGTTTCGAAACACCCTATTTATCTTTGAAAAATAGGTTAAATAATATAACAGCCGTTATAGTTTTTCAAATCAAAATTGAAGAACAGTTTTGAAACGTATGAGACCGTTTCGAAACGGGTTCAAGTGTTCTAAAGCCGTTTCGATACACGTTTCGGAACATGGGTTGACAGTGATGAAAACGTTTCGAAACGCCTTAGGCCGTTTCGAAACAGGGTCTTGAAAATCACTGTTTTGGCTTTAAACACTTAGAAAAACATTTGAAAAACTTTGTTTTTAACTTTGGCATAATCTTAAAATCATATGGGGATGTTTTGAGGACTTAAAAATTCGTTTTGACATTTTCAATTTAGTCCTTAGGTTTTTAGTTATATCAAAATTAAAATATTTGTTTCACAATCTCCCCCTTTTTGATATTACAAAACCAAAGTTAGAATTTTTAAGAATTTTGAAAGTTTTGAAAATATTCTAACTCCCCCTTAATTTAAGATAGGTTTTTAAAGTTTAAAAAATTATTTGACTTGAAATTCAAGTTGTAAAACTTAAAAAACCTTTTAAAAAAATTTAAAACGAATTTTAGTTTGTGGCTCTTAAATTTCTTCTCCCCTTTTTGTTAGATCAAAAAGAATAATGAAAGCTCATAGAGAAGACAAAGGATTAGTACCAATAAGCATTAATAAGCAACAATAATATTAATTCATAATATCAAAATATCCAAAACATAAACCAATATTAAGTTCAAAATAAAATCCCAAACAAAAGATCAAAAGCATAGGTTCTTAAAACATACTCCCTCCGTCCCACAATTTTTGTCCCTTATTGACTTTTTTTTGGTCAATTTTTTTCAACTTTGACTCATAATTATTTAAAATGTATCATTGATAAAAATATGAAAAAATATATTTTAAAAACCTCTAATTGAGTAGTTTTCAAATATATATTTTATAAAATTTAATTATTTAAAATATTCAATATAATAATAGTCAAAGTTTTAAAATTTTGACTTTCAAAAAGTCAATAAGAGACATATTTTATGGGACGGAGGGAGTAATAAAACATAAAGATGCAATTTTAAACCTAAAATGCATAAATAATATGATATGATATGAGATAAAAGTCCTAAGCCTCGTCATCATCATCGGAAGTCTCATCGTCTCTCTTGACTTGAGAACGGTGAAACTTCGTCCATTGCCCATAGAGAGTAGAGAAGGACAAATCCAAGTTTGAATGGGAAGTCTCAAGAGTAAGAAGGCGATCCTCGAAATTTTTCAAGCGAGTGTCCATGGCATCAAAACCCGAAGCAATTCGAGTATCCAAAGCATTGAACCGCTCGGTAATGAGAGCCGTAAGGGCTTCATTGTTTCCAACTTGAACTTGCGGTTGAGGAGCAACGGGAGGAGGAGGAGCTTCTCTATCAACTCTTTCCCAAACATTATTCAAATATAGAAACCCGGATTTGCGTAGAGAGGACTCACCAAGCTTGCACTTACGAGGTTCCGGAGAGTCGTAGGTACAATCGATACCAAGGTCATTAAAGATGTAGCTCAAGATTGTGCCATAAGTAAAAGACTTCAACTCATTGGTGTCAATAAGCTTAACATTATTGACCATCTCGGCAAAAATAATCTTAGGAACATTAGGGCGCTCACCTCTACGGAAACATTCAAGCCAAAAGTGATCAACTTGACGGATATGAGAGTATTTACCTCCGGAAGGTCGAAAAAACCATGAAACCATCAAGTGAAGAAAGCGATCGTGCACATCCAAAGTAAGTGCCGGACCGATGAAAGTGCCAAAGTGACGTTCATCCTCAAGACCTTCATCTTTAAGTTTAAAAGTTGACTCCAAGAGAGCAATATCAACAACAAACTTTTTACCCAAGATGAAAGATTCAATTCCTATAATCTCGGTTTTGGTTTCATCATAAATAAAACGAGCATTAGAGTAGAAGATGAGTACCATATGTTTGTAGCGAATATCCGGAATGCTCAACAAAGGAAGAAGATTCCATTCACTCAAACGCTCAAGGTAACAGAATAGGAATCGCTCGGAATTGAGGAAATCAAGATCAATGACACGTTCTCTACGAACTTCGAAATCCTTGACATAAGTGAAGCGAGCTCGCATCTCGTTAGTTTGAAGGGATTTCTGAAAAAGCAGAGCAAGATTCGGACGAATGCTCGAATCACCGGTTTGAACGGCCTTACGCTTTTTGTTAGCTTGTTCCGCCATCTAAAAACATTAAGCAAGTATGTTTTAAATTTAGGTGTATGCATTGAAATTTAAAATCAATCCAATAATAAATCCCACTTAGGTTTTTGAAACAAAATTAAAACAAACAAAACAAAAAAAATTAAAAAAAACAGTAAAGGAAAAATACGACTGAAAAATTTTATATTCGAATCAAAAAATTTGAGATTTTGAAATTTTTTTTACAAGATATGGAAAACCCACACATGAAAACATATAATTTATACCAAAATAAAATTTTCTAACCTAAGATTCGAACATAAATTGAAAGAAAAAAAGAGGAAAAATACCTTAGTTAGGGATTTTGGATGATTTGATGAAAATCCTTGCACAATGTTGATGAAACTTGCTTAGACTTGAGTTTTAGAGTAAAACCCCTCACAATTTTGTGAAAAACAAAGAGTTTGAGAGGGTATTTATAGAGAGGGAGGCGGTTTAGGGTTTTAGGGTTTTTTAAGAGTATGAGTAAAAGTAGAATTTTAACATTAAAAGCCCTAAATAAAGCTATCCGCGATACCGTTTCGGAACGGTCAGGACCGTTACGAAACGAGACGACTAGGGTTTGACCGTTTTGAGACCGTCAGTGTAACGCCCCAATTTTGGGCTTAGAAGTTTTGGGTTTGGGCCGGGCCGGTCAGAGTGCGGTTCGAATATAAAAGGTGGTTTTTAGGAAAGCCTAGTTCGGGTTGCATTAAAAATATGGAAAAATGTCTTAAAATCCTCTTTTATTATATATAAGAGATTGGTGGAATCAATTTTGCAAAATGAGGTTTGGAAGGGTGACATTTTGGGTTAGTGACCAAAATGTAATTTTTGAAAACTGGGTGACTGTTTTAAAAAGGATTGAAACTTTGAATCTTTAAGGAGCTATTTACCCAATAGGAGTTTCTCCAGATTTTTCTTAAATATTAAATGATTTATTAATGGTTTAAAATAAAGGTAAAAAGGAGGGAAAGATATTTTAGCCTTTTAACTAACTTTTCCTAATTTTCCATTTTCATTTTCTCTCATCTTTTCTCTCAAACCAAACACATTTCTCCAGAGCATTTTCCTCTGATTTTGTCATCTAAATAACACATTTCAATTCTCTTTTGATCTCTAATCATATCTTCAACAAAACCTTATCATTTGCTATTTGGATTTTCAAGAATTTTGGTTCTAGAAAGGGAGAAACTCAAGTTTAGAGGTATGAACGTCCTTCTCCTTTAAATTCTCAGTTCTTTACTGAAATTCCCAAGTTCTCAATCCTTGAATTGTGTTTTGTTAAAGGTTTTGCAAAGGTATTCTTGATCTTGGCTTTAAAATGCAAGATTTGGTTAATTTTGATGAATTTTCGTATGATCTGATTGGGCATTGTTTTGAGATGTCTTTTTGATGTTAAATGAATGTATAATTCATGAGGAGTTGAGGTTTAATCAATGCAATCCCGGATGGGTTGATTTTCCTAAGTTTTGCTTGAGTTTTTAGTTGTTTTTGGAGTGTTTTTGATGATCTGTTGTTGTTGGAGGTATAAGGACGTGGTTGGAATCATTTTGGATGTTAATTGATGTTTATAAATGGTTAGAAGTGATGGATCTTGGCTGGGTTAAGTATTGGAAGTGTTTGGAGGTGATTTCGGTTGTGTTTGGTAGCCGAAATGTTGGATTTGCTAAGAGCAGCGAGTTTAGTTGTGTTGCTGGTGTTTTTAATGCATGATGATGCATTAATCCTCTGTTGTTATGTGCTTGAAACAGGGGAGATTGATCCGTGAGTGATAGAGGAGGCGTTGAAGGTTTCAGATGCTTGGAAGGCTTGTTGGCTAGCCTTGTTTTGTGTATCGGTGAGTGAAGTTGGGTTTTCAGCTTTGAAACCTATGTTTGAAGGTGTTGGGAGCTTAGTTTAAGTCTAAGCAACTTAGCTAAGCTCAAGAGTAAGTAAATGGAATTTCTCTCTTGGTTGTGTTATGAAATGGTTTCTAAAGCTCTTGAGTTTGTTGGATGCAATGCATGTGGTTTGCATGTTTTAAATTCTGTTTATGTAAGCATATTATAGCATGGTTTAATGCTGGTTTTGGAAGTCATGTGTGAAGGATGCTCAAGGTAAGAGATCCTTGGTTTTGTACATTGGAATTGTAGAATTTATGCATAGTGTTGCATGTTGTTAAATGGCTTTGTTTAATGCTTCAAAACAGTGAATTGATGATGGTAATTGGTGGTTTTGGCATTTGGTTATGCTTGTAAAACATTGGACTAATGTGGTAAGAAGGTTATATTGGCAAGTGACGTAAGTGGTTCTTGGTTACTTTAATCGGATATAGTTAGCCGGCTATAGGATTGGGTGCACCGTGAATAAAGTCGCCTTGGATGTGGAGTGGTTGTGAGTGAACCGGTAACTCCATCCAAGTACACTAACGAGATGGTTAAGAACACCATGGTGGTTAAAATTCCATGGGTGGGTCTTGTGTTAAGGTCATAATGGTGGTTAAAATTCCATTTGAGGACCTTGTGTAAGCAAAGGTTATAATGGTGGTTAAAATTCCATTTGAGGACCTTGTGCTTGTTAAGATCACAATGGTGGTGTAAAGTCCATGTGTGGATCTTGTGGTGTATGTCCCGGATCTCGTTAGTGATGTTATACAACTACCAATGGGTGATGTTAATGTTATATGGTGGTTAAAATTCCATATGAGGATCTTGTGAATGTTAAGGTCATATGGTGGTTAAAATTCCATATGGGGACCTTGTGTATGGTAAGGTCAAATGGTGGTTAAAATTCCACTTGGGAGACCTTGAGATTGGTAGTGTGTATGAAGCGTGGGGACAACGCTTGTGATCCGCGTATCCGATTGGTTGTTGAGTTGAAAAGTGGATATGGTTATCACTTGGAAACCAATATAAAGTTCTTGAATATAATGAAGCATGAGATGCTTGAAATGATGCATGGTTGCATGAGAACTGAATAATGCTTAATGAATGCATGTATTACTTGTTAGCTTGTACAAGTGTTTATTATCTTTTGAGAATGGTGCATGTGTGCATGAAATCTCTTTAGTGCATTGAAGTCTTGTGAAGGCTTGTTTAAAGGGCATGTAATGCAAATGTTGAGTTTGTGGTTCACGTGTTGCATTTGGTTTAGTGCATGTGATTAATTGAATGAGTAATTGGTTTTTAAAGGTTCTTGTTTTGAAATGGTTTTCAATGTATGAGAAAAGTATGATATGAAGTGGAAGTGTTTTCCAAGGATCTTGAATTTAACCTTGCATATGATGTTCATGCATAGAATGGTTAAATTGATGGTTTTGCAAGTTTGTGCTTTAAAAAGGATTACTTAGCTTTCTAAGCTAAGGGTTGGTTTTCATGTTTGAGCAATGTATGATTTTGAGTATATTGTTGAAAAGGGTTTTCAAACATTGCTTTGGTTTATCGATTTGTGTTCGCTTTTAAAGGTGGTTTTATGATTCACTACATTGATGGTGTTTTGGTTTTGAGCATTCCTCACTAAGCATTTTATGCTTACGCTCCTTTTTGTCCATCAATGCAGATATTTGAAATTGGAACAGCGAGAAGCAAGGGATTCAAGGAGAGCTCCACTTGAGATGTATGTCTCGGTAATAGCTATAGATAATAAAGGCAATGGGAGGAGAATCTCTTATGTTGATGTTTAATAAGTTTGTGTATGTTGAACAAGATTGGTTTATGTTTTAGAACTATGTGGTTTAATGCTTGCAACCTTTGGATCCTCTTATTCATAAATTGGTATGCTATGATTCTTGTTTTAAAAGCATGAATGAATGTTGGATGTGATGAATGAGTTGATGCACCTAGGGGTGGTTTGTATCTAGGTTTTTGATGCAATTATGTGCCTTGAGTGTTGAATGACTTGCTGGTATATTTTGGTTGCCTTTGGAGCATGTTTGATGGGTCGGATGTGTGAAAAGCCAGCAAAATTTCTGCAACCTGGGCAGGTCGTATCGGAACGGGTGCTACCGTTTCGGAACAGGGGCCTAAAATGGCCTAGGCGTTCCGAAACGGGAGGAACTGTTCCGGAACAGAAAGGCTACTGCCAAGCCATGTTCCGATACCCGTTTCGGAACGGTCCCGCGTTTCGGAACAGGTTCTCCCTGTTTCGGAACACTCGACCGTTGGGCTCTGAATTTGATGGTTATATGTTTTGGAATGTTTGCGTTTTAGTCCCGAACCTTGTTATTGCAATTGAGTGAGTTCGAGATGTTCGTTTGAGCTGAAATTTGGCAGTGAAGCATGAAAAATGATTAATTTCATATTGGTAACTTTAAATTGGGTTAAGTCCTTTTAATTTCCAGAATTTTCATTTTGGTCCCTAAAGTTGCAATTTGTGCAATTGAGTCCCTGAATGATCTTTGATGGTTATGATCTTTGAGTATGCTGTTCTTGTGAATATGTCTAGGGTTAATGTGCATCTAGATAAGTTTAAAAAGAAAAAAAAGGGTCGTTAATCAAGGTTGACTTTCGGGTTGACTTTGGTTTTCCCCGTGTAAACTTCTTAATTCGGTTCAACCGTCTTGGCCGGGTTAAGGGGGTTACAGTCAGCTGACCGTTTCGATACGGTGTTGAACGTATCGAAGCCCTGTTGACCCGTATCGAAACACGTTTCGATACACCCCTTGGCAGTAGCCAAAACGTTTTGAAACACTTTGGAGGCGTTTCGAAACGCCCTTCTCTCAGACATGGATTTAAGGTATCCGTATCAAAACTGGGTCACCTGTTTCGATACACCTGGGCCTGGAAGTGCAGATGAGGCTCTAAAAGTGCAGAAAAATGATTTTTTCTTAGGCCTATCATGCATAAATGTTATGAATGAGCAGGCAAAACATATTCAAACATAAACATACTCCCCCTAGCTATAAGCATGGATGAAATTAGGAGTCTAAACACATAAACATGGCATTTCACAAGATCAAGCAAATTTAAACACAAAAGAGGTCCTAAAAGGTCAAGATAGGCTAGCTAGACCTAACTCTCTCCTAAGGGACCAAAAACGCTCTTTGTCTAAGGGTTTTGTAAATATGTCCGCTAATTGATTCAAGGTGTCTACATACTCTATAACCACATCTTCCTTAAGGACATGATCTCTAATGAAATGATGCCTTATTTCTATGTGTTTGGTTCTGGAGTGTTGGATGGGATTTTTTGTTAAACATATTGCACTAGTGTTGTCACATTTTAGGGGTTTGGTTTCAACTTTAATTCCATAATCTAAGAGTTGTTGCTTCATCCAAAGGACTTGAGCACAACAACTCCCTAAGGATATGTACTCGGCTTCGGTGGTAGATAAGGCTACACTATTTTGTTTCTTAGAGAACCAAGATATGAACATACTACCTAGAAATTGACAAGTTCCCGAAGTACTTTTCCTATCGATTTTGCAACCACCATAATCCGCATCCGAGTAAGCATGAAGGTTGAAGGTAGAGTCTCTAGGATACCAAAGACCTAAACAAGGAGTATCTCTAAGGTATCTAAAGATTCTCTTAACGGCTATAAGGTGAGACTCTCTAGGACTAGCTTGAAACCTAGCACACAAGCAAACACTAAACAAGATATCCGGTCTACTTGCGGTAAGGTAAAGCAATGATCCAATCATAGAACAATAAAGCTTAGAGTCAACACACTTACCTCCTTCATCTTTGTCAAGCTTTGTAGACGAGCTCATAGGAGTGGCTTGAGGCTTTGCATTTTCCAAGCCAAACTTCTTGAGCATATCCTTTATGTATTTTGCTTGGTTGATGAATGTGCCATCCTTCTTTTGCTTGATTTGGAGTCCCAAAAAGAATGAGAGCTCCCCCATCATGCTCATCTCAAATTCACCTTGCATTAACCCCTTGGATGGATCACCCAAGATTTCACCATCTTTGACATAGTTCAACTCCCTTGGGTAGCTCACTTCCTTTTCCTCAATAGCCAAGTCCTTCAAGGCTTCAAGAGGTGGATCTTGTGTGTCCTCTTCTTTTGTTGGAATCTCATCCTCCTTTGAAGTTTGTCCTCCATCAAAGGCATTTATGATTCCTACATCATCATCATCACAAGAATCCTTCCTAGGAAGGAGGTTATCATCGATTACAACATGAATAGATTCTTCTACTACTAAAGTTCTTTTGTTAAATACTCGATAGGCTTTAGAGGTTAAAGAGTAACCTATAAAAATAGCTTCATCACTTTTTGCATCAAATTTACCTAAGTTGTCTTTTTCATTATTTAAAACAAAACACTTGCAACCAAAAGGGTGAAAATAGCTAATGTTAGGCTTTTTAGATTTTAAAATCTCATAAAGTGTTTTCTTTAAAATTGGCCTAATCATTACTCGATTTACAATATAGCAAGCGGTGTTTGTAGCTTCCCCCCAAAAATATTTAGGTAAATTGTTTTCACAAAGCATAGTTCTAGCCATTTCTTGCAAAGTTCTATTTTTCCTCTCAACTACCTCATTTTGTTGAGGAGTTCGAGGAGCCGAAAAATTATGGCTAATACCATTTTCATTTAAAAAATCTTCAAACCCCAAATTTTAAAACTCGGTTCCATGATCACTTCTAATATATGAAATTTTGAGTTCAAGATCATTTTGGGTTAATTTTGAAAATGTGATAAATTTTTCCAAAGCCTCATCTTTAGTACTAAAAAATAGAACCCAAGTAAATCTAGAAAAATCATCAACAAGTACAAAAGCATAAGACTTACCACCCAAGCTCATAGTCCTAATTGGCCCAAATAAATCCATATGGATTAGTTGTAAGCATCTACTAGTAGAAACATCATTAATGGATTTAAAGGAAGACCTATGTTGTTTACCCTTTGAGCATGCATCACAAATTTTATCATTTGAAAATTTTATCTTGGGTAAACCTCTAACTAGATTAAGAGAGACTAGTTTTTCTAAAACACTTATGCTAGCATGTCCTAGCTTCCTATGCCACAACCATGCATCATTTTCATTTTGTGCAACTAAGCATGCATGAGATGTATGAATGTCATCTAGATGCACCATGTATATGTTCCCTATGCGATGACCTATGAGCATAATATTGTTAGATTTAATGTCCACAATTTTGCATCCATCTTTATCAAATAAAACATTAAATCCTTTATCACACAATTGACTTATGCTCAATAAATTGTGTTTAAGACCATCGACATATAAGACATTTTCAATGAGAATAGTAGAGTGATTACCTATGGAGCCAATACCTTTAATGTGGCCTTTGGAGTTGTCACCAAATGTTACTACTCCTCCACTTTTTGGCTTTAGATCCATGAATCTACTCTTGTCTCCGGTCATGTGCCTCGAGCATCCACTATCAAGGTACCATGAGTTTTGACTTTGTGCTTTGGCCTTGTAGCAATGCTCCCCCTACAAACAAAGATATTAAGCTTTTGTTTTTGGTACCCAAATCATTTTGGGTCCATGAGTGTTAGCTCCCAAAACCTTGGTTCCTTTAGGAATCCAAGATGACATAGCAATAATATTGTTAGATTTTACAAGTTCCTTAGGAACCCATACACTTCTAATTCTTTTAGCTCTACTATGTCTAGGATAGCTACTTTGTTTGTAGTAGTTAGTCTTTTTCTTAGGTTGGTGTGTTCTAGAGGATTCACCTATTTCATGCTTGACACTACCAACATTTTTCAAAGACTTTTTAAGCTCATTTAGCTCATTTAACACCTTTTGGTGTTCACTATTACATTGAGACAAAAGATTATTAAGATCAACATTCTCATCTTGAAAGAATTTTAGTTCATCTTTTAATCCTAATATCTTTTTCTCAAATTTTTAATTAGCTTGAGTGAGTGAGTCATTTTTCTCATTTAGTTCCAAAATAATTTTCTTGTTTTTAATGACCGACTCTTTAAACTTCTCAACTAATTCATCATAGACCTCTTGTAACTCATCATATGCATCATTCAATTCATCATATGAAATATCTAAAGTAGATGAGTTAGAGGTTACCAAGGAGGAACCTTCCTCAAGTGCCATGAGGCAAAGGTTAGCCACTTGTTGTTCGTCATCCTCCAATGACTCCTCATCACTCCAAGTAGCAAGCTTGGCTTTGAGCCTCTTCTTCTTCTCAAAGCCCTTCTTCTTGAGTTGAGGGCACTCCGAACGGATGTGGCCGGGTTGTTTGCACTCAAAGAAAATGATTGGATCCCTTGCTTCTTCTTTGTTCTTGCTTTTGAAGTCCATCTTTCTTTGGATTTTTCTTCCCCGGTTGGACCTCATAAAACGTGAGAACCGTTTGGCTATCATAGCCAATTCTTCGAGTTCATCCTCCTCACTAGACGAGCTCTCTTCATGTTGTGAAGCTTTAGCTTTGAGAGCTATTCCCATCTTCTTTTTCTTCTCAACTTCAATCTTCTCTACCCTTTTCTCTTCTTTCTTCTTCTCATCTTCCCTTCCTTGCTTCATGATCTCATGAGTAAGGAGAGAACCCACAAGCTCATCAAGCTTCAAAGTTTTCACATTCTTAGCTTCAATGATAGCGGTTCTCTTCCCATCCTAAGACTCGGGAAGTGAATAGAGTAGCTTCCGGACAAGCTTGTCTTCCGGTATGATTTCTCCAAAACCCTTTAGCCCATTGACAATGGTGGAGAAACGATCAAACATCTTTGACACCGTCTCATCGGGCTCCATCTTGAAATTTTCATAACTAAGATTGAGAATTCCAATCTTAGTTTCTTTAACATCGTTGGTGCCTTCATAAGTAGTCTCAAGAGTGTCCCACACTTCTTTGGCACTTTCGATGGATGAGACCTTAGAATAGATGTCCGGACCGAATGAACAAAATAGCATGTGGAGAGCTTTTTCATTGACTTGAATCTTCTTCCTTTCTTCTTCACTCATCTCCACTTTCTTCTTCAAAACCATCTTGCCTTCACCATCTTGCTTCAATGGAATATAAGGGCCATCTTCAGTCACATCCCACACTAGGTAGTCATTTGACTTGATGAAGAGACGCATTCTATTCTTCCAAAAAGAATTGTTATCACCATTAAAGAAGGGAGGCTTTGTTGTGGATTGAGACTCATACATGCCGGAACCGGAGGTTGAAGTCATCTCTTGATATTTTGATGATCACACTCTTCCAAGGAACTCCTCTTGTGGTTGTTAATCCTCAGAGAGGTAGGCTCTGATACCAATTGTTGAGTGGATCGAAAGATCGATATAAACCAAGAGGGGGGTGAATTGGATTTTTAAAGACTTTGTGGTGGAAATTGCAAATTAAAAAAAATAGACAAGGGATTTTAGAGTGGTTCAAGTTCCAAATGAACTCTACATCCACTACCTTAGCTTCACTAAGGATTTGCAACAATTCCACTAATTGCTCTTCCCCTTTTCTAGGCTAAGGAGGCAACCCTTACAATATCGGTTGAATTTTCTACCCAAAATTCAACCCAATCCTCACAACAAGAGAACAAAGAAATTTGTTGGCTAATGAAGTATCTCTCAATACAAATGATAGCCCAATTACAAGCACTCTACCCAATTAAACAAGATATGAATGAAAATTACAATTGCGGTTTCTAGACAAAATGGGATTTTTGCACAATTGCTTGGATTTGATGTTTGGATGTTTGCTTTAGGATCAATAGTTCTTGCTGGAGCTTTTATAGGTCCCTTTTATACCTTCCCATTGATTTCTAGCCGTTGTGGTTGTTGCACTCATCAATAGAGCCGTTGGGGATGTTATCTCACCTCCATAAATGTAGTCTGCAACAACCCGTTTCGAAACGCGGGGTACCTGTTTCGGAACGGACTAAAATAGAAAGAGCCGTTGGGGTGCATTTAAGAGCCCGTTTCGAAATGCTTTAGAGCCGTTTCGAAATACTTTTGCCACTGTCAAGGGTCGTTTCGAAACAGTCTTAGCCCGTTTCGAAACACCCTAACGGTTTTAGAAAATTAGTTAAAAACGATTTCAACGGTCATATTTTCAATTCAAAATGAAGAACAGTTTCGAAACGCTTGGCCTCGTTTCGAAACGGTTTTGCTACTGTCAAGGGTCGTTTCGAAACTGATCGAGTCCGTTTCGAAACACCCTATTTATCTTTGAAAAATAGGTTAAATAATATAACAACCGTTATAGTTTTTCAAATCAAAATTGAAGAACAATTTTTAAACATATGAGACCATTTCGAAACGGGTTCAAGTGTTCTAAAGCCGTTTCGATACACGTTTCGGAACAGGGGTTGACAGTGATGAAAACGTTTCGAAACGCCTTAGGCCGTTTCGAAATAGGGTCTTGAAAATCACTGTTTTGGCTTTAAACACTTAGAAAAACATTTGAAAAACTTTGTTTTTAACTTTGGCATAATCTTAAAATCATATGGGGATGTTTTGAGGACTTAAAAATTCGTTTTGACATTTTCAATTTAGTCCTTAGGTTTTTAGTTATATCAAAATTAAAATATTTGTTTCACAAACTTGAATTAATATCCTTAGTCTTACAAGGGAATAAATTTTCAAAGAATGAGGCATTCTTTGATTCAAGTATTGTGTTCTTGTAAATTTTAGGATTTTTTGATTCATGCACAAGAAAGCGATATGCATTGTTATGATGTGCATATCCAATGAAAATACAATCCACCATTTTAGGATCTATTTTCATTTGTTTTGGTAATTGAGCCATTACCTTTGCAAGACACCCCCATACTTTTAAGTAGTTGTAGAAAGATTTTCTACCTTTCCATAACTCATATGGTGTCTTGTCATTTTTCTTGCGAGACACCTTATTTAAAAGGTAATTAGCTGATAAAACAGCTTCCCCCACATGTTCTATGGAAACCCAGAGCTTTCTAACATTGCATTCATCATTTCCTTTAAGGTTCGATTTTTTCGCTCTGCTACTTTATTTGATTGAGGAGAGTACGACGGTGTTACTTCGTGAATAATACCATGTTGTGCGCAATATTCACCAAATGGTTCAACATATTCATCACCACGATCACTTCTCACCATCTTAATCCTTTTATTAAGTTGGGTTTCAACTTCCTGTTTATAGAGAATAAATTTCTCTATAGCTTCAGATTTACTTTTAAGCAAATAAACATAATAATATTTTGTGCTATCATCAATGAAGGTAATAAAATATTTATTCCCTCCTCTAGTTCGAACAAAATTTAAGTCACAAATATTGCTATGTATTAGATCAAACGGTTCTGTATTTCTTTCAACAGATTGAAAACAAGACCTTGTTAATTTTGCTTCAATACAAATTTCACATTTGTGATTATAATTAATGTGAAACGAAGGAATGTGCTCTAAGTTAATTAATCTACGTAAAGTATCATAATTAATATGGCCGAGCCTACCATGACATAAATTAAATGACTCAAGCATATAAACAGAAGAAGAATCATTATTCTTATTCATAGTTTTTGCTTTTACAGAGATAGCATTGAGTTTTCACGTTCCATTCAATACATATCCCCTTCCCACAAACATTCCCCCTTTTGAAAAAACTAATTTCTGAGATTCAAACACCATCCTAAAGCCATGCACACTTAGGAGTGTCCCATAAACAAGGTTCTTGCGTATGTCAGGCACATACAACAGACTTTGAAGCTTTAGCTCTTTGCCAGAAGTCATCTTCAAAATCACAATACCTTTCTCCTTGATCTTAGAAGTTGCATCGTTTCCCATATAGAGATTTTCTCCTTTGTCACAAGGAACCAATTCAGCAAATGAGTCTTTGTCACAACAGATATGACGTGTGGCACTGGTATCAAGCCACCATTCTCTAGGGTTTGAGTCAACCAAGTTGACTTCAGAAATCACAGCACATAAGTCAATATCAGACACTTCTTTAACGACGCCGTCCACGACATTGGCCTCGTTTGTTCTAGCTCTCTTTGAAAGCCTATAGTCAGATGACTTGTGTCCCATCTTAATGCAATTGAAGCACTTTCCTTGAATTTTGGGCTTCTTGGAAACACCGTCTCGAGGTCCCATATTAGACCCAGTCTGAGGTTGTTTCTTTTTCTTGAAGTGTTTTTAACTTCAGCCACATTTGATTTAGCAACATTGTGATAGGTTGTTTTGTTGAGTTTTTTTGCTGCACCTCGATTGTCTTCTTCAATTCGAAGTCTGACAATTAGATCTTCCACTGTCATCTCCTTTCTCTTATGCTTGAGATAGTTCTTGAAGTCATTCAAAGTAGGAGGTAACTTTTCAATAATTACTGTCACTTGAAAGGATTCACTGATAACCATCCCTTCAACGAGAATACTGTGAACAATCAATTGAAGTTCCTACACCTAATTCACAACAACTTTAGAATCAATCATTACAAAATTTAAGAATTTGGCAACTATAAATTTCTTGGCTCCAGTATCTTCAGTTTTGTATTTACGATCCAATGGCTCCCATAATTCTTTAGCTGTCTTCTTAACACTGTACACTTCATATAGTGCATCAGATAAGCCGTTCAAAATATAATTACGACAAAGAAATCATAGTGCTCCCAAGCCTCAACAGCAAGGAAGGCGGTAGCAGTAACTACCTCATCCTCTCTAACAGGAGGAGGATCATCCTTCAGAAATTTGGCTAAACTCAACGTGGTCAAATAAAACAACATTTTCTGTTGCCACGTCTTGAAATTCTCTCCAGTGAATTTTGAAAGCTTTTTGTTGTGGCTCACAGGCATTGGCAACGTTTGACTTTGGCCCTGGGTCTGTGTCGGGACTATAGCACCACCAGACTGAGAACTGAAAGAGTTCTTGGATGTTTCAGTCATCTTTCCTGGTTAGAATTCATAAACAAAACCAGAATCAGAAAAATTATGAATCTGTTAAACGTCAGGAATTTAGTTTGAAACTAAAAACTAGAAATAGAAACACAATTATCCACTTTTGTTAAACGACAATAATTTAGTAAACTAAAACCTGAAACAAAAGTTTTGCACGGTTTAGTAGAAAGAACAATAACAAACAGAGCACCAAGTAGGTAACTTTAGAAAGAGAGGTGGTGCAAAGGCACTCTTAAGTACCAGATCTTTCAAAAAATCAACCTAAACATGCACTGTCATATTGTCTTTTTAATCAACTGTTCGTATTCGCCTTTCGATTGTAAAAAAACATGTCTTAAGATTGTTAGAAAAAAGGCAATATACAAAAGAACAATAGAATATATATATATATATATATATATATATATATATATTCAGAACAACAATTTACAAAATTAATTAATTGAAAATTAATTGTAAAATGAACAAAAATTTTACGCTAAACTTCTGGATCGAGACAAAATGAGAGTAGATCTTGAGACTTGTATAAACAGTCTCCTTAAGAGAAATTCGTCATCTCCCCGGTGCTAGAGAATTCTTGAACGTCTATCTCCCAGGATACAACAACAAGCGTTCACCGTAAGCAGCACGACTTAAGTGAACAAGTTGAATTCAACCGAGCCTTCTTCTATCACCACTTGAACAAATTTGAGAGAGAAAGAGATGGAATGATTTGATATGTCTCAAATGACAAACTTTGATCCCTATTTAAAGTGGAAAAAAGGAGAGGAATTTGAAAAGGAAGCAAATGAAAAGTATTAGGAAATTAAAATTCATAATGGACACTAAATTGTTGAAAAATGAAGAGTCTTGATTTGGAATACCAAAAGACAAAAG
Source organism: Hibiscus tridactylites (assembly GCA_958450335.1). Taxonomy (NCBI): domain Eukaryota; kingdom Viridiplantae; phylum Streptophyta; class Magnoliopsida; order Malvales; family Malvaceae; genus Hibiscus; species Hibiscus tridactylites. The sequence goes on from OY288282.1 coordinate 21,781,083, forward strand.
TGTTGGGAAAAAATCATTTATGCAGGCTAAAATTTCGATAGGCCGATTAGGCTCCACCGATTCGGACATTTCACGTCGCCCATAACATGCAACTTTGGCTTACATATTTACTAGCCAACACGTTATTTCTAGCTTATCGACACCTTTTCATACCTCACACTTCTCCAATGTGGGATGTGAGTGTTTTAAGCACCCATTTTATTTTCTAAACAACATTTGCAAGTAGCTAACTTTGAGCATCAATTTCTTATTCATCATTCAACCAATTTGAGCATATTATACATCGTTTTAAAGGTCTCATAAAGTAGAATATAAACCATTATGTTTATTATTCAAAACTCCAAATTTACCAATAAATAATATGCCTCAAAATTTCTTAGTTATCTATTATTTTCCAACAATCTTAATTATCATTGTTGTCGATGTAATATATAGAGATTTGAAATTGAGTATGCTAAAACTCTTAAGGCCAGCGAGAGTTTGAATACTCTAGGCATTGGATAAAAAATAAAAATAAAAGGTAAATTGTAAAATCACCCTTAAAGTATGCCCTACGTTGACTTTCACCCCTAACGTTTTCCACCATTATTTTTCCCACTCGTTTTTTTTCATCCAAGTGTTTTTTTGAACAATTTTTTCATCCAAGTTAATTACATGGAAGTCAAAGAAAAGACTCATTCTGATAAGACTACATGACAAAAACATAAAATATTTAAAAATATTATAAAAAATGTTTTATGTAACTAAACTTAGCAGAACTATACTTAAAAGGTGATTTTATAATAAAGCCAAAATAAATAAAAAAATCAATCTGACTAAGGTGTTACAACTGTGGTCATTCAAGCTTAAATTATACCAATTTTTTTTAATCAGAAAATCAGTGAACATCTCAAGTTGGGTTTTTGGGAAGTTTGGCAGATGATTTTAGACTGGTGAAGCATAATACGAAAGCTCTTAAATATCTTGATTTTCTATGGTCAATAGTTGCATTATATTTCTGGATTATGTATTGAATTATAATAATAACATGGTCCTATTTTTAGTCATACTCAGTTCTAACACGTCTTTCCTCTAAGATAGAGATATAATAATAAAGATTGGAAGGTGACCAAGTACATTCAGCATCAAGGGAATTATTTATAACACGCTTTTTTATATACAATTTATACTTCTCGTTTTTTATACCTATAATTTAAAAGATATTAGATACTTAAACATATTTGATTCAGCATTCTTTTATGTATTCAATCGACAACGATATCATTTGAACTTAGGGAGTTTGAAATTTTTTCAAGTCGAGTTAAGTTTATGAAATTCTAGTCGAGATGTTGGAGTTTCAGTTCAAATTTAATTGTATATATTTATAATGTTACAATACTAACCGGTTCTAATTTAAACGATTTTCTATATATATATATACATATATATATATCTTTACATTTTATATGCAATATACATATATCAAACAAAGTTGATATAATTACGGTGATAAAATAAATAAATATTTTATTGGTATTCTGGTTTGGGGTGTTTTCACTGTAACTGTTTATGTAACAGCCTTGACAAATTCCTGGGGACATCCCCACCTAAAAGCTCCAATATTCTAACACCACCATTCCTTGCTCCAATATTCTAACACCACCATTCCTTGCTCTTTTCCACGCATCACAAGTTGTTTGCTCCCCGGACTTCAAACAACTGTGTGTGAAGTAATTTTATAAGAAATAAAATAAGCAACAGAATCAGACAACTTTAATTTCTTCAAATAAGACGGAGAACCTTTAATTTTATAAGATTTTGAGTAGAAAACCTAAACACGTTTTGTTTTCATCAAAGCTGAGACGTGGCTTTGGTTAGGGTCATACCATATCGGGTAGGTGGGTCCCTTTGAGATATTATTCCCAACCAGATTTAGCAAACTTTGCATGCATGCATATCCTTGAAGATTAGGTGTCAAACCACGTGCAAATTCCCTTTTACTTATATAATTATTTATATTTTTTAATATTTTTGAGGTGATTGTAATATATTTTATGTTTATATTTTTTTAACTCTATAATAATATATTTTTTATAATTAAAATTATTTAAATTCATATCTTTTAAAATAAATATTTTTTTATTAAGATTATTTATTATATTCATATAAATATCCACGTAATATAGATTAAAACGGTTGATCTTATCGTTTATAATATGTTCAATATAATATGGGGGAAGGATGTCACTGTCAATATGTGAATCCTGAGTGTCGGTAGAAAAGTTTTAGCGGAGTAAACATTAAAATGTTTTTTTTTTCAAAGAAAAATTCTACAACGGCACAACATATTACTGAACATCACTAACGATGAATATTATTGAACACTATTAAATTTAAAAAGAATTTAAGGATTAGACTTATAATTAAAAGGAAAATTTTATAGTGTTTGTCGAGCAACGACAAGCACCACTATTGACAAGCACCGATGAGCACTGGTAGATTATTTTATAAAATTTTTAAATCTAAAGTATTTAATGCGCAATTATAATTTTTTAAAAAATTAAAAGTGTAAGTTAATTAAAGTATTTTTTAGTTTTAAATTTATTTTAAATATTATTAATCAAAATAAACTATCCTAAATTAAAAAATCTCAGGTATTTTTTTTTTACTTTGAAATTAACCCAATTGCCGCCGCACCCACCGCCAACCGCCGCCGTCGCCGCCAGTCCTAATTTTTTGTTGCAATTAGGTAATTTTTCCCAATTTTTGAAACCCTAATCATCATCCTAACCAAAATTATGTTAATTGGCTTATGTAATTCAAAATTGAGAACCCAAACGCTTTTGCTAAGACCCCAAAATCAATTATAGCAAGCCAATTTTTTTGATTGATTCATAAAATTAATGGCCGATCTGAAACCCCCAATTTTGTTGTTCGTTGCGTGTATCGGTACGGTATTCTTCACGTACCGGTACACGTGGGAATACCGTACCGGTACACTATGTGTACCGATACAGTTTTTAGCCACTGGAAATTTAGTGATAACTTACTGTACCGGTACGGTACTCTCACGCGTAGCGGTACGCTATATTACTGTATCAGTACGGTATGTGTACCGATCCACTTTTTGGTCACTGGATTTTCAGCGATATCGTTTAGTACCGGTACGTTACTAGTACCAAACTGGTATCAGTACGGTACTGATAGCGTACCGGTACGCTAGCTTCAAATGTTGCAAATTCTTCTTATTTAAAAATAACCTCTTTGATGTAGATGTTGGATCTAAATTTAACGCCTTCAAAACAAGATACAACAATGATGAAGTGCAAGCGTCATATCGACATGTGTTCGAGGAAGACAAACACCGAGGTACATTAATTTTTTGAACTTTCAATGCTTGTCTTAAATAGTTTTTATTGAGATTAGTGTTTTATGTACTTATAGGAAAAGCGTCGAGTTTTGTCTTGGGGAAAACATAAGCATTCCTTATCAGAGTGATCAGAAGTTCGAGACATTCATTCAATTTGTGCAAAATATTGAAAAGGATTTTATGAAAATGAATTCCCATTTTGAAAAATTTAATGGTTAATTTGAGAAATTAAAAGGCCAATTTGAGAAATTAGTGTCCATATTAGCAGCGAGCAATGTAAAATGCTCAAAACAAGATGGTGATTCATTAAAAGGAGAGGTTGTATATAATAAATCATTAGAGAGAGATGATTTAAAGAGTATATATGAAGATATTATTTTATACAACGAGCCATTGAATGCTGATGGTTTAGAGAATAAATATCACGGGGAAGAAGAACTAACTGCCGGGGCAATGAAGGAAGAAACCGTGAGTGCTATTAAAATACTGATTATGTCTCCATTTATTAATTGTGATATGGATTTTTCTCCCTCATTAGATCGTGGTGGTAAAAGAAAAGTTGAAGCTATTTCAGAAGACAAAATCAAGACTGATATGGATGGTTTTCCAGAAATTTCGAGCGATTTATTTAAATTTAAATTTAGTCTCCAACGATTTCCTAGTCAACTAGTTACGTTGAAGGAAACTCCAATAAGTAAAAAATGTGGCCTAAAATGTCTAACGGTCAGAAGTCATTGTCAAAGAGATGTTCGACTGCACGTTCTGATGTTACAGATGATCTGAAGTCGAAAGATATGACATAAAAAAAGAGCTCGAACTTCTGGAGTGAATACAAAGATATGTATAAATAATTCTTTATTTGTTATTTATCATATTTTACTTAAAACTAATATTTGACATATGATAACAGGCAAAAAACACTACTTTGCAAGATAGTGGAGAAACATGCAAGGTTGATGCTCCCGAAAAAAATCAGGTGGTAATGAGAAAAAAATTATTTTCTTTGTAGGGTGTAAATTCGAAATAAATAATGTACAAATATGTCATTTGAATTACATATGTGATCAATTACTCTTTAATTGCGCATGTTGGGAACAAGAACAATGTCTATGATGTTGATAGTGAAGAAGAATTGAAAGATTTGATCCTACATGCTCAAAAAATTTTAAGGAAAAAAGGTTTAGATTCTACAAAAAAATTTATTTATAAATATCGACATGTAATTTTTTAGTTATTATCATTTGTAAGAGTTTAATTAATGTATTTCATGTAGTATTGTTCTAAGCCAGGTGATACGTTAGCAGAAGGACGTAAGGAAAATGCGAGGATAAGCGATGCGTACAAGCAATATTTGAAGTACTTAACGCCCGAAGAAACCAGAGTTTGCATGAATATTGCTACTTGGGATGATACAGTCAGGACTCTTTACATGGCAAAAAACAATCTGTTGGACGTTGGCAATGCTCGCACTGTTTTTCCAGAAAATTGGTTATCTGATTGGGTAATGTAACATGCTATAATAAAGTTTTTTTGTTTTGTTTATTGTTAACATTACTAATTTTTTGTTTTTAATATTTAATAGTTCATCGATATCTATGTCTACGATTTGCATTTGAGACAAGAGCCAATGCCAAAAAAGTTATATCTTTCTTTGTCCTTTCAGGTAAAAAATATATTTATGGGCTACCTAAAAATAACATTATTTTCAGTTGATGATATTATCCAATTTCTTGTTTGTCGCAGACTCTGATTCAAGATTTTTCACCTGGTAAGAAGGCGGGATCACAACATAGTCTTTTCAAATTTCATACCCGCTAGATAGATGATTTTATGCCTACTGATAGTAGTAATGTTGAGCATGTATATTTACAGTTTGTAGTTTATTTTTATGTAGTTGGCAGTGATTTTGAACTTACATGATTTCACAGGTATATGTGCCTTTATATGATGCAAAAGGTCACTGGTTTTTATTAGTTTTTGATGTTGCTGAGAGACATAATTACGTTTTGGACTCTGTGTGTGCTACTAGAGCGCGTAAAAAGATTGCAGAAAATAGTGTAAGTCCTTAACTCATTTATTGGAACTAATATATGAATAGAGTTTAACTATCGATATCTTAATGTTTTTTTTTCACGGTTTATACAGTTGACTAAAGCTCTAGTTTGGTTTGCGGGTCATGCTCATTTGGGTAGATTATTTAAAGATGCTATAGAATTTTCATTCAATTGCGTACAAGTACCGAAGCAGCCAAATTCGAAAGTATATAGATTAATAGATTAATTAAATATATTATGTTTTTTTCTCTAAATTTTTCTTTGTTAATAGATTAATTTATTTCATATTTGATTCAGGGATGATTGTGGCATGTATACATGAAAGTATATAGAAGCCGATAACAAAAGTGATTGGTCAAAGATTTTTTTCACGGTAAAGTATACCATGTAGTTTCGTTTTGAAAAAGTGTGATATTTGACTAACGTTATATTTCTATTGTGTAGACAGAAGAAATGGGAGTTGAACGATTGGGAATTTTTGCCAAACTTGTTTGTAGCAATCACAATGAAGTTGATCTGTTTAAATTGCCCGCAGAAGATGTAGTAGCCGAGGATTAAGAAATTTTGAATTGTAGTGAAACATTTTTTGGATCATTTCCTTTTGTCCTTTTCCTTTTGACTATTCAATTTATTTGAACACTTTAGCACTCTGTCAATTTTATGTTTTTTTATTATTTCGATTCATGTTAGTACTTTTTTGAAGAAAATTTCTCATTTATACAATAATTACGTTCTTTTTACCTTTTACGTTACATACATAAAAATTCAGAAATTCATATAATCCATACAATAACTCATAAACTCCATAACATATTTGATAACAAAAAGAATAATCCAAGTGAATGCTCCAACATAATTCATAAAAGAATAAAAAATGAATATTCCAACATAAGTTCTAGCATAATTCGCAATCCATACAATAAAATAATAACAAGTGAATACTCCAAGTTAAAAAGTTCTAATAGTTCCAACATAATCCATAAAAAAGAATAACAAGCATAATCCATAAAAAAGTTTTATCATAATCCATAAAAAAGTTCTATCATAATCCATAAAAAGTTCTATCATAATCCATAAAAAGTATAATCCAAGTAACAAAAACCTAAGCCTCGGGTGCATCGTCGCCGCCATCGCCATCATCATCAACATCGTCATTGCCATCGTCGCCATCGCCATCATCATGAAAAAGGTCAATTGAATACTCCAACCACTCTATACGCTCCTCAACTGCATCAAAACGACTCATAAAGCGACCCTCCATCTGAGCGATCATCTCCAAAAGTGAGGCTAAAGAAACCTCTCCCTCAAGTGCTCGAGCAACTACTTGACGACAAGCGGGTCGAGGTGATTGATTTGGTTGTTGATCATGAATCCACTCGCCATTGATGAGTTGAAAATCGACCCTTCGAAGAGATGCATCACCAATAGTATTTTTTTTTAAAGAGAAAGGAGTATCTATGGAGCAATTGATGCTCTCTTTCTCAAAGATATGGCTAAGAACAACACTATAGTAAAAGGAGGTTACACGACCGGTTCGACGGTTCTTGACGATGTATACTAGGTCGGCAAAAATTATCTGGGCAAGATTGATTCGATGGTCAGTGCGGAAGCACTGAATCCACCAAGAATCGACATTCCTAATGGTGGAATACTTACCTCCTGATGGTCGAAACCACCAAGTGACGATGAGATGTAGATAACGGTCATGGGCATTTAGGGAAGTAACGGAGCCGATGTCTAGAGCACCATCTATATATACATCCTCATTATCTAGCTCGGTGTTTTCTAGACCCAGATGAGAACAAATGATTTCGGTGTCTAGCAAAAAGAACTTCCCCATAAGGTAAGACTCCATGGCAATAACAGTTTTACCGGTTTCATCAACAATACACCGAACATTGGAAAAAAATCCGGACTAAAGTGGGATAAATTTGAGGACTGAGTTGGAGCATTTGAATAATTTTCCATTGCCTCATATACTTCATGTAAGGGAATTTAAAATTAGGGTCAGACATAAAGTTAAAATCTACAATACGTTAATCCCTAAGATCAAAATTTTTGAACCATTCAAAGTTTGCCCTTTGGTTTTGTATTTTGGGTTCATCAAAACATGAATTAAATGTGGTAGGTAAAATGAGTTAATGTTCAGGTCCAGGTGTAACCCCCGTAGCCCGGTCTGGACGGTTGACCCGAACTACGAAGATTACACGGGGAAAATCAAAGTCAACCCGAAAGTCAACCTTGATTAACGACCCTTTTTTTTTCTTTTTAATCTTGTCTAGATGCACATTAACCTTACATGTGATCACACAAACACCATGCTCAAAGATCACAAACATCAGAGATCAAACAGGGACCCAATTGAACAAATTACAACTTTAGGGACCAAATTGTAATTTCTGAAAACTTTAAGGACTTAACCAGATTTTAAGTTACCAATTTAAAATTAATCATGTTTCATGCTTCCCTGCCAAATTTCAGCTCAAACGGACCTCCCGAGCTCAAACAATTGCACAAACAAGATACAGGACCAAAACGCAAACATTTTAAAACATTCAAAGATACTTTTAACTGATTTTAACGGTCCGGTATCGATACGCCACGTGTCGTATCGATACTCGGGGAAGGCAGTAACCAAACTCTAGCAAAGGTATCGATACCTTCCCCCCAGTATCGATACCTCACTCATATGGTATCGATACTTGTTCAGCAGTATCGATACCCCTGGGCAGAAACATGCATATTTGGCTCAGGTGTATCGATACCCAAGCCCGAGTATCGATACCCCTGCCTGAAAACAACTCGAAAACAGCATCAAACATGCTTCAAACATCAAATTAACATCACCAAAACATACCACATGATCATTCAACATACAGGGACCATAAATGCATCATCAATTCAACATATAACCAACACATATGGAAAGCCCCAAATTCATAAGCATGCTTCCTACTCAAGCTATCCATTTAAACATAAACTTACCAAAGCAACCTCAATTAAGCCAATTCATGTTCCACAACATTAACAACAGCATTTGACATACATGATCAACATATACGATCACAATAACAACAATCCGAGAGATTCTACCCCATTGCCCTTATTAACTATAGCTATTCACCGAGACATACATCTCCATTGGAGTCCACCTTGAATCCCTTGCTCCTTGCTGCCCAAACTTCAAGAATCTGCATTGATGGACAAAGAGGGAGCGTAAGCACATAATGCTTAGTGAGGAATGCTCAAAACCAAAACACCATCAATGCAGCGGGCCTTTAAAACACCTTAAAACAAACCCGATTTGCTTTCCAAAACCATGTTTGAAAACTCTTTCAACATCAAGCTCAAAACCATGCATAAACACCATATGCAAAGCTTAAATAAAACCATGGAAAAACACTTCCATTTCACAACATACCTTTCATAAACTTGAAAGCCATAACAAGTAAGAAACCATTAAAACCATAATTCAAATATTCTTTCACATGCATTTAACCAAGGCAACATAAAACCATATCATCATCTTCACAAGCCTTTAACAACAAGTCATACATGACTCCAATGCAACATAGGTAATTCATGCTCACATGCATCATTTATCAAATGATAACCAACACTTGATCAACATACAAGTAAACATGCATTCACTAGCATCATATACTTTTCATGCAACAATGCACCTTTTCCAAGCATCCCATGCTTCACATGCAAACATGCATCAACTCAAGCATCTCATGCTTCACATGCAACCATGCATCAATTCAAGCATCTCATGCTTCACATGCAACCATGCATCAATTCAAGCAATCCCATGCTTCACTATGATCAAGAACATTACATTGGCTTCCAAGAGACCAACCATATTCACTTTCCAACTTTTCAACCCGATCGGATACGCGGATTCCGAGCGTGTCCCAACGCTCCCTACACACTACCCAATCCAAGGTCTTCCCGTGGGCAACAACCTCCACTGACCTCAACCTTCTAAGGTTCCCATGTATGGACTTTTAAACACCATACAACCTTAGCTTTTCCTCAAGGTTCCCATGTATGGACTTTCAACCGCCATACACCCTTGACATGCCCAAGGTCTTCCCGTATGGACTTTCAACCGCCATACAACCTTTGCATAACCGATTGGTAGTTGTAGACATCATCTAACGAGATCCGGGACATCACACACAAGATCCACACATGGACTTAACCATTGCCATTGTGATCTCAACAAGTACAAGGTTCTCACATAAGGACTTTTAACCACCTTATAACCTTTACTCAACCAAGGTCTTACCGTGGGCAACAACCTCCACTACGACCTTAAGCAACCGAGGTCCTCCCGTGGGCAACAACCTCCACTACGACCTTAAGCAACCGAGGTCCTCCCGTGGGCAACAACCTCCACTGACCTCATCTCGTTAGGAATACTTGAGGGGAGTTTACCCGGTCCACACTTGACCACTCCGCCATCAAGGCGACTTTATTCACGGTGCACCCAATCCTATAGCCGGCTAACTATATCCGATCAACAAACCAAGAACCATTTACACCTCTTGCCAATATAACCATCTTACCATAATATCCAATGTTCCACATGTATAAACATAATGCAAGCCATCACATCATTAGCTCAATGATTCACATGCATAAACATAATGCAAAGCCATCACATCATTAGCTCAATGATTCACATGCATAAACAATATGCAAAAGGTAACAATTATCATCATTAATCATCATCAATTCACTGTTTTTAAGCATCATACAAAGCCAATGAACCACATGCATCACTATGCATCAAAACCACATTTTCAATGTATTAAACCAAGGATCTCTTACCTTGAGCATCCTTTTCAAATGACTTTCAAAACCAGCATTAAACCATGCTAAAACATGCTTACAAAACAGAATTAAACCATGCAAAAACATGTGCATATCAATCATCAACCACATTTGATTTTGAAACCAAATCACTCACAATTCAAAAGCGAAAACCCTTTCACTTACTCTTGAGCTTAGCAAAGTTGTTTAGACTTAAACTAAGCTCCCAAAAAAAACCTTCAAACCTTGTTTCAAAAGCTGAAATCCCAACTTCACTCACCGATAACCAAACAAAGCTAGCCAACAAGCTTTCCAAGCTTCCGAAACCTTCCGAAAACACCTCCAAGGCTCAAGGATCAACCTCCCCTGTTTCAAGCACATAAAAACAGAACATTAATGCATCCTTATGCATTAAAACACCAGCAACAACAACACAACTCGCTGCTCATCACAAATCTAACAATTTGGCTATCAAACACAACCGAAATCATCTCCAAACACTTCCAAAACTTAACCCAGCCAAGATCCATCACATCTAACCATTTTTATACATCAAATAACATGCAAAATGATCACAACCACGTCCTTATACCTCCAGGTATAACAGATCACCAAAATCACTCCAAAAACACCCAAAAACTCAAGCCAAACTTAGGAAATTCAACCTATCCGGGATTGCATTGATTAAACCTCAACTTCTAATCATTTTAGCATTCATTTAACATCAATTTAACACCTCAAAACCCTGCTTAAACAGATCACACGAAAATTTCACCAAAATCACCAAATCTTGCATTTTAGCCAAAAATCAAGATCTCAATTGAAAAGCCTTTAATAAAACATAAATCAAGGATTGAGAACTTAGGAATTTCAGTAAAGAACTGATAGTTTAGAGGAGAAGGACGTTCTTACCTCCAAACTTGAATTTCTCCATTTTAGAGCCAAAAAGCTTGATGAATCAACTTGTAAATTGAGAGGTTTTGTTGATGAGATGATTAGAAATCAAATGAGAATTGAAATGAGAGATTAAGATGTCAAAATCAGAGAAAGAAATCTGGAGAATCTTGTTTGGGTTGAGAGAAAATGAGAGAAAAGAGAATTTGAGAGAAAATGGAAAGTTTGTTGGAAATTTAGTTAAAAATGATTTCCCTCCTTTTCTAAATCTTTAAAATCAGATTTGAGCCTTAAAATATCTTAGAAAAATCTGGAGAAATCCTTTTTGGAATAATAGCTCCTTAAAGATTCAAAGTTTCAATCCTTTATAAAACTGTCCCGCAACTTTCAAAAATTACATTTTGGTCACTAGCCAAAATGTCAACCTTCCGAACCTCATTTTCCAAAATTGATTTCACAGTTCACTTATATATATTAAAAGATGATTTTAGAACATTTTTCCATATTTTTAATGCAACCCGAACTAGGCTTTCCTAAATCCACTCTTATATATTCGATCAGCACTTTGACCGAACCGGCCAACGCCCAAAACTTCCGAGCCCAAAACCGGGGCGTTACAACTCTCCCCCCCTTAGGAAATTTCGTCCTCGAAATTTCAACCGGCGAAAAGAGAACAACAACCTTCTCAAAGCAACGCACAAGGCAACACAAAAGCCTCAACCAACACTATTGACCACTTTCCACATCAAACCTCCACCATACACTGTTCACAAATCCAAACTCTCAAAGATAACCACGACTCAACCTTTCACATAACCGAACTGTACACAATCCCAGCATCAACCTGAAAACTTCAGCTCTTACAGCAAACAACATTGTAGCACATAACTTCCAAGACTTGTCTCCACAATGACAACAACCAAACCAGCTCAGCCACTAGGCAACCTCTCAGCCTCTAAAACTCTTGCGATTCCCAAACCTTTTCCAAAGATTTTCCCAACAAGCAGAAATCCCTAAACATCAACTGTTCACACAAACTCTCTAACGATGCTGACAATCCTTCACATCCGTCAAAAACATTACCATAACAGCTCATCAGAACCACTCGCCCAAATACCAAAAATTACATCACAACCCCAACTTGAAACCTTCAGCCGTTCTACATACCATCAACTAACTTCAAACGAACTTTCTTAACCACGACTAGCCAACCACTTCTCACAAGAACCCAATCAACCAACAAAAGCCTTCGATCTTTCACAGCCCTTTCACTACAAACTTCAACCAGAACACTTGCATTACCAGAACATTACTCAACCAAAACACACATAACAGCTTCTGAATTCTTCAAAGGTTGCTAAGAACCAACACAACCCTTCACAACAACTTAAAAGCTAAACCACTTCAGCACCTGGAAACACAACCTCAAACTGCAACATCACTTAGCACCAAAGAACTACCACCTCCTTTTAGCTAAACAAACCACTTAACTGATACTAACCTCAACCAATACCCTTCACCACCAAACCACTAAACCCATCTGAGCACCAAACACTATCCTTTTACCAACAGGCTATACCACTTCCACTATCACTAACAACTGATTTACCAAACTCCAGCACCTCTAGCTCACACTTAGCACCAAACAACCTCTAAAAACCCATCATCCCACCTAATCCAACCACAACACTAACAGATTCGATTAGTTATTAGCGAGCGTGAACATCGTATGCATGATCACCTACATGCCCTATCAATGTCTGATGTACATGTATGCAAAACCTCTAATGTCATGCCACATGTATGCATGGACCAACATATATAATATAGCATATAACAATGATTTTAACTGTGCATGAATGCCAGTTCACACCCTCCAATAACATCCCCAAAATCTGTCTAAGAACAACCTCCTAACTCACCTTTAACTTATCTAACTCCATCATACCAACAACCATTAACCACAAGATATTCACTAAAGCCTTCTTCACACCAAAGATATCACCAAACCACAACTATCATTACCCCAAACATGCCAGCAACAAGACTAGACTTACCACGCAAGGAAAAACCAACAGAAACCAAACTAAGGCAACTAAAGCAAAGATCACTTAACAAGGTTACCTGAAAACACAACACCACCCTGAAGCTTCATCGAACGAGCTCTCTTCCTTGCGGAACCAACATCCTTCTGTCGCACCCCTGCAGCACCAGCTAACACACCAGGGTCACCACCAACTCCTTGCGATAAGGAACCTTGGCTATTCCGAGCCAACAGCAAACAACCACGCCTCATGTGTCCAGCAGACCCACATTTCCAGCAAACTTCATTCCCTAAACTCTTCACAACCTTCGGCTTTTTCTGCCACTTCCGAACCTCGCCTCGGCCATGCCCACGACCTTTCAAAGATCCTTTGGCTAACACCAAAGCTGACTTCACTCCATGAGGACAATCACGCCTAACATGCAACTTAGAACCACATCTCCAGCAAACACTTGTGTCCCAACATTTTCCAACATGTTGCCTTTTACAACGGTCACACACAGATGACTGAGCTTCCACTCCTTGCTCAAGCAACACTTGCTCACCAACAGCATTAGCCGCACCTTGCTTAACCCTTGGAAATTCCCCTCCAAGATACCTTTCATAGAAAGCAGATACGAAGAAATCCCAATCAACATCAAGGATATGTGACGCCACAGCCACAGATGTCCACCAAGAACAAACATCCTCCAGCATCAGAGAAACAACACTCCCCAGCTTACAGGCATAATCACAGCCTTCCTGATCCAAAATCAGAACCACATTGGCCAACCAGGCCTCAAACATCTCCGGGGAAGAACCATGATACTCCACAGCACCCAAATCAAGCAAATGCTGCTTCGGCAAACCCACACATTTAGCCAGCGCATCCACTGACTTTACCTCAACCGCAGCCTGAGATGTTCCCAACACCTCCTGAACAACAGATAAAGAACTTTCCATCCCGAAACCAGCTTCCTTCCCTTGCCTTACCATCTCAACTTCAGTCACAGAAGACTGAGATAAAACACCTTTACAAAAGGGTGAATTCTTTGCCTTAACAACCTGCCCCAAGGCAGCAACCATCTCACTCATCCGCCATTCTTTCATCAACTTTGCCATACCACTAACAACAGCAAACATACAATCACAACAAACAAACAAAACCAGTTAGACCAGCATTAAGCAAGGATTCAAACTCCAACTCCAAAATAACACAATAGCTATATTAATAAGGCAATGGGTATCCCGAATCCTCCCCTTTACATGACATAACAGTCAACACAACATGGACATCACAACATCAAGCATATCATCAACATACCTTGATCATGCTTACATCAAACAACATTCAATTGCACCAGCATATTAACAACATAACATGCTCAAAACACCATCACCATGCATATCATCAGCTCATAGCATCAGCACATATCCACATAAACTCAACCAAGATTCATAACCACAAAACATGCTTGCATACATCAGCAACATGCTCAGAAACATCAACAGCATACTCAGAAACACATGCTTCAACCAGCTTTCAACCATACAACAAGGTAAACATCAAGCACACATACCACAACAACTTACCGTTTTCCCCAACCTTCGCAACTCAGCTCTGATACCACCAAATGTAACCCCCGTAGCCCGGTCTGGACGGTTGACCCGAACTACGAAGATTACACGGGGAAAATAAAAGTCAACCCGAAAGTCAACCTTGATTAACGACCTTTTTTTTTTCTTTTTAATCTTGTCTAGATGCACATTAACCTTACATGTGATCACACAAAAACCATGCTCAAAGATCACAAACATCAGAGATCAAACAGGGACCCAATTGAACAAATTACAACTTTAGGGACCAAATTGTAATTTCTGAAAACTTTAAGGACTTAACCAGATTTTAAGTTACCAATTTAAAATTAATCATGTTTCATGCTTCCCTGCCAAATTTTAGCTCAAACGGACCTCCCGAGCTCAAACAATTGCACAAACAAGATACAGGACCAAAACGCAAACATTTTAAAACATTCAAAGATACTTTTAACTGATTTTAACGGTCCGGTATCGATACTCGGGGAAGGCAGTAACCAAACTCTAGCAAAGGTATCGATACCTTCCCCCCAGTATCGATACCTCACTCATATGGTATCGATACTTGTTCAGCAGTATCGATACCCCTGGGCAGAAACATGCATATTTGGCTCAGGTGTATCGATACCCAAGCCCGAGTATCGATACCCCTGCCTGAAAACAACTCGAAAACAGCATCAAACATGCTTCAAACATCAAATTAACATCACCAAAACATACCACATGATCATTCAACATGCAGGGACCATAAATGCATCATCAATTCAACATATAACCAACACATATGGAAAGCCCCAAATTCATAAGCATGCTTCCTACTCAAGCTATCCATTTAAACATAAACTTACCAAAGCAACCTCAATTAAGCCAATTCATGTTCCACAACATTAACAACAGCATTTGACATACATGATCAACATATACGATCACAATAACAACAATCCGAGAGATTCTACCCCATTGCCCTTATTAACTATAGCTATTCACCGAGACATACATCTCCATTGGAGTCCACCTTGAATCCCTTGCTCCTTGCTGCCCAAACTTCAAGAATCTGCATTGATGGACAAAGAGGGAGCGTAAGCACATAATGCTTAGTGAGGAATGCTCAAAACCAAAACACCATCAATGCAGCGGGCCTTTAAAACACCTTAAAACAAACCCGATTTGCTTTCCAAAACCATGTTTGAAAACTCTTTCAACATCAAGCTCAAAACCATGCATAAACACCATATGCAAAGCTTAAATAAAACCATGGAAAAACACTTCCATTTCACAACATACCTTTCATAAACTTGAAAGCCATAACAAGTAAGAAACCATTAAAACCATAATTCAAATATTCTTTCACATGCATTTAACCAAGGCAACATAAAACCATATCATCATCTTCACAAGCCTTTAACAACAAGTCATACATGACTCCAATGCAACATAGGTAATTCATGCTCACATGCATCATTTATCAAATGATAACCAACACTTGATCAACATACAAGTAAACATGCATTCACTAGCATCATATACTTTTCATGCAACAATGCACCTTTTCCAAGCATCCCATGCTTCACATGCAAACATGCATCAACTCAAGCATCTCATGCTTCACATGCAACCATGCATCAATTCAAGCATCTCATGCTTCACATGCAACCATGCATCAATTCAAGCAATCCCATGCTTCACTATGATCAAGAACATTACATTGGCTTCCAAGAGACCAACCATATTCACTTTCCAACTTTTCAACCCGATCGGATACGCGGATTCCGAGCGTGTCCCAACGCTCCCTACACACTACCCAATCCAAGGTCTTCCCGTGGGCAACAACCTCCACTGACCTCAACCTTCTAAGGTTCCCATGTATGGACTTTTAAACACCATACAACCTTAGCTTTTCCTCAAGGTTCCCATGTATGGACTTTCAACCGCCATACACCCTTGACATGCCCAAGGTCTTCCCGTATGGACTTTCAACCGCCATACAACCTTTGCATAACCGATTGGTAGTTGTAGACATCATCTAAAGAGATCCGGGACATCACACACAAGATCCACACATGGACTTAACCATTGCCATTGTGATCTCAACAAGTACAAGGTTCTCACATAAGGACTTTTAACCACCTTATAACCTTTACTCAACCAAGGTCTTACCGTGGGCAACAACCTCCACTACGACCTTAAGCAACCGAGGTCCTCCCGTGGGCAACAACCTCCACTACGACCTTAAGCAACCGAGGTCCTCCCGTGGGCAACAACCTCCACTGACCTCATCTCGTTAGGAATACTTGAGGGGAGTTTACCCGGTCCACACTTGACCACTCCGCCATCAAGGCGACTTTATTCACGGTGCACCCAATCCTATAGCCGGCTAACTATATCCGATCAACAAACCAAGAACCATTTACACCTCTTGCCAATATAACCATCTTACCATAATATCCAATGTTCCACATGTATAAACATAATGCAAGCCATCACATCATTAGCTCAATGATTCACATGCATAAACATAATGCAAAGCCATCACATCATTAGCTCATTGATTCACATGCATAAACAATATGCAAAAGGTAACAATTATCATCATTAATCATCATCAATTCACTGTTTTTAAGCATCATACAAAGCCAATGAACCACATGCATCACTATGCATCAAAACCACATTTTCAATGTATTAAACCAAGGATCTCTTACCTTGAGCATCCTTTTCAAATGACTTTCAAAACCAGCATTAAACCATGCTAAAACATGCTTACAAAACAGAATTAAACCATGCAAAAACACGTGCATATCAATCATCAACCACATTTGATTTTGAAACCAAATCACTCACAATTCAAAAGCGAAAACCCTTTCACTTACTCTTGAGCTTAGCAAAGTTGTTTAGACTTAAACTAAGCTCCCAAAAAAAACCTTCAAACCTTGTTTCAAAAGCTGAAATCCCAACTTCACTCACCGATAACCAAACAAAGCTAGCCAACAAGCTTTCCAAGCTTCCGAAACCTTCCGAAAACACCTCCAAGGCTCAAGGATCAACCTCCCCTGTTTCAAGCACATAAAAACAGAACATTAATGCATCCTTATGCATTAAAACACCAGCAACAACAACACAACTCGCTGCTCATCACAAATCTAACAATTTGGCTATCAAACACAACCGAAATCATCTCCAAACACTTCCAAAACTTAACCCAGCCAAGATCCATCACATCTAACCATTTTTATACATCAAATAACATGCAAAATGATCACAACCACGTCCTTATACCTCCAGGTATAACAGATCACCAAAATCACTCCAAAAACACCCAAAAACTCAAGCCAAACTTAGGAAATTCAACCTATCCGGGATTGCATTGATTAAACCTCAACTTCTAATCATTTTAGCATTCATTTAACATCAATTTAACACCTCAAAACCCTGCTTAAACAGATCACACGAAAATTTCACCAAAATCACCAAATCTTGCATTTTAGCCAAAAATCAAGATCTCAATTGAAAAGCCTTTAATAAAACATAAATCAAGGATTGAGAACTTAGGAATTTTAGTAAAGAACTGATAGTTTAGAGGAGAAGGACGTTCTTACCTCCAAACTTGAATTTCTCCATTTTAGAGCCAAAAAGCTTGATGAATCAACTTGTAAATTGAGAGGTTTTGTTGATGAGATGATTAGAAATCAAATGAGAATTGAAATGAGAGATTAAGATGTCAAAATCAGAGAAAGAAATCTGGAGAATCTTGTTTGGGTTGAGAGAAAATGAGAGAAAAGAGAATTTGAGAGAAAATGGAAAGTTTGTTGGAAATTTAGTTAAAAATGATTTCCCTCCTTTTCTAAATCTTTAAAATTAGATTTGAGCCTTAAAATATCTTAGAAAAATCTGGAGAAATCCTTTTTGGAATAATAGCTCCTTAAAGATTCAAAGTTTCAATCCTTTATAAAACTGTCCCGCAACTTTCAAAAATTACATTTTGGTCACTAGCCAAAATGTCAACCTTCCGAACCTCATTTTCCAAAATTGATTTCACAGTTCACTTATATATATTAAAAGATGATTTTAGAACATTTTTCCATATTTTTAATGCAACCCGAACTAGGCTTTCCTAAATCCACTCTTATATATTCGATCAGCACTTTGACCGAACCGGCCAACGCCCAAAACTTCCGAGCCCAAAACCTGGGCGTTACACCAGGGTTGTAACACCCCCTTCCTGGTCTGGTAGAGAACCAGGTCGGAGCGTATTACCGAAGGACTACATGATGATTGGTGCTATAAAATTTCATCTTAATCACATTCTTAATCAATATTAGTCTTACAGACTGTTACCAATACGTTTATTAGTCCAATTCAATAATAAGAAATCCATAATATTCATTTAGGACCATTTTATAATTTTTATAGGTTTAGGGACTAATCTGCAAAAAGTAACACTAACAGGTCTTTCTAAGCAACAAATAGAAGAATAATGTAATTCAGTGCATGAATAACTAGCCTACAAACTTTCATACAAATTGGAGCTCAATATCATAATCAATTTATCTTTAAGAAATTCAGTGGCTAAATTGTAACATTAGCAATCTGTCCAAAAGCTTTTAACCAATTTACCTAACCCTATATCGAAACGCCCTAGGCTGCTTCGAAGCGTGTGCATGAGAGTCAAGTCTTGTTGACCTTTCCTTTTAGACCGTTTCGATACAGGCTTGACCAGTACCGAAACGGATTGACCACCTTTGACTTTGACTCGTTTTGGTACGCTATGAACCCGTACCGAAACATTAGTCTCCAGTGACAAAATGTTCCAGAACGGAACTTTTCTGTTTCGGAACACCCATACTCTCAGGTTCAATATTGTACACCCATACCGAAACGTCATCACCCATTTCGATACGGCTGGCCTGTAATGACAGATTTTTACTAGTTTTTATTCGATTTACCCCGTTGAACGATGTCCAAATGCAACGAAATTTTACACGCAATATTTCAATGGTATAAACTACTAACATGCCAATTTTAATGACTATATGAATATGTTTACCATGTTTTTACCTTTTTGAGCTATGTATGCAATTTCCATCCATTTTCAACTTTACCAAAAGAGGCATTTTAAGCTATATAACTTATTACAATCTTAGCAATGCACCAACACAACAAAATAGGCACCAATGACTAGTTCAACTACTTTGCCACCTTCCTAGGAGTTTATAAGACAAAAACACATTACTTGAGGCTAGTAGTGACTTGTCTTGCTTGCCGATCTGATCTTCCGACACACAAACCTTCTTAACCTGAAAATGCATGAAATGAGACACGTTAGGCATACTTTGCCTAGTGAGGTAGTCACAAACAAAGTAAGTAATACTAATGTCGTGGTTACACTTATACATAATCTCATGCCAACATTGTCAATGCTATGCAACAACACAATGTATAAACATGTTTCATCTTCATTCTTAGTCCTTGGATTGAATCAAGATCGTGGATACGCAACTTCCTACGCCTCGCCAAATCAATAAATGGTCTAGTCCCTCTGCCTCGCCAATATGACAAACAACAATACACATCCCTCCGCCTCGCCAAATCAATATAGGTCGTAGCCTTAGGACCGTAGTCTACCCATACACTGAGCTCATGAATTCTATGGCATGCCAATTGTATCCAAAGTCTATTCCAATCCAAGGTTGCCATGTTCATAATCATTTCAATAATCAATGATATACCAATGTCTAATGAATTCAATAATGTCGATGATCAATATCTACATCTCATCATCAATAACTCATAGTTTAATATCAATATCAATGTTTGATGGTTTCAATGTAATAATCCAATGATAATGCCTATTTCAATGACAACACATAATGACAATATCAATGTTCAATGGCAACTTACCGACACTTACCAAAGTATCCGATTAACCATCCAATGCAATGGCTTCAATAACAATGTTAGCGAAGTAATCTAAAATATCAAATAATGATCCGGGAAGGCTTTTCGCCTAAACCCGAGACTCTGACTACACTCACCTTAATAATCTGAAGCTTTCAAGGCTCTCAAATAGAAATCCCCTTGTTCCTATCTTTGGATGGAGATGATGGGTGCTCCTTATCAATGTCTTAAGCTAGGAAATCAATAGGGAGATTGTTAGGATCGATATTACAATATCAAAATCAATATAACAATATCAAAATCGACAACTGATTTCAATATAGATGACAACGATGAGATATCCATGGATAGTTACAACCCTAGCTTAGATTACACTCAATATTTCCATGGAATTTAATAACCGATTGAGGAATATAGCTTACCCGATCGATCGTAATGATTCGATATCGATAGAATGAAGAAATAACAAAGCTTAAAATTCCTCCAATGGAGGTGTGTGCTTGAGGTTGAAGATGAAGAGGATGGAGAGGTAAAGAGAGGTGCTTGCTTACTAAACAATCATGTAGCTCTCTCTTTTGTTTTTGTTTCAATATTTTAACATCAAGCTTTCCTTCAATTGAAGGAAAGTCATCAGATCACTCCACGTAAGTGGAGATTTTAATTAAAGAGGGATAATCGCAAGGTTAGTCCCTCACTTTTCATTCAACTATTGTTTTGCCCTCCAACTTAAACTTTTTTTTTCAGTTTAGCCATTAAAAGCTCGATATTATATAATAGAGTTCAATTACGATGTTTTAAGCCCAATTAAAGTTCGATATCAATAATTAATTATTCGATACAATATTTAGGCGTCATCAATGTAGGATTTCCGATCATCGGAACCTAATTCCGACTAGACCGAATTTTGGGGTGTTACAACTCTCCCCCTTAAGAAAATTTGTCCTCGAATTTTTACTTGAATTGAAGAGATGTGGATATTGTTGTCTCATAGTTTCTTCAGGCTCCCAAGCGGCTTCCTCAACAGTGTGGCTCTTCTAGAGTATCTTAACTAACGGTACAGTTTTGTTGCGAAGCCTCTTGACTTCCCTAGCAAGAATCTGAACCGGTTCTTCTTCGTAGGATAGATTTGGTCAAAGTTCTACAAATTCGGGTTCCACAATGTGTGAGGGGTCAGACCCATACTTCAGAAGCATCGATACATGAAAGACATCCTGGATTTTACTCAATTCTGAGGGTAGTAATAGCCGATATGCCACTGGGCCAATCTTTTCAATGGTCTCAAAGGGTCCAATGAACCGGGGGCTCAATTTTCCCTTCTTTCCAAATCTCAAGACTTTCTTCCACGATGAAACTTTAAGAAAGGCTTTTTCACCAATTTCATATTCAATTTCTCTACTTTTAAGATCAACATAAGCTTTTTGTCAATCAAAGGCAGCTTTTAAACGATCATGGATAATGGTGACTCGTTCTTCAGTCTCACGATGTAAGTCAGGGCCTAACATATTGCCCTCACCAAGCTCCGACCAACACAATGGAGTTCTGCATCGTCTACCATATAATGCTTCATACGGGGCCATTTGGATGGATGCTTGGTAACTATTGTTATAGGAAAACTCGACAAGAGGTAAAGATTTTCCCAAGTTCCACCAAAATCGATAATACATGCCCGAAGCATGTCTTCCAATATCTGCATAGGGAGGTTCAATAATAATGCAAATTCTAGGATTTCAAAAGACATATTGTTCGATGATTTACCTGATTATCCTTTCTGACTGATCGTCAGATTGAGGGTGAAAAGTTGTGCTAAGATTAACTCTAGTGCCCATAGCTTCCTGTAAGGTTCTCTAAAATCGAGATGCAAACCGCGGATCTCGATCGAAGATGATAGACTTAGGTACTCTGTGGAGTCGGATTACTTCCTTGATGTACAAGTCAACTAGCTTAGGAAGACCGTAGTCCATTCTAACTGGTATAAAATGAGCTGACTTCGTGAAATGATCTACAATAACCCATATAGCATCATGCTTTGCAGGATTTAACGGTAGACAACTAAAAAAGTCCATAGTTATCTTTTCCCATTTCCATTTTGGTGGATCAATATGTTGCAATAATCCAGTAGGGGCACTATGTTCTGCTTTAACACGTTGACATGTGAGACACTTAGAAATGAAATCAACTATGGCCTGCTTCATGCCTGGCCACCAATAGAGCTCACATAAGTCTTTATACATTTTCACAGACCCGGGGTGAACAAAAAAAGAACTCGAATGAGCTTCAGAAAGGATGTCGATGCGAAGAGTTTCATCGCTAGGTACACAAATTTGGTCATGGAAACATAAGTGTCCTTCAGAATTGTAGCGCCCTGTTTTTGGGCCTGAATGTTTTGGACATCGGACCGGACCGGTCGGAAACGATTCGAATTGTGTAAGGTAATTTAAGGAAATCAAGGATCATGATAAGATAACAATGTGGTAAAAATTGATAAAATCCTCTAAAAATATGTTTAAAAGGTTGGTCAAATCAATTTTACAAAAAGAGTTTCGGAAGTGGTACATTCTGGGTAGTGACCAAATTGTAAAGTTTCAAAACTGTGGGAAAATGAAATTTTTAAAGGAGAAGCCAAAATCTTAGAATCTTTAGGGAGCTTTATGGCAATTTAGCCTTTCCTTAATATGACATGTGTTTAAAATGGTTTTAATTAAATGGTTGTAATTGGCTTTTATTTTATTTAACTAATTAGGTAGTTAATTAGTGAGATTTCAACACGGAACTACCTTTCTCTTCTCATTTTCAGTCAAACACCATTTTAACTCATTTTCTCCAGATTTCTTTTCTCTATAACACTCTCTTCTTGATTTCTTAATCATTTCAAAGAATTCTTCCTAAATTCTTCAAGTTTTGTGAAGCAAAAACTTGTCATTCATTGAGGAAAGCAATGATTGGAGGTAAATCTTGTTCTAAACTTCTAGTTAAGGTTTTTTATTTAAATTCCCAAGATCTTTGACTTCTAAATAATGTTTTTGGTTGAGTTTTCATTATAGTTTTGATTTGAGATCAAAATCTTGTAAAAATATGATTAAAATCTTGATTTTCGGATTTGTTTTGTTAAGCTCTGTTGTGGATTTTTTGATTGAGTTTCAAGTTGGTTATTATGTTGAAATGAGGTTTTGATAATATAGATCCAGAAATCCTTGAGATCCCTGAGTTTCTTGATAGTTTTAAGTGAGTTTTTGAGGTGAAATGGTGGAATTATGCTTGCTAGTGGTATAAGGACGAGTTTCAGTTGTTTTTAGATGTATTTTGATGTTTATAAATGGTTGGAAATAGAGTATGTTGGCTGGGCATTGCTTAGGAAGCAATCGATTGAGTTTTCAGTTGTTTCGGATGGGTAAATTGGTGTAGTTTGGATGAGCTGCGAGTTTTTGTTAGTTGCTGGTGTTGAAATGCATTTTAATGCATTTAGATCTCTGTTTTGATGATGTGAAAACAGGGGATCTTGATCCGGGAGCAAATGAGGTGATTTTGGAGGCTCTAAAAGGGTGATTTTTGCGTCGGCAAACGAGGTTTCGTGTATCGGTGAGTGGAAATGGATTTTCCAGCTTTGTAACGCTTCGAGCGTGGTCTTGGGAGCTTAGTGTAAGTTTGAAACACTTAGCTAAGCTCAAGAGTAAGTGGTTCGAAAGTCTCTCTCGAAAATACGCTATGTTTTGTTGAAAATGCACTTGAGATGAATGTGATTTATTTATTGTTTTAAAGCATGTTTTAGAGCATTATGGTTGCTGGTTTTAATGCCATTTTGTTAAGAATGCACATGGTAAGTGATCCTTGGATTTATGTAATTTGTATATATGATATTAAGCATGTTTATGCTTGTCAAAATGACATTATGTTTATGCTTGTAAAACAGTTGAATGTTGTTGTTAAATGATTATATTGACAAGTGATGAAAATGGTTTTTGGTTACTTTAATCGGATATAGTTAGCCGACTATAGGATTGGGTGCACTATGAATAAAGTCGCCTTGGATGTCGAGGGGTTGTGATTGTACTGTATACTCCATCCAAGTACCATAACGATTGAGGTTAAGATCACAACGGAAGATGTTAATCCCGTGTGTGGATCTTGTGTTATGTGTCTCGTGCTCTCGTTAGTGGAATTATACAACTACCAATGAGTGGTGTTGAGGGGTTGTGATTGTACCGTTATACTCCACCACGGGTGTCACAACGATGGAGGGTTGCTCTCGTGTGTGAGCCTTGTGTGGTCCGGTAGTGTGTATGAAGCGTGTGGGACAACGCTTGTAATCCTTGTATCCGATTGTGTCATTTGTGTTGGTTTTGGTATCATTGAGAATGGATCACTTGCAAGCTAATATAATGTTGTTGATTAATGATTTAAGCATAAGATTCTTGTGGTTTATGCTAGAATGCATGTGATGCTTGGTTTAAGCATGAGCAAAAGAATATTTGCTGTTTTTATTATGATGTTAAGAGCATGTGGTTTGAAAAGTGCATTGATGCTTAGAAGAGAATGTTTTTAGGAAAGGCATGAGGTTGCAAATGACGATGCAATGGTTTTATGAAATGCATTGACGAGTGTTGATTTCAGCGATCCTCACTAAGCTTTATGCTTACGCTCATTTGTTTCATCAATGCAGAAAATTGAGCATTCGAGGCAACCCGATAGCAAGTGGAATCCAAGCTTTTGATTAAGCAAAGTATGTAGTTTCATCATGGTGTAATAAGAGGCAATGGGAGGGATTTCTACTCTTGTTAGTATGTGGTGATATTAAACACCCTAAGCATGTTTGGTTTGCTTATTTTGGTTTGTAAATGGCCTTTGAGGTTTAATTTGTGCTTGAATGTGGCTTTTAGCTTTTGTATGGTTTTGAAGACTAGGAAGTATTCCTATAGACTTAATGCTTGCATGAATGATGCCATGTTTTAACTTGTGCTTCATTTAATGGTCTTTGATGTGTTTATATGTTGTATGTGTGATGTGGCATGTTTTGGAATGATTCCGGAACGCCCTTAACTGTTTCGGAACAGTGGCCTGGAATGGTCATGGGGTTTCGGAACATGTGAGAACGTTTTGCTACTAGAAAGCATTGTTTCGAAACGGGTTTCGAAACACACCCGCGTATCGAAACGGGTTTCGAAACACACCCGCGTATCGAAACGGTCAACCTAGTTTCAAAAAGACCGTTCTGATACAGGGTCTTCTGTTTCGAAACACCTGACCGTTGGATTTGAATTTGAATTGTTTCAAGGTTCTGTTTTCTTACGTTTTGGTCCCTGATTGTTGGATGCTTAATTAAATGGGTTTGGATGATCCATTTGTGATGCAATTTGACATGCTGGCATCTAATATGATTAATTTTTTATTGGTAACTTAAAAACCTGTTTAGTCCTTATAATTCTAGAAATTTACATTTTAGTCCCTAAAATATGGTTGTATGCAATTGGACCCCTAATTGAGTTCTGTTCGCTGTGTCGCTTTCGCTAAACCAAATTGCTAATCATATAGGATAATAATGTGTATCTAGAAAAGATAAAAAGAAAAAAAGGTCGTTAATCGAGGTTGACTTTGGTTTTCCCTGTGTAATCTTCTCGATTCGGGTCGGGCGTCTAGGCCGGGCTAAGGGCGTTACAAGAATTAATTCTGAAATTAGGGTTATCCGATAGCTTGGAGACAATGTCTTGGAGCTCAGAATCTTTCTCTTGCAAATCTTTGATTCGTGTAACGATGGTAGACTGAATTTGAAGTTCAGCTACGAGACATCGATGCTTCCGAAGTCGGAAATGAGCGTTAATTACTCGAGGGGCTACAATATAGCAATATTAAGATGAGTTAACGTACTTCACAATACATATAACTTCAAGTTTATTATCGATGCTTACCAGGCAAAGGTTTGCGGCTGAGCGCATCAGCTACAACATTGGCCTTGCCCGGACGATAATCAATAACCAAATCATAATCTTTAAGGAGTTCCATCCATCTCCGTTGCCGAAGATTCAACTTCTTCTGAGTCAATAAATATTTTAGGCTTTTATGGTCGGTGAAAAGATATCATTTCTCCCCGTAGAGATAATGCCTCCACATTTTCAACGCAAAGACAACTACAACCAATTCAAGGCCGTGGGTGGGATAATTCATCTCGTGTGGCCTAAGTTGCCTCGAAGCATAATCAATAACCTTGCCTTCTTGCATCAATACCCATCCTAACCCAAGATGTGATGCATCACTTGTAAATTGTATAGTCTCTTCAAGACTCGGGCTGGGTCAAGACATGTGCATGGGTCAGAACTTGTTTTAACTGATCAAAGCTTCGTTGTTGAGCCTCGGTCCAATCAAAAGGGGCTTCCTTCCTTAATAATTTGGTTAAAGGAGCGGCTAACATAGAAAATCCCTTCACGAATCTGTGGTAATAGCCAGCAAGCCCAAGGAAGCTTCTGACTTCACCAATATTCTTCGGTGGATGCCAATCTACAATAGCTTGGATTTTTTTGGGTCCACATGAATGCTCGAAGTCGATACGACATGTCCCAAAAAGGCAACTTCGGTGAGCCAGAACTCACACTAGGAAAACTTTACATACAACTGTTTCTCCCTCAAAGTCTGAAGTACAATACGAAGATGATCTTGATGCTCCGTTTCATTCTTGGAATAGATTAAGATATCATCTATAAACACCACAACGACTTTATCAAGATAGGGTCTAAATACCTAATTCATTAAGTCCATAAAAGCTGACGGTGCATTAGTTAGCCCAAAAGGCATCACCGAGAATTCATAGTGTCCATATCTTGTATGGAAGGCAGTCTTGGGCACATCACACTCTTTGACTTTCATTTGATAATAGCCTGACCTTAAATCGATCTTGGAAAATACAGAGGCATCTTTTAATTGATCAAACATGTCATCTATCCTGGGCAATGGATATTTATTCTTGATGGTTACTTTATTCAATTGTCTATAGTCAATGCACAATCGCATAAAACCATCCTTCTTCTTGACAAAAGAACTGGTGCTCCCCAAGGTGAAGAGCTCGGTTGAATAAAACCCTTATTCATAAGGTCTTGAATTTGAGCTTTTAATTCTTTCAACTCCATAGCCGCCATCCGATATGGTGCAATGGAAACTAGAGCAGTCCCAGGTTGCACCTTAATACCAAATTCCACTTCATGGGTTGGGGCCAATCCCGGAAGTTCGTCATGAAAACATTTGGGAATTCACTTACTGTGTCAATATCATGGATCTGAGGTTCATTCCTGGATTCTATGGACAATGCACACAACATGGAGTTCCGAGATTCCATCAGCATTATTCTTTCCTTGCCAAGGCCTCGAAGATACAATTTTCGCTTATTGTAGTCTACCCACGCTTGATGTTTACTAAGCCAATCCACATGGAACGAAATTCCTTGAATCAAGATCAGACAATTCTTGCATACAAGGCTTAGAGCAACACAATCACCTAACGAATTTGTCACGTAGATTTTTGTTGCCATAGGTTCGCTAGACATCCTATGTCTTTTAACCAATTCTAGGCTCATAAAAGAATGTGTAGATCCAGGATCAATCAATACATACAATGAGTGTGCATATAACATAACGATACCTGCTATAACATCATGCTTGTCCTCCTCCTCGCGGCCTCTAACATGATACACCTGGGCAGAGGCCTTCGATTCCTGCTTGTTACCTTGCTTCCCAGATCCGCCTGGTCTGTCTGAGGTTCCTGATGGTGCTTGTCTTGGCCCTTTTCGTCAGAAGGATTGGGCGGGTGAGGTGATGTCTCCGTGCACATCCACTAACTTAGAGAGATTTTGAGGACATTCCCTGATAAAATGTCCTTGCTCCCCACAAAAGAAACATGCTCCCGTCTGCTTACGACACTGGCCTACTGGGTGTCATTTTTGAAAAAAATTACAAACTGGATGTTGAACTCTCCGGTTCGAACTTCCAGTACTCTCAACTAAAGCTGCCTTAGACCAGGACTGGTGATAGTCTCTGGTCTCTCAATGTTCCCGATATGGGAAGGCTGTGAATATGAAGCTTGCCTCGAGCCTTGATACTTGCCCTTCTTGTTCCACTTGGGAGGTCGAGAATCGCCCCATGCCCTTTTCTCAGATATACTCGACATATTTCCTCTCTGAGCTCTCTGTGCAGCCTCTGTTGCTTTAACTCGGTTCACCAAATCCTGAAAGTTGTTGATACCCAAGGCCATAAACATAGGTCGCAGCTCATCGCTCAACACATCAATAAACATTCTGCACTTGTCTTCCTCTTTCTTTATAAACTCAGCTCCATATCGGCAATACTAGCTCTGATACCACAAATGTAACACCCCTTCCCGGTCTGGTAGAGAACCGGGTCGGAGCGTATTACTAAAGGACTATACGATGACCAGTGCTATAAAATTTCATCTTAATCACATTCTTAATCAATATCAGTCTTACAGGCTTTTACCAATACATTTATTAGTCCAATTCAATCATAAGAAATCCACAATAATCATTTGAGATCATTTTATAATTTTTAGAGGTTTAGGGACTAATCTGCAAAAAGTAACAATAACATGTCTTTCTAAGTAACAAACAGAAGAACAATGTAATTCGGTGCATGAATAACTAGCCTACAAAGTTTCATACAATTTGGAGCTCAATATCATAATAGATTTATCTTTAAGAAATTCAGTGGCTAAATTGTAACATTAGCAATCTGTCCAAAAGCTTATAACCAATTTACCTAACCCCGTATCGAAACGCCCTAGGATATTTCGAAACGGGTGCACGAGAGTAAACTCTTGTTGAAATTTCCTTTTAGACCGTTTTGATACAGGCTTGATTAGTACCGGAACGGATTGACCACCTTTGACTCGTTTCGATACGCTATGAACCCGTACCGAAACACTGGTCTTCAGTGACAAAATGTTCCAGAACGACACTTTTCCGTTTCGATACACTCATAATCTCAGGTTCAATATTGTACACACGTACCGAAACGTCATCACCCGTTTCGATACGGCCTGGCCTGTAATGACAGATTTTTGCTGGTTTTTATTCGATTTACCCCGTTGAACGATGTCCAAATGCAACGAAACTTTACACGCAATATTTCAATGGTATAAACTACTAGCATGCCAATTTTCATGACTATATGAATACCTTTACCATGTTTTTACCTTTTTGAGCTATGTATGCAATTTCCATCCATTTTCAACTTTACCAAAAGAGGCATTTTAAGCTATATAACTTATTACAATCTTGGTAATGCACCAACACAACAAAATACGCACCAATGACTAGTTCAACTACTTTGCCACCTTCCTAGGAGTTTATAAGACAAAAACACATTACTTGAGGCTAGTAGTGACTTGTGTTGCTTGCCGATCCGATCTTCCGACACGCAAACCTTCTTAACCTGAAAATGCATCAGATGAGACACATTAGGCATACTTTGCCTAGTGAGGTAGTCACAAACAAAGTAAGTAATAGTGATGCCATGGTTACACTTATATATAATCTCATGCCAACATTATCAATGCTATGCAACAACACAATGTATAAACATGTTTCATCTTCATTCTTAGTCCTTGGATTGAATCAAGATCGTGGATACGTGATATCCTACGCCTCGCCAAATTAATAAATGTTCTAGTCCCCCCGCCTCGCCATTATGACCAACAACAATACACATCGCTCCGCCTCGCAAAATCAATATAGGTCGTAGCTCTAGGACCGTAGTCTACTCGTACACTGAGCTCATGAATTCTATGGCATGCCAATTGTATCCAAAGTCTATTCTAATCCAAGGTTGTCATGTTCATAATCATTTCAATAATCAATGATATACCAATGTCCAATGAATTCAATAATGTCGATGATCAATATCTACATCTCATCATCAACAATTCATAGTTTAATATCAATATCAATGTCTGATGGTTTCGATGCAATAATCCAATGACAATGTCTATTTCCATGACAACACATAATGACAATATCAATGTTCAATGGCAACTTACCGACACTTACCAAAGTGTCTGATTAACCATCCAATGCAATTGTTTTAATAACAATATTAGCGGAGTAATCTAAAATATCAAATAATGATCCAGGAAAGCCTTTCGCCTAAACCCGAGACTCCAACTACACTAACCTTAATAATCCGAAGCTTTCAAGGCTCTCGGATAGCAATCCCCTTGTTCCTAGCTTTGGATGGAGATGATGGGTGCTCCTTATCAATGTCTTGAGCTAGAAAATCAATAGGGAGATTGCTAGAATCGATATTACGATATCAAAATCAATATAACAATATCAATATCGACAACCGATTTCAATACAGATGACAACTATGAGATATCCATGGATAGTCAAAACCCTAGTTTAGATTACACTCGATATTTCCATAGAATCTAATAACCGATTGAGGAATATAGCTTACTCGATCGAAAGTAACGATTCGATATCAATAGATCGAAGAAATAACAAAGCTTAAAATTCCTCCGATGGAGATGTGTGCTTGAGGTTGAAGATGAAGAGGATGGACATGTAAAAAGAGGTGCTTGCTTACTAAACAATTAGGTAGCTCTCTCTCTTGTTTTTGTTTCAATATTTTAACATCAAGCTTTTTTTCAATTGAAGGAAAGTCTTCAGATCACTCCATGTAAGTGGAGATTTTAATTAAAGAGGGCTAATCGCAAGGTTAGTCACTCACTTTTCAGTCAACTATTGTTTTACCCTCCAACTTATACTTTTTTTCATTTTACCCACTAAAAGCTCGATATTATATAAGAGAGTTCAATTACGATGTTTTAAGCCCAATTAAAGTTCGATATCAATAATTAATTAGTCGATACAATATTTAGGCTTCATCAACATAGTATTTCCGATCATCAGAACCTAATTCTGACTAGACCGGATTTTGGGGTGTTACAAGGGTTGTTTCTAGGTTGACTCCAAGAAGATACATCCACGCGTTGACGTTTTGTACCAGGTTTAGACTTTTGTGCCATTTCAAACTAAAAACCGTGTAAAAATATTACACACAATGTATATAAACAAAAAAAATAAAATTCATGAGTGTCACTCTGAAAAATCATCAACTACTGTCTACAACTACCATTTTACTAACCAATAAAATCTAACTTAACTCAACAAAATTTGTGCAAACTAGTAATAGCATTTTACTACTACCATTTAACCAACTTAAATACTTAAATAACCTACCATTTGCAAATCACCCTAACCTAACATTCAATATTTTAGGGCCAAAATATACATCACCATTTTACTACCACCATTTTTGTGTCAAAATATAAATCACCATTATTTCATACGATGAATTTCATCAATAGTTGTTTTACTACCACCATTTTACTAACAAATAATACCAATGTGGATGGAAACACACTAAAATAATATAAAAATCTCATAACAAATAATAAAAACCTAAAACCCTAAAGAACCTTAACATTTAAAATGAAGAAAACAAAGGTTAGATTTTTGAAATACATTCAATAATTCATGAAATAGATAAAATAAATGTGTTGGGTATGTCCAATCCTTCCCAAATTTGCAATGCAGTAGTGAAATAGCCGGATTTTAGAGAGGGGAGTCGGTTTTAGGTTTTAGGATTGGGGGAAAATTGAGTGGGGGCGCTATATATAGGGGCAGTGTCGCGCGTACCTGTACGCAATTTAGGCGTACCGATACAATATTGTATTTAAAATTTTTAGTGAGTATAAATTGTACCGGTACATATTGAGTATCAGTACGAGAAATGGTCACTGGAATTTGGAAATCCAATACAGTATCGGTACTGTTAAATAGCGTATCGGTACGACCATACCGATACGGTTAAGTAACCGTATCGGTACAACATTGAAAACAATGAAAGTTTAAAAAATAAACCGAGAAAAAAATGTATAAAAATAAACATTGAATGTGTAAAAATAAATCGAATAAGACTGTATAAAAATAAACATTGAATGTATAAAAATAAACCGAATAAGAATGTATAATATACTTCATAATAACAACTTTAAAAATTTAAAAAATATCAAAACTTAATCATCCTAAATCTCTCAATGGACTGAGAAAACAATGAAAGTTTGAACCCTTGTACATCATGCAGTAGTTGCTTCACATCTTGTCCCACATGCTAGCAAGGCATGCACATGCATTGTCCTGTTTATCATTAAAAAGAATATTCGTAAAAATTACCAAGCGCACTAAAACAACCGTATTTATAACTCAATGAATGAATGACTTACAAGAACAAACACTCTGATTTTTGGAGGAGACCGTGCACTACCAAGCATTATTTGGTTGCCAATCCAAAATGGTTGGATCATTTTCCATAATTTTCAATTCACGAGTATAAGCAGGCTGCACAAAACATATTATATTATCAATATACATAAAAAGAAAGCATAATTATTTGAATAATTCATATTTAATTACCTTCGAGATGTCGTTTTGTTTGTATGTGTTGGGCATGTATCCAACTAATTTAAAATTATGAACTTCATCAATATGGCTCGTATCAAGATTTGAAGGCTTATTTAGAGAAGGTTCAGATGTTTTATACGAGTCCAACGTGACATCCTCATTATATGCAACACATTTTAGGTTGAACGATGAATCTTGGCGCTTCTTTCTCTTGAGTTTTCCTCTTCCAGTTTCAAGAACTAAAGGATCACCAATTCCAAGAGTCTCTTTACCTTTACCGCTTCTCTGATTAGATCCCACTTTAACCCTTTCTGTAACACCCCAATTTTAGGCTTAGAAGTTTTGGATTTGAGCAAGACCGGTCGGATTTTTGGTTCGAATATAAAAGGTGGTTTTAGGGAAAGCCTAGTTCGGGATGCATTAAAAATATGGAAAAATATCTAAAAATCCTCTTTTAATATATATAAGAGAGTGGTGAAATCAATTTTACAAAATGAGGTTTGGAAATATGACATTTCGAGTTAGTGACTAAAATGTAATTTTTGAAAAGTTCGTGACTGTTTTAAAAGAATTGAAACTTTGAATCTTTAAGGAGCTAATTTACCCAAGGGAGGATTTCTCCAGATTTTTCTTGATTTTTAAAGACTCATTTAATGTTTAATTAATAAAAGAAAAGAGGGAAAAGTCACATTTTGGTTTCATAACTAACTTTTGCCAAAATTTTCCCATTTCATTTTCTCTCAAAATTCCCTCAGCCAAACACATTTCCACAACAACTTTCCTTTTGATTTTCACACCTAAAGAAGAGTTTTCAATCTCCAAAAGATTCCTAATCATTTCTACATCAAATCCTCACCATTTGCTTAATGATTTTTCAAGGATTTTGGCTCTAAACAAGGAGAAATCCACATTTAGAGGTATGAACGTCCTTCTCCTCTAAATACTCAGTTCTTTACTGAAATTCCCAAGTTCTCAATCCTTAAATTGAGTTTTATTAAAGGTTTTAATGTTGTGATCTTGATTTTTGGCTTAAAATTCAAGATTTGGATTTAATTTTGAAGAAATTCGTATTGGATGTTTGGGCTATGTTTTGAGATGTCTTTTTGATGTATTTTGGATGTTTAAATGATGTGAAATGGAGGTTTAATCAATGCAATCCCGAATAGGTTGATTTTCCTAAGTTTTTACTTATGAAAATGGTGGTTTTTGGGGTGATCTTGGTGTTTTGTTAATGCTGGAGGTATAAGGACGAGTTTGGGTTCATTTTGGATGTTAATTGTTGTTTAAAAATGGTTAGAGGTGATGGATCTTGGCTGGGTTAAGTTTTGGAAGAGTTTGGAGGTGTTTTCGGTTGTGTTTGGTAGCCGAAATGTTGGATTTTTGTAGAGCAGCGAGTTTAGGTGTGTTGCTGGTGATTTTAATGCATGATGATGCATTAATCCTCTGTTGTTATGTGTTTAAAATAGGGGAGAATGACCCGTAGGCAATAGAGGTGGCGTTGGAGGTTTCGGATGCTTGGAAGGCTTGACGACTAGCGTAGTTTTGTGTATCGGTGAGTGGTAAAGAGTTTTCCAGCTTTGAAACATTTTGGATGAGGCTTTGGGAGCTTAGTTTAAGTCTAAACAACTTAGCTAAGCTCAAGAGTAAGTAAATGAAATTTCTCTCTTGGTTTGGGCTATGCTTTGGTTTTTAAATGTACTTGGGATTATTGTGTTTAAATTATTGTTTTTAAGCATGATTGGACATGGTTTATTGTCGGTTATTAATGCCATTATGTTAAAGATGCATGAGGTAAGTAATCCTTGACTTGCTTGGGTTGTGTGCATATGATTCTAAGCATGTGATGCTTGTGGATTTGGCATTTTGGTTATGCTTGTAAAAACAATGGATTAATGTGGTAAGATGGTTATATTGGCAAGTGATGTAAGTGGTTCTTGGTTACTTTAATCGGATATAGTTAGCCGGCTATAGGATTGGGTGCACCGTGAATTGAGTCGCCTTGGATGTTGAGGGGTTGCGATTGTACCGTAGACTCCATCCAAGTACCCTAGCGATCGAGGAAATTAGTGTCACCGCGATGGAGGATGGCTCTCGTGGGTGGGCTTGTTAAGCGTCACCACGATGGAGGATGGCTCTCGTGGGTGGGCTTGTTAAGCGTCGCCACGATGGAGGATGGCTCTCGTGGGTGGACTTTGTTAAGTGTCACCGCGATGGAGGATGACTCTCGTGGGTGGACCTTGATAAGCGTCACAACGGTGGAGGGTTGCTCCCGTGTGTGAGCTTGGTTAAGGTGATTACAATGGTTGAGGTAGCTCCCATGTGTATGCCTTGTGGTGTGTCCCGGCTCTCGCTAGTGAGTTATACAACTTTCGATGAGTGATGTTGAGGGGTTGTGATTGTACCGTTAAACTCCATCACGGGTGTTGAGGGGTTGAGATTGTACCGGTAAACTCCACCTTGTGTTGTTCGGTAGTGTGTATGAAGCGTGTGGGACGACGCTTGTAATCCGCGTATCCGATTGCGTCTTGTGTTGTGATGGTTTGTGAATTGTCGCTTGAATGAGAATATGATGTGTTTGAATGTAATGAAGCAAGAGTTGCTTGGAAATGATGCAAGGTGCAACGGAAATATGTAAATGATGCAAGAATGCATGCGATGCTTGTTAAGCTTGAGCACTAGTATATTTTGCTAATGTGAATGGTGTATATGTGCATAGAATCTCATAAATGCATTGAAGTCTTGTGAGGGCTTGTTTTAGAAGGCATGTAATGCAAGTGTTGTTTTTGTGGTTTGTAACGCCCCAGTTTTGGGCTTGGAAGTCTTGGGCGTTGACCGGTTGGTCAAAGTGCTGTTCGAATCGTAAGGGGTTAAATTAGGAAAGCCTAGTTCGGGTTGCATTAAAAATATGGAAAAATGTTCTAAAATCATCTTTTAATATAATTAAGTGAACTGTGAAATCAATTTTGGAAAATGAGTTTCAGAAGGGTGACATTTTGGCTAGTGACCAAAATGTAATTTTTGGAAGTTTGGTGGCTGTTTTATAAAGGGTTGAAACTTTGAATCTTTAAGGAGCTATTAATCCAAAGGTGATTTCTCCAGATTTTTCTAAGGTTTTATAAGCCAATTATCTGATTTTAAAGATAACAAAAAGGAGGGAAAACTCATTTTAGTCATTTTCTCAACTAACTTCCCATTTTCTTTTTCTCTTTTTCTCTCAACCCAAACACTCCATTTCCAGAGTTTCAATTCTGTTTTTCTCACCTAAATTCCTCCTTTCAACTCTCATTTGAATCCTAATCATTGTATCTTCAAAACCTCTTCAATTTCTACAAGTTTCAACAAGCATTTTGGTTCCAAAAAGTGGAGAAATACAAGTTTGGAGGTAAGAACGCCCTTCTCCTCTGAACTTCAAGTTCTTTAATGAAATTCCTAAGTTTTCAATCCTAATTTGATGTTTAATTAAAGACTTTTAAGTTGATTTATGGATCTTGGCTAATTATGCAAGATTTTGATGATTTCACTTGATTTTCGTTAGATCTGTTAGATCTGTGTTTTGAGAGGTGTTTTTGATGTTAAATGATCTCTAAATTGAAAAGGAAATGAGTCTTGATTGATGCAATCCCGGATAGGTTGGGTTTCCTAAGTTTAGCTTGTGTTTTAAGGTAGTTTTTGTGGTGATCTTGGTGATCTGATGTTGCTGGAGGTATAAGGATGTTGTTAGGTTGTTTTTAGATGTTCTTTGATGTTAATGGAAGTGTGGTTTTGCTGGTTAATGGCTGGGCTTTGTTTAGAAGTGTTTCGGATGCATTTTCGGTTGTGTTTGGTGGCCGAAAATGGAGGTTGGGTGAGAGCAGCGAGTTTAGGTGCTTTCATTGAAGCAATTAATGCATGATGATGCATTAATCCTCTGCTTTAATGTGTTGAAACAGGGGAGGCATCCTTGGATCCAAGAATTGTTGATCCGGAGGCTTGATTTGGTGCTTTGGCTTGAAGCAAAGTGGAAATCGGTGAGTGGATTTGTGAAAATGGTTTTCGGCTTTGAAACCAAGGTTTTGGGGGCTTAGTTTAAGTCTAAACAACTTTGCTAAGCTCAAGTGTAAGTTTTCGGATTTCTCTCTAAGTGGTGGCCATGTTTTGGTGTGATGCAAAATGATGATTTGCATGTTTTGATTACTGTTTTGGAAAGCATGTTTTAGCATGTTAATTGTTGATGTTTTAGCATGTTAATTGCTGATGTTTTAAGCCATGTGTTGGAGGTAACTCTAGGTGAGAGTACCTTGTTTTTATGCATTGATTAAATGTGGATTTGATGCTTTGAAATGCATGATGAAATGGCTTGGCTTAATGCTTTTTAAACAGTGGATTATATGATGTATGATATGTATATTGGCAAGTGATGTTTTTGTAAAAGTGAAGGTCACTAAGGTGGTTAAAAGTCCTTGAGTGAGCCTTGTTACTTAAGATCATCAAGGTGGTTAAAAGTCCTTGGATGAATCTTGTTGCGGACACTAAGGTGGTTAAAAGTCCTTAGGTGCTCCTTTCCATGGTGTTTAAAAGTCCATGGGGCCAAGGTGTTTAAAAGTCCTTGGGGCCAAGGTGTTTAAAAGTCCTTGGGGTGATTCAAGTATTGGACACAAAGGTGGTTAAAAGTCCTTGTGTGGTCCTCATTCATGGTGTTTAAAAGTCCATGGCCAAGGTGTTTAAAAGTCCTTGGGGCCAAGGTGTTTAAAAGTCCTTGGGGAAAGTTATTGAACTTGTTTTATAATGAAATGTATCACTTGAGCCAATATGACATGTTGAATATATTGAGATGCATGAGATGCATGTTTTAATGGTTATGTTGAAGCATGAAATGCTTGTTAAAATGAATTTGAAGCATGGAATTGCTTGAATGAAAGTATGCTTTGAGCATGTACAATGGTTGACTATAAGCATGATTTACAAATGGTTTTTAATTGCATTATTGAATGGTTTTAAAAGAGCACTCCTCACTAAGCTTTGGCTTACGCTCTCTCGTTTTCTTGATTCAATAATGCAGAGCATTAGAGTACATTGAGGGGCAGCAAGAGGAGGCAAGCAATCAAGTTCAAGTAAAGCTCAATGTATGAAGGTTTTATAAGTTCTTTTAGCTTTTGGTTGAATTGGCAATGGGGGACCAAGGTGTATGTTTTGGGAGGTGTTTGAGACTCCCTGAGTTTGTTAAATGTTGTATGAATTGCTGGTTTTTGGATTGGATTTCTATTGCTTGCTTTTGAAGGTTTATGCATGAATGGTAGTTTAAGTAGGAAGCATGTCACCTAAGTTGGGGCTTTCCACATGTGTTGTTTAAATGCTGAATTGGTGATGCAATTATGGTTCTTGCATGTTGTATGATTAAGTGGTATGGTTTGGTGATGTTAATTTGGAGTTTGAAGCTTGATTGTTGTGGTTTTCGAGTCGAAATCAGGCAGGGGTATCGGTACTCGGGCTTGCGTATCGATACGCCTGAGCCAAATATGCTCATTCCTGCCCAGGCGTATCGGTACGGTTGAACAGGTACCGATACCGTATGAAGACCGTATCGATACGGGGAAACTCGTATCGATACCGTTGCTGAAGTTTGGTTACTGCCTTCCCCGCGTATCGATACGACACGTGGCGTATCGATACCAAACCGTTAAATTCAGTTAAAAGTATCTTAATATGTTTTGTTTGGTTTACGTTTTGGTCCTGAATCTTGTTTGATCAATTGTATGAGTTTGAGAAGTCCTTTTGAGCTGAAATTTCGCAGGGAAGCATGAAATCTGACTAATATCAAGATGGTAACTTTAATTTGGGTTAAGTCCCTTAATTTATCAGAATTTACATTTTGGTCCCTAAAGTTGTAATTTGTTCAATTGGGACCCTGTTTGATCTCTGATGTTTGTGATCTTTGAGTATGTTGTTTGTGTGATCACAAGTAGGGTTAATGTGCATCTAGATAAGATTAAAAAGAGAAAAAAAAGGGTCGTTAATCAAGGTTGACTTTCGGGTTGACTTTGGTTTTCCCCGTGTAACTTTCTTAATTCGGGTCAAACGTCTAGACCGGGTTAAGGGGGTTACATTTGGTGGTATCAGAGCCAGGTTCTCGAGTAATTGGGAATGTTTGTATGCATGATTGAAGCATGGTTTGGCTTGTATGCTTGTTGTATGAAAGCATGTTCAGTGATTTGAGATGATGATGTTTTGAGATGTATGTTGTGATGATGCATGATGAGGGTACCCATTGCCAAACAAAAGCTAAAGAGATGATGTTGTTTTGGAAAGAAAATTGAGCTTGAATACTTGGAATTGCTTACCTTGCTGGTCCTGACTTGTTTTATTTTGTATTGTTATGCATGGTAAAAGTATGGCACCACGTAGAGAGTTAAGAAGTAGCGCGAGAGCTACGACCCCGGAGGGGAATGTGAATGAAGAGAATACGGGTAGTGCTGTGTTACCTCCTCCTCCACCTGGTGGTGGTGGTGCGGAGAGGGAAAGAGCTGGAGCTGAGGCAGCTGGTGCTAGAGCTGCAGGACCTGAGGTTGGTCAGGGGCAAGCGATGCCTGACATGTCGATGCTGGTGCAAGCTATTGCGGGTGCTTTTCGAGAAGCGGTAGCTGGAGCTCAAGGAGCTGGGCATCAGGGAGATGCTGGAGCTAGACTACCCTTAGAGCGTCTGCGCAGTCTTGGTGGGACTGAGTTTAGGGGTATGTCAGCTGAGAGGTCGGAAGCTTGGCTGGAGAGTACCAAGCGTGTCTTGGGACAGATGAGTTGCACTGATGTGCAAAAGCTGGGATGTGTGGTGTCTTTGCTGCAAGGTGATGCTTATACGTGGTGGACGACCACAATCTCCGGGATGGCTGATGCTGATGTCACTTGGACGTTCTTTCAGAACGCGTTCAAAAGGAGGTATCTGGGAGTAAGATATCTGGATGAGAAAAAGCGCGAATTCATGTCTCTTACCCAAGGGAGCATGAGTGTGGCTGAGTATGAAGTACAGTTCGTACGTCTCAGTCAGTATGCACCGGAGCTGATACCTGATGAGCGAGAGAGGTGCGAAAGGTTCCGTTATGGCTTGGTGACGGAAGTTAAGACCTATATGTTGGCTGCTGAGTACAATGATTTTGATGTGTTGGTTAGTCGATCCAAGGACATTGAGATGAATCTGAGTTTGTCTGCGAAAGGTGCTGGAGCTAGTTCTGTGAAGAGAGCTGCTGAGTATAGTTCCGGAGGTGGACGGAACAAGAGGGGACGCGATCAGAGGTTTCAGTCCTCATCTAGGAGAGGTGGAGGTGCACCTGCTAGGGGTGGCAATGCTAGAGCTGACCCTAGTGCTTGTTGGATTTGCGGTTCGCGTGGTCACTTGAGACGTGACTGTCCTCGTGCTGGAAGGGAGGTGCAAGCTCCTGTTGTGGCAGCTGGTTATGAGTGCTGGAACTGTGGTTCTGCTGACCACTTGAGGCGAGATTGTCCGAGGATGGCTGGTGGCCAAGAGCGTGCTCCTGTTGTTGCAGCACCGCAGAGAGGTCGTGGGCGCGGCCGTGGTAATTTTCAGAGGCGTGAGGAAGGTGGTCGCGGAGTAGCTCATGTTGTGGCTATTCAACCTGAGGGTGGAGGCCAAGCGAGGGTGTATGCTCAGCGCGAGGGAAGGAATGATGCTGATGTGATTGCAGGTACCTTTACTTTGCAATCCTTGTCATTGCTTTCTTTGATTGATTCTGGATCTACGCATTCATACATTCTTCGTGAGCATGCTGAGTTGCTTGGTTTGCCTGTTGAGTCTTTGGATGTTGGTGTTAGAGTCACTAGTTCTTTTGGTGAAACTGTTGTGACTCGTAAGCTTTATAGAAGGTGTCCTTTGGTTGTTCAAGAGCATGTCTTTCTTGTTGATCTTATGGAGTTGCCCTTTTATGGTTTTGATGTGATCCTTGGTATGGATTGGCTTGCTGAGCATCGTGCTGTTGTGGATTGTGAAAATAAGCGGGTTTCGCTTAAGCTTGCGGATGATTATGAAGTGGTGGTGGTTGGTGAGAATGTGAAGTTTCTTGCCAATGTTGTTTCTACCTTGGAGGCGAGTAGGATGTTGAGGCAAGGCTGTGAAGCTTTTCTAGCTTTTGTGATGAATCCTTGTTCTAAGGAGTTGAGGGTGCAGGATATCAGGGTTGTAAAGGAGTTTCCTGATGTTTTTCCTGAGGAGTTGCATAGTTTACCTCCTAATCGCGAGGTGGAGTTTGGAATTGAGCTGTATGAGAATACAACTCCTGTGTCCATTACTCCCTATAGAATGGCACCTAAGGAGCTGAAGGAGCTGAAGACGCAGTTGCAAGAGCTGCTTGATCGTGGTTTCATCCGGCCGAGTGTGTCGCCTTGGGGTGCTCCTGTCTTGTTTGTGAAGAAGAAAGATGGCACGATGAGGATGTGCATTGATTACCGTCAGCTGAACAAGTTGACTATCAAGAATCGGTATCCTTTGCCGAGGATTGATGATCTCTTTGATCAATTTCGGGGAGCTGCTGTGTTCTCTAAGATTGACTTGAGGTCAGGGTATTATCAGTTGAAGGTGAAGGATGTAGATGTGCCTAAGACAACTTTCAGGACAAGGTATGGGCATTATGAGTTTCTTGTGATGCCGTTTGGGTTGACAAATGCTCCTGCTGCTTTTATGGACATGATGAATCGTGTTTTTCATGAATACCTGGACAAGTTCGTTGTGGTGTTCATTGATGATATCCTTGTGTACTCGCGTACTGAGGAAGAGCACGAAGAGCATTTGAGGGTTGTGTTGCAAGCTTTGTTGGAGAATCAACTTTATGCTAAGCTGAGCAAGTGTGAGTTCTGGCTTAGGGAGGTGGTGTTTCTTGGGCATGTGGTCTCAGCTGAGGGGATTCGTGTTGATCCTCAGAAGATTGAAGCGGTGATGAACTGGAAAGTTCCTAAGTCTGTTCAGGAGGTTCGTAGTTTCCTTGGTTTGGCAGGATACTACCGAAGATTTGTGGATGGCTTTTCCAAGATTGCTGCTCCTTTGACGAAGTTGTTGCAGAAAGATGTCAAGTATGAGTGGACAGAAGCGAGACAACATGCTTTTGAGAAGCTGAAAGTGGCTTTGACTCAAGCTCCTATCTTGATTCAGCCTAAATCAGGGAAAGAGTTTGTGGTCTACAGTGATGCATCCTATGTTGGTTTGGGGTGTGTGCTGATGCAGGAGGGTAAGGTTGTGGCTTATGCGTCGCGGCAGTTGAAGGTGCATGAGCGCAATTATCCTACGCATGATATTGAGCTGGCTGCGGTGGTTTTTGCTCTGAAGATCTGGAGGCATTATCTGTACGGTGAGAAGTGTACTGTGTACACGGATCACAAGAGTTTGAGGTATCTGATGTCTCAGAAGGAGTTGAGTCTTAGGCAGCGGCGTTGGTTGGAGTTGCTCAAGGATTATGATCTGACGATAGAGTATCATCCTGGAAAGGCTAATGTTGTTGCGGATGCCTTGAGTAGGAAGGTAGCTGTTGAGCTGAGAGCTATGTTTGCTAGCTTGAGCATATCGCAAGATGGTGGTCTTGTTGCTGAGTTGCAAGTGAAACCATCATTGGTTCAGTTGATCAAGGATAAGCAGTTGTTGGATGATTCCTTGGTGTCTCATGTTCGGGATATCGCAGAGGGTAGACCTTCGGATTTCTGCTTTAATGAGGATGGAGTGTTGTGTTTTGGTAGTCGGATAGTAGTGCCTGCTGATGCTGAGTTGAGGCGTGCTATTCTGGCTGAAGGTCATAGTAGTCCTTTTGCTATGCACCCTGGTAGTACTAAGATGTATCGTGATCTTCGTGATGAGTACTATTGGGTGGGTTTGAAGAAGGATGTTGCAGAGTTTGTGAGCAAGTGTTTGGTGTGTCAGCGAGTTAAGGCTGAACATCAGGTTCCTTCTGGTTTGTTGCAACCGTTGAAAATCCCTGAATGGAAGTGGGAGAGGGTTACCATGGATTTTGTATCTGGTTTACCTTTGTCTCCATCAAAGAAGAATTCTGTTTGGGTGATTGTGGATCGCTTGACGAAGTGTGCGCATTTCTTGCCTGTGCATACTACGTTTTCTTTGGATAAGTTGGCAGAGCTGTACATTGCGGAGGTTGTGAGGCTGCATGGTGTGCCTAAGTCGATCGTGTCAGATAGGGATCCGAGGTTCACATCGCGTTTCTGGCAGTGTTTGCATCAAGCTCTGGGTACAAGGTTGCATTTTAGTACATCCTATCATCCCCAGTCGGATGGCCAGTCTGAGCGAGTTATTCAGATTTTGGAGGATATGTTGAGATGCTGCGTGATAGAGTTCCAAGGTTCTTGGGAGAAGCATCTGCCTTTGGTTGAGTTTGCTTATAACAACAGTTATCAGGCGAGTATACAAATGGCACCTTATGAGGCTCTGTATGGGAGGAAGTGTAGGACTCCTCTGTGTTGGGCTGAAACAGGTCAAAAGTTGGTTTTGATGCCTGCTTTGTTGAAAGGAACCACCGAGAAGGTGAAGCTCATTTGTGAGCGGTTGAAGGCTGCTTCTGACCGGCAGAAATCTTACGCGGATTTGAAGCGTAAGGAGATAGAGTTCGCGGTGGGTGATCGTGTGTTCTTGAAGGTTTCTCCTTGGAAAAAGGTGATGAGGTTTGGTCGGAAGGGTAAGTTAAGCCCAAGGTACATTGGACCGTATGAGGTTGTGGAGCGTGTGGGTCCTGTTGCGTATCGGTTGAGGTTACCTCAGGAGTTGGAGAAGATTCATGATGTGTTCCATGTTTCAATGCTCCGGAAGTATAGATCTGATCCTTCGCATGTGATGCCTGTTGAGGATGTGGTTTTGAATCCGGATTTGACCTATGATGAGGAACCGGTGAAGGTTCTGGATTCAGATAGCAAAGTTCTTCGTGGCAAGACCATTGAGTTGGTGAAGGTGCTGTGGAAGCATCGAGGTGTTGAGGAAGCCACGTGGGAGCGGAAGGAAGATATGCTGAAGCAGTTTCCTTATCTCTTTCCTTCAGGTAAATTTCGAGGACGAAATTTCTTAAGGGGGGGAGAGTTGTAACGCCCCGGTTTTGGGCTTGGAAGTCTTGGGCGTTGACCGGTTGGTCAAAGTGCTGTTCGAATCGTAAGGGGTTAAATTAGGAAAGCCTAGTTCGGGTTGCATTAAAAATATGGAAAAATGTTCTAAAATCATCTTTTAATATAATTAAGTGAACTGTGAAATCAATTTTGGAAAATGAGTTTCGGAAGGGTGACATTTTGGCTAGTGACCAAAATGTAATTTTTGGAAGTTTGGTGGCTGTTTTATAAAGGGTTGAAACTTTGAATCTTTAAGGAGCTATTAATCCAAAGGTGATTTCTCCAGATTTTTCTAAGGTTTTATAAGCCAATTATCTGATTTTAAAGATAACAAAAAGGAGGGAAAACTCATTTTAGTCATTTTCTCAACTAACTTCCCATTTTCTTTTTCTCTTTTTCTCTCAACCCAAACACTCCATTTCCAGAGTTTCAATTCTGATTTTCTCACCTAAATTCCTCCTTTTCAACTCTCATTTGAATCCTAATCATTGTATCTTCAAAACCTCTTCAATTTCTACAAGTTTCAACAAGCATTTTGGTTCCAAAAAGTGGAGAAATACAAGT
Source organism: Hibiscus tridactylites (assembly GCA_958450335.1). NCBI lineage: Eukaryota > Viridiplantae > Streptophyta > Magnoliopsida > Malvales > Malvaceae > Hibiscus > Hibiscus tridactylites. Next base: position 21,825,809 of record OY288282.1, read on the forward strand.
TTGGAGGTAAGAACGCCCTTCTCCTCTGAACTTCAAGTTCTTTAATGAAATTCCTAAGTTTTCAATCCTAATTTGATGTTTAATTAAAGGCTTTTAAGTTGATTTATGGATCTTGGCTAATTATGCAAGATTTTGATGATTTCACTTGATTTTCGTTAGATCTGTTAGATCTGTGTTTTGAGAGGTGTTTTTGATGTTAAATGATCTCTAAATTGAAAAGGAAATGAGTCTTGATTGATGCAATCCCGGATAGGTTGGGTTTCCTAAGTTTAGCTTGTGTTTTAAGGTAGTTTTTGTGGTGATCTTGGTGATCTGATGTTGCTGGAGGTATAAGGATGTTGTTAGGTTGTTTTTAGATGTTCTTTGATGTTAATGGAAGTGTGGTTTTGCTGGTTAATGGCTGGGCTTTGTTTAGAAGTGTTTCGGATGCATTTTCGGTTGTGTTTGGTGGCCGAAAATGGAGGTTGGGTGAGAGCAGCGAGTTTAGGTGCTTTCATTGAAGCAATTAATGCATGATGATGCATTAATCCTCTGCTTTAATGTGTTGAAACAGGGGAGGCATCCTTGGATCCAAGAATTGTTGATCCGGAGGCTTGATTTGGTGCTTTGGCTTGAAGCAAAGTGGAAATCGGTGAGTGGATTTGTGAAAATGGTTTTCGGCTTTGAAACCAAGGTTTTGGGGGCTTAGTTTAAGTCTAAACAACTTTGCTAAGCTCAAGTGTAAGTTTTCGGATTTCTCTCTAAGTGGTGGCCATGTTTTGGTGTGATGCAAAATGATGATTTGCATGTTTTGATTACTGTTTTGGAAAGCATGTTTTAGCATGTTAATTGCTGATGTTTTAGCATGTTAATTGCTGATGTTTTAAGCCATGTGTTGGAGGTAACTCTAGGTGAGAGTACCTTGTTTTTATGCATTGATTAAATGTGGATTTGATGCTTTGAAATGCATGATGAAATGGCTTGGCTTAATGCTTTTTAAACAGTGGATTATATGATGTATGATATGTATATTGGCAAGTGATGTTTTTGTAAAAGTGAAGGTCACTAAGGTGGTTAAAAGTCCTTGAGTGAGCCTTGTTACTTAAGATCATCAAGGTGGTTAAAAGTCCTTGGATGAATCTTGTTGCGGACACTAAGGTGGTTAAAAGTCCTTAGGTGCTCCTTTCCATGGTGTTTAAAAGTCCATGGGGCCAAGGTGTTTAAAAGTCCTTGGGGCCAAGGTGTTTAAAAGTCCTTGGGGTGATTCAAGTATTGGACACAAAGGTGGTTAAAAGTCCTTGTGTGGTCCTCATTCATGGTGTTTAAAAGTCCATGGCCAAGGTGTTTAAAAGTCCTTGGGGCCAAGGTGTTTAAAAGTCCTTGGGGAAAGTTATTGAACTTGTTTTATAATGAAATGTATCACTTGAGCCAATATGACATGTTGAATATATTGAGATGCATGAGATGCATGTTTTAATGGTTATGTTGAAGCATGAAATGCTTGTTAAAATGAATTTGAAGCATGGAATTGCTTGAATGAAAGTATGCTTTGAGCATGTACAATGGTTGACTATAAGCATGATTTACAAATGGTTTTTAATTGCATTATTGAATGGTTTTAAAAGAGCACTCCTCACTAAGCTTTGGCTTACGCTCTCTCGTTTTCTTGATTCAATAATACAGAGCATTAGAGTACATTGAGGGGCAGCAAGAGGAGGCAAGCAATCAAGTTCAAGTAAAGCTCAATGTATGAAGGTTTTATAAGTTCTTTTAGCTTTTGGTTGAATTGGCAATGGGGGACCAAGGTGTATGTTTTGGGAGGTGTTTGAGACTCCCTGAGTTTGTTAAATGTTGTATGAATTGCTGGTTTTTGGATTGGATTTCTATTGCTTGCTTTTGAAGGTTTATGCATGAATGGTAGTTTAAGTAGGAAGCATGTCACCTAAGTTGGGGCTTTCCACATGTGTTGTTTAAATGCTGAATTGGTGATGCAATTATGGTTCTTGCATGTTGTATGATTAAGTGGTATGGTTTGGTGATGTTAATTTGGAGTTTGAAGCTTGATTGTTGTGGTTTTCGAGTCGAAATCAGGCAGGGGTATCGGTACTCGGGCTTGCGTATCGATACGCCTGAGCCAAATATGCTCATTCCTGCCCAGGCGTATCGGTACGGTTGAACAGGTACCGATACCGTATGAAGACCGTATCGATATGGGGAAACTCGTATCGATACCGTTGCTGAAGTTTGGTTACTGACTTCCCCGCGTATCGATACGACACGTGGCGTATCGATACCAAACCGTTAAATTCAGTTAAAAGTATCTTAATATGTTTTGTTTGGTTTACGTTTTGGTCCTGAATCTTGTTTGATCAATTGTATGAGTTTGAGAAGTCCTTTTGAGCTGAAATTTCGCAGGGAAGCATGAAACCTGACTAATTTCAAGATGGTAACTTTAATTTGGGTTAAGTCCCTTAATTTATCAGAATTTACATTTTGGTCCCTAAAGTTGTAATTTGTTCAATTGGGACCCTGTTTGATCTCTGATGTTTGTGATCTTTGAGTATGTTGTTTGTGTGATCACAAGTAGGGTTAATGTGCATCTAGATAAGATTAAAAAGAGAAAAAAAAGGGTCGTTAATCAAGGTTGACTTTCGGGTTGACTTTGGTTTTCCCCGTGTGACTTTCTTAATTCGGGTCAAACGTCTAGACCGAGTTAAGGGGGTTACATGGTTCATGTGTTGCATTGGTTAATGCGTGAGATAGTTAGAAGGAGCTAATGGTTTTCAAAGGGTTTCTTGTTTTGAGATGTTCATCAAGAATGAGGAAAGTTTGTTGTGAATTGGAGGTGCTTTCCAAGGAATTTGTGTTTAACTTTGCATGTGATGTTCATGCATGAAAAGGGTTTAAATGATAGTTTGCAAGAATGTGTTTTGGGGTGAGTTGTTTAGCTTTTCTAAGCTAAAGGTTGGTTTTCATGTTGAGCATTGCATGGTTTGAAGCATGTTGCTTTAAAAAGGGGTTTTCAAACAATGCTTTGGTTTATTGAATTGTATTTACTTTTTAAGAAGGTTTTATGATTTGCTGCATTGATGGTGTTTTGGTTTTGAGCATCCCTCACTAAGCATTATGTGCTTAGGCTCCTTTGTGTCCATCAATGCATTTTTTATTTTTTTAAAAAAGGGTCGTTAATCAAGGTTGACTTTCGAGTTGACTTTAGTTTTCCCCGTGTAATCTTTGTAGTTCGGGTCAACCGTCTAGGCCGGGCTAAGGGGGTTACATTTGGTGGTATCAGAGCTGAGTTGCGAATGCTTGGGGAAATGATAAATTGTTATAATAAGTGTTTGATGTTTATTCTAATGTGTGGTTGAAAGTCAGTTGAAATGTGTGTCTTTGAGCGAATTGTTGATGTTTTTATCACGCTTTTTGGGTTATGAATCTTCATTGAGCTAATGTGAATTTGTACTGATGATATGCTAGTGTTGTGAGCTGATTTTATGAATGATGAAAGTGTGATGGGTATGATATGTTGATGTTATGTTGTTGCGGGTGAATGTTTTTTGATGAGAGCATGATCGAAGTACGTTGATTGATATGCTCGATGTTGTGATAACCATGTTTTTATTGATTGTTATGTCGTGTAAAAGGGGAGAATTCGGGATACCCATTGCCTTATTATTATAGCTATTGTGTTATGTTGGAGTTAGAGTCTTGAATCCTTGCTTGAAGCTGACCTGATCATTTTGTTTATTTTGTTATGATTGCTTCTTGTTTTTAGCACGATGGAATCGATGAGAGAATGGCAGTTGGGTGAGATGGTTGCTGCTTTAGAGCAGGTTGTTAAGTCTTGGAATTCACCTTTTGGTGGAGGTGTTTCGTTTCAGCCTTCAGTGTCTGGAGTTGAGGTAGTAAGGAAGGAGGAGAAAGTTGGTTCTGTGGTGAAGAGTTCATCACCTGTTGTTCAAGAGGTGTTGGGAACATCTCAGGCCATGGTGAAAGTGAGGCCTGAAGACGTGCCGATTGAAGGACACGCGAGTTTGTCAAAACAGCGCCTATATGATTTGGGAGCTGTGGAGTATCGTGGTTCGACGCCTGAGGCATTCGAGGCTTGGTTAGCCAGTGTAATTCTAATTTTGGATCAGGAAGGGTATGACTACGCCTGTAAGCTGGGAAGTGTTGTCTCATTGATGTTGGAGGACGCCTGTGTCTGGTGGACATCTGTGGCGGTGGCAACGCATATCCACGATATAGATTGGGACTTCTTTGTGTCTGCCTTTTATGAAAGGTACCTTAGAAAGAAATTCCCAAGGGTTAAGCAACGTGGGGGTGTGGCTTCAGATTATGAAGGTGAGAAAAGTTTAAGCAAGAAGGGTTGTGAGTACTGACCTCAGGAGCGGTCAGCGTAAGAGGTTACGTGATAGAAGGTTTTGCTTGAATCAAAGCTTGGATGGTAGTGCAGATGTGGGGCAAGTGCTACATGATCAAGGAGGGGTAGCTCGGTTGCCGATGTGCGACCGCTGTGGAAGGTGTCATGTTGGAGGTTGTTGGGGCGCAGGAGTTTGTTGGAACTGTGGTTCTAAGGAGCATGTGAAGCGAAATTGTCCTCAAGTGGTGAGATCAGCTTCAGTGGTAGCAAGAGGGTCTCAGCAGGGTCGTGGGCGCGGCCGAGACAAAGTTCGAAGGTGGTAGGAAGGGCATAAAGGTGTGAGGAGCTTGGGGAATGAATCTTGTTGGAATTGTGGGTCTGTTGGACATTTGAGACGAAATTGTTTGAAGTTGGCTCGGGGTAGTCAGGGTTCTTTACCGCAGGGAGATCGTGATGACCTTAAGGTGTTAGCTGATGCTGCGGTGGTGCGGCTAAAGAATGATGGTTCTGCGAAGAAGAGAGTTTGTCTGTTGAAGCCCCGAGGCAGTGAGATGTTTACAGGTAACCTTGTTAAGTAACCTTTACCCTAGTTATCTTAGTTTGGTTTCGGTTTGGTTCTCCCTTGCGTAGTGGGTATGGTCTCATAGCTAGCAAGTTTGGGGTAGTAGTTGGTGTTGTTTTGAAAACAACTTTAGTGTGAAAAGGGCATTAGTGGGTATTTTGTGGTTGATGGGTTGTTAGAATGGTAGGGTTGGACAAGTTGGAAGTGAGATAGGAGGTTGTTCTTAGGCGGATCATGAGGATGTTATTGGTGGGTGTGAACCGACATACATGCACAGTTAAAACCATTGTTATATACTATATTATATATATATGTGTTGGTCCATGCATACATGTGACATGACATTAGAAGTTTTGCATACATGTACACAGGCATTGATAGGGCATATTGGTGACCAAGCATATGAACGTTCACACTTGCTAATAGCTAGTTGGGTCCGTTAGTGTTGTGATAGGGTTAGGTTGGATGATGGGTTTTAAGAGTTGTTTTGGTGCTGGGAGAATGTTAGAAGTAATGGAGGGTATTAAGCGAGCTGTCAGTAATAGTGAGTGCGATATAGCATGTTGGCAGAAGGAAAGTGTTTTGGCGCTTAAAGAGTTTAGCGGTGTGGTGGTGAGGAGATTACCGGTTAAAGTTAGAATCAATCAAAGTGGTTGTGAATAGCTAGTAGAAGTGGTAGTTTCTTGGTGTTAAGTGATGTTGCAGGTTAGTGGATGTGTTTCCAGAGTGCTGAGGTAACTTGGCATTGATGTTGTAATAGAAGGGTTATTTTTGTAGGTGATGGTTCGTAGCAACCTTCGAAGAGTTGAGAAGAGGTTGTGTTGTGGGTTGTAGAAAAGGGTTGGCCTGGGGTGAATAGAAGTTTCGTAATCTTAATATGTATGTATAGAATGGGCGGTGCCCTGGTAAGGCTAGTGTTGTAGTCAAAGCTTGAAGTGGAAAGGCAATGTAAGTTCAGGGGCCATTGTTGGTTGGACGGGTTCTTGTGAGAAGTGGTTGGCTAGTCATGTATAAGTAAATCCCTTCTGAAGGCAGCTAGTGGTATGTGGAACGGCTGGCGGAGTCAAGGTTGGGGTTTTGTGACGTGAATTTCGAATGTTGTGTGAGTAGTTTTGGTGAGTCGTTATGGTAGTGATAGTGGCGGATGTGAAGGAATGTTATCAATACGTTGAGAAGTTTGAGTAAGCGGTTGTTTATTAAAATTTTTGCTTGATGTGGTAATCTTTGGAAGAGGTTGAGCAGTTTTGCAAGGGGTTTTAGAAGCAGTGAAGGTTGTAGGTCACATGGTGGCTGAACTGGATGGGTTGGTGTCACCGTGTGTGCGAGTTTTGGGAGTTATGAGTTAAGGTGGTGTATGCTGTAAAAGTTTGGAGGTTCTTTAGGTTGTTGTTGGGGCTATGCGCAGTTCGGAAGTGTGAAAGGTTAAGCTGTGGTTAACATCTGAGTGTTCTAGAATTTGTGAACAATATGTGGTGGTGTTGGGTTTGGTTATAGTGTAAGTTGATTTGTGGAGGAGTTGGTTTGTAGAGTTTTGTGTGGAGAGTGTTCAGTGGTGGTTGAGTCTCCTGTGTTGCCTTGTGGGTTGCCTGGAGAAGTTTGGTTGTGCTCTTTACGCCGGTTGAAATTTCGAGGACGAAATTTCCTAAGAGGGGGAGAGTTGTAACACCCCAATTTTGGGCTTAGAAGTTTTGGGTTTGAACCAGACCGGTCGGATTTTTGGTTCAAATATAAAAGGTGGTTTTAGGGAAAGCCTAGTTCGGGGTGCATTAAAAATATGGAAAAATATCTAAAAATCCTCTTTTAATATATATAAGAGAGTGGTGAAATCAATTTTACAAAATGTGGTTTGGAAATATGACATTTCGAGTTAGTGACTAAAATGCAATTTTTGAAAAGTTCGTGACTGTTTTAAAAGGATTGAAACTTTGAATCTTTAAGGAGCTAATTTACCCAAGGGAGGATTTCTCCAGATTTTTCTTGATTTTTAAAGACTCATTTAATGTTTAATTAAGAAAATAAAAGAGGGAAAAGTCACATTTTGGTTTCATAACTAACTTTTGCCAAAATTTTCCCATTTCATTTTCTCTCAAAATTCCCTCAGCCAAACACATTTGCACAGCAACTTTCCTTTTGATTTTCACACCTAAAGAAGAGTTTTCAATCTCCAAATGATTCCTAATCATTTCTACATCAAATCCTCACCATTTGCTTAATGAATTTTCAAGGATTTTGTCTCTAAACAAGGAGAAATCCACATTTAGAGGTATGAACGTCCTTCTCCTCTAAATACTCAGTTCTTTACTGAAATTCCCAAGTTCTCAATCCTTAAATTGAGTTTTATTAAAGGTTTTAATGTTGTGATCTTGATTTTTGGCTTAAAATTCAAGATTTGGATTTAATTTTGAAGAAATTCGTATTGGATATTTGGGCTCTGTTTTGAGATGTCTTTTTGATGTATTTTGGATGTTTAAATGATGTGAAATGGAGGTTTAATCAATGCAATCCCGAATAGGTTGATTTTCCTAAGTTTTTACTTGTGAAAATGGTGGTTTTTGGGGTGATCTTGGTGTTTTGTTAATGCTGGAGGTATAAGGACGAGTTTGGGTTTATTTTGGATGTTAATTGATGTTTAAAAATGGTTAGAGGTGATGGATCTTGGCTGGGTTAAGTTTTGGAAGAGTTTGGAGGTGTTTTCGGTTGTGTTTGGTAGCCGAAATGTTGGATTTTTGTAGAGCAGTGAGTTTAGGTGTGTTGCTGGTGATTTTAATGCATGATGATGAATTAATCCTCTGTTGTTATGTGTTTAAAACAGGGGAGAATGATCCGGAGGCAATAGAGGTGGCGTTGAAGGTTTCAGATGCTTGGAAGGCTTGACGGCTAGCGTAGTTTTGTGTATCGGTGAGTGGTAAAGAGTTTTCCAGCTTTGAAACATTTTGGACGAGGCTTTGGGAGCTTAGTTTAAGTCTAAACAACTTAGCTAAGCTCAAGAGTAAGTAAATGAAATTTCTCTCTTGGTTTGGGCTATGCTTTGGTTTTTAAATGCACTTGGGATGATTGTCTTTAAATTATTGTTTTTAAGCATGTTTGGACATGGTTTATTGTCGGTTATTAATGCCATTATGTTAAAGATGCATGAGGTAAGTAATCCTTGACTTGCTTGGGTTGTGTGCATATGATTCTAAGCATGTGATGCTTGTGGATTTGGCATTTTGGTTATGCTTGTAAAAATAGTGGATTAATGTGGTAAGATGGTTATATTGGCAAGTGATGTAAGTGGTTCTTGGTTACTTTAATCGGATATAGTTAGCCGGCTATGTAACCCCCTTAGCCCGGCCTAGACGGTTGACCCGGACTACGAAGATTACACGGGGAAAACCAAAGTCAACCCGAAAGTCAACCTTGATTAACGACCCTTTTTTTCTTTTTAAACTTGTCTAGATGCACATTAAACCTAGGCATACTCTTGAGATAAGCATACTCAAAAATCAAAGCAATCGAAACACAATAAGGGACCCAATTTCACAACATACAAATTTAGGGACCATTTTGTAAATTCTGGAAATTAAGAGGACTTTACCATTTTTTAATTTACCACTATGAAATTAGTCATGTTTCATGCCTCTCTGCCAAATTTCACCTTAATCGGACATCTCAAACTCAAACAATTGCACATACAAAAATCAGGACTAAAACGTAAAGCTTGCAAACCTCAAAACCATTCAAATCAGTGCCCAACGGTCAAGTGTTTCGAAACGGGGTTAGCCCGTTCAGAAACGGGGCTTGGCAGTAGCCAAAGTGTTTCGAAACACCTCTACCCGTTTCGAAACACCCAGGCCAAATCAAGCACCTGTTTCAAAATAGGCAAGGGTGTTTCGAAACACCCTGCCCAGAAACAGCAAATAGGCATGGTTTAACACATTTAAACCCCATCGAACATGCTCCAAATCAATCCTCAACAAATCAACAACTTGCCAAGCATCATAACTACCAAATTGCATTAAAATCTAGATACAAACCACCCCTAGGTGCACCAACACTTTCAACACATCCAACACTTAATCATGCTTTTAAAACAAGAAGCATAGCATAACGACTTATGAATAAGAAGATTCAAACGTTGCAAGCGTTAAACCACATAGTTCAAATCATAAACCCAACTTGTTCAACATACACAATCTCATTAAACATCAACATAAAAGACTCTCCCCCCATTGCCTTTATTATCTATAGCTATTAACCGAGACATACATCTCAAGTGGAGCTTTCCTTGAATCCCTTGCTTCTTGCTGTCCCAACTTCAAATATCTGCATTGATGGACAAAAGGAGCGTAAGCACATAATGCTTAGTGAGGAATGCTCAAAACCAAATCACCATCAATGCAGCGAGTCATAAAACCTCTTTTAAAAGTAAACACATTTCGATAAACCAAAGCAGTGTTTGAAAACCCCTTTTTAAACAACATGCTTTAAATCATGCATTGCTCAAACATGAAAACCAACCCTTAGCTTAGAAAAGCTAAGTAACTCACTTCAAAGCACATCCTTGCAAAACCATCAATTTAACCTTTCCATGCATGAACATCATATGCAAAGTTAAATACAAGTTTCTTGGAAAACACTTCCACTTCACATTATACTTTTCTCATATTCGAAAATCATCTCAATGCAAGAAACCTTTGAAAACCACTTACTCCTTCAATCTAGCTCATGCATACACAAATGCAACATATGAACCACAAAAACAACATTTGCATTACATGCCTTTTAAAACAAGCCTTCACAAGACTTCAATGCACTAAAGAGATTCCGTGCACACATGCACCATTCTCAATAAAAGATAAACACTTGTTCAAGATAACAAGTAATACATGCATTCTTGGTACATTACACACTTTCCATGCAACCTTGCATCATTTCAAGCATCTCATGCTTCATTACATTCAAGAACATTATATTGGCTTCCAAGTGATAATTCACAAACCATCATAACACAAGACACAATCGGATACGCGGATTACAAGCGTTGTCCCACACGCTCCATACACACTTCCGAACAACACAAGGTGGAGTTTACCGGTACAATCACAACCCCTCAACACCCGTGATGGAGTTTAACGGTACAATCACAACCCCTCAACATCACTCATCGGAAGTTGTATAATACACTAGCGAGAGCCGGGACACATCACAAGGCTTACACATGGAAGCTACCACAACCATTGTAATCACCTTAACCAAGCTCACACACGGGAGCAACCCTCCACCGTTGTGACGCTTAACAAAGTCCACCCACGAGAGCCACCCTCCATCGTGGTGACTTTTAACAAGGTTCACCCACGAGAGCCATCCTCCATCGTGGTGGCACTTAACCAAGCCCACCCATGAGAGCCATCCTCCATCGTGGTGACACCAATTTCCTCAATCGCTAGGATTCTTTGATGGAGTTTACGGTACAATTACAACCCCCTCGACATCCAAGGCAACTCAATTCACGGTGCACCCAATCCTATAGCCTGCTAACTATATCCGATTAAAGTAACGAAGAACCGCTTACATCACTTGCCAATATAACCATTTTACCACATTAATCCATTGTTTTTACAAGCATAACCAAAATGCCAAAACCACCAATTACCATCATCACTTCACTGTTTTGAAGCATTAAATAAAGCCATTAAACAACATGCAACACTATGCATCAATTCCACAATTTTAATGTACAAAACCAAGGATCTCTTACCTTGAGCATCCTTCACACATGACTTTCAAAACCAGCATTAAACCATGCTAAAACATGATTTCAAAATAGAATTTAAACATGCAAATCACATGCATTGCATCCAACAATCACAAGTACTTTAAAAACCAATTCATAACACAAACCAAGAGAGAAATTCCATTTACTTACTCTTGAGCTTAGCTAAGTTGCTTAGACTTAAACTAAGTTCCCAAAACCTTCAAACATTGGTTTCAAAGCTGAAAACCCAACTTCACTCACCGATACACAAAACTAGGCTAGCCAACAAGCCTTCCAAGCATCCGAAACCATCAACGCCACCTCTATTGCTTCCGGATCATTCCCCCTGTTTCAAGCACATAACAACAGAGGATTAATGCATCATCATGCATTAAAAACACCAGCAACACACCTAAACTCGCTGCTCTTTGCAAATCCAACATTTCGGCTACCAAACACAACCGAAATCACCTCCAAACACTTCCAAGACTTAACCCAGCCAAGATCCATCACTTCTAACCATTATTAAACATCAATTAACATCCAAAATAAACTCAAACTCGTCCTTATACCTCCAGCATTAACAAAATACTAAGATCACCCCAAAAACCACCATTTTCACAAGTAAAAACTTAGGAAAATCAACCTATTCGGTATTGCATTGATTAAACCTCAATCACACATCATTTAGACATCTAAAATACATCAAAAAGACATCTCAAAACAGAGCTCAATCATCCAATACAAATTTCTTCAAAATTAAATCCAAATCTTGCATTTTAAGCCAAAATCAAGATCACAACATTAAAACCTTTAATAAAACTTAATTTAAGGATTGAGAACTTGGGAATTTCAGTAAAGAACTGAGTATTTAGAGGAGAAGGACGTTCATACCCCTAAATGTTGATTTCTCCTTGTTTAGAGCCAAAATCCTTGAAAATTCATTAAGCAAATGATGAGGATTTGATGTAGAAATGATTAGGAATCATTTAGGAATTGAAATCTCAACTTTAAGTGTGAAAATCAAAGGAAAAGTTGATGTGGAAATGTGTTTGGCTGAGGGAATTTTGAGAGAAAATAAAATGGGAAAATTTTGGTAAAAGTTAGTTATGAAACTAAAAATATCTTTTTTCCTCTTTTCTTTTCATTAATTAAACCTTAAATGAGTCTTTAAAAAATCACGAAAAATCTGGAGAAATCCTCCCTTGGGTAAATTAGCTCCTTAAAGATTCAAAGTTTCAATCCTTTTAAAACAGTCACGAACTTTTCAAAAATTACATTTTAGTCACTAACTCAAAATGTCATATTTCCAAACCTCATTTTGTAAAATTGATTTCACCACCCTCTTATATATATTAAAAGAGGATTTTTAGATATTTTTCCATATTTTTAATGCATCCCGAACTAGGCTTTCCCTAAAACCACCTTTTATATTCGAACCGAAAATCCGACCGGTCCGGTTCAAACCCAAAACTTCTAAGCCCAAAATTGGGGTGTTACAGCTCTCCCCCTCTTAGGAAATTTCGTCCTCGAAATTTCAACCGGCGAAAAGAGCACAACCAAGCTTCTCAAAGCAACCCACAAGGCAACACATGAGACTTAACAACCACTGAACACTCTGTACACAACACTCCACCAAACCAACTCCTCCACAATTCAACTTACACTATAACCCAACCCAACACCACAACATACTGTTCACAAATTCCAAAACACTTAGATGTTAACCACATGTTAACCTTTCACACTTCCGGACTACACATAGCCCCAACAACAACCTGAGGAACCTCCAAACTTTTACAGCATACACCACCTCAGCTTATAACTCCCAAACTTGCACACACGGTGACACCAACCCATCCAGTTCAGCCACCATATGACCCACAACCTTCACTGCTTCTAAAACCCCTTCACAACTGCTCAACCTTTTCCAAAGGTTACCACATCAAGCAAAAATTCTTAAGCATCAACTGCTTACTCAAACTTCTCAACGTATTGCTGACATTCCTTCACATCCGCCGCTATCATCACCATAACGACTCACCAGGACTACTCACCTAACATCCGAAAAATCTCGTCACAAAACCCCAACCTTGACTCTGCCAGCCGTTCCACACACCACCAGCTGACTTCAGAAGGGACTTACTTATGCACGACTAGCCTACCACTTCTCACAAGAACCCGTCCAACCAACAATGGCCCTTGAACTTACATTGCCATTCCACTTCAAGCTTTGACTACAACACTAGCCTTACCAGGACACCGCCCATTCTATACATACATACTAAGATTACGAAACTTCTATTCTCCCAGGCTAACCCTTTTCTACAACCCACAACACAACCTCTTCTCAACTCTTCGAAGGTTGCTACGAACCATCACCTACATAAACAACCCTTCTACTACAACATCAATGCCAAGTTACCTCAGCACTCTGGAAACACATCCTGCAACATCACTTAACACCAAGAAACTACCACTTCTACTAGCTATTCACAACCACTTTGACTGATTCTAACTCCAACCGGTAATCTCCTCACCACCATACCGCTAAACTCTTTAAGTGCCAAAACACTTTCCTTCTGCCAACATGCTATACCGCACTCACTATTACTGACAGCTCGCTTAATACCCTCCATTACTCCAAACATTCTCCTAGCACCAAAATAACTTTTAAAACCCATCATCCTACCTAATCCTATCATAACACTAACGGACCCAATTAGCTATCAGCAAGTGTGAACGTTCGTATGCATGGTCACCAATATGCCCTATCAATGCCTGTGTACATGTATGCAAAACATTCTAATGTCATGTCGCATGTATGCATGTACCAACATATATAATATAGCATATAACAAATGATTTTAACTGTGCATGTATGTCGGTTCACACCCACCAATAACATCCTCAGAATCCGCCTAAGAACAACCTCCTATCTCACTTCCAACTTGTCTAACCCTACCATTCTAATAACCCATTAACCACAAAATACCCACTAATACCCTCTTCACACTAAAGTTGTTTTCAAAACAACACCAACTACTACCCCAAACATGCTAGCAACGAGACCAAACCCACTACGCAAGGAAATACCAACCGAAACCAAACTAAGATAACTAGGGCATAGATTACTTAACTAGGTTACCTACAAACACCTCACTGCCCCGGAGCTTCAACAGACGAGCTCTCTTCCTCGCAGAACCACCATTCTCCAGCCGCACCACTGCAGCATCAGCCAACACCTTAAGGTCATCACCATCTCCCTACGGTAAAGAACCCTGACTACCCCGAGCCAACTTCAAACAATTTCGTCTCAAATGCCCAACAGACCCACAATTCCAACAAGATTCCTTCCCCAAGCTCCTCACACCTTTCTGCCCTTCCGGCCACCTTCGAACTTTGTCTCGGCCGTGCCTACGACCTTTCTGAGACCCTTTTGCTACCACTGAATCTGATCTCACCACTTGAGGACAATTTCACTTCACATGCTCCTTAGAACCACAGTTCCAACAAACTCTCGCACCCCGACAACCTCCAACATGACACCTTCCACAATGGTCACACTTCGGCAACCGAGCTACCACTCCCTGATCATACCGCACTTGACCTACGTCTGCACCACCACCCAGACTTCGATTCAAGAAAAACCTTCTATCACGTAGCCTCTTACGCTGACCGCTCCCGAGGTCAGTACCCACAACTCTCTTGCTTAAACTTTTCTCACCTTCATAATCTGAAACCACACCCCCACGTTGCTTAACCCTTGGGAATTTCCCTCCAAGGTACCTTTCATAAAAGGCAGACACAAAGAAGTCCCAATCTACATCGTGGATAGGTGTTGCCACCGCCACCGATGTCCACCAAGCACAAGCGTCCTCCAACATCAATGAGACAACATTTCCCAGCTTTCAGTCGTAGTCACCACCTTCCTGATCCAAAATCAGAATTACACTGGCCAACCAGGCCTTGAACGTCTCAAGTGTCGAACCATGATACTACACAGCTCCCAAATCATGTAAACGCTGTTTCGACAAACTCGCACGTCCCACAGTCGGCACGTCTACATGCCTCACTTTCACCATAGCCTGAGATGTTCCCGACACCTCTTTGAACTATAGGTGATGAACCCTTCATCACAGAACCAGCTTCTTCCTCCTGCCTCACTACCACAACTCCAGGCACTGAAGACTAAAACAAAACACCTCCACTAAAAGGTGAATTGCACGCCTTAACAACCTGCTCTAAAGCAGCAACCAACTCACCCAACTGCCATTCTCTCATCGATTCCATCATGCTAACAATAACAAGCAATCATAACAAAACAAACAAAACCATCAGGCCAGCTTCAAGCAAGGATTCAAGACTCCAACTCCAACATAACACAATAGCTATAATAATAAGGCAATGGGTATCCCAAATTCTTCCCTTTTACATGACATAACAGTAAAAAAAACATGGATATCACAACATCGAGCATATCAATCAACATACTTCATTCATGCTCTCATCAAACAACATTCACCCGCAAAAGCATAATATCAACATATCATACCCATTACACTTTCATCATTCATAAAATCAGCTCACATCACCAGCATATCATCAGCACAAATCCACATTAGCTCAATGAAGATTCACAATAAAAAAGCATGACAAAAACATCAACAATTCGCTCAAAGACACACATTTCAACCGACTTTCAACCACACATCAGAATAAATGTAACGCCCCGGTTTTGGGCTTAGAAGTTTTGGGTTTGGACCGGTTCGGTCAAAGTGCGGTTCGAATATAAAAAGGTGAAATTAGGAAAAGCCTAGTTCGGGTTGCATTAAAAATATGGAAAAATGTCTTAAAATCCTCTTTTATTATATATAAGAGTGTGATGAAATCAATTTTACAAAATGAGGTTTGGAAGGGTGACATTTTGGTTAGTGACCAAAATGTAATTTTCGAAAACTGTGAGACTGTTTTAAAAAGGATTGAAACTTTGAATCTTTAAGGAGCTATTTACCCAATGGGAGTTTCTCCAGATTTTTCTAAAATATTAAATGAGTAATTAATGGTTTTTAAATAAAACTAAAAAGGAGGGAAGATATTTTGGTATTTTCAACTAACTTTTCCCAAATTCTATTTTCATTTTCTCTCATCTTTTCTCTCAAAACAAACATATTTCTCCAGAGCTTTTCCCTCTGATTTTGTCACCTAAATAACTCATTTCAATTCTCTTTTGATCTTCAATCATCTCTTCAACAAAACTTTTGCATTTGCTAAGTGGATATTCAAGAATTTGGTTCCAAAAAGGGAGAAAACTCAAGTTTGGAGGTAAGAACGTCCTTCTCCTCTAAACTCTCAGTTCTTTACTGAAATTCCTAAGTTCTCAATCCTTAATTTGTGTTTTATTAAAGGTTTTATAGATGTGATCTTGATCTTGGCTTTTAAATGCAAGATTTGGTTGATTTTTGGTAAAATTCGTGTGAACTGTTTAAGCAGTGATTTGAGGTGTCTTTTTGATGTTAAATGAATGTTATATTGATGAGAAATTGAGTTTTAATTAATGCAATCCCGGATATGTTGAATTTCCTAAGTTTTGCTTGTGTTCTTGATTGTTTTTGGAGTGATCTTGATGATCTGTTATAGCTGGAGGTATAAGGGCGTGGTTAGATCCTTTTTGGATGTTAATTGATGTTTAAAGATGTTTAGATTTGATGGATCATGGCTGGGTAGTGTTGTGGAGTTGTTTGGGTGCATTTTCGGTTGTGTTTGGTAGCCGAAAATGGAGTGTGGATGAGAGCAGCGGGTTTAGGTGCTTTCATTGAAGATATTAATGCATGATGATGCATTAATCCTCTGCTTTGATGTGTTAAAAACAGGGGAGTCATCTTTGGATCCTAGTGGTGGTGATCCGGAAGCTTGATTGGTGTTTCGGCAAGTGGCGAAACGGAATCGGTGAGTGGATTTTGGTTTTCAGCTTTGAAACTAGTGTTTTGAAGGTTTGGGAGCTTAGTTTAAGTCTAAGCAACTTAGCTAAGCTCAAGAGTAAGTTTTCGGAAAAACTCTCTTGATGATGAACCATGGATTGGTTCTATGCAATGTGGTTTGTTTGCATGTTTTAAATCCTGTTTTGAAAGCATATTTAGCATGTTTATTTGCTGAGATTATAAGCCATGTGTTGAAGGATGCTCAAGGTAAGAGATCCTTGTTTTTGAACATTGTTTTAATGTGGTTTGATGCTAAAAGATGCATAATGTTTATGGCTTTGTTAAATGCTTTAAAACAGTGGAATAATGTTGTTGATGATGCATATTGGCAAGTGATGGTTAAGGTCACAAAGGTGGTTAAAAGTCCTTGTGTGAGCCTTGTTTATTTAAGAACAACATGGTGGTTAAAAGTCCATGGTTGGTTCTTGGTTAAGATCACAAAGGTGGTTAAAAGTCCTTGTGTGAATCTTGTGAATTTTAAAAACAACATGGTGTTTAAAAGTCCATGGTTGGTTCTTGGTTAAGGTTACAAAGGTGGTTAAAATTCCTTGTGTAAGCCTTGTTATTTAAGAACATCAAGGTGTTTAAAAGTCCTTGGATGATTCTTGTTAAGGACACAAAGGTGTTTAAAAGTCCTTGTGTGGTCCTTGCCATGGTGTTTAAAAGTCCATGGGATAAGGACACAATGGTGTTTAAAAGTCCATGTGTGGTCCTTGGAAAGTGTAAGATCACAATGGTGTTTAAAAGTCCATGTGTGGATCTTATGTTGAATGTATCACTTGTTGCCAATATGACATGTTATGAACTTGAAGCATGAATTGCTTGTTTTTAAATGCTTATGAGCATGTACAAATGATGATTTGGTTTAAAGTTTATAAATGTGTTTTGTAAATGCATTATTGTGTGGTTTTAACGAGCATTCCTCACTAAGCTTTTGCTTACGCTCTCTCTTTTCTTAAACCAATAATGCAGAGCATTAAAGTGCATTGAGGGCAGCAAGGGGGACAAGAATCCAAGTGGTGAACAAAGCTCATGTATGGTGAAGGTTTCTTAAACACTATTAGCTTTTGGCATTTGGCAATGGGGAACCTATGTTGATGTTTTGGGAGATGTTTTGGACTCCCTAAGTTGGATTTATGTTGTTAATAATGTTGGAGCTTGTAATTGGCCTTTGTATGGTGGTTTTGGTTTATTGGTGCTTGAATGGTTTTCTAGTAGGAAGCATGCCTATAGAATTGGGGATTTTCATAATTGATGCCATGTTGATGTTTGGATGATGCAATTATGTCCCTTGTATGTTGGATGACTTGCTGGTAAAGTTCGGTTGCATTTGGAGCATGTTTGATGGGTCAATTGTATGATAAACCAGCAATTTTTCTGCAATCTGGGCAACCTGTTTCGGAACAGGTGTTACCGTATCGGAACGGGGGCCTGAAATGGCCTGGGCGTTTCGAAACGAGAGGCACTGTTCCGAAACGGTTTGGCCTCTGCCAGACACTGTTTCGGTACCAGTTCCGGAACTGTCCCGCGTTTCGGAACGGGTCTTTCCTGTTCCGAAACACTCGACCGTTGGGCACTGAAATTGTTGGTTATATGTTCTGAAATGTTTGCATTTTGGTCCCGAAACTTGTTTATGCAATTGTATGGGTTTGAGATGTCCAATTGAGCTAAAATTTGACAGAGAAGCATGAAAGATGATTAATTCCAAGTTGGTAACTTTAAATTGGGTTAAGTCCTTAAAGTTTTCAGAATTTACATTTTGGTCCCTAAAGTTGTAATTTGTGCAATTGAGTCCCTGCTTGTTCTTTGATTGTTATGATCTCTGAGTATGATGTTCTTGTGAACATGATTAGGGTTAATGTGCATCTAGATATGTTTTAAAAAGAAAAAAAAGGGTCGTTAATCAAAGTTGACTTTCGGGTTGACTTTGGTTTTCCCCGTGTAATCTTCTTAATTCGGATCAACCGTCTAGGCCGGGTTAAGTGGGTTACATTTGGTGGTATCAGAGCTGAGTTCTCGAGTAATTGGGAATGGTTGTGTGGTTGATTTAAGCATGTATGCTTGTTGAGTAAAAGCATGTTGAGTGAATTGTAAATGTGATGCAATTGAGATGTATGCTGTGATGAAGCATGTTGTGGGTACCCATTGCCAAATCAAAGCTAATGTAATGATATTGTTTTTAAGTGAAAATGAGCTTGAGTACTTGGATTGCTTACCTTGCTGGGCCTGACTTTGTTTATTTGCATTGTGATTGCATTGTTAGAGTATGGCACCTCGTAGAGAGTTAAGGAGTAATGTGCGAGCTACGGCTCAAAATGAGAATGAGAATGAAGAGAATGTTGAAAGTGCGGTGGATTTACCTCCTCCACCTGGTGGTGGTGGTGCTGGGGGTGAAGGAGCTGGAGCTCCAGCTGCTGCTGGGGTCGCTGGACCTGAGGCTGGTCAGGGACAAGCTGTTCCTGACATGTCAGTGTTGATACAAGCTATTGCTGGTGCTTTTCAAGCAGCGGTAGATGGAGCTCAAGGAGCTGGGCATCAGGGATGTAACGCCCCGGTTTTGGGCTTAGAAGTCTTGGGCGTTGACCGGTCGGTCAAAGTGTTGTTCGAATCGTAAGTGGTTAAATTAGGAAAGCCTAGTTCGGGTTGCATTAAAAATATGGAAAAATGTTCTAAAATCATCTTTTAATATAATTAAGTGAACTGTGAAATCAATTTTGGAAAATGAGTTTTGGAAGGGTGACATTTTGGCTAGTGACCAAAATGTAATTTTCGCAAGTTTGGTGGCTGTTTTATAAAGGGTTGAAACTTTGAATCTTTAAGGAGCTATTTACCCAAAGGGAGTTTCTCCAGATTTTTCTAAGATATTTTGAGTTATAATTCTGATTTTAAAGATATCAAAAGGAGGGAAAAACTCATTTGGCTATTTTCTCAACTAACTTCTCTATTTTCTTTCTCTCTTTTTCTCTCAACCCAAACACTCCATTTCCAGAGATTTGATTCTGATTTTCTCACCTAAATTCCTCCTTTCAACTCTCATTTGATTCCTAATCATTGTATCTTCAAAACCTCTTCAATTGCTACTTGTTTCAACAAGGTTTTTGATTCCAAAAAGAGGAGAAACTCAAGTTTGGAGGTAAGAACGTCCTTCTCCTCTGAACTTCAAGTTCTTTACTGAAATTCCTAAGTTTTCAATCCTAAATTGATGTTTAATTAAAGGTTTTAAAGTGTTGAAATGGATCTTGGCTTATTATGCAAGATTTTGATGATTTTTGATGATTTTCGTTAGATCTGAGTAATCTGTGATTTGAGAGGTGTTTTTGATGTTAAATGATCTCTAAATTGATAAGGAATTGAGTTTTGATTGATGCAATCCCGGATAGGTTGGGTTTCCTAAGTTTAGCTTGTGTTTCAAGGTAGTTTTTGTGGTGATCTTGTGGATCTGATGTTGCTGGAGGTATAAGGATGTTGTTAGTTTGGTTTTAGATGTTATATGATGTTAATGGAAGTGAGGTTTTGCTGGTTTATGGCTGGGCTTTGTTTAGAGGTGTTTTGGATGCATTTTCGGTTGTGTTTGGTGGCCGAAAATGGAGGTTGGATGAGAGCAGCGAGTTTAGGTGCTTTCATTGAAGCAATTAATGCATGATGATGCATTAATCCTCTGCTTTGATGTGTTGAAACAGGGGAGGCATCCTTGGATCCAAGAGTTGTTGATCCGGAGGCTTGATTTGGTGCTTTGGCTTGAAGCAAAGTGGAAATCGGTGAGTGAAAATGGTTTTCGGCTTTGAAACCAAGGTTTTGGGGGCTTAGTCTAAGTCTAAACAACTTTGCTAAGCTCAAGTGTAAGTTTTCGGATTTTCTCTCTAGTGGTGGCCATGATTTTGTTGTGATGCAAAATGGTGAAATGCATGTTTTAATTATTGTTTTGAAAGCATGTTTTAGCATGGTATTTGCTGACGTTTTAAGCCATATGTTGAAGGTAACTCTAGGTAGGAGTTCCTTGATTTTATACATTGAAATAATGTGGTTTGATGCTTTGAAATGCATGTTGTAAATGGCTTGGTTTAATGCTTTAAAACAGTGGATTAATTGATGAAAAAGATGTATATTGGCAAGTGATGTTTTGAAAATGTTAAGGTCACTAAGGTGGTTAAAAGTCCTTGAGTGAGCCTTGTTACTTAAGAACATCAAGGTGGTTAAAAGTCCTTGGATGGTTCTTGTTGCGGACACTAAGGTGGTTAAAAGTCCTTAGGTGATCCTTTCCATGGTGTTTAAAAGTCCATGGGGCCAAGGTGTTTAAAAGTCCTTGGGGCCAAGGTGTTTAAAAGTCCTTGGGGTGATTCAAGCATTGGACACAAAGGTGGTTAAAAGTCCTTGTGTGGTCCTCATTCATGGTGTTTAAAAGTCCATGGCCAAGGTGTTTAAAAGTCCTTGGGGCCAAGGTGTTTAAAAGTCCTTGGGAAAGTTGTTGAACTTGTTTTAATAAATGAAATGTATCACTTGAGCCAATATGACATGTTAAGAATATTGTGAAGCATGAGATGCTTGTTTTAATGATTATGTTGAAGCATGAGATTGCTTGTTTTAAAGTATGCTTTTGAGCATGTGCAAAGGTTGATTATAAGCATGTTTTGTAAATGTTTTTAATTGCATTATTGAATGGTTTTTAAAGAGCACTCCTCACTAAGCTTTTGCTTAAGCTCTCTCGTTTTCTTAATTCAATAATGCAGAGCACTAGAGTATCTTGAAGGGCAGCAAGAAGGGCAAGAGTACAAGTACAAGTAGAGCTCAATGTATGGAAGGTTTTTGTTAAACATTTTAGCTTTTGGATGATTTGGCAATGGGGGACCAATGTGTATGTTTTGGGAGGTGTTTGGAACTCCCTAAGTATGTTGAATGTTGATTTGAATGCTGGTTTTTGATTGGATCCTTATATGCTTGTTTTTAAAGTTAATGCTTGAATAGCTAGCTTGTGTAGGAAGCATGCCTATAGAATTGGGGCTTTTTGCATGTGATGTTGTTTTGATGAATTGATGATGCAAATATGTCCTATATATGTTGAATTGCATGCTGGTAAAGTTTGGTAGCATTTGGAGCATGTTTGAGTGATCAATTGCATGTTTTGGTATGCTAGATTGCTGAATTTTCTGCAGGCGTTTCGGAACAGTGTGCACCGTTTCGGAACGGGTGCCTGGAATGAACCCAGGGGTCCGAAACGGTATGCACCGTTTCGAAACGGTTTGGTCTCTGCCAGACCCCCGTTGCGGAACTGGTATCGGAACGGCCCGTGTTTCGGAACAGGGTCAACCTGTTTCGGAACGGTCGACCGTTGGGGGCTGACATGGGCAGTTATATGTTTTGAAATGTTTGCGTTTTGGTCCTGAATCTTGTTTGTGCAATTGTATGAATTTGAGAAGTCCTTTTGAGCTGAAATTTCACAGAGAAGCATGAAACCTGACTACTTTCAAGTTGGTCAGATTAATTTGGGTTAAGTCCTTTAATTTATCAGAAATTACAATTTGGTCCCTAAAGTTGTAATTTGTTCAATTGGGTCCCTGTTTGATCTCTGATGTTTGTGATCTTTGAGTATGTTGTTTGTGTGATCACAATTAGGGTTAATGTGCATCTAGATAAGATTAAAAAGAAAAAAAAGGGTCGTTAATCAAGGTTGACTTTCGGGTTGACTTTGGTTTTCCCCGTGTGACTTTCTTAATTCGGGTCAACCGTCTAGGCCGGGTTAAGGGGGTTACATTTGGTGGTATCAGAGCTAAGTTCTCGAGTAAGTGGGAATGTTTGTATGCATGATTGAAGTATGTATGCCTTGTATGCTTGTTGTATGAAAGCATGTTCAGTGGCTTGAGTTGTTGATGCTTTTG
Source organism: Hibiscus tridactylites (assembly GCA_958450335.1). Lineage (NCBI taxonomy): Eukaryota > Viridiplantae > Streptophyta > Magnoliopsida > Malvales > Malvaceae > Hibiscus > Hibiscus tridactylites. Next base: position 21,848,304 of record OY288282.1, read on the forward strand.
CGATGTATGCTGTGATGATGCATGATGAGGGTACCCATTGCCAAACAAAAGCTAAAGAAATGATGTTGATTTTGAAAGAAATTGAGCTTGAATACTTGGAATTGCTTACCTTGCTGGTCCTGACTATGTTTTATTTGTATTGTTATGCATGGTAAAAGTATGGCACCACGTAGAGAGTTAAGGAGTAGCGTGAGAGCTACGACCCCGGATGGGAATGATGAGAATGCGGGTAGTGCTGTGTTACCTCCTCCTCCGCCTGGTGGTGGTGGTGCTGAGGGAGGGAGAGCTGGAGCTGAAGCAGCTGGTGCTAGAGCTGCAGGACCTGAGGTTGGTCAGGGGCAAGCTATGCCTGATATGACGTTGCTGGTACAAGCTATTGCGGGTGCTTTTCAAGCAGCAGTAGCTGGAGCTCAAGGAGCTGGGCATCAGGGAGATGCTGGAGCTAGACTACCCTTAGAGCGTTTGCGCAGTCTTGGTGGGACTGAGTTTAGGGGTATGTCTGCTGAGAGATCGGAAGCTTGGCTAGAGAGTACCAAGCGTATCTTGGGGCAGATGAGCTGCACTGATGTGCAAAAGTTGGGATGTGTTGTGTCTTTGCTGCAGAGCGATGCTTATACGTGGTGGACGACCACAACCTCTGGGATGGCTGAAGCTGACATCACTTGGACATTCTTTCAGAATGCGTTCAAGAGGAGATATCTGGGAGTGAGATATCTGGATGAGAAAAAGCGTGAATTCATGACTCTGACCCAAGGGAGCATGAGTGTGGCTGAGTATGAGGTGCAGTTTGTGCGACTCAGTCAGTATGCACCGGAGCTGATTCCTGATGAGCGGGAGAGGTGCGAGAGGTTTCGTTATGGTCTCATAACGGAGGTAAAGATGTATGTGCTGGCCACTGAGTATGATGATTTTGATGTGTTAGTGGGCCGAGCAAAGGACATTGAGATGAATTTGAGTTTGTCTGCGAAAGGTGCTGGAGCAAGTTCTGGGAAGAGAGCTGCTGAGTATAGTTCCGGAGGTGGACGGAACAAGAGGGGACGTGATCAGAGGTTTCAGTCCTCAGCTAAGAGAGGTGAAGGTGCACCTGCTAGGGGTGGCAATGCTAGAGCTGACCCTAGTGCTTGTTGGATCTGTGGTTCGCGTGGTCACTTGAAGCGTGACTGTCCTCGTGCTGTGAGGGAGGTGCAAGCTCCTGTTGCGGCAGCTGGTTATGAATGCTGGAATTGTGGTTCTGCTGACCACTTGAGGCGAGATTGTCCGAGGATGGCTGGTGGTCAAGAGTGTGCTCCTATTGTTGCTGCACCGCAGAGAGGTCGTGGGCGCGGCCGTGGTAATTTCCAGGGGCGGGAGGAAGGTGGTCGTGGAGTAGCCCATGTTATGGCTATTCAGCCTGAGGGTGGAGGCCAGGCGAGAGTGTATGCTCAGCGCGAGGGAAGGAATGATGCAGATGTGATTGCAGGTACCTTTACTTTGCAATCCTTGTCATTGCTTTCTTTGATTGATTCTGGATCTACGCATTCATACATTTTGCGTGAGCATGCTGAATTGCTTGGTTTGCCTGTTGAGTCTTTGGATGTTGGTGTTCGTGTCACTAGTTCTTTTGGTGAAACTGTTGTGACACGAAGGCTTTATAGAAGGTGTCCTTTGGTTGTTCAAGAGCATGACTTTCATGTTGATCTTATGGAGTTGCCCTTTTATGGTTTTGATGTTATCCTTGGTATGGATTGGCTTGCTGAGCATCGTGCTGTTGTGGATTGTGAGAATAAGCGGGTTTCGCTTAAGCTTGCGGATGATTATGAAGTGGTGGTGGTTGGTGAGAATGTGAAGTTTCTTGCCAATGTTGTTTCTACCTTGGAGGCGAGCAGGATGCTGAGGCAGGGTTGTGAAGCTTATCTAGCTTTTGTGATGAATCCTTGTTCGAAGGAGTTGAGGGTGCAAGATATCAGGGTTGTGAAGGAGTTTCCTGGTGTTTTTCCTGAGGAGTTGCCTGGTTTACCTCCTAATTGCGAGGTGGAGTTTGGAATTGAGCTGTATGAGAATACAACTCCTGTGTCCATTACTCCCTATAGAATGGCACCTAAGGAGCTGAAGGAGCTGAAGACGCAGTTGCAAGAGCTGCTTGATCGTGGTTTCATCCGGCCGAGTGTGTCGCCTTGGGGAGCGCCTGTCTTGTTTGTGAAGAAGAAAGATGGCACTATGAGGATGTGCATTGATTACCGTCAGCTGAACAAGTTGACTATCAAGAATCGGTATCCTTTGCCGAGGATTGACGATCTCTTTGATCAATTTTGGGGAGCTGCTGTGTTCTCTAAGATTGACTTGAGGTCAGGGTATTATCAGTTGAAGGTGAAGGATGTGGATGTGCCTAAGACAGCTTTTAGGACAAGGTATGGGCATTATGAGTTCCTTGTGATGCCGTTTGGTTTGACAAATGCTCCTGCTGCTTTAATGGACATGATGAATCGTGTGTTTCATGAATACCTGGACAAGTTCGTTGTGGTGTTCATTGATGATATCCTCGTGTACTCGCGTACTGAGGAAGAGCATGAAGAGCATTTGAGGATTGTGCTGCAAGCTTTGTTGGAGAATCAGCTTTATGCTAAGCTGAGCAAGTGTGAGTTTTGGCTTAGGGAGGTGGTGTTTCTTGGGCATGTGGTCTCAGCTGAGGGGATTCCTGTTGATCCTCAGAAGATTGAAGCGGTGATGAACTGGAAAGTTCCTAAGTCTGTTCATGAGGTCCGTAGTTTCCTTGGTTTGGCAGGATACTACCGAAGGTTTGTGGATGGTTTTTCCAAGAGGCTGCTCCTTTGACGAAGCTGTTGCAGAAAGATGTTAAGTATGAGTGGACAGAAGCGAGACAGCAGGCTTTTGAGAAGCTGAAGATGGCTTTGACGCAAGCTCCTATCTTGATTCAGCCTGAATCAGGGAAAGAGTTTGTGGTCTACAGTGATGCATCCTATGTTGGTTTGGGGTGTGTGCTGATGCAAGAGGGTAAGGTTGTGGCTTATGCGTCGCGGCAGTTGAAGGTGCATGAGCGCAATTATCCTACGCATGATATTGAGCTGGCTGCAGTGGTTTTTGCTCTGAAGATCTGGAGGCATTATCTGTATGGTGAGAAGTGTACGGTGTACACGGATCACAAGAGTTTGAGGTATCTGATGTCTCAGAAGGAGTTGAATCTTAGGCAGCGGCGTTGGTTGGAGTTGCTAAAGGATTATGATCTGACGATAGAGTATCATCCTGGAAAGGCTAATGTTGTTGCGGATGCTTTGAGTAGGAAGGTAGCTGTTGAGCTGAGAGCTATGTTTGCTAGCTTGAGTATATCGCGGGATGGCGGTCTTGTTGCTGAGTTGCAGGTGAAACCATCGTTGGTTCAGTTGATCAAGGATAAGCAGTTGCTGGATGATTCCTTGGTATCTCATGTTCAGGATATCGCGGAGGGTAGACCTTCGGATTTCTGCTTTAATGAGGATGGAGTGTTGTGTTTTGGGAGTCGAATAGTAGTGCCTGCTGATGTTGAGTTGAGGCGTGCTATTCTGACTGAAGGTCATAGTAGTCCTTTTGCTATGCACCCTGGTAGTACTAAGATGTATCGTGATCTTCGTGATGAGTACTATTGGGTGGGTTTGAAGAAGGATGTTGCAGAGTTTGTGAGCAAGTGTTTGGTGTGTCAGCGAGTTAAGGCTGAACATCAGGTTCCTTCTGGTTTGTTGCAACCGTTGAAAATCCCTGAATGGAAGTGGGAGAGGGTTACCATGGATTTTGTATCTGGTTTACCTTTGTCTCCATCAAAGAAGAATTCTGTTTGGGTGATTGTGGATCGCCTGACGAAGTGTGCACATTTCTTGCCTGTGCATACTACGTTTTCTTTGGATAAGCTGGCAGAGCTGTACATTGCTGAGATTGTGAGGCTGCATGGTGTGCCTAAGTCGATTGTGTCGGATAGGGATCCGAGGTTCACATCGCGTTTCTGGCAGTGTTTGCATCAAGCTTTGGGTACGAGGTTGCATTTCAGTACATCCTATCATCCTCAGTCGGATGGTCAGTCTGAGCGAGTTATTCAGATCTTGGAGGATATGTTGAGATGCTGCGTGATAGAGTTCCAAGGTTCTTGGGAGAAGCATCTGCCTTTGGTTGAGTTCGCTTATAACAATAGTTATCAGGCGAGTATACAGATGGCACCTTATGAGGCTCTGTATGGGAGGAAGTGTAGGACTCCTCTTTGTTGGGCTGAAACTGGTCAAAAGTTGGTTTCGATGCCGGCTTTGTTGAAAGGGACCACCGAGAAGGTGAAGCTCATTTGTGAGCGGTTGAAGGCTGCTTCTGACCGGCAGAAATCTTACGCGGATTTGAAGCGTAAGGAGATAGAGTATGCGGTGGGTGACCGTGTGTTCTTGAAGGTTTCGCCTTGGAAGAAGGTGATGAGGTTTGGTCGGAAGGGTAAGTTGAGCCCTAGATACATTGGACCGTATGAGGTTGTTGAGCGTGTGGGTCCTGTTGCGTATCGGTTGAGGTTACCTCAGGAGCTGGAGAAGATTCATGATGTGTTCCATGTTTCTATGCTCCGGAAGTATAGATCTGATCCTTCGCATGTGATGCCTGTGGAGGAAGTGGAATTGAATCCGGATTTGACCTATGATGAGGAACCGGTGAAGACTCTGGATTCAGATAGAAAGGTTCTTCGTGGCAAGACCATTGAGTTGGTGAAGGTGCTGTGGAAGCATCGCGGTGTTGAGGAAGCCACGTGGGAGCGGAAGGAAGACATGCTGAAGCACTTTCCTTATCTCTTTCCTTCAGGTAAATTTCGAGGACGAAATTTCTTAAGGGGGGGAGAGTTGTAACGCCCCGGTTTTGGGCTTAGAAGTCTTGGGCATTGACCGGTCGGTCAAAGTGTTGTTCGAATCGTAAGTGGTTAAATTAGGAAAGCCTAGTTCGGGTTGCATTAAAAATATGGAAAAATGTTCTAAAATCATCTTTTAATATAATTAAGTGAACTGTGAAATCAATTTTGGAAAATGAGTTTTGGAAGGGTGACATTTTGGCTAGTGACCAAAATGTAATTTTCGCAAGTTTGGTGGCTGTTTTATAAAGGGTTGAAACTTTGAATCTTTAAGGAGCTATTTACCCAAAGGGAGTTTCTCCAGATTTTTCTAAGATATTTTGAGTTATAATTCTGATTTTAAAGATATCAAAAGGAGGGAAAAACTCATTTGGCTATTTTCTCAACTAACTTCTCTATTTTCTTTCTCTCTTTTTCTCTCAACCCAAACACTCCATTTCCAGAGATTTGATTCTGATTTTCTCACCTAAATTCCTCCTTTCAACTCTCATTTGATTCCTAATCATTGTATCTTCAAAACCTCTTCAATTGCTACTTGTTTCAACAAGGTTTTTGATTCCAAAAAGAGGAGAAACTCAAGTTTGGAGGTAAGAACGTCCTTCTCCTCTGAACTTCAAGTTCTTTACTGAAATTCCTAAGTTTTCAATCCTAAATTGATGTTTAATTAAAGGTTTTAAAGTGTTGAAATGGATCTTGGCTTATTATGCAAGATTTTGATGATTTTTGATGATTTTCGTTAGATCTGAGTAATCTGTGATTTGAGAGGTGTTTTTGATGTTAAATGATCTCTAAATTGATAAGGAATTGAGTTTTGATTGATGCAATCCCGGATAGGTTGGGTTTCCTAAGTTTAGCTTGTGTTTCAAGGTAGTTTTTGTGGTGATCTTGTGGATCTGATGTTGCTGGAGGTATAAGGATGTTGTTAGTTTGTTTTTAGATGTTATATGATGTTAATGGAAGTGAGGTTTTGCTGGTTTATGGTTGGGCTTTGTTTAGAGGTGTTTTGGATGCATTTTCGGTTGTGTTTGGTGGCCGAAAATGGAGGTTGGATGAGAGCAGCGAGTTTAGGTGCTTTCATTGAAGCAATTAATGCATGATGATGCATTAATCCTCTGCTTTGATGTGTTGAAACAGGGGAGGCATCCTTGGATCCAAGAGTTGTTGATCCGGAGGCTTGATTTGGTGCTTTGTCTTGAAGCAAAGTGGAAATCGGTGAGTGAAAATGGTTTTCGGCTTTGAAACCAAGGTTTTGGGGGCTTAGTCTAAGTCTAAACAACTTTGCTAAGCTCAAGTGTAAGTTTTCGGATTTTCTCTCTAGTGGTGGCCATGATTTTGTTGTGATGCAAAATGGTGAAATGCATGTTTTAATTATTGTTTTGAAAGCATGTTTTAGCATGGTATTTGCTGACGTTTTAAGCCATATGTTGAAGGTAACTCTAGGTAGGAGTTCCTTGATTTTATACATTGAAATAATGTGGTTTGATGCTTTGAAATGCATGTTGTAAATGGCTTGGTTTAATGCTTTAAAACAGTGGATTAATTGATGAAAAAGATGTATATTGGCAAGTGATGTTTTGAAAATGTTAAGGTCACTAAGGTGGTTAAAAGTCCTTGAGTGAGCCTTGTTACTTAAGAACATCAAGGTGGTTAAAAGTCCTTGGATGGTTCTTGTTGCGGACACTAAGGTGGTTAAAAGTCCTTAGGTGATCCTTTCCATGGTGTTTAAAAGTCCATGGGGCCAAGGTGTTTAAAAGTCCTTGGGGCCAAGGTGTTTAAAAGTCCTTGGGGTGATTCAAGCATTGGACACAAAGGTGGTTAAAAGTCCTTGTGTGGTCCTCATTCATGGTGTTTAAAAGTCCATGGCCAAGGTGTTTAAAAGTCCTTGGGGCCAAGGTGTTTAAAAGTCCTTGGGAAAGTTGTTGAACTTGTTTTAATAAATGAAATGTATCACTTGAGCCAATATGACATGTTAAGAATATTGTGAAGCATGAGATGCTTGTTTTAATGATTATGTTGAAGCATGAGATTGCTTGTTTTAAAGTATGCTTTTGAGCATGTGCAAAGGTTGATTATAAGCATGTTTTGTAAATGTTTTTAATTGCATTATTGAATGGTTTTTAAAGAGCACTCCTCACTAAGCTTTTGCTTAAGCTCTCTCGTTTTCTTAATTCAATAATGCAGAGCACTAGAGTATCTTGAAGGGCAGCAAGAAGGGCAAGAGTACAAGTACAAGTAGAGCTCAATGTATGGAAGGTTTTTGTTAAACATTTTAGCTTTTGGATGATTTGGCAATGGGGGACCAATGTGTATGTTTTGGGAGGTGTTTGGAACTCCCTAAGTATGTTGAATGTTGATTTGAATGCTGGTTTTTGGATTGGAACCTTATATGCTTGTTTTTAAAGTTAATGCTTGAATAGCTAGCTTGTGTAGGAAGCATGCCTATAGAATTGGGGCTTTCTGCATGTGATGTTGTTTTGATGAATTGATGATGCAAATATGTCCTATATATGTTGAATTGCATGCTGGTAAAGTTTGGTAGCATTTGGAGCATGTTTGAGTGATCAATTGCATGTTTTGGTATGCTAGATTGCTGAATTTTCTGCAAGCGTTTCGGAGCAGTGTGCACCGTTTCGGAACGGGTGCCTGGAATGAACCCAGGGGTCCGAAACGGTATGCACCGTTTCGAAACGGTTTGGTCTCTGCCAGACCCCCGTTGCGGAACTGGTATCGGAACGGCCCGTGTTTCGGAACAGGGTCAACCTGTTTCGGAACGGTCGACCGTTGGGGGCTGACATGGGCAGTTATATGTTTTGAAATGTTTGCGTTTTGGTCCTGAATCTTGTTTGTGCAATTGTATGAGTTTGAGAAGTCCTTTTGAGCTGAAATTTCACAGAGAAGCATGAAACCTGACTACTTTCAAGTTGGTAAGATTAATTTGGGTTAAGTCCTTTAATTTATCAGAAATTACAATTTGGTCCCTAAAGTTGTAATTTGTTCAATTGGGTCCCTGTTTGACCTCTGATGTTTGTGATCTTTGAGTATGTTGTTTGTGTGATCACAATTAGGGTTAATGTGCATCTAGATAAGATTAAAAAGAAAAAAAAGGGGTCGTTAATCAAGGTTGACTTTCGGGTTGACTTTGGTTTTCCCCGTGTGACTTTCTTAATTCGGGTCAACCGTCTAGGCCGGGTTAAGGGGGTTACATTTGGTGGTATCAGAGCTGAGTTCTCGAGTAAGTGGGAATGTTTGTATGCATGATTGAAGTATGTATGCCTTGTATGCTTGTTGTATGAAAGCATGTTCAGTGGCTTGAGTTGTTGATGCTTTTGCGATGTATGCTGTGATGATGCATGATGAGGGTACCCATTGCCAAACAAAAGCTAAAGAAATGATGTTGATTTTGAAAGAAATTGAGCTTGAATACTTGGAATTGCTTACCTTGCTGGTCCTGACTATGTTTTATTTGTATTGTTATGCATGGTAAAAGTATGGCACCACGTAGAGAGTTAAGGAGTAGCGTGAGAGCTACGACCCCGGATGGGAATGATGAGAATGCGGGTAGTGCTGTGTTACCTCCTCCTCCGCCTGGTGGTGGTGGTGCTGAGGGAGGGAGAGCTGGAGCTGAAGCAGCTGGTGCTAGAGCTGCAGGACCTGAGGTTGGTCAGGGGCAAGCTATGCCTGATATGACGTTGCTGGTACAAGCTATTGCGGGTGCTTTTCAAGCAGCAGTAGCTGGAGCTCAAGGAGCTGGGCATCAGGGAGATGCTGGAGCTAGACTACCCTTAGAGCGTTTGCGCAGTCTTGGTGGGACTGAGTTTAGGGGTATGTCTGCTGAGAGATCGGAAGCTTGGCTAGAGAGTACCAAGCGTATCTTGGGGCAGATGAGCTGCACTGATGTGCAAAAGTTGGGATGTGTTGTGTCTTTGCTGCAGAGCGATGCTTATACGTGGTGGACGACCACAACCTCTGGGATGGCTGAAGCTGACATCACTTGGACATTCTTTCAGAATGCGTTCAAGAGGAGATATCTGGGAGTGAGATATCTGGGTGAGAAAAAGCGTGAATTCATGACTCTGACCCAAGGGAGCATGAGTGTGGCTGAGTATGAGGTGCAGTTTGTGCGACTCAGTCAGTATGCACCGGAGCTGATTCCTGATGAGCGGGAGAGGTGCGAGAGGTTTCGTTATGGTCTCATAACGGAGGTAAAGATGTATGTGCTGGCCACTGAGTATGATGATTTTGATGTGTTAGTGGGCCGAGCAAAGGACATTGAGATGAATTTGAGTTTGTCTGCGAAAGGTGCTGGAGCAAGTTCTGGGAAGAGAGCTGCTGAGTATAGTTCCGGAGGTGGACGGAACAAGAGGGGACGTGATCAGAGGTTTCAGTCCTCAGCTAAGAGAGGTGAAGGTGCACCTGCTAGGGGTGGCAATGCTAGAGCTGACCCTAGTGCTTGTTGGATCTGTGGTTCGCGTGGTCACTTGAAGCGTGACTGTCCTCGTGCTGTGAGGGAGGTGCAAGCTCCTGTTGCGGCAGCTGGTTATGAATGCTGGAATTGTGGTTCTGCTGACCACTTGAGGCGAGATTGTCCGAGGATGGCTGGTGGTCAAGAGTGTGCTCCTATTGTTGCTGCACCGCAGAGAGGTCGTGGGCGCGGCCGTGGTAATTTCCAGGGGCGGGAGGGACTGAGTTTAGGGGTATGTTAGCTGAAGGTTCTGAGGCTTGGTTGGAAAGTACCAAGAGAATCATGGGTCAGATGAGTTGCACTGATGTGCAGAAGCTGGGCTGTGTAGTATCATTGTTGCAAGATGATGCTTACACTTGGTGGACTACCTCTATCGCTGGGATGGCGGATGCTGATGTAACTTGGACATTCTTTCAGAATGCGTTCAAGAGAAGGTATCTAGGTGTGAGGTACCTAGATGAAAAGAAGAGGGAGTTCATGTCTCTTACCCAGGGGAGCATGTCTGTGGCTGAGTATGAAGTACAGTTTGTTCGACTCAGTCAATATGCACCTGAGCTTGTTCCAGATGAGCGGGAAAGGTGTGAAAGGTTCCGTTATGGTTTAGTGACGGATGTAAAGATGTATGTGCTGGCTACCGAGTATAATGATTTCGATGTGCTGGTTGGCCGAGCAAAGGACATTGAGATGAACTTGGGTTTATCTGCTAGGAGTGCTGGGTCAAGTGCTGGTAAGCGAGCAGCTGAATATAGTTCCGGTGGTGGATGGAACAAGAGGGGACGTGATCAGAAGTATCAGTCCTCAGCTAAGCGAGGTGGTGGTGCGCCTGCTCGGGGAGGCAATGCTAGAGTTGATCCGAGTGCATGTTGGACATGTGGTTCGCGTGGCCATATGAAACGTTATTGTCCTCGAGCTGTGAGGGAGGTGCAGGCTCCTGTTGTGGCAGCTGGTAATGCGTGCTGGAACTGTGGATCTACGGATCACATGAGGAGAGAGTGTCCTATGTTGGCTGGTGGCCAAGTGCGTGCTCCTGTTGTTGCTGCACTACCGAGAGGTCGTGGGCGCGGCCGTGGTAACTTTCAGCGGAGAGAGGAAGGTGGTCGGGGAGTGGCCCATGTTGTGGATATTCAGCCTGAGGGTTGTGGCCAAGCCAGGGTGTATGCTCAGCGGGAGGGAAGGAATGACGCGGATGTGATCGCAGGTACCTTTACTTTGTAATCCTTGTCATTACTTTCCTTGATTGATTCTGGATCTACGCACTCATACATATTGCGTGAGCATGCTGAATTGCTTGGTTTGCCTGTTGAGTCTTTGGATGTTGGTGTGCGTGTCACAAGTTCTTTTGGTGAGACTGTTGTGACTCGGAAGCTTTATAGAAGATGTCCTTTGGTTGTTCAAGATCATGTTTTTCATGTTGACCTTATGGAGTTGCCTTTCTATGGTTTTGATGTAATCCTTGGTATGGATTGGCTGGCTGAGCATCGTGCTGTAGTGGATTGTGAGAATAAGCGAGTTTCGTTGAAGCTTGCGGATGATTATGAGGTTGTTGTGGTTGGTGAGAATGTGAAGTTTCTTGCCAATGTGGTGTCTACATTGGAGGCGAGCAGGATGCTGAGGCAAGGTTGTGAAGCTTACCTAGCTTTTGTAATGAATCCTAGCTCTAAGGAGTTGCGTGTGCAAGATATCAGGATTGTGAAGGAGTTTCCTGGTGTGTTTCCTGAGGAGTTGCCTGGATTACCTCCTAATCGCGAGGTGGAGTTTGGGATTGAGCTGTATGAGAATACAACTCCTGTGTCCATTACCCCTTATAGAATGGCACTTAAAGAGTTGAAGGAGCTGAAGACGCAATTGTAAGAGTTGCTTGATCGTGGTTTCATTCGGCCGAGTGTGTCACCTTGGGGTGCACCGGTCTTGTTTGTGAAGAAGAAGGATGGCACTATGAGAATGTGCATTGATTATCGTCAGCTGAACAAGTTAACTATCAAGAATCGGTATCCTTTGCCGAGAATTGATGATCTCTTTGATCAATTTCGGGGAGCAGCTGTGTTCTCTATGATTGACTTGAGGTCAGGGTATTACCAGTTGAAGGTAAAGGATGTGGATGTGCCTAAGACAGCTTTCAGGACAAGGTATGGGCATTATGAGTTCCTTGTGATGCCGTTTGGTTTGACAAATGCTCCTGGAGCTTTCATGGACATGATGAATCGTGTATTTCATGAATACCTGGACAAGTTTGTTGTGGTGTTCATTGATGATATCCTCGTGTACTCGCGTACTGAGGAGGAGCATGAAGAGCATTTAAGGATTGTGTTGCAAGCTTTGTTGGAGAATCAGCTTTATGCCAAGCTGAGCAAGTGTGAATTCTGGTTAAGTGAAGTGGTGTTTCTTGGGCATGTGGTTTCTGCCAAGAGGATTCGAGTTGATCCTCAGAAGATTGAGGCGGTGATGAATTGGAAGGTTCCTAAGTCTGTTCATGAGGTTCGTAGTTTCCTTGGTTTGGTGGGATACTACCGGAGGTTTGTGGATGGGTTTTCTAAGATTGCTGCACAATTGACGAAGTTGTTGCAAAAGGATGTTAAGTATGAGTGGACGGAAGCGAGACATCAGGCTTTTGAGAAGCTTAAGGCAGCTTTGACGCAAGCTCCTATCTTGGTTCAACCTGAATCAGGGAAAGATTTTGTGGTGTATAGTGATGCGTCCTATGTTGGTTTGGGATGTGTGTTGATGCAAGAGGGTAAGGTGGTGGCTTATGCATCTCGGCAGTTGAAGGTGCATGAGCGCAATTATCCTACGCATGACATTGAGTTGGCTGCGGTGGTTTTTGCTTTGAAGATCTGGAGACATTACCTGTATGGTGAGAAGTGTACTGTGTACACGGATCACAAGAGTTTGAAGTATCTGATGTCTCAGAAGGAGTTGAATCTTAGGCAGCGACGTTGGGTTGAGTTGCTCAAGGATTATGATTTGACGATTGAGTATCACCCTGGAAAAGCTAATGTTGTAGCGGATGCCTTGAGTAGGAAGGTAGCTGTTGAGCTGAGGGCTATGTTTGCCAGTTTGAGTATCTCGCGCGATGGTGGTCTTGTGGCTGAGTTGCAAGTGAAACCATCTTTGGTTCAGTTGATCAAGGAAAAGCAGTTGCTGGATGATTCCTTGGTGCCGCATGTTCAGGATATCGCAGAGGGTAGGCCTTCAGATTTCTGCTTTAATGATGATGGAGTGTTGTGTTTTGGGAGTCGGATAGTAGTGCCCAATGATGCTGAGTTGAGGCTTGCTATTCTGACTGAAGGTCATAGTAGTCCTTTTGCTATGCACCCTGGTAGTACTAAGATGTATCGTGACCTTCGTGATGAGTACTATTGGGTGGGTTTGAAGAAAGATGTTGCCGAGTTTGTGAGCAAGTGCATGGTGTGTCAGCGAGTTAAGGCTGAGCATCAGGTTCCTTCAGAGTTGTTGCAATCGTTGAGAATCCCTGAATGGAAGTAGGAAAGGATTACCATGGATTTTGTATCTGGTTTACCTTTGTCACCATCGAAGAAGAATTCGGTGTGGGTGATTGTGGATCGCCTGACGAAGTGTGCGCATTTCTTGCCTGTGCATACTACGTTTTCTTTGGATAAGCTTGCGGAGCTGTACATTGCTGAGATTGTGCGGCTGCATGGTGTGCCTAAGTCGATTGTGTCGGATAGGGATCCGAGGTTTACATCGCGTTTCTGGCAGTGTTTGCATCAAGCTTTGGGTACACGGTTAAATTTCAGTACATCTTATCATCCTCAGTCGGATGGTCAGTCCGAGCGTGTTATCCAGATTTTGGAGGATATGTTGAGGTGCTGCGTAATTGAGTTTCAGGGCTCTTGGGAGAAACATTTGCCTTTGGTGGAGTTTGCTTATAACAATAGCTATCAAGCAAGTATTCAAATGGCACCTTATGAAGCTTTGTACGGGAGGAAGTGTAGGACTCCTCTTTGTTGGGCTGAAACAGGTCAGAAGTTGGTTTCGATGCCGGCTTTGTTGAAAGGAACCACCGAGAAGGTGAATCTTATTTGTGAGCGTTTGAAGGCAGCTTCTGATCGGCAAAAGTCTTACGCGGATTTGAAGCGTAAGGAAATTGAGTATTGTGTTTTTTGAAGGTTTCACCTTGGAAAAAGGTGACGAGGTTTGGCCGTAAGGGTAAGTTGAGCCCTAGGTACATTGGACCATACGAGGTGATTGAGCGTGTGGGTCTTATTGCGTACAAGTTGAGGTTACCTCAAGAGTTGGAGAAGATTCATGATGTGTTTCATGTTTCTATGCTCCGGAAGTATAGATCTGATCCTTCGCATGTAATGCCTGTGGAAGAAGTGGAATTGAATCCGGATTTGACCTATGATGAGGAACCAGTGAAGGTTCTGGATTCAGATAGCAAGGTTCTTCGTGGCAAGACCATTGCGTTGGTAAAGGTGTTGTGGAAGCACCGTGGTGTTGAGGAAGCCACGTGGGAGCGGAAGGATGACATGCTGAAGCAGTTTCCGTACCTCTTTCCTTCAGGTAAATTTCGAGGACGAAATTTCTTAAGGGGGGAGAGTTGTAACGCCCCGGTTTTGGGCTTATAAGTTTTGGGTTTGGACCGGTTCGGTCAAAGTGCGGTTCGAATATAAAAAGGTAAAATTAGGAAAAGCCTAGTTCGGGTTGCATTAAAAATATGGAAAAATGTCTTAAAATCCTCTTTTATTATATATAAGAGTGTGGTGAAATCAATTTTACAAAATGAGGTTTGGAAGGGTGACATTTTGGTTAGTGACCAAAATGTAATTTTCGAAAACTGTGAGACTATTTTAAAAAGGATTGAAACTTTGAATCTTTAAGGAGCTATTTACCCAATGGGAGTTTCTCCAGATTTTTCTAAAATATTAAATGAGTAATTAATGGTTTTTAAATAAAACTAAAAATGAGGGAAGATATTTTGGTATTTCCAACTAACTTTTCCTAAATTCTATTTTCATTTTCTCTCATCTTTTCTCTCAAACCAAACATATTTCTCCAGAGCTTTTCCCTCTGATTTTGTCACCTAAATAACTCATTTCAATTCTCTTTTGATCTTCAATCATCTCTTCAACAAAACCTTTGCATTTGCTAAGTGGATTTTCAAGAATTTGGTTCCAAAAAGGGAGAAAACTCAAGTTTGGAGGTAAGAACGTCCTTCTCCTCTAAACTCTCAGTTCTTTACTGAAATTCTTAAGTTCTCAATCCTTAATTTGTGTTTTATTAAAGGTTTTATAGATGTGATCTTGATCTTGGCTTTTAAATGCAAGATTTGGTTGATTTTTGGTAAAATTCGTGTGAACTGTTTAAGCAGTGATTTGAGGTGTCTTTTTGATGTTAAATGAATGTTATATTGATGAGAAATTGAGGTTTAATTAATGCAATCCCGGATAGGTTGAATTTCCTAAGTTTTGCTTGTGTTCTTGATTGTTTTTGGAGTGATCTTGATGATCTGTTATAGCTGGAGGTATAAGGGTGTGGTTAGATCCTTTTTGGATGTTAATTGATGTTTAAAGATGTTTAGATTTGATGGATCATGGCTGGGTAGTGTTGTGGAGTTGTTTGGGTGCATTTTCGGTTGTGTTTGGTAGCCGAAAATTGAGTGTGGATGAGAGCAGCGGGTTTAGGTGCTTTCATTGAAGATATTAATGCATGATGATGCATTAATCCTCTGCTTTGATGTGTTAAAAACAGGGGAGTCATCTTTGGATCCTAGTGGTGGTGATCCGGAAGCTTGATTGGTGTTTCGGCAAGTGGCGAAACGGAATCGGTGAGTGGATTTTGGTTTTCGGCTTTGAAACCAATGTTTTGAAGGTTTGGGAGCTTAGTTTAAGTCTAAGCAACTTAGCTAAGCTCAAGAGTAAGTTTTCGGAAAAACTCTCTTGATGATGAACCATGGATTGGTTGTATGCAATGTGGTTTGTTTGCATGTTTTTAATCTTGTTTTGAAAGCATATTTAGCATGTTTATTTGCTGAGATTATAAGCCATGTGTTGAAGGATGCTCAAGGTAAGAGATCCTTGTTTTTGAACATTGTTTTAATGTGGTTTGATGCTAAAAGATGCATGATGTTTATGGCTTTGTTAAATGCTTTAAAACAGTGGAATAATGTTGTTGATGATGCATATTGGCAAGTGATGGTTAAGGTCACAAAGGTGGTTAAAAGTCCTTGTGTGAGCCTTGTTTATTTAAGAACAACATGGTGGTTAAAAGTCCATGGTTGGTTCTTGGTTAAGATCACAAAGGTGGTTAAAAGTCATTGTGTGAATCTTGTGAATTTTAAGAACAACATGGTGTTTAAAAGTCCATGGTTGGTTCTTGGTTAAGGTTACAAAGGTGGTTAAAATTCCTTGTGTAAGCCTTGTTATTTAAGAACATCAAGGTGTTTAAAAGTCCTTGGATGATTCTTGTTAAGGACACAAAGGTGTTTAAAAGTCCTTGTGTGGTCCTTGCCATGGTGTTTAAAAGTCCATGGGATAAGGACACAATGGTGTTTAAAAGTCCATGTGTGGTCCTTGGAAAGTGTAAGATCACAATGGTGTTTAAAAGTCCATGTGTGGATCTTATGTTGAATGTATCACTTGTTGCCAATATGACATGTTATGAACTTGAAGCATGAATTGCTTGTTTTTAAATGCTTATGAGCATGTACAAATGATGATTTGATTTAAGGTTTATAAATGTGTTTTGTAAATGCATTATTGTGTGGTTTTAACGAGCATTCCTCACTAAGCTTTTGCTTACGCTCTCTCTTTTCTTAAACCAATAATGCAGAGCATTAAAGTGCATTGAGGGCAGCAAGGGGGACAAGAATCCAAGTGGTGAACAAAGCTCATGTATGGTGAAGGTTTCTTAAACACTATTAGCTTTTGGCATTTGGCAATGGGGAACCTATGTTGATGTTTTGGGAGATGTTTTGGACTCCCTAAGTTGGATTTATGTTGTTAATAATGTTGGAGCTTGTAATAGGCCTTTGTATGGTGGTTTTGGTTTATTGGTGCTTGAATGGTTTTCTAGTAGGAAGCATGCCTATAGAATTGGGGATTTTCATAATTGATGCCATGTTGATGTTTGGATGATGCAATTATGTTCCTTGTATGTTGGATGACTTGCTGGTAAAGTTTGGTTGCATTTGGAGCATGTTAGGTGGGTCAATTGTATGTTAAACCAGCATTTTTTCTGCAATCTGGGCAACCTGTTTCGGAACAGGTGCTACCGTATCGGAACGGGGGCCTGAAATGGCCTGGGCGTTCCGAAACGGAAGGCATAGTTCCGGAACGGTTTGGCCACTGCCAGGCACTGTTTTGGTACCAGTTCCGGAACGGTCCCACGTTTCGGAACGGGTCTTTCCTGTTCCGAAACACTCGACCGTTGGGCACTGAAATTGTTGGTTATATGTTCTGAAATGTTTGCATTTTGGTCCCGAAACTTGTTTATGCAATTGTATGGGTTTGAGATGTCCAATTGAGCTGAAATTTGACAGAGAAGCATGAAAGATGATTTATTTCAAGTTGGTAACTTTAAATTGGGTTAAGTCCTTAAAGTTTTCAGAATTTACATTTTGGTCCCTAAAGTTGTAATTTGTGCAATTGAGTCCCTGCTTGATCTTTGATTGTTATGATCTCTGAGTATGATGTTCTTGTGAACATGATTAGGGTTAATGTGCATCTAGATATGTTTTAAAAGGAAAAAAATGGTCGTTAATCAAGGTTGACTTTTGGGTTGACTTTGGTTTTCCCCGTGTAATCTTCTTAATTCGGGCCAACCGTCTAGGCCAGGTTAAGGGGGTTACAATAAACATCAAACACATATTACAACAATTTACCATTTTCCCAAGCATTCGCAACTCAGCTCTGATACCACCAAATGTAACCCCCTTAGCCCGGCCTAGACGGTTGACCCGGACTACGAAGATTACACGGGGAAAACCAAAGTCAAATCGAAAGTCAACCTTGATTAACGACCCTTTTTTTTCTTTTTAAACTTGTCTAGATGCACATGAAACCTAGGCATACTCTTGAGATAAGCATACTCAAAAATCAAAGCAATCGAAACACAATAAGGGACCCAATTGCACAACATACGAATTTAGGGACCATTTTGTAAATTCTGGAAATTAAGAGGACTTTACCAATTTTTAAGTTACCACTATGAAATTAGTCATGTTTCATGCCTCTCTGCCAAAATTCACCTTAATCGGACATCTCAAACTCAAACAATTGCACATACAATAATCAGGACTAAAACGTAAAGCTTGCAAACCTCAAAACCATTCAAATCAGTGCCCAACGGTCAAGTGTTTCGAAACGGGGTTAGCCCGTTCAGAAACGGGGCTTGGCAGTAGCCAAAGTGTTTCGAAACACCTCTACCCGTTTCGAAACACCCAGGCCAAATCAAGCACCTGTTTCGAAACAGGCAAGGGTGTTTCGAAACACCCTGCCCAGAAACAGCAAATAGGCCTGATTTAACACATTTAAACCCCATCGAACATGCTCCAAATCAATCCTCAACAAATCAACAACTTGCCAAGCATCATAACTACCAAATTGCATTAAAATCTAGATACAAAACCACCCCTAGGTGCACCAACTCTTTCAACACATCCAACACTTAATCATGCTTTTAAAACAAGAAGCATAGCATAACGACTTACGAATAAGAAGATTCAAACGTTGCAAGCGTTAAACCACAAAGTTCAAATCATAAACCGAACTTGTTCAACATACACAATCTCATTAGACATCAACATAAAAGACTCTCCCCCCATTGCCTTTATTATCTATAGCTATTAACCGAGACATACATCTCAAGTGGAGCTTTCCTTGAATCCCTTGCTTCTTGCTGTCCCAACTTCAAATATCTGCATTGATGGACAAAAAAGAGCGTAAGCACATAATGCTTAGTGAGGAATGCTCAAAACCAAAACACCATCAATGCAGCGAGTCGTAAAACCTCTTTTAAAAGTAAACACATTTCGATAAACCAAAGCAGTGTTTGAGAACCCCTTTTTAAACAACATGCTTTAAATCATGCATTGCTCAAACATGGAAACCAACCCTTAGCTTAGAAAAGCTAAGTAACTCACTTCAAAGCACATCCTTGCAAAACCATCAATTTAACCTTTCCATGCATGAACATCATATGCAATGTTAAATACAAGTTCCTTGGAAAACACTTCCACTTCACAGTATACTTTTCTCATATTCGAAAATCATTTCAATGCAAGAAACCTTTGAAAACCACTTACTCCTTCAATCTATCTCATGCATACACAAATGCAACATGTGAACCACAAAAACAACATTTGCATTACATGCCTTTTAAAACAACCCTTCACAAGACTTCAATGCACTAAAGAGATTCCATGCACACATGCACCATTCTCAATAGAAGATAAACACTTGTTCAAGCTAACAAGTAATACATGCATTCTTGGTACATTACACACTTTCCATGCAACCTTGCATCATTTCAAGCATCTCATGCTTCATTACATTCAAGAACATTATATTGGCTTCCAAGTGAAAATTCACAAACCATCATAACACAAGACACAATCGGATACGCGAATTACAAGCGTTGTCCCACACGCTCCATACACACTTCCGAACAACACAAGGTGGAGTTTACCGGTACAATCACAACCCCTCAACACCCGTGATGGAGTTTAACGGTACAATCACAACCCCTCAACATCACTCATCGGAAGTTGTATAATACACTAGCGAGAGCCGGGACACATCACAAGGCTTACACATGGAAGCTACCACAACCATTGTAATCACCTTAACCAAGCTCACACACGGGAGCAACCCTCCACCGTTGTGACGCTTAACAAAGTCCACCCACGAGAGCCACCCTCCATCATGGTGACTTTTAACAAGGTTCAACCACGAGAGCCATCCTCCATCGTGGTGGCACTTAACCAAGCCCACCCACGAGAGCCATCCTCCATCGTGGTGACACCAATTTCCTCAATCGCTAGGATTCTTGGATGGAGTTTACGGTACAATTACAACCCCCTCGACATCCAAGGCGACTCAATTCACGGTGCACCCAATCCTATAGCCGGCTAACTATATCCGATTAAAGTAACCAAGAACCACTTACATCACTTGCCAATATAACCATTTTACCACATCAATCCATTGTTTTTACAAGCATAACCAAAATGCCAAAACCACCAATAACCATCATCACTTCACTGTTTTGAAGCATTAAACAAAGCCATTAAACAACATGCAACACTATGCATCAATTCCACAATTTCAATGTACAAAACCAAGGATCTCTTACCTTGAGCATCCTTCACACATGACTTTCAAAACCAGCATTAAACCATGCTAAAACATGATTTCAAAACAGAATTTAAACATGCAAATCACATGCATTGCATCCAACAATCACAAGTACTTTAAAAAACCAATTCATAACACAAACCAAGAGAGAATGTAACCCCCTTAACCCATCCCAGACGGTTGACCCGAATTAAGAAGATTACACGGGGAAAACCAAAGTCAACCCGAAAGTCAACCTTGATTAACGACCCTTTTTTTTCTTTTTAAAACTATCTAGATGCACATTAACCCTAATCATGTTCACAAGAACATCATACTCAGAGATCATAACAATCAAAGATCATGTAGGGACTCAATTGCACAAATTACAACTTTAGGGACCAAATTGTAAATTCTGAAAACTTTAAGGACTTAAACCAATTTAAAGTTACCAACTTGAAATTAATCATCTTTCATGCTTCTCTGTCAAATTTCAGCTCAATTGGACATCTCAAACCCATACAATTGCATAAACAAGTTTCGGGACCAAAATGCAAACATTTCAGAACATATAACCAACAATTTCAGTGCCCAACGGTCGAGTGTTTCGGAACAGGAGAGACTCGTTCCGAAACGCGGGACCGTTCCGGAACTGGTACCGAAACAGTGCCTGGCAGTGGCCAAACCGTTCCGGAACAGTGCCTTCCGTTTCGGAACGCCCAGGCCATTTCAGGCCCCCGTTCCGATACGGTAGCACCTGTTCCGAAACAGGTTGCCCAGATTGCAGAAAAATTGCTGGTTTAACATACAATTGACCCACCTAACATGCTCCAAATGCCACCAAATTATACCAGCAAGTCATTCAACATACAAGGAACATAATTGCATCAACCAAACATCAACATGGCATCAATTATGAAAATCCCCAATTCTAAAGGCATGCTTCCTACTAGAAAACCATTCAAGCACCAATAAACCAAAACCACAATACAAAGGCCAATTACAAGCTCCAAAATTATTAACAACATAAATCCAACTTAGGGAGTCCAAAACATCTCCCAAAACATCAACATAGGTTCCCCATTGCCAAATGACAAAAGCTAATAGTGTTTAAGAAACCTTCACCATACATGAGCTTTGTTCACCACTTGGATTCTTGTCCCCCTTGCTGCCCTCAATGCACTTTAATGCTCTGCATTATTGGTGTAAGAAAAGAGAGAGCGTAAGCAAAAGCTTAGTGAGTAATGCTCGTTAAAACCACACAATAATGCATTTACAAAACACTATTATAAACCTTATTTCAAATCATCATTTGAACATGCTCATAAGCATTTAAAACAAGCAATACATGCTTCAAGTTCATAACATGTCATATTGGAAACAAGTGATACATTCAACATAAGATCCACACATGGACTTTTAAACACCATTGTGATCTTACACTTTCCAAGGACCACACATGGACTTTTAAACACCATTGTGTCCTTATCCCATGGACTTTTAAACACCATGGCAAGGACCACACAAGGACTTTTAAACACCTTTGTGTCCTTAACAAGAATCATCCAAGGACTTTTAAACACCTTGATGTTCTTAAATAACAAGGCTTACACAAGGAATTTTAACCACCTTTGTAACCTTAACCAAGAACCAACCATGGACTTTTAAACACCATGTTGTTCTTAAAATTCACAAGATTCACACAAGGAATTTTAACCACCTTTGTGATCTTAACCAAGAACCAACCATGGACTTTTAACCACCATGTTGTTCTTAAATAAACAAGGCTCACACAAGGACTTTTAACCACCTTTGTGACCTTAACCATCACTTGCCAATATGCATCATTAACAACAATATTCCACTGTTTTAAAGCATTTAACAAAGCCATAAACATCATGCATCTTTTAGCATCAAACCACATTATAACAATGTTCAAAAACAAGGATCTCTTACCTTGAGCATCCTTCAACACATGGCTTATAATCTCAGCAAATAAAGATGCTAAATATGCTTTCAAAATAGGATTTAAAACATGCAAACAAACCACATTGCATACAACCAATCCATGGTTCATCTTCAAGAGAGTTTTTCCGAAAACTTACTCTTGAGCTTAGCTAAGTTGCTTAGACTTAAACTAAGCTCCCAAACCTTCAAAACATTGGTTTCAAAGCCGAAAACCAAAATCCACTCACCGATTCCGTTTCGCCACTTGCCGAAACACCAATCAAGCTTCCGGATCACCACCACTAGGATCCAAAGATGACTCCCCTGTTTTTAACACATCAAAGCAGAGGATTAATGCATCATCATGCATTAATATCTTCAATGAAAGCACCTAAACTCGCTGCTCTCATCCACACTCCATTTTCGGCTACCAAACACAACCGAAAATGCATCCAAACAACTCCACAACACTACCCAGCCATGATCCATCAAAACTAATCATTCATAAACCTCAATTAACATCCAAAAAGGATCTAACCACATCCTTATACCTCTAGCTATAACAGATCAACAAGATCACACCAAAAACCATCAAAAACTCAAGCAAAACTTAGGAAATTCAACCTATCCGGGATTGCATTAATTAAACCTCAATTCCTCATCAATTTAACATTCATTTAACATCAAAAATACACCTCAAATCACCGCTTTAACAGATCATACGAATTTTATCAAAAATCAACCAAATCTTGCATTTTAAAGCCAAGATCAAGAACACATCTATAAAACCTTTTATAAAATACTAATTAAGGATTGAGAACTTAGGAATTTCAGTAAAGAACTGAGAGTTTAGAGGAGAATGACGTTCTTACCTCCAAACTTGAGTTTTCTCCCTTTTTGGAACCAAATTCTTGAAAATCCACTTAGCAAATTCAAAGGTTTTGTTGAAGAGATGATTGAAGATCAAAAGAGAATTGAAATGAGTTATTTAGGTGACAAAATCAGAGGGAAAAGCTCTGGAGAAATATGTTTGGTTTGAGAGAAAAGATGAGAGAAAATGAAAATAGAATTTGAGAAAAGTTAGTTGGAAATACCAAAATATCTTCCCTCCTTTTTAGTTTTATTTAAAAACCATTAATTACTCATTTAATATTTTAAAAAATCTGGAGAAACTCCCATTGGGTAAATAGCTCCTTAAAGATTCAAAGTTTCAATCCTTTCTAAAACAGTCTCACAGTTTTCGAAAATTACATTTTGGTCACTAGCCCAAAATGTCACCCTTCCAAACCTCATTTTGTAAAATTGATTTCACCACACTCTTATATACAATAAAAGAGGATTTTAAGACATTTTCCATATTTTTAATGCAACCCGAACTAGGCTTTCCTAATTTTACCTTTATATATTCGAACCGCACTCCGACCGAACCGGTCCGAATCCCAAAACTCCTAAGCCCAAAACCGGGGCGTTACAACTCTCCCCCCTTAAGAAATTTTGTCCTCGAAATTTACCTGAAGGAAAGAGGTACGGAAACTGCTTCAGCATGTCATCCTTCCGTTCCCACGTGGCTTCCTCAACACCACGGTGCTTCCACAACACCTTTACCAACTCAATGGTCTTTCCACGAAGAACCTTGCTATCCGAATCCAGAACCTTCACCGGTTCCTCATCATAGGTCAAATCCGGATTCAATTCCACTTCTTCCACAGGCATCACAAGCGAAGGATCCGATCTATACTTCCGAAGCATAGGAACATGAAACACATCATGAATCTTCTCCAACTCTTGAGGTAACCTCAACTTGTACGCAACAGGACCCACACGCTCAATCACCTCGTATGGTCCAATGTACCTAGGGCTCAACTTACCCTTACGGCCAAACCTCATCACCTTTTTCCAAGGCGAAACCTTCAAAAACACACGGTCACCCACCGCATCTTCAATCTCCTTACGCTTCAAATCCGCGTAAGACTTTTGCCGATCAGAAGCTGCCTTCAGACGCTCACAAATGAGCTTCACCTTCTCAGTGGTTCCTTTCAACAAAGCCGGCATCGAAACCAACTTCGGACTCGTTTCAGCCCAACAAAGAGGAGTCCTACACTTCCTCCCGTATAAAGCTTCATAAGGTGCCATTTGAATACTTGCTTGATAACTATTGTTATAGGCAAACTCCACCAAAGGCAAATGTTTCTCCCAAGAGCCCTGGAACTCAATCACACAGCACCTCAACATATCCTCCAAAATCTGGATAACACGCTCGGACTGACCATCCGACTGAGGATGATAAGTTGTACTGAAATTCAGCCTTGTACCCAAAGCTTGATGCAAACACTGCCAGAAACGCGATGTAAACCTCGGATCCCTATCCGACACAATCGACTTAGGCACACCATGCAGCCGCACAATCTCAGCAATGTACAACTCCGCAAGCTTATCCAAAGAATACGTAGTATGCACAGGCAAGAAATGCGCACACTTCGTCAGGCGATCCACAATCACCCACACCGAATTCTTCTTCGATGGCGACAAGGGTAAACCAGATACAAAATCCATGGTAATCCTTTCCCACTTCCATTCAGGGATACTCAACGGTTGCAACAACCCTGAAGGAACCTGATGCTCAGCCTTAACTCGCTGACACACCATGCACTTGCTCACAAACTCCGCAACATCTTTCTTTAAACCCACCCAATAGTACTCATCACGAAGATCACGATACATCTTAGTACTACCAGGGTGCATAGCAAAAGGACTACTATGACCTTCAGTTAGAATAGCACACCTCAACTCAGCATCATTGGGCACTACTATCCGACTCCCAAAAAACAACACTCCATCATCATTAAAGCAGAAATCCGAAGGCCTACCCTCCGCGATATCCTGAACATGCGATACCAAGGAATCATCCAGCAACTGCTTTTCCTTGATCAACTGAACCAAAGATGGTTTCACTTGCAACTCAGCCACAAGACCACCATCACGCGAAATACTCAAACTGGCAAACATAGCCCTCAACTCAACAGCTACTTTCCTACTCAAGGCATCCGCTACAACATTAGCTTTTCCAGGATGATACTCAATCGTCAAATCATAATCCTTGAGCAACTCCACCCAACGTCGTTGCCTAAGATTCAACTCCTTCTAGACATCAGATACTTCAAACTCTTGTGATCCGTGTACACAGTACACTTCTCACCATACACGTAATGTCTCCAGATCTTCAAAGCAAAAACCACCGCAGCCAACTCAATGTCATGCGTAGGATAATTGCGCTCATGCACCTTCAACTGCCGCGATGCATAAGCCACCACCTTACCCTCTTGCATCAACACACATCCCAAACCAACATAGGATGCATCACTATACACCACAAACTCTTTCCCTGATTCAGGTTGAACCAAGATAGGAGCTTGCGTCAAAGCTGCCTTAAGCTTCTCAAAAGCCTGCTGCCTCGCTTCCGTCCACTCATACTTAACATCCTTCTGCAACAACTTCGTCAAAGGTGCAGAAATGTTAGAAAACCCATCCACAAACCTCCGGTAGTATCCCGCCAAACCAAGGAAACTACGAACCTCATGAACAGACTTAGGAACCTTCCAATTCATCACCGCCTCAATCTTCTGAGGATCAACACGAATCCCCTCAGCAGAAACCACATGCCCAAGAAACACCACCTCACTTAACCAGAACTCACACTTGCTCAGCTTAGCGTAAAGCTGATTCTCCAACAAAGCTTGCAACACAATCCTTAAATGCTCTTCATGCTCCTCCTCAGTACGCGAGTACACGAGGATATCATCAATGAACACCACAACAAACTTGTCCAGGTATTCATGAAACACACGATTCATCATGTCCATGAAAGCTGCAGGAGCATTTGTCAAACCAAACGGCATCACAAGGAACTCATAATGCCCATACCTTGTCCTGAAAGCTGTCTTAGGCACTTCCACATCCTTCACCTTCAACTGGTAATACCCTGGCCTCAAGTCAATCTTAGAGAACACAGCTGCTCCCCGAAATTGATCAAAGAGATCATCAATTCTCGGCAAAGGATACCGATTCTTGATAGTCAACTTGTTCAGCTGATGATAATCGATGCACATCCTCATAGTGCCATCCTTCTTCTTCACAAACAAAACCGGTGCACCCCAAGGTGACACACTTGGCCGAATGAACCCATGATCAAGCAACTCTTGCAATTGCGTCTTCAGCTCCTTCAACTCTTTAGGTGCCATTCTATAAGGGGTAATGGACACAGGAGTTGTATTCTCATACAACTCAATCCCAAACTCCACCTCGCAATTAGGAGGTAATCCATGCAACTCCTCAGGAAACACACCAGGAAACTCTCGCACAATCCTGATATCTTGCACACGCAACTCCTTAGAACTAGGATTCATCACAAAAGCTAGGTAAGCTTCACAACCTTGCCTCAGCATCCGACTCACCTCCAACGTAGACACCATATTGGCAAGAAACTTCACATTCTCACGAACCACAACAACCTCATAATCATCCGCAAGCTTCAACGAAACTCGCTTATTTTCACAATCCACTACAGCTCGATGCTTAGCAAGCCAATCCATACCAAGGATTACATCAAAACCATAGAAAGGCAACTCCATAAGGTCAACATGAAAAACATGATCTTGAACAACCAAAGAACATCTTCTATAAAGCTTTCGAGTCACAACAGTCTCACCAAAAGAACTAGTGACACGCACACCAACATCCAAAGACTCAACAGGCAAACCAAGCAATTCAGCATGCTCACGCAATATGTATGAGTGCGTAGATCCAGAATCAATCAAGGAAAGTAATGACAAGGATTGCAAAGTAAAGGTACCTGCGATCACATCCGCGTCATTCCTTCCCTCCCGCCGAGCATACACCCTGGCTTGGCCACCACCCTCAAGCTGAATAGCCACAACATGGGCCACACCCCGACCACCTTCCTCTCTCCGCTGGAAGTTACCACGGCCGCGCCCACGACCTCTCCGCGGTGCAGCAACAACAGGAGCACGCACTTGGCCACCAGCCAACATAGGACACTCTCTCCTCATGTGATCCGTAGATCCACAGTTCCAGCACGCATTACCAGCTGCCGCAACAGGAGCCTGCACCTCCCTCACAGCTCGAGGACAATCACGTTTCATATGGCCACGCGAACCACATGTCCAACATGCACTCAGATCAACTCTAGCATTGCCTCCCCGAGCAGGCGCACCACCACCTCGCTTAGCTGAGGACTGATACTTCTGATCACGTCCCCTCTTGTTCCGTCCACCACTAGAACTATATTCAGCTGCTCGCTTACCAGCACTTGACCCTGCACTCCTGGCAGATAAACCCAAGTTCATCTCAATATCCTTTGCTCGACCCACCAGCACATCTTTACATCCGTCACTAAACCATAACGGAACCTTTCACACCTCTCCCGCTCATCCGGAACAAGCTCAGGTGCGTACTGACTGAGTCGGACAAACTGGACCTCGTACTCAGCTACAGACATGCTCCCCTGGGTAAGAGACATGAACTCCCTCTTCTTTTCATCTAGGTACCTCACACCTAGATACCTTCTCTTGAACGCATTCTGAAAGAATGTCCAAGTTACATCAGCATCCGCCATCCCAGCGATAGAGGTAGTCCACCAAGTGTAAGCATCATCTTGCAACAATGATACTACACAGCCCATCTTTTGCACATCAGTGCAACTCATCTGACCCAAGATTCTCTTGGTACCCTCTAACCAAGATTCTGAACCTTCAGCAGACAACGCTCTGAACTCAGTCTCTCCCAGACTGCGCAAGCGTTCCAAGGGTAGTCTAACTCCAGCATCCCCCTGATGCCCAGCTCCTTGAGCTCCAGCTACTGCGGCTTGAAAAGCTCCAGCAATAGCTTGTATCAACACTGTCATGTCAGGAACAGCTTGCCCCTGACCAGCCTCAGGTCCAGCGACCCCAGCACCAGCTGCAGCTCCAGCTCCTTCACTCCCAGCACCACCACCACCAGGTGGAGGAGGTAAATCCACCGCACTTTCAACATTCTCTTCATTCTCATTCTCATTTTGAGCCGTAGCTCGCACATTACTCCTTAACTCTCTACGAGGTGCCATACTCTAACAATGCAATCACAATGCAAATAAACAAAGTCAGGCCCAGCAAGGTAAGCAATCCAAGTACTCAAGCTCATTTTCACTTAAAAACAACATCATTACATTAGCTTTGATTTGGCAATGGGTACCCACAACATGCTTCATCACAGCATACATCTCAATTGCATCACATTTACAATTCACTCAACATGCTTTCACTCGACAAGCATACAAAGCATACATGCTTAAATCAACCACACAACCATTCCCAATTACTCGAGAACTCAGCTCTGATACCACCAAATGTAACCCCCTTAACCCGGCCTAGACGATTGACCCGAATTAAGAAGATTACACGGGGAAAACCAAAGTCAACCCGAAAGTCAACCTTGATTAACGACCCTTTTTTTTCTTTTTAAAACTATCTAGATGCACATTAACCCTAATCATGTTCACAAGAACATCATACTCAGAGAACATAACAATCAAAGATCATGCAGGGACTCAATTGCACAAATTACAACTTTAGGGACCAAATTGTAAATTCTGAAAAACTTTAAGGACTTAACCCAATTTAAAGTTACCAACTTGAAATTAATCATCTTTCATGCTTCTCTGTCAAATTTCAGCTCAATTGGACATCTCAAACCCATACAATTGCATAAACAAGTTTCGGGACCAAAATGCAAACATTTCAGAACATATAACCAACAATTTCAGTGCCCAACGGTCGAGTGTTTCGGAACAGGAAAGACCCGTTCCGAAACGCGGGACCGTTCCGGAACTGGTACCGAAACAGTGCCTGGCAGTGGCCAAACCGTTCCGGAACAGTGCCTTCCGTTTCGGAACGCCCAGGCCATTTCAGGCCCCCGTTCCGATTCGGTAGCACCTGTTCCGAAACAGGTTGCCCAGATTGCAGAAAAATCGCTGGTTTAACATACAATTGACCCACCTAACATGCTCCAAATGCCACCAAATTATACCAGCAAGTCATTCAACATACAAGGAACATAATTGCATCAACCAAACATCAACATGGCATCAATTATGAAAACCCCCAATTCTAAAGGCATGCTTCCTACTAGAAAACCATTCAAACACCAATAAACCAAAACCACCATACAAAGGCCAATTACAAGCTCCAACATTATTAACAACATAAATCCAACTTAGGGAGTCCAAAACATCTCCCAAAACATCAACATAGGTTCCCCATTGCCAAATGCCAAAAGCTAATAGTGTTTAAGAAACCTTCACCATACATGAGCTTTGTTCACCACTTGGATTCTTGTCCCCCTTGCTGCCCTCAACGCACTTTAATGCTCTGCATTATTGGTTTAAGAAAAGAGAGAGCGTAAGCAAAAGCTTAGTGAGGAATGCTCGTTAAAACCACACAATAATGCATTTACAAAACACTATTATAAACCTTATTTCAAATCATCATTTGAACATGCTCATAAGCATTTAAAACAAGCAATACATGCTTCAAGTTCATAACATGTCATATTGGCAACAAGTGATACATTCAACATAAGATCCACATATGGACTTTTAAACACCATTGTGATCTTACACTTTCCGAGGACCACACATGGACTTTTAAACACCATTGTGTCCTTATCCCATGGACTTTTAAACACCATGGCAAGGACCACACAAGGACTTTTAAACACCTTTGTGTCCTTAACAAGAATTATCCAAGGACTTTTAAACACCTTGATGTTCTTAAATAACAAGGCTTACACAAGGAATTTTAACCACCTTTGTAACCTTAACCAAGAACCAACCATGGACTTTTAAACACCATGTTGTTCTTAAAATTCACAAGATTCACACAAGGACTTTTAACCACCTTTGTGATCTTAACCAAGAACCAACCATGGACTTTTAACCACCATGTTGTTCTTAAATAAACAAGACTCACACAAGGACTTTTAACCACCTTTGTGACCTTAACCATCACTTGCCAATATGCATCATTAACAACAATATTCCATTGTTTTAAAGCATTTAACAAAGCCATAAACATCATGCATCTTTTAGCATCAAACCACATTATAACAATGTTCAAAAACAAGGATCTCTTACCTTGAGCATCCTTCAACACATGGCTTATAATCTCAGCAAATAAACATGCTAAATATGCTTTCAAAACAGGATTTAAAACATGCAAACAAACCACAATGCATACAACCAATCCATGGTTCATCTTCAAGAGAGTTTTTCCGAAAACTTACTCTTGAGCTTAGCTAAGTTGCTTAGACTTAAAGCCAAGATCAAGAACACATCTATAAAACCTTTTATAAAACACAAATTAAGGATTGAGAACTTAGGATTTTTAGCAAAGAACTGAGAGTTTAGAGGAGAAGGACGTTCTTACCTCCAAACTTGAGTTTTCTCCCTTTTTGGAACCAAATTTTGAAAATCCACTTAGCAAATGCAAAGGTTTTGTTGAAGAGATGATTGAAGATCAAAAGAGAATTGAAATGAGTTATTTAGGTGACAAAATCAGAGGGAAAAGCTCTGGAGAAATATGTTTGGTTTGAGAGAAAAGATGAGAGAAAATGAAAATAGAATTTGAGAAAAGTTAGTTGGAAATAGCAAAATATCTTCCCTCCTTTTTAGTTTTATTTAAAAACCATTAATTACTCATTTAATATTTTAGAAAAATCTGGAGAAACTCCCATTGGGTAAATAGCTCCTTAAAGATTCAAAGTTTCAATCCTTTCTAAAACAGTCTCACAGTTTTCGAAAATTACATTTTGGTCACTAGCCCAAAATGTCACCCTTCCAAACCTCATTTTGTAAAATTGATTTCACCACACTCTTATATACAATAAAAGAGGATTTTAAGACATTTTTCCATATTTTTAATGCAACCCGAACTAGGCTTTCCTAATTTTACCTTTATATATTCGAACCGCACTCCGACCGAACCAGTCCGAATCCCAAAACTCCTAAGCCCAAAACCGGGGCGTTACAGAGAAATTCCATTTACTTACTCTTGAGCTTAGCTAAGTTGCTTAGACTTAAACTAAGCTCCCAAAACCTTCAAACATTGGTTTCAAAGCTGAAAATCCAACTTCACTCACCGATACACAAAACTAGGCTAGCCAACAAGCCTTCCAAGCATCCGAAACCATCAACGCCACCTCTATTGCTTCCGGATCATTCCCCCCATGTTTCAAGCACATAACAACAGAGGATCAATGCATCATCATGCATTAAAAACACCAGCAACACACCTAAACTCGCTGCTCTTTGCAAATCCAACATTTCGGCTACCAAACACAACCGAAATCACCTCCAAACACTTCCAAGACTTAACTCAACCATGATCCATCACTTCTAACCATTATTAAACATCAATTAACATCCAAAATAAACTCAAACTCATCCTTATACCTCCAACATTAACAAAATACCAAGATCACCCCAAAAACCACCATTTTCACAAGTAAAAACTTAGGAAAATCAACCTATTCGGGATTGCATTGATTAAACCTCAATCACACATCATTTAGACATCCAAAATACATCAAAAAGATATCTCAAAACAGAGCCCAATCATCCAATACAAATTTCTTCAAAATTAAATCCAAATCTTGCATTTTAAGCCAAAATCAAGATCACAACATTAAAACCTTTAATAAAACTTAATTTAAGGATTGGAAACTTGGGAATTTCAGTAAAGAACTGAGTATTTAGAGGAGAAGGACGTTCATACCTCTAAATATGGATTTCTCCTTGTTTAGAGCCAAAATCCTTGAAAATTCATTAAGCAAATGATGAGGATTTGATGTAGAAATGATTAGGAATCATTTAGGAATTGAAATCTCAACTTTAGGTGTGAAAATCAAAGGAAAAGTTGCTGTGGAAATGTGTTTGGCTGAGGGAATTTTGAGAGAAAATGAAATGGGAAAATTTTGGTAAAAGTTAGTTATGAAAATAAAAATATCTTTTTCCCTCTTTTCTTTTCATTAATTAAACCTTAAATGAGTCTTTAAAAATCAAGAAAAATCTGGAGAAATCCTCCCTTGGGTAAATTAGCTCCTTAAAGATTCAAAGTTTCAATCCTTTTAAAACAGTCACGAACTTTTCAAAAATTACGTTTTAGTCACTAACTCAAAAAGTCATATTTCCAAATCTCATTTTGTAAAATTGATTTCACCACCCTCTTATATATATTAAAAGAGGATTTTTAGATATTTTTCCATATTTTTAATGCATCCCGAACTAGGCTTTCCTTAAAACCACCTTTTATATTCGAACCGAAAATCCGACCGGTCCGGTTCAAACCCAAAACTTCTAAGCCCAAAATTGGGGTGTTACAGGCTATATGATTGGGTGCACCGTGAATTGAGTCGCCTTGGATGTTGAGGGGTTGCGATTGTACCGTAGACTCCATCCAAGTACCCTAGCGATCGAGGAAATTAATGTCACCGCGATGGAGGATGGCTCTCGTGGGTGGGCTTGTTAAGCGTCGCCACGATGGAGGACGGCTCTCGTGGGTGGGCTTGTTAAGCGTCGCCACGATGGAGGATGGCTCTCGTGGGTGGACTTTGTTAAGTGTCACCGCGATGGAGGATGACTCTCCTGGGTGGACCTTGATAAGCGTCACAACGGTGGAGGGTTGCTCCCGTGTGTGAGCTTGGTTAAGGTGATTACAATAGATGAGGTAGCTCCCATGTGTATGCCTTGTGGTGTGTCCCGGCTCTCGCTAGTGAGTTATACAACTTCCGATGAGTGATGTTGAGGGATTGTGATTGTACCGTTAAACTCCATCACGGGTGTTGAGGGGTTGAGATTGTACCGGCAAACTCCACCTTGTGTTGTTCGGTAGTGTGTATGAAGCGTGTGGGACAACGCTTGTAATCCACGTATCCGATTGCGTCTTGTGTTGTGATGGTTTGTGAATTGTCGCTTGAATGCCAATATGATGTGTTTGAATGTTATGAAGCAAGAGTTGCTTGGAAATGATGCAAGGTGCAAGGGAAATATGTAAATGATGCAAGAATGCATGCGATGCTTGTTAAGCTTGAGCACTAGTATATTTTGCTAATGTGAATGGTGTATATGTGCATAGAATCTCATAAATGCATTGAAGTCTTGTGAGGGCTTGTTTTAGAAGGCATGTAATGCAAGTGTTGTTTTTGTGGTTCATGTGTTGCATTGGTTAATGCGTGAGATAGTTAGAAGGAGCTAATGGTTTTCGAAGGGTTTCTTGTTTTGAGATGTTCATCAAGAATGAGGAAAGTATGTTGTGAATTGGAGGTGCTTTCCAAGGAATTTGTGTTTAACTTTGCATGTGATGTTCATGCATGAAAAGGGTTTAAATGATAGTTTGCAAGAATGTGTTTTGGGGTGAGTTGTTTAGCTTTTCTAAGCTAAAGGTTGGTTTTCATGTTGAGCAATGCATGGTTTGAAGCATGTTGCTTTAAAAAGGGGTTTTCAAACAATGCTTTGGTTTATTGAATTGTATTTACTTTTTAAGAAGGTTTTATGATTTGCTGCATTGATGGTGTTTTGGTTTTGAACATCCCTCACTAAGCATTATGTGCTTACGCTCCTTTGTGTCCATCAATGCAGATAACTGAAGTTGGGACAACAAGAAGCAAGGGATTCAAGGAGAGCTCCACTTGAGAAGTATGTCTCGGTTAATAGCTATAGATAATAAAGGCAATAGGGGAAAAGTCTTTTATATTGATGTGTAATGAGATTGAGTATGTTGTCTGTATTTGGTTTGTGGTTTGTATCTTATTGATTATCGCTTTGCTACATTTGAATCTTCTTATTCTTAAGTTGCTATATTATGCTTCTTGTTTTTAAGGCATGATCAAGTGTTGGATGTGTTGAGGATTGCTTTGCATCTAGATTTTAATGCAATTTGGTAGTTATGATGCTTGGCCTGTTGTTGATATGTTGAGGATTGATTTAGAGTATGTTTGATGGTGATTAGATGTGTAAAAACAGGCTTTTCTGCTGTTTCTGGGCAGGGTGTTTCGAAACACCCTTGCCTGTTTCGAAACAGGGGCATGTTTTGGCCTGGGCGTTTCGAAACGGGTAGAGGTGCTTCGAAACACTTTGGCTACTGCCAAGCCGCGTTTCTGAACGGTCAATTCCCGTTTCGAAACACTTGACCGTTGGGCACTGATTTGAATGGTTTTGAGGTTTGCAAGCTTTACATTTAGTCCTGATTTTTTGTATGTGCAATTGCTTGAGTTCGAGATGTCCGTTTAAGGTGAAATTTGACAGGAAAGCATGTAACCTAACTAATTTCATAATGGTATCTTAAAAATTAGTAAAGTCCTCTTAATTTCTAGATCTTACATTTTGGTCCCTAAATTCGTATGTTGTGCAATTAAGTCCCTTATTGTTTTCCGATTGCTGTGATTTTTTGAGTATGCTTATCTCAAGATTATGCCTAGGATTAAAGTGCATCTAGACAAGTTTAAAAAGAAAAAAAAGGGTCGTTAATCAAGGTTGACTTTTGGGTTGACTTTAGTTTTCCCCGTGTAATCTTCGTAGTTCGGGTCAACCGTCTAGGCCGGGCTAAGGGGGTTACACTTTCCAATTTTAGACTAATTTTTACAAATTGATATTTAACTTCATTGAAAGTCTTCAATGTCTGTGATGCACAGTGACATATGGTCATACAATAAGAGGCTAGAGTGGAATATCTGGCTTGGATTATTGCTGGATTATTATCTTAGAAATCTGCATTCTTATTTTCATGTCCAACATCTTTCTTCGCATAGATAGTTCATCGTGTGTCATATGGCGGCATGGAAATCTAACAGACTCCAACTTCATACAGCAACAATACATGGTATCATGTGTCATATTTTTAAGTACAAGATATCACTTCTCCTTTTCAACATGCTCTAGCCAATAACACATGCACTTATCCCGAAATTTGCTTCTTTTGACCAAATAATAACTCTCATACGACATTTCTTTGCACAATGTAGCAAAAGAATTTCACGTATATACCTTGATTGCATTGCGCTTGAGAGTTTCCAACACACCGTCACAATACGGTTCTTCATCCATTGATTTGTAATCTTGATGAGATTCCTCCCATCTAAGAGATTGCACTAGTTTATAGTAGTTCTCAACGAATCGGTACAACATCACCTTTTTGTCCAACCAAGTTTTCAGTGTTATATTCATTGATTCACACCGTTGAATAGTCCTCATTGCTGCACACAAAAAATATTTATTAATTACGTTAGATACAGTAAATAATATATTAAATTAAAATGTATATAATGTTAGACGCATAAAAGTATCCTTGCAAATATCCTTCTGCCCATTTCTCTTTATCTTCATATAATTTCTCTACCCATTTTTCCCTTGAACGTTGTGCTTTTCGACTAGTTCTTTCCAGGCACTTTCAAAATCAAATGACGTCCTACACATGTCAGCGCATCTCATAAAGCCAACAAGGAAATCTTGTTCCATATGAGAAAGCACGTTCCTCATGATATGCCACACACAATCTATGTTTTGCCCCGAGTAGTACTCGAGAAACGACATTTACCATAGCCAAATCTGAACTGTGCATATCTGGGGTGAATAGTACCTAGAGAGACATGATACACGAATGTATTGGATTTAAAATTGGAATATTACTTGCACGATACTTGGGGGTGCCTCTTGTCACTAGGAATCTAGAAGGATTACACTCTGTTGCTTGAGATTCATCGGGATAAATTAGGAGTTTGGTCGACGAAAAAAATTAGCTATGCATGCCGTTTACAGCCCCCATTAAATTTGTGCTATTCAGCATCACCAGTTACTGGTGCAAGCAACTTGTACTGCCAGCATGTGTAGTCCGTAAAATTGAAAAAAAATCGCATCAAGTTTTACTGGAAGTGGGATGATAACCCTGTGCATGGTGCTAGAGTGAGTTGGAACGTCATATGCTCACCTAAATTTGAAGGTGGTCTAAGAGTCTAGAGTAATGTTACAATGTAATCAATACAAGACGATTAAAAGGAAAAACAACTTTATTTAAATAAATTAAATAAACGAGAAAATAGAGTACACGATACAAAACCATATTCGAATGAAAAAATAGATGAATCGTGTCAAGGCCTCCAGCTATACAGTTCCCTTAAGACAGATTTTGACCACTCTGGAATACTTGAGTTTGTTGGTCGTTGGTCTCTTAGGATACAACAACAAAAGATCTTCGACAATAGCACGATTGAAGAGATCTCGAATGAAACCATTGCTTTTGTCTATCACCGAAAATTAGAGAAAACCAAAAGGAAGAATGCTTTTTATTTTTTGAATATTGTGTTAACCTAGTAGGTTAACACGACATTTATAGGTGCTTCACATAGGAGTATTATTGGAAGTAAAATATTCTGAATATAATGGCCATTAAAACTATTTTCAGATACAATTAAGAATACCATAAATATTAAATATATTTTCGTGAATCTGAAGCAATATCTGTGTAATATTCGAATTATTCGGATACAATATCTTTCCATATATTTATCCTCTTAATTCCAAATATTCATAAATATATGTAGCATTTAAGGAAAAAATTATTGACAGTGGGCAAAATATATGTAGGTCCACGAAGGTCCCGACCGGTCCGAACATTCGCGTCACCCACGTCATGCGGGTGCGCCCCAACCCGAATGGGTTTGATTCGCACCCCCATGCGCGCGAGGCACAATTTCCATTCAAGTCATTCAACGACTACCAAGTGGGTTGGAGTATTTAAACCCTTCCCAAGTTTGTTTTCTCATCCATGTGGGATAATGGGTTATATTTTCCTTTACACAATTCAGAATAACCTCATTTTGAGCATCAATTTCTCATTCATCACTCAACCATTTTGAGCATATGAGATACTATTGTAAAGTTCACATGGAGCAGAATATGATTTAAAACTTCATCATTCGAACCTCCACCTTTACCCATAGAAAATATGGCTCAAAATTACCAATTCTCATATTTTCCCAACAATCCCTCACATGAATGAAATTAATGATTTTATCAAAACATTTTGACTCGATGTGGGGATATGTTCTACGATTGATAGTTGCATAGTATATGTAGGTTTCCTCATTTGAACCTTCCATTGTGAAAGTACATTTACTTTACTAGCTAACTGATAGATGTGATGTCCTTAAACTATTTAGTTGTTTATGTAAACGATGATATACTTCACACAACTACTTCTTTGACAAGAGTATTAGTTCTCATGGTTATGTCCATATGGCCATGGACATCGTCTGGTTCTGCAAGAGTTTGAAGAGCTATGCTCAATAGTCTCCTTGAAGCGGCCCACTTCACTCTCACATAGGTGACTTATGTTGCTCGGCTCATCGAATCACAGAATGTTCATTAAAAGCTTTTGCTTAGCCTATCCCATTTTTTCACTGTTTACATCATAAGAACGGACACATGGAAAGGTACCACACAATGACCGAACATGTCTATGTGATTAGGTTGTCCCTTTGAACCTAGAACTTGGGATCTTCAGTCAGTTAGGTAGGGTTTTCCATCACATTGCGCCTTTACTTTTCTTGGGTTGTAGTCCCATTCCTTTAGATGTTTTCTCAACTTGATCTCGTTTTAACCTTTTGGTTAGTGGATCCGCAATGTTATCCTTTGATCTTACATAATCAATAGACATAACTCCATTTGTCATAAATTGTCTAACAATATTATATCGACGGCACATATGTCTCGACTTGCCATTGTACATGAAATTTTGTGCACTACCAATCGTTGCTTGGTTGCCACAGTATATGCATACTATGGGCACATGTTTCGGCCATTTAGGAATATCCTTAAGAAATTGTCGAAGCCATTCAACTTCTTCTCCAGATTTATCTAGAGCAACAAACTCAAATTTCAATGTAGATCTGGTTATAATAGTTTGTCTTCAGGATTTCCTTGACACAGCTCCTCCCCCTAAAGTGAATACATATCCACTTGCCCCTTTAGTATCTTGAATATCAGATATCCAACTGGCATTGGAGTATCCTTCTAAGACAGCGAGGTTTCTAGAATAATGCAATTAGTAGTCCAGAGTATATCTTAGATATCTCAATATCCTCAAAATTGCTTTTTAGTGGTTTTCCCCTAGATTTCTTGTGAATCTGCTTAGACTGCTCATAGTAAAAGCGATATCTGGTCTAGTACAACTCATGAGATACATTAAGTTGCCTATGACTCTTGCATATTCCACTTGGTGAGTATTTTCCCCTTGAATCTTAGACATGTATGAACAAGGATCTAATGGATTTACGGATATGCCAGAATCATCCTTGTTACATTTCTAGAGAATCTTGTCCACATAATGTGACTGATTCAATATGAAACCTTCCGTTGACCTTTTGATTTGGATGCCTAGAATCGTATAAGGCAGTACATATCTTTCATGTCAAATCTCAAATCTAACATGTTTTTGGTACGTTTACCATTTCATTGTTGCTTCCAACAATGAGTATGTCATCAACATACAAATATAGGGTGACATATCCAATATCTGTAGTTTTGACATATACACATTTGTCACAATCGTTTATCTTAAAGTTGTTTGTCATCATGACACTATCGAACTTCTCATACCATTGTTTTGGTGCTTGTTTAAGTCCATACTAGGACTTCACCAATCTACATACTTTCCTTTCTTGACCTAAAAAGAACCCTCAGGTTGTTCCATGTATATTTCTTCATCAAGATCTCCATTAAGGAAAGTTGTTTTAACATCCATTTGATGTACTTCTAAATTCCGCAAGCGGCAATTGTAAGTATCATTCTGATGGATGTTATTCTTGATACATGGGAGAATGTATCAAAATAATCAAGGCCTTCTTTTTGTCGGTATCCTTTTATTACCAATCTTCCCTTGTACTTATCAATTATTCTATATGCTTTTATTTTCCATTTGAAAATTCATTTTGAATTTAGTGGATTTATTCCAATAGGAAGGTCCACTAGTTCCCATGTATGGTTTTGCAAGATGGAATCAATTTCACTTCCGAGGCTTCCTTCCACAAGTGGCCTTTAGAGGGCATATAACATCACTGTACGTTTGAGGTTCAACCTCTAGAATAAAGGTTAGGAAATCAGATCCAAATTATTTTTCCACCCTTGCTTGTTTGCTTCTTCTTGGCTCTATTTTAGCCTCTTGTTGATCATTTTGACTAATTTTGTCTAAAATTTGTTTTATTGAAATTTGATCAACCTCCCTAGATTTGTAAGGGAATATATTCTCAAAGAATGATGAATCCTTTAATTCCATTACTGTGTTCTTATGAATCTCAGGATTCTTTAATTCAAACACAAGGAACTGATAAGCATTGCTATGTTCTGCATAGCCAAAGAAAATACAATCCACAATTTTAGGACCTATTTTCATTTGTTTTGGTAATAACCATTACCTTGGCAAGACACCCCCACATTTTCAAGTGTTTGTAGGAAGGTTTTCGACCTTTCCATAACTCATATGATGTCTTATCCTTATTCTTTTAGGGAACCTTATTAAAAAGGTAATGAAAGAATAGCCCCCACATGTTTTGTGATAACCCATAACTTCCTAGCAAGACGTTCATCATTTCCTTTAGAGTTTGATTTTTTCGTTCATCTACTTATTGGATTGAGGAGAATAAGATGTTGTTACTTCGTGAATAATACCATGTTGTGAACAATATTCACCAAACGGTGTAACATATTCACCACCAGAATCACTTCTTACCATCTTAATCTTTCTATTAAGTTGGTTTTCGACTTCTTGCTTATAGAGTATGAATTTCTTTATAGCTTCGTCTTTGCTCTTAAGCAAATACCCATAGCAATATTTGTGCAATCGTCGATGAAGGCGACAAATAATTTATTTCCTCCTTTAGTTTGAACAAATTTCAAATCACAACCATCGCTATGTATTAGATCAAGCGGTTCAATACTTCTTTCAATAGTTTGAAATGAAGACCTTGTTAATTTTGCTTCAACGCATGTTTCACATTTTTGGTTATAATTAATATGAAACAAAGGGATGCGTTCCATGTTAATTAGATTACGCAAATAATCATAATTAACATGTCCAAGTCTGACATGCCATAAGTTAAAAGACTCAATCATATAAACAGAAGAATAAGTTGCAGTCTTATTCATGTTCTTGGATTTTACAGAGATGGCATTGAGTTTCCACATTCCATTCAATACATATCTCATATCCACAAACATTCCCCCCTTAGACAGAATTAGATTATGGATTCAAAAACCATTATAAACCCGTGAACACTTAAAAGTGTTCCAAAATCAAGGTTTTTGCATATTTCAGGTACATACAACACATTCTGCAGCTTGAGTTATTTCCTAGAAGTCATCTTCAAGACCACAATTCCCTTCCCCTTGATCTTGGAAGTTGCAACATTTCCCATGTATAGCTTCTCCACATTGTCTCTAGGTATCAACTTAGAGAAGAAGTTCTAATCACAACATATATGATGTGTGGCTCTAGTGTCAAGCCACTTCTTTGGGTTGCAGTCAAGCATGTAAACTTTAGAGATCACAACACAGAGATCTTCAGCCTTATATTTGTGGTCCAATGCCTTCATAGTTCTTTAGCGCTTTGATAAACTGAATATACCAGATACAAGGAATCTTATAATCCGTTCAGGATGTAGTTCCGACATAAGAAGTTGGAGTTTGTCCAAGCATGAACAATACTGAAGACGACGAGATCATCCACCTCTCCTTCTCCATCTTCTGTTTCACAACTAGAGGGCCTTCCTTCAAGAATTTATCCAGATTCAACATGGTAAGATAGAACATCATCTTTTGTTGCGATGTCTTAAAATTCTGACTACTGAATTTCGCTATCTTCTCATTGTAACATGTAACCCTCTCGACCCGACCTAGACGCCCTGGCCAAACCGAACAAGCTACATTGAGTTTAACGAAGTAAACTTGTAAAAAGGTTACTCGAATTACATCCATTTCCCTTTTATCTTATCTAGATGGAATTTATTAATCTATGGTGTACATGCTTGGAGCGGTTCAAATCTCAAATAAATCAGAAACTGATAAGCCATTCGATTGCTAATACGATCATTCAGGGACCAAATTGCAAAATTGAGAAATTAAAAGAACTTAGACAAATCTTAAGTTACCAATTCTCAATCAATCAAGTTTCATGCTTCTATAATAGATTTAAGCTCAAAAAGACCTTCCAAACTCATACAATCGCATTCATAACAAACAAGGACCAAAATGAAAGAATTTCAAACTCCAAACTTCACTTTAACCAACTTAACTACTGGTCGTATCGATACACAAGCTAGTGTATCGGTACAGTTATGCATTTCCAAAAACCCAGATTCTAGTAGCTCAAACCCGTACTAAAACACTACATGGTGTACCGAAACACATGCCAATTTTTCCTAATCCCGTACCGAAATAGTTGCTCGCGTATCGAAACACCAAAGCTTTTCAGGCACACCTGTTTCGGTACAGGTTCACACGTACCGAAACACCTGAACACATAATGTCCCAAATTGATGGTTTTTCATGCTTAATGATCCAAACTCATTCCAACATATCCGAAACATGTATTCATCCATTCTTAAGATCTAAGCACAATTAAAACATCACAAAAACAGGACCATAACATGACATCATATTTCATACATGAATCTATAGGCACGCTCCCTAAAAACATTCCATAAAGAGGATATAATGCAAAATCAACCAAAAACCATACATGGAAGGTTATTAACAAGTCCACAACAACAACATAACCTTGCACAAACAAGGAGTTTAACAAATATCCCTCCCAAATACAACTTGGTCACATTGCCTTTTATTACTACAAAACTTTTAAAACCACACTTGAGTAAAACTTAACACTTGGCTCTCTTCCTTGCTTGCTAGCTGCCTCGACCACCTACTTCTCTGCATTGATGAGAAAAGAGAGCGTAAGCATAAATGCTTAGTGAAGGATGCTCAAGGAAAACACTCATCAATGCATTAAAACCATTTTGGTAAAAACATGTGTTTAAACATCATGCCAAAATATCTCATGTTTCACAAACAAATTCAAGACTATACATAATACCATTCCCAAACAAGTATCATAAATCTCTAGCATACTCGTATGCTCACCTCAATTTAAGCCTTAACATGCTTAACCAACCAAAGCAAAGTTTAAAGAGAAAACATGTATAATTCTCATTATACAAAACACAACCATTTTTTCCATGATAGATCATCTCATACATTGGCATTAAAGTAACCCAAAATCATATTCTCCTATTACGAAAACACATACATCGGATACACGGATTTCCCAAGTGGTTACTCTTCCCACTTAACATACATTCTCAACCGGAGCATAGCTTACTCTTTGCCCCTCAACAGTTAACTGGAGCATGGCTTCATCTTCGCCCCTCAACGGTCAATGTATACATCCACACGATGAAAACACATACCTCACTGTTTTTCATATGCATTCAATCAAACTAAATTTCAATACATTAAACATGTATTTTAGCTTTCTCAAAAACCTTTCACAAATCATTTTTCATACTCATGTATCATCAACATAAGCTCATTTGCAAACTCTTTCAAAGCTAATCATGCATATAACAGTAGGTAAACACCATTAAAACATTTGCATGAGATTTACATTTATGAAACTGAAAATGAGAGCGAGAGAACCCTTTACTTACTTGCAAGCTTAGTTAAGCGTTTCAAGATTAAATTAAACCCCCTAAAACACTTTCAAACCTTTATAAAGCTTAATGCCGATGTGAAAATCAACCGTCCGATGCTTCCAAAACCTCACCTCATGCTTCCCGGTTATCCTCCCTTGTTTTATCAACATAAAACTAGAAGATTAATGCCTCACTTAGCATCCAAAAATCCCAGCAACAACAATCCTTAACTTCGCTTCACTAAACCTCACCAAACTCCTCTTGAAACAATCGAAAACATCAACAAACACCACTCTAATCAAATCCAGCCATAACCAAACAATTATAACAACACATCAACATCAATTAGAATTTAGAAACACTCTAATATCATCCTTATACATACAACATTCATTAATCACCCATAACTCCTCAAAATCCAATTCTAGAAATCTAGAAAATTAGAGATTCACCTAGTTTCGAGATTCTAATGATAAAACCAACTTATTAACATTATAAAACATCAATATCATGTTCTAATCTGATCTAGAACCCAACAAAACAGATCCAAAACGAACCTAAATCAATTTCACCAATTAAATCTCAATTAAACCAAATTTTCACAACTAAATCACCAAAAGCTATTAGAAAACATATATAAAGGATCAAGAACTTGAGAATTTTAGTAAAGAGCCGTTCATTAAAGGAGAAGAACGAACCCCACCTCTAATGATTGAAATCCCTCTCAATTGGATGATTTTACTCTTGAAAAACAAAGGAAATCAATGAGATTTTGTAAAAAAAAGTTTAGAAATATATTATAAACCATTAGTTTAAGAAACAAGATCATTACCTTAAATCTTTGTTGGAAAATAAGTGTTTGGCTGATGAGATTTTGAGAGAAAGCTTAGAAGAGAAAAGTTACGCCAAATTTTCTTTTAAGAATAACTACTTTCTTTTTATTAAAATCCCATGTAATCCTTTAATTAAAACACTTTAGAACTAATCCAATTGAGAGAAAAGTCTGATAAAAGAATTTAGGTATATTAGCTCCTTAAAGATTGAAAGTTTTAACCCTTTTACAAAACATTCACTAAAAACAATTTTACATTTTAGTCTCTAGTCCCAAAATGTCAAATCTCCAAAATTCATTTTCCAAAATTGATTTCACAAAAATCATTAATATATTAAATGAGGATTTTAGAACATTTCCCATATTTTTATCATTCTAAAAAATATTTATTCCAATTTAAATCTCAAAACTAACTCGAATCACTAACTCGGTTCTCTCGAACCATCTAATCTTTTCGGTTAACATCTAGTCCCAAAATCGGGGCGTTACAACTCTCCACCACTTAAGAAATTTCGTCCTCAAAATTTACATGATAGAAAAAGATGCCAAAATTGTTTCATCATATCCGCCTTGCTTTTCCAATTGGTCTCCTCAATTCCACGATGCCGCCACAACACCTTCACAAGATCAATCGTCTTACAACGAAGAACTTTGCTACTAGAATCAAGAATCTCTACAGGTTCTTCATCATAATATAGATTCGGTTGCAGCTCAATCTCCCCCACCAGCATAACATGCGATGGAGCAAACCGGTACTATCGTAACATCGACACATGAAACATATCATGAATCTTTTCTAACTCGGAAGCAACCTCAACCGATAAGCTAGAGGACCTACACGCTTCACAACCTCATATGGTACAATAAACCTCAGACTAAGCTTCCCTGTAGGTCTGAACCGCATCACCTTCTTCCAAGGCATCACCTTCAAGAACTCACGGTCACCAACAACATACTCAATCTCTCTACGCTTCAAACCCACGTAGGATTTCTGACGATTTGAGGTCGCCTTCAAACGATCACAAACAAGCTTCACCTTCTTATTTGTGTCTTTCAGCACATCCGATAAAGAAACATGATTTTCCCCAACTTCAGCCCAACACAAAGGCATATGACACTTTTAACCCCCTCGACCCGATCTGGAAGAAAGACCGAATCGAACGGATCACACGGGGAATATTAAAGTAAACCGAGAAGTTTACCTCAATAAATGACCTTATTTTTTATATCTTTTCTAGTTTCTCTTTAACACCATATGTGAACAACATCGCAACGGGACAAATTGCAGCTCAACCAGACAACGTTTATGGTCTCAATTGTATACAAATGCATTTTAGGAACCATTTTGTAAATTCATCAAATTACAAGGATTTCTTCAATTTTTAAGTTACGAACCTTTAATTAAGCTCATTACATGCCTCTCTATCAAATCTCAGCTCAAAAAAAAACATCCAAGCTCATTTAATTGCATCCACAACATTCAGGGACTAAAACATAAAGAAACAGAACTTCAGAAGATTTCAATAACCAACTTA
The DNA here is from genome assembly GCA_958450335.1 of Hibiscus tridactylites. Taxonomy (NCBI): domain Eukaryota; kingdom Viridiplantae; phylum Streptophyta; class Magnoliopsida; order Malvales; family Malvaceae; genus Hibiscus; species Hibiscus tridactylites. The sequence continues at coordinate 21,893,002 of OY288282.1, forward strand.
ACAACTGGGTGTTTCGGTACAGGTTGCCCTGTATCGAAACGCCCGTTTCGGAACATGGTCGAGCGTCTCGAAGCTCGGGCTCATATCGAAATAGCCCCTAGGGTGTTTCGGAACATGTTATTCCAGTAGCAAAATGTATCGAAACATCTCTTCCCTGTTTCGAAACCCCATAAGTCATTTCAAGCTCACCATTTCGGTACAGCCTCGAGCGTACCGAAACACCTGGGCCTGTAATGACACTTTTGCTGGTTTTTCATACTTTAATTCATACAAAATCATTCCAGCATGCTTCCAACATGCACACAACATTTTTAAGCATCAAACCTCAATCATACATGGCAATTTCAACATCATAGCATGGCAATTTGCATTTAAGAAATCTATAGGCATGCTACCTATGCAAAAAGATCATCCAAAAGCAAAAACAAAATCCAAAGCAAATATCAACAAGTAAATGCCATTTACAAGTCATCAAAGGCATCACAAACTTGCCACAAACTAGGGAGTTTCAAAATAAACCATCCCAAAACATTAAGTCATCCTTTCATTGCCAATTATTATTACTAATAGGTAAACATAAAACCATACTTGAGCTAAGTGTCACTCCCTGGGATCCTTCTTTCTTCCTTGCTGCCCAAATATGCTAATTCTCTACATTCTTGTAAAAAGAGAGCATAAGCAATAATGCCTAGTGAGGGATGCTCAAGACAAACCAACATCAACAATGCATTTTAAAACCATTTCTCAAGTAGAAATCTCTATCTCATCATGCTCATTCTACCTCATAATTAAAACCATTTTCAAAGCAAAAACCACAACATTTAAACCACATGTACCATGTATCTCATGCATTATTCAAAATGCAATGTCTCAAAGCAAACCATACATGCTTGTTTCTCATATAACATTTCTCAAAACATGATCTCATATGCAAATCTCATTTCATTATATCATTTGTAAACAATGTACATGTGAATCTCATATATTGGCATGCAGGTAACATTACTCGGATATACAGATAGCTTGACGATATCTCACATCGTCAAGTCCTACCTTAGTGGAATCTCACATCATCGAAGTCTCATTGCGGTATCTCTCATCGCCACAAAGCTTGATGGAATCTCACATCATCAAGACCTATTGTGGCGGAATCTTTCATCTCCACACTCTCACTTTGGAATAGAATGACACTACCCCATTGCCCGAACCAAAGAGCACGTACGAATTTTGTATATTATAGTGCAATTCTCATCCTATTGGTTGACCAATTATATCCGATAACAGTAATCTCATCTCATGCGAATATACTCATTTTAATCATCATTACCTACTGTTTTCAATGCATTAACATAAATCATACTCATCCCATTTCAAAAGCATAATAAAGCATATCGTTTTCTCATCAAATTCTATCTCCTCAAAATCACAATTCTATCTCATGGGATCACATAAATCATCAAATCATCTCTCAAAACATGCATAAAATAGTAGGTTTAATTCTATCTTCAAAACATGAGCATGATCATAAAAATCAATGGGATAAAAAATTGAGTAACAAGAGCAAACCATCTCCAACTTACATCCAGGCTTAGATTAGTGTTTCAAACTCAATCTAAACCCCAAAACCTTGCTTTCAAGTCTTTGAAAGGCTTTAAAAACCAATTTCCACTCACTAACAACGCCTCTCTTGCTTTGCCCAAGCGTAATCAAGATTTTGAAGCTCTCGAAACTTCACCGATTGCTTTCGATATGTTCTCCCATGTTTATACCACATAAGAACATAGGATTAATGCATCTCAATGCATTAAAAACACCAGATACCATAGCCACTTCGCTGCTCTACCCAAAAACACCAAAATGCCTATCCAAAACAACAGAAAACACCTTCAATTTCTCTACAAACTCAACCCAGCCAAAACCTATCACTTCCATCCAATTTTAATCATCAATTAACATCCAAGAACAATCTATTTGCATCCTTATATCTCCAGTAACACCAAAACCACATTACCATCACAAAACACAAATCTAACAATCTTAATAACTAGAGATCCAACCTATTTCTGGATTCCTATGATAAAACCTTTATTTCAACATCATTTAACATCCAAAACATGATTAAAATTAATCTCTCAAATTAATCAAAACGGTAACATTATGAAAATCTTGAGAAATCATCTTTTAAAGCTAGATCTAACCATTTTCATCAAATAGATTATAAAGCATTGTTATTAAACACAATTAGGGAGCCAAAGACTTGTGAATTTAATTAAAGAACCTTGATTAGAGGAGTTGAACGAAAATTACCTCTAACCCTTGCATATTCCTTCAATTGACAAGATTTGTTACAAAATCTTCAAGATTCCTTTGAGATAATTGAAATAATCATCAAGGAAATCATTTGTAAATCAAAGTGAAGTGGAAAGATCAAAATCTCTGGAAGTTTGAGAGAATGAAGTGTTTGCCTAATTGGAAATGAGAGAAATAGAAGTTGCGTCAAAATAGAATTTAGAAAAAGTTTAATTAATAAAATCCCCTTTTAATAAAAATCTCATTTTATCCTTTTTAATAAAATATTTTAAAATGGTCAATTAAAGGAAAAGACCCATTAAATATATATTAGCTCTCTAAAGATTCTAAGTTTTGGTCCGTCTTTCAAAATAGTCCTTTAAAAACATATTTTACATTTTTACAAAATAGTCAATAACCCGAAATGTCAATATTCTTTTTTCGAAATTGACTTTACCAAACCTTTATACATATTTTTAGAGGATTTTAGGATTTTCCCCCATAGTTTTATCATATCCCGAACCATGTTTTCCCTGAACCACTCTTGAACTAACCTGGATCTCTAGTCTAGGTCCTACAAACCCCGAGTCAACCTTAAAGACTCCTAAGCCCCAAACTTGGGCGTTACAACACTTCCTATCATACAAGGCCTCATACGATGCCATTTGTATACTGGCTTGGTAACTATTATTATAAGCAAACTCTACCAAAGCCAAATGTTTCTCCCACGTTCCTTCGAACTCAATGATGCAACATCTCAAAATATCCTCCAAAATTTTGATAACACACTCAGATTAACAATTTGTTTAAAGATGATACGAAGTACTGAAATTAACCCTTGTTCCTAAAGGTCGATGCAAACATTCCTAAAACCTTGCGGTAAACCGTGGATCACTATTCGAAATTATCGACTTAGGCACCCCGTGCAAATGCACTATCTTCGCAATATACAAATCTTCCAACTTAACCAAGGTATACGTCGTATAAACTGGCACAAAATGTGCATATTTCGTAAACCAATCAACAACAACCAAAATGGAATCCTTTTTAGTCGGTGTCAATGGTAACTCGGACAAAAAATCCATGGTGATTCTCTCAGACTTCCATTCTGATATTCTCAATGGTTGCAACAACCCGAAAGGAAATTGATGCTCAGCCTTAACACGTTGACACACCATGCATTTAGCAACGAACTCCGCCACATCTTTCTTCAAACCAACCCAATAGTACTCTTCCTTCAAACCTCAATACATCTTAGTACTACCGGGATGCATAGCAAAAGGACTACTATGTGCTTCGGTCATAATAGTATGCTTCAACATCATTAGGCACCACTATTCGATCCTTGAAACATAACACTCTATCATTATTAAAATGAAAATCCGTAGGATTTCCATCCATGATATCCTTAACATGCGGAACTAACTCCTCATCATAATGTTGCTTATCCTTAATCAACTGTGACAAATATGGTTTCACTTGCAATTAGGCTAACAAGCCCCCATCTCATGCCACACTTAACTGCGCAAACATCGCCCTTAACTCCATTGCCACTTTTCTACTCAAGGCATCGACCACCACATTAGCCTTACCCGAATGATATTCAATTGTCAAATTGTAATACTTAAGCAACTCCAACCACCTATGTTGCCTAAGATTCAAACTCTTTTGCGTCATCAAATACTTCAAACTCTTATGATCCATGAACACAACACACTTCTAACCATAAAGATAATGCCTCTAAATCTTCAATGCTAGCACAACCACGACCAGCTCAAGGTCATGATTAGGATATTTTCACTGGTTCACCTTCAACTATCTAGATGCATAAGCCACAACTTTTCCTTCTTGCATCAACACACAACCCAGTCCCACGTAGGACACATCACTATAAACAACAAACTCCTTACCCGACTCATGTTGAATTAAGATTGGAGCTTGTGTCAAAACCTCCTTAACGGACGTTCTTTTGCAACAATTTAGTTAACAGAGCTGCGGTCCTCGAGAACCCATCCACAAACCGACAGTAGTAACCATCCAACCTAATAAAATTATGAACCTTCGACACAGTTTTAGGTGACTTTCAACCTACTACTGCCTTAATCTTATGTGGGTCAACCCGAATTCCTTCGGCTGACAAAACATGTCCAAGAAAAACAACTTCCCTAAGCCAAAACTCACACTTGCTTAACTTGGCATACAACTAATTATCCAACAACGCCTGAAGCACAATCCACAAAATTTAATCATGATCTTCCTCGGTACAAGAGTACACAAGGATGTCATCAATAAAAACAACAACAAACTGATCAAAAAAATTCATGAAATAACCGATTCATCATATCCATCAATGCAGCTGGTGTATTGGTCAAACCAAACGACACCACCAAGGACTCATAATTCTCGTATCTTGTATGAAAAGCTGTCTTAGGCACGTCCAAATCTTTAACCTTCAATTGATAGTATGTAACCCCTTAGCCTAGCCTAGACTCTCGACCTGAACTAAGAAGATTACACGGGGAAAACTGAAGTCAACTTGCAAAAGTCAACTCCGATTAACGACCCTTATTTTTTCATTTTATCTTTTCTAGATGCACATTATTACCCTATATGGTTAGCAAGGTGATTAGGCGAAAACGACACAGCAATCGAATTTCAATTAGGGGTTCAATTGCATGCTTTTGTCTTTTAGGGACCAAATTGTAAATTTCCAGATTTAAAAGGACTAATCAGATTTTAAAGTTAGGAATCCAAAAAGTAATCATGTAACATGCCAACATGTCAAATTTCAACTCAAATGGATCATCCAAACTCAACCAATTAAACTTACAACATTCAAGGACCAAAATGTATGAAACAGAAACCTGGAACAATTCAAAATCAACATCACACGGTCAAGTGTTTTGGAACACAAGACCATGTATCGGAACGGTCATTTCGTAACCATGTTGACCATTTCAATACGCGGGTGCGTTCCGAGACCCCAATGATCCGTTTCTATACGGTGATTTACAATTGCGAAATGTTTCGAAACGTGCCTACCCGTTTCGAAACACCATGGCCATTACAAGCCACCGTTCTGAAACAGATAAGGGCGTTCTGAAACGCCTGGCCCTGCAATTTCCCAAATTTCTGGTTTTTCTCAACTTTCCACCTCCGAAACCAATCCAACACTTGCCACAACACACATATTATATGAATAAACATCAAAGAACACCAAAATGAAGCACAAGCTATATCATATCATCATTCATGCAAGCTTTAGAACTATAGGCATGCTTCCTAGATGTCAAAACCACATTCAAGCTTAAACCAATACTCAAAGGCCATTTACAATACCAAATAAGCAAACCAAACATGCTCAAGGTGTCTAACATCACCAGTTATAACCTAGAGTAGAAATCCCACCCATTGCTTCTTATTACACCAAGGTAAACCACATACATTGTTCAGTCAAGATACTTGGAAACCACTTGCTCTCTTGCTGCCTCTAAAGCTCAATTCTCTGCATTGATGAAACAAATGAGCGTAAGCATAAAGCTTAGTGAGGATCGCTAAAACCAACATTCATGATTGCAATTTATAAAACCATATTATCATCCTTTACCAACTCAAGCCTTCCTTAAAACATGTTATTTAAAGCATCCATGAACTTTTAAAACCACATTCTCATAGCATCATTAAAACAACGGCAAAATCCTTTGCTCATGCTTAAACCAAGCATTACATGCATCTAGCATAAATCACAAGCATCATATCCTTAAATCATTATTCAACAACATTATATTGGCTCGCAAGTGATCAATTCTCAATCCATACCAAAACCAACAAAAATGACACAATCGGCTATGCGGATTACAAGCATTGTCCTACCGCTTCATACACACTACCAGACTACACAAGGCTCACACACGGGATTAAGCCATCAACCGTTGTAACACCCGTGGTGGAGTTTAACAGTACAATCACAACCCCTCAACACCAGTCATCGGTAGTTGTATAATTCCACTAACGAGAGTACGAGACACATACCATAAGATCCACTCACGCGATTTAACCATCCACCGTTGTGATCTTAGCCTCAATCGTTAGGGTACTTGGATGGAGTATACGGTACAATCACAACCCCTCGACATCCAAGGCGACTTTATTCAGGGTGCACCCAATCCTATAGCCGGCTAACTATATCCGATTAAAGTAATTAAAAACCATTTGCATCACTTGCCAATATAATCATTTAACAACATTATTCCACTGTTTTACAAGCATAAATCATATTGCCATTTCCACAAGCATAAACATGCTTAAACTCAAATACATACATCTTATAAAACAAAGGATCACCTACCAAGTGCATCCTTAACCAAATGGCATTAAACACCAGCATTATCAATGCTTAAAATATGCTTTAAAACAGTAAATAAATTCGCATTTAAATCAACAGCATTTCCAACAAAAACATAGCACATTCCGAGAGAGACTTTCGAATCACTTACTCTTGAGCTTGGCTAAGTGTTTCAATCTTACACTAAACTCCCAAGACCACGCTCAAAGCATTACAAAGCTGGAAAATCCATTTACACTCTCCGATACGCGAAACCTTGCTCGCCGACACAAAAACCGCCCTTCCAAAGCCTCCAAAAAATGCTTCGTTTGGCCCCAGATCAAGATCCCTTGTTTTTAGATCATCAAAACAGAGATCCAAATGTATTAAAATGCATTTCAACACCAGCAACCAAACACAAACTCGTTGCTAACCAAAACTACACCAAATTACCCATCCGAAACAACCCAAAACTCAATTGATTGCTTCTTAAACCAAGCCCAGCCAACATACATCACTTCCAAACATTTATAGAAATAAAAACACATCTAAAAACAACCTAAACCTTTCCTTATACCTCCAACAAGCATAACTTCAACATTTCACCTCAAAAACCCAACTAAAACCATCAAGAAACTCGGGGGTCTCAAGGATTTCAGGATCTATATTATCAAAACCCTTTTTCAACATAATAATAAACTCAAAACTCAATTAAAACCAATCCAAATCAGAGCTCATAAAATCCAATCCGAAAATCAAGATTTTAATCACATTTTTACAAGATTTTGATCTCAAATCAAAACTATAATAAAAACTCACCCAAAAACAACATTTAGAAACCAAAGATCTTAGGAATTTCAATAAATAACCTAGATTGAAGGTTGAGAATGGGATTTACCTCCAATCCTTGCCTTCCTCCATGATTGACAAGTTTTTCCTTAAGAAATCTTGAAGAATTTGAAGAGAACTCTTGAGATTTGTTTAGAAACCAAAGGGAGAGTGTTTGGGAGAAAAGAAATCTAGAGAAAAGAGTTGGGAAAATGATTTTACTGAAATGAAAGTTAGTTACGTGAAATGAGTTCTCAATTTCCCAATTAATCCATTTTAATTAAATAAAACCATTTCTATTTTAATTATCTAAAGGTCATTTAAAACATGTGTCAATTTAAGGAAGGTGTAATTTCACCATATCTCCCTAAAGATTCTAAGATTTTTGGCACCTTTTCGAAATCTTGAAATTTTCCACAGTTTGAAACTTTACATTTTGGTCACTACCCAAAATGTACCACTTTTGATGCTCTTTTTGTAAAATTGATTTGACCAACCCCTTAAACATGATTTTAGAGGGTTTTAGTATTTTTACCATATTTTTATCCTTTCTTGATCCTTGATTTCCCTAAATCACCTAACACGATTCGAACCGTTTCAGACCGGTCTGATCCGATGTCTAAAACATCCAGGCCCAAAACGGCATCACCAAGAACTCATAATGCTCGTATCCTGTATGAAAAGCTGGCTTAGGCACGTCCACGTCTTTTACCTTCAACTGATAGTACGCAAACCTTAGATCAATTTTAGAGAACACCGAGGCACCTCTAAACTGATCAAACAAATCATCAATTCTTGGCTAAGGATACTTATTCTTTATCGTCATCTTGTTCAGTTGCCGATAATCAATACACATTCGCATCGTGCCATCTTTTTCCTTACAAACAACACCGATGCTCCCCACAGTGAAACACTACCCCTAATAAACCCTCGATCAAGGTAGTCTTGGAGTTGCCTCTTTAACTCCTTTAACTCTTTTGGTTCTATACGATATGGAGCAATAGATACCGGAACGGTACCCGCATATGACTCAATGCCAAATTCAAATTCCCTATTCGGTGGCAAACCCGACAATTTCTCCAGAAAAATACCCAGAAATTCACATACTATACGGATATCATGAACACCTCTTTCGATACTTGTAATCACTAATTTTGTTCGGGGTGGGTTCGTTTTATTTTTATATAAATAAGGGGCTTTTTGTTATAGGGTATATATGCGTAGTGGGCTTTCCTTAAATACAATACTATTATAAAGTGATACACACACACACACACACACACACACACACACACACACACACACACACACACATATATATATATATATATATATATATATATATATATATATATGTGTGTGTGTGTGTATTATTTAACCCCTAAATATTACTTTGCTTTGTTACTATATGCTATCATATTTTATTTTTTAACATTATTATTATTATTATTATTATTAATCGTATTATTATTATTATTATTATTATTATTGCTATCATTATTTTTACTATCACTTACATTAAGGTTTACATACTACTACTACCGCTACTACTACCGCTACTACTACCGCTACTACTACCGCTACCACCACCGCTACCACTACCGCTACCGCTACCGCTACCGCTACCGCTACCGCTACCGCTACCACTACCGCTACCGCTACCACTACCACTACTACCACTACCACTACCACTACTACCACTACTACCACTACTACCACTACTACCACTACTACTACTACTACTACTACTACTACTTTTGTTGTTGTTGTTGTTATCGTTGTTATTATTATTATGACTATAATAATAATAATAATAATAATAATAATAATAATAATAATAATAATTATTGGATCTAGCAGGCATCAATGGCCTAGGTCACTTCTCAAGTGGTAACCCTAATGCCCATCGGATGACATCGCGCACCCCAAATCTGAACCGTTAGATCGAGACATAATCTAACGGCTCGTATGCAACGAAGACTCCACGCGCGACCTCTCTTGTTTCAACGCGTCCACGCACGACGTTTGGAGTACCCTACGCGCGCGTGCGATGCATCCCTCTTCCATTTTGGTTTCTACTGAGAACCAGTGGCCTATTGCCACGTCCCCGTTCTAGTACGATAACGGCCACGTCCGATGTCGACTCAGCATCCACGATCACCCCGCATCCCCGTCGTACGATCTATGCACACAAAAGAGAAAGGGTCAAAATCGGCAAAAAAAGAAAAAGGAATGAAATGAAAAAGAAAAAAATGGAAATGACAGAGGGATGACAAGAAACAGAGCAGAGCCGCACATGAATCTGGCCAAAAATGTATGATCCAATGGATAATTTCCATTCCAAAATCAATGTAAACAAATACTGAATATTCAGCTATAAAGCCAAAGTCAAAACAATATGTAAAGGGATTCGTGATCTCCCCAAAACAGGAAGAGCAATACAAGCAAGCACTCTCAGGTAATCTCAGTCTCAATATTGCATGAATAAAATGGGAAAACAGAAAGCATTTTCTTTTGTTTTTTACCTCTTCGCCTACCTTCACTCTCTCTTCGAGGATAAGCCTAGCCCGTCTATGGCCTTGAATGGTGACTCGGCTGAGGGAGACGTGAAGGGTCTCATCATCTTCGTTCCGCTTCAGTTTTTTGAGTCTAAAAAAAGAAATGGGTTTCAGGTTCCTCTTTTCCAGAAAAAAAAGGTCTGTTTTGGGGGTCATTGTCTAGGGTTTTTCATCGAAAAGAGGGTTGTTTTATGGTTTTTGGTGTTGTTTTGGGTTTGGAAATACAAAAGGGGGGTTTGCTGTGTCTTTTCGAGGTCACCGGACGGCGAGTAACGCCGACTGCGTTTAGAGGGTTTAGGATAGAGGTTTCTTTGGTGTCTAGTGTTTCAGAGAAGGGAAAAGGAGTTCGAATTTGTTTAGTTTAGGTTTTTCTAGGGTTTTTATGTTTTAAGTTAGGGGTTAATCTGTGTTTAGTCCCTTCGTGTCATGTTTATTACGTGTTAGGGGTTTCCGTCTTCCTAAATAGCACCCTAGGTCCCTAAGATTTGGGAATATTTGGGTTAATTTTCACCATCTCTAGGTAAGTGGAAATATAAAAATGGAAATGTCATGACACCATTCTTTATTTATTTGCATCATGCACAAAGGTGACGTACGGGATCCGAACCCTAAACTAACACGGCAGTCAGTCTTATATGATGTCGGTTTAGTCTATGGTCCGGTGTACCATCATCATTTTTAATTAAATGCTTAATTAATTCCAAAGTCACGATTTGATAAAGCCCGCACTATTTAAGTCAAATTTTCATTTAAGAACGCTTAATTAAATTCACTTTAGGTTTTAAATAATTTCTATCGATTAAAGGCAACAAGTAAATTGGTACCGATTTCCGGGCGTGATGGGGTTGCTAACCCTTCCCCACACATAACCAACTCACGAACCCATTTTAAAACAATCTCTGGTTTTCTGGTGTCCGACCTACCTTAGTGGCCGGTGGCGACTACAAAATTTTTATTGTTTTCCCAAAACTCGAATTTTCCCCCTTTAATAAATCTTTTTCAAAAAAAAACGAAACACTTAAAAGTTTTAGTTTTTCAAAAAACGTTATCACAGATTGGCGACTCCACTTGGGACAAATTTTATTGTTTTTTTTACAAAACAAAAAAAGAGAGTTAAGACAATAAAACACTTGTTGCCTTTAATTGATAGAAACTATTTAATGTTCAAAGTGAAGTTAATAAGTTTGATCTTCCTTGAACATATGACTTAAGTTGAACGGGCTTTGAAAATTTTTGACATTCGAATTAATTCTCCATTTAACTACTAAGGAGTCACCGACATGTGTTGCACCATGATCATTAAGCTCTATACCCGAGCTACCCTTCTTAAGTGAGAGTGAAACGCCCATAACCACGTGAGTATCCCTCCACGGGTTGATAATTCACTTTTGGAATCCATGCCTTTGACACGTGAGCAGCCCTCCACGTCATTAGGTCGTGCTTTCTCTCGGACCGAAACCAGTTCGCAAGCCTGTAGTGGGCCAAAATTGGGGTTCTTGTCGCCTTAGTAGGCGACGAGATAGGTTCGGGTACCCTTGTTAGAACCAAAACCATATGTGAGAATATAAGAAGCCCACCCCATTAGAGCCATGCGAATAACCATAGAGTTTAGAGTGACTAGGTTCTTCTTGTTATTTGCTTGTTTGCTTGCTTCCTTTTCGTTCATGCTTGAATTTTCCTTCTTGCCTTCTAATTTATGTTTATAATGTAACTAACGCCTTTTCTTTTCTTGCCCTTTCCTCTTATTTTGTATATTTCATCATGACATAAGGAGCACATTGGTTTGGAAATAGTCTGAAATTAAAGGCAAGATCAATGAGGGACATAGTCAGGAGTAATGATGAGAAGAATTCAGATGTACAAGTATGGTCTAAAGGATAAAAACAACACTAGGGAGATAGCATTTCAGCTGGGTTCAGGTTAGAAATGACAAACGATACTTTCATGAACACAGAGTTTAATGACGTGGCCGAATTGAAACATGTTTGGAACGGTTGGGACTTCGAGGCAAGGAGTGCTTTCAGGAGTGAATATGGTGACATAGCATATCTGTTATATGTTCCAGTCGAGCAATCTCTGCTTCAGGCTTTAGTGGGTTTTTGGAACTCGACCTATAGTTGCTTCACGATTGGTGACTTTGACTTAACCCCGACCATCGAAGAATATCAGGACCTTGTGAATTGTAAGAAGGTAAAGGAGAATCGCGTCTACTCTAAAACGAGCAAGAACTAACCTTTCCGAGTGAAGCTTCAGAAACTTTCAGATACTTTGATGTCATGGGTTGATCGTCAAGTAACAACTTGGAACACAAGGAATACCTTAAGGTGGATGGGATTCTGACCTTAGCATCAGTGCATCCAGCGGGAAGGGTTCAGCGTAATATCTGTGCACTTTTGATTTATGGGTTGGTGCTTTTTCCTAAAGCTTTAGGCTTCATCCACCCCACAGTTTTGGATTTGTTCGATCGTTTAGCCGAAGAAGGTAATCCGGTTCTGGTGATCTTGTCAGAGACCTTCCAGTCGTTGAGGTTTTGTAGGAAATACGGAGGGGTCGTTTCTTAGGGTGCCCTCAACTTTTAACAGCTTGGTTCTATAGTAACCTTTGGGCGGGTGTTAGCTTCTCGAGACCAATTTACGATGGTAAGTTCTCCGCTTTGGTGGAATTTTTGAGAAAAGATGATTGGCCCACAAAACGATCCGTAGAAGTTTGGCTTGATGTCCTCCAAAAATTGAGTGACAATGACATAGTTTGGAGGGTCTCGTGGTTGTCAGCGAGGAACATCCTCTACAGGTGTGGGGTGTATTCGTGGGTACCTTTATTAGGTCTTTGGGGGCATACGGCCTACGCACCTCTATTGGTTTTGAGACAGTATGGATCAAAACAGTTCATGCCAGCCACAAATGGTTTGATGGAATTTAACATAGACTATCAAAGGGAAAAAGGTTACAAGGGGAAGGCGTACAACACTTCTTCGGCGTGGAACAATGCAAGACGAGTTAGGATCTTGAACGCTCCCCTACATGTTTACCCCAGAATATGATGTATGGATGTTTAGCCGTGTTGACGATATTGTCCCCCAGCTAAACCCGGACAAGAGGAGCACCATGGGAGAAAGATTGGCTTCGCTTCCCACTGAGGCGGATCTAATGAGAAAGCAACTCAAAGAAGAGCAAAAGAGGTATGAACAACTCAAGGAAAGGGCTAAGGAGGAGAGGTTCGAATTCGAATTAGGGAAGGTGTGGTATGAATGAAACATCAAAGGGTTGCAAAGGAAAAACGATGATTTAGAACTCGAGCTCAGATTGGAGAAGGAAGAAATTCAGAAGTTGCAAAGATTGAACAAAGGTAAGAGAGTCGTCGATGGTGGATCAAGTCAAGGGTTAGAACTCCGTCTCAAGGAGGAAAGAGCGAGGGCCGAGAATTATAAGAGAGGGTATCATGAGTTCAAGGATCGATTGCTCGCCTTGACACAAGAAATGAAGAACTTGCGGACCGAGTGTTCCGAACAGCTTGAAAGAGAACTGAGTCAGAACGGAAATTTGAAAGATCAGGTGAAGAATTTGGAGAGGTCCCTCTTCAAGCACAAAGGATCCACCAGCAAGCTCAGAGCCATCGAATTAGAAAACCAAGCCTTGAAAGGTCATGTCGATGAATTAGAATCCGAGGTCCAATAGCTCAAGAACCTCATCGAGGACCTTAGGGGAGCAATCCAAGTGTGCCCAATGCCCACTATGGAGCAGTTACATTTTGCCTCCTATTCCATTTGGAGACAGGAACAAGAGTTGGCACAGTGGAATGCTCAAATGCATGAGGTTGCCGCGAAGGTACGGTTCCTAGCCGAGGATGCTGCCGAACTTGATGGTTATGTGGATGACTCGAACAAAGCGGGGGAAACAGTTGTTTGGATCTTAAGGGAAATCATTGATTTAGGTGCCAAGTTAGATCAGTATGTGTGAAGGAGATGAACTCGAAGAAAGAAGAAGGAGCATTGGGATCTCTAAGGAGATTCTCGGTAGTTGCTAGTGTAGGGCCGTATATGTAATCAGTTTTCTTCAAATCGTTGTAATGAAACAATGTTCCAATTAATACAAGCCGTTTAAGGACGATATCTGCCGAATCTAGTGTTGCTATTTGCATTCATGCATTATACATTTATTTGTACATCTTGTTTAAATAATTTGAATTTAATTAAAAGACCTTTCATTTTCATATAAGAATTGCATTTTGGTTCTTTAAAATTTCAACCATTCCTCATTCGTACGGTACATGATCCCAGTCTCGAGTTATGGAAGAAAGGCTAGCCTAGGTGGAGCAAGGTTAGAAGGACCTTGAAAACCGTTTGGACGGGGTCAACAAGAATATCAGTGACCATATTGCGCAATCGCAAGTGTCCATCATCGCTCAGATGACCAGCCTGTTGACCAAGATGAAGGGCAAAGAAGGAATTTTTGTGGAAAATTCATATATGGAAGAACTTGAGGGTTTTATGTCTCATACAAAGGTTAACCCAGAAATGCCAGAGCAAGGAAAGAAAGTCTTTATCAATCTTGTGGGGGTTCCCGCCGGTACTACCACGGGGGCATCTGCTAGCCGTCCCGGAGGAATTTCAACAAGTCAGCCCATTGATTTAGGGGTTGATCAAGAAAATGAGGTGCCGAACTTAAGCATGATGAAGGAGTTGGAAAGGATTAGAGCTGAAATAGAGAAGAAGTATGAAGAGAAATTCCGATCTTTTGAAGAAAAGCTCAGAACCATACAAGAGGTGGATTAGCAAGGCAACAACGCAAGTGACTTGAGTTTGGTAGCGGACTTGGTGCTCCCGCCCAAGTTCAAGGTTCCCAACTTTGACAAGTATGATGGTACTACGTGCCAATCATCTCATATTACTATGTATTGCCGAATAATGGTTGCCTTTGTGAAGGATGAGAAGCTGCTTATCCACTGTTTTCAAGACAGTCTGACCGGTTCCGCAACTCGGTGGTATACCATGCTTAGCAGAGCAAATGTCAAGTCATGGAAGGACCATTCAAGAGCCTTCATAGAACATTACAAGCATGTGACCGACATGACTCCTAACCGGATTATGTTAGAGGGGATGGAGCAAAGGGAAAATGAAAGTCTGCGCCAGTATGCCCAGAGGTGGCGTGATGTAGCCGCTCAAATTCAACCCCCATTTTAGGAACATGAAATCACCCCGATGTTCATCAATACATTGAATGGAGCATTATTTGATCGTTTGATAAACAATACCACTCAAAACTTCGCGGATATGGTAAAAACAGGGGAATCCAATGAGGTGGCCATTAAAAGTGGGAGAATTGACATTTGGGAAAGTTATTGGAAGAATTACAAGAGGAAGGAAAATGAGGTGAACGTTGTGAACACCTATACGGCCCTGAAGAGCTTCACTCTTTTAGCACCACAAGTCACGTTAGGCGGAGGACAAAGTTCGAGCAAAAAGAAGACCAGGGCTCCGAAGAGAGAAAATGAGAAGATGAATTTCACCCTTATCCCAGTATCATATGCCGATCTACACTCTTACTTACATGTGGAAGACTTAAATCGACCCTACTATGTCACTCCATTCAAGCCACCGTTCCCGGCTTGGTATGATGAGAAGGCCAATTGCGAGTATCATGGTGGTGTTCCGGGGCACTCGATTAAGAACTGCATATCATTTAAGAAGTTTGTGCAAAATTTGATTTAGACCGGGGTGTTGCAATTAGACGAGCCAAATACTACTACTAACTCGCTACCGAATCACGCGGGTCGAAATGTGAACGCAATCGAGGAAGAATACACCAGAAAAGCTAAAACTAGTGTGTCCGAGGTTAAGTCTCCCTTAAGGTGGGTGTTTCAACAGTTATGTATGGCATGCCTAGTTGACCGGGGCATGGAAATTGTATCAGAAGGTGGCGGACCGTATTGTGAGTACCATCAGCAAGAAGGTCATGACATTCAGTTTTGTGAGGAGTTTAAGCAAGTAGTTCAAGAGATGATGGATAATAAGGAAAACGAGTTTTTTGATAAAGATGAAGAAAGGAAGGACTTAGACGCGTGTGCATCCGATGGCCCTAAAGTTAAGTATGGTTTGGACCGGCCGTTTGTTTTGCCTCGTAAGATAAAGAAAGATGCCTTACCTGAGGGAGAAAGTTTGAAACTGACTCCGAAGCTTAGAGTATCTCCCCCGACATCCTTCCCTTTCAAAGATGAATGGAAAGTTCTGTGGAACTATGCCGCTCATGTCTCGATACCAGGAAGTGTGGATCCGGTAATAGAAAACAAGTTGCCCAGTGTGAAAGAGCCTGAGAAGGAAGAAGGTTCGATGGAATCAGAAACCGAGGTAGTAAATGAAGTGGGAAACTTCACAAGGAGTGGGAGGCGTTATTCTCCGGATACTCCAAAAGAGGTAGAGCCAAAGGGTAAAGAGAAACCGGCCTAGCCTGAAGCTGAAAAGTTGTTTGGTGAAGAACCCCCTCCGAAGATTAATGAGCTGGTAACAAAGGTACGTGCACAAGAGTTCTTGAGGTTCTTAAAGCAAAATGAGTAAAACATTGTTGACTAGCTCCAAAATCCACAAGCACATATTTCGGTACTAGTGTTGTTGAATTCCGAGAAACATCGTGATGCACTGTTAAAGGTGTTGAATCAGACGTTTGTCCAAGATGACATCTCGGTAAACAAGTTAGACTGAGTAGTGGGTCACATTGCTGTCGATAATTTTATCACCTTCAACGATGATGAAATTCCAGACAGGGGCATAGGGTCGACCAAGGCCTTGAACATAACTACCCACTGTAAAGGATATGTCTTGCCAGGCGTGCTTGTCGACAATGGGTCGGCTTTGAATGTGATGCCAATGGCGACTGTTGAGTGTGTAAAAGTTCTATTATTTACCCCTATTTAACCCATATTCCTACTGCATTCAAGCATTATTTATTGCATTTAGGTCAGTTTACAGTTAAACATCGCAAATATATATAAGGCACAGTTTCTACTGAAATCGGTTGCTTTTTTAGGTTGTTGCTGTAGCAGATAGGAGAGGCAGGCGCTGGGCAGTGAAGCAGAAGAGCTGGAACTGGACGAGCAGTCAAGGAGGACGATGTTGCCATGGTTGCCGCCGTGACAGCAGAGGACGACAGCAGTTTGAGGAGAAGAAGCAAAGTGGACCTCGACAGATAGAGAAAATTCAGCCCGTCTGTCGTGTAAAACCACTATATTTTTCCAAGCCCTAGATCGAAAGGAATGTCAAGCCCAAAGTTCAAGGAGAGAAAATCCCAAGCAAGAAAGAGGACGACTTAAAGTTAGATTCTTTGAAGATTTAGTCTTTATTAGAGTTGTACTTTAATTTAGAGTTGTATTCTTGCTATTTTAGAAAACTTGGACCCAAAGCCTATATAAGGGCATATATTTCGACCTAGGGAGGACATCACCTATTCTCTAGCTTTCTTCCCAAAACCCTAGCCGTTTTCCTTCCCTCAACATGTTCTAAATTCCCCTTAGGGCCACGGGTTGATTTGTAAAGTAGTTGCAAGGGTTGTTTTTGTTTTAGAAATTTTCAGATCAATAAAATAAACTTCAAGTTCTCTTATTCTGGTTATTAACATCTTGCAAGAGCATCGAGAGAGCATTGTGAGGTTATCTATTTACTTAATTTCGGGAGAGTTAAGTATACGAAAGGAATAAGTGCAAGTTCTCTAGTTTATAGTTGAACTATCTTGGACTTAGGGATAGGACAAGGTTAAGTGGCTAAAGAAGAATTCAACAACATCGGTGTTCATCCTTCAATTCACGCCGGGAGGTATCATCAAAGACGTGATCATCGACAGACTTGGACCTAGGGATAGGCCAAGGCACAGCAGGGATTCTTGCCAAACTTGAAGTACAGAGTTGAGTGTTCGCTGCCGCGACAAGCAACAGACTGCTACCGCGACAGGTGCTGCCGCGACGGAAACGATGACATAACTGGATTTCGTAGACTTAGCAATACCTGCACTATTGAGCAATTCAATACCAGCCCATTCTCTATATCTTGATTTCTCAACTCTTTTATTTAAGTTTTCTTTATTATCCTCGTGACAACTTTCTCAATTATTTTCTTTACTTTCGTGCAGTGATTCAAGGTGAAGCTATTAGCCCAGTCCCTGTGGAGACGATATCCGATACTTTGTATCACTTTACTACTTGCGTCGTGTACACTTGCACTACAATTGCGATAGGCACTTTTACACGCAACAAGTTTTTGGTGCCGTTGCCGGGGACTGGCAACATAACTCTACCTTTTCTTTTACTGCACTTTTCGTTTTTATTTTGATTTTCTATTTTTCTTTAGTTTGATCAACTCTTGCTTTTCACAAGGTTTCTTTTTTATGCGCAGATCGAGACGAGGAAAAGATCCTGAGTATCCATTAGATCCGGAAATCGAACGTTCATTCAATCTTAAGAATCGCCTTCGTCACATACTAGCCAGGAACAAGTACCTTGAGGAACAGTTAGAGACGATGCAAAACCAAGGAAACCCCCTGGGTAACGACCCTCCTGTCGGAGATGGAGAGATTATACCTCCTGTCGGCAACCCGCCCAATGCTGCCGCGCGACGGTGCTGTCGTGACTACATGTTGAACGATCATGTAGAACTGGAAACCACGCTACTGGACATAGATGTTGACAACTTCGAGCTGAAACCTGTTATTTTTAGTATGATCAACAATGCCGGTCAATTTAGTGGTGCTGCTACAGAGGATGCTAGGGAGCATCTAAAGACGTTCCAGGAAATCTGTGGTTCGTTTAGACTACCAGAAGTTAATCCGGAGATACCGAGGCTTCAGTTATTTCCCCATTCATTGAGGGACAGAGCAAAGACTTGGTGGAATAAACTTACGCCGGGTTCAATTAGAACTTGGGCAGATTTGTCTCGTGAATTTTTATCTCGTATTAATCCTTCACACTTATCTGAGCGATTACGTAATGAAATTGCTACTTTTCAACAAGAAGATGACGAGCCGATGTACGAGGTCTGGGACAGATTTACCACTTTTCTACGGAACTGCCCAATGCATGGATTCCCCGTCTGGAACCATGTAACTAAATTTTATAATGCTGCCAACTTACAAACTCGTATTCGAATTGATTCAGCAGCAAACGAATTACTATTGGATAAAGACTCGGACGAGGCAATGCAAGTATTGAAAAATCTGGCTAAGAATGAGGAGCAGTTTCCGATAGCAAGAAGAGGGGGTAAACAAATCCTAGTTGTTAAGGAGCAAGAAGAGGAGCAACAGTTGGAAGAGGGAAAGTATGTTGGAAACTACAAGCAGAATTACAACTCCAACAACTACAATCCCAGCTGGAGAAAGGATCCCAAGTTTTCTTGGAGTAATCTCAATAATGCCCTGAATCCTCAAGCACACAATAATCTGAATCAGGGAGGACCTAGATTGCTGACTCGACAGCAATTGCAACCGCAGCAGCAGCAGCAACAGCCACCAGCTGCCAATAGTATACTGGAACAGACTCTGGCTACGTTTATATCTCAGACAGGAACTTATATTGAGAACATGAATCAATTTGTCAAAAAGACAGAGACATTCATGGATAAAATAGAGATGTGGATGAAAAATCATGAAGCTACTCTGAAATCTTTGGAGACACAAATGGGTCAGGTTTCCCAGCATATCAATCCAAGGCAGACTGGCAGATTTCCTAGCAATACTGAAAATGCTAGGCAGCCCACACATGAGCAGTGTAAAGCCATTACTACTAGGAGTGGGAAGAAACTACCAGGGCCAGAGAAAGAAGTTGAAATAGTGAAGAAACCAGCCTTGGACAGACCTACCGAGGAAGCTGCCCCGACAAGTAACAAATAGCCTGCTGCCGATGAACCTCTTATGACAACAGAAGCGACAGAGGAGAAAAATGATGAACCCAAACCTCCTCAGATTCGTATGCAGTGGGAAAGGCGTATTGTTGATTATTATCCCCCACCTCCTTTTCCTCAACGGTTACATCAATTGAAGCAAGAATCACAACTTAAAAAGATTTATGATATTTTTAAGCAGGTTCATATTACCATTCCGCTGTTAGATGCCGTGAGAGAGATGCCCGGTTACGCTAAATTTCTCAAGGATGCCATGTCAAAGAAATCTAGACTTGGGGAATTTGAAACGGTTAAGATGACAGAAGGATGCATGAGTATTCTACACAAGCATCCACCCCAGAAAAAGAAGGATCCGGGGAGCTTCATCATACCTTGTGTAATCGGAGATAAATATGTGGGTAAGGCACTTTGTGATCTTGGTGCTAGTATTAATTTAATGCCAAAATCTGTTTTTCAGAAATTAGGTACTGGGAAAGCTCGGCCCACGACAGTAATTCTGCAGCTGGCAGACCGCTCTTATGTTCATCCAGAAGGAAAAATCGAAGATATTCTGGTAAGAGTGGATAAATTTATTTTTCCTGCTGACTTTCTTGTTTTAGATTGTGAAGCAGATGAAAACACACCAATCATCCTGGGGCGACCCTTCTTAGCCAGGGGAAGATCACTGATTGATGTGGAAAAAGGAGAACTCACCATGGGAGTGAACGATCAAGAGATAAAGTTGAATGTTCTCCAAGCTATGAAGCACGCTGATGCAGAAGAGGAATGCAAGGTTATCACTGAAGTTACCTTTGACCAACTCTGCATCAGGTCGGGCTGTCATGACATAAAAATTGGTCACTGCCTCGACAGCCACTTACAGGACTGTCACGACAGCACTGACGACAGCAACTTCTCAGAAGCTGATACATCTGATACTGAAGATCAGGAGGAGGTAAACTGGATAGGCGATCGTCCAGGTAAGTTATTCGAGCCTTTAAATTATACCTCGAATAACCATGCAATCCAAAAGCCATCAACTATTGAGCCCCCTGTTTTAGAACTGAAGCCACTGCCAGGGCAGCTAAAATATGCTTTTCTTGGTTTAAATGATACGTTGCCCGTAATTATCTCTTCCAAGTTGATGCAGGAACAGGAACAACAGTTAATAGGGATGATGCAGCAGCACAAAAAGGCTATTGGATGGACGATAGCTGATATTCAAGGCATTACTCCGACCTTATATATGCATAAAATCCTTCTCGAGGATGATCATAAGCCGACTATAGATGCTCAAAGGCGGCTAAACCATGCGATGAAAGAGGTAAAATTAAGAACATTCTTGAGAAGATTCTTGAGAAGATTCTTGAGAAGATGGTTAAGCCAACAAGGAAAGATTGGTCTTTACTCCTTAATGATGCATTATGGGCTTATAGGACAGCTTTTAAAACTCCATTGGGAATGTGTAACGCCCCGGTTTTGGGCTCAGAAGTTTTGGGCGTTGACCGGTTCGGTCAAAGTGCTGATCGAATATATAAAGGTAAAATTAGGAAAGCCTAGTTCGGGTTGCATTAAAAATATGGAAAAATGTTCTAAAATCATCTTTTAATATATAAAAGTGAACTGTGAAATCAATTTTGGAAAATGAGGTTCGGAAGGTTGACATTTTGGCTAGTGACCAAAATGTAATTTTTGAAAGTTGCGTGACTATTTTATAAAGGATTGAAACTTTGAATCTTTAAGGAGCTATTATTCCAAAAGGAGTTTCTCCAGATTTTTCTAAGATATTTTAAGGCTTTATTCTGATTTTAAAACATAAAGAAAGAGGAGGGAAAGTCATTTTGGCTATTTGCAACTAACTTTTCATTTTCTCCCAATTTTCATTTTCTCTCATTTTCTCTCAACCCAAACACTTTCTCTCCAGAGATTTACATCTGATTTTGTCACTCATTTCTTCCTTTTCAATTCTCTTTGGATTCCTAATCATCTTTACAACAAAACCTCACCATTTGCAAGTTGTTTCATCAAGCTTTTTGGTTCTAAAAAGGAGAAATTCAAGTTTGGAGGTAAGAACGTCCTTCTCCTCTAAACTATCAGTTCTTTACTGAAATTCCTAAGTGCTCAATCCTTGATTTGTGATTTGTTAAAGGTTTTTCAATTGAAATCTTGATTTTAGCTTAAAATGCAAGATTTGCTTGATTTTGGTGGAATTTTCGTGTGATCTGTTTGGGCAGTGTTTTGAAGTGTCAAATTGATGTTAAATGAATGCTAAATTGATGAGAAATTGAGGTTTAATCAATGCAATCCCGGATAGGTTGAATTTCCTAAGTTTGGCTTGAGTTTTTGGTTGTTTTTGGAGTGTTTTTGATGATCTGTTATACCTGGAGGTATAAGGACGTGTTTGTGATCATTTTGGATGTTAATTGATGTTTAAAAATGGTTAGAAGTGATGGATCTTGGCTGGGTTAAGTTTTGGAAGTGTTTGGAGGTGATTTCGGTTGTGTTTGGTAGCCGAAATGTTGGATTTGTGATGAGCAGCGAGTTTGATTGTGTTGCTGGTGTTTTTAATGCATAATGATGCATTAATCCTCTGTTGTTGTGTGCTTGAAACAGGGGAGTTTGATCCGTGAGCTTTAGAGGTGTTGCGGAAGGTTTCGGATGCTTGGAAGGCTTGTTGGCTAGCCTTGTTTTGTGTATCGGTGAGTGAAGTTGGGTTTTCAGCTTTTAAACCAAGGTTTGAAGGTTTTGGGAGCTTAGTATAAGTCTAAACAACTTTGCTAAGCTCAAGAGTAAGTAAATGGATTTTCGCTCTTGAATTGTGTTTTGATTTGGCTTTTAAAGCAATTGTGGTTGATGATTGAAATGCATGTGTTTTGCATGATTTAAATTCTGTTTTGAAAGCATATTTTAGCATGGTTTAATGCTGGATTTGAAAGCCATATGTGAAGGATGCTCAAGGTAGGAGATCCTTGGTTTTATACATTGAAAATGTGGTTTTAATACATGGTGTTGCATGTTGTTCAATGGCTTTGTGTAATGCTTTAAAACAGTGGATTGATGATGGTAAATGATGGTTTTTGCATTATGATTATGCATGTGAATCATTGGTCTAATGTGGTAAGATGGTTATATTGGCAAGTGATGTAAGTGGTTCTTGGTTCTTTGATCGGATATAGTTAGTCGGCTATAGGATTGGGTGCACCGTGAATAAAGTTGCCTTGGAGGTGGAGTGGTTAAGAGTGAACCAGTAAACTACCTTCAAGTATCCTAACGAGATGGTTAAGGTCATAATGGAGGTGGAATGCCCATTCGAGGACCTTGGTTAAGCAAAGGTTATATGGTGGTTAAAAGTCCATATATGGGAACCTTGTGCTTGTTAAGATCACAATGGTGGTGTAAAGTCCATGTGTGGATCTTGTATAGGGTGTCCCGGATCTCGTTAGTGATGTTATACAACTACCAATCGGTGATGCAAAGGTTGTATGATGTTTGAAAGTCCATACATGGGAACCTCGGGAAAAGTTGAGGTTGTATGGTGTTTAAAAGTCCATACATGGGAACCTCGGGAAAAGCTAAGGTTGTATGGTGTTTAAAAGTCCATACATGGGAACCTTAGGATGGTGAGGTCAAATGGTGTTTAAAAGTCCATTTGGAGACCTTGGATTGGTAGTGTGTATGAAGCGTGGGGGACAACGCTTGTGATCCACGTATCCGATTGGGTGTTGAGTTGAAAAGTGGATGTGTTGATCACTTGGAAGCCAATGTAATGTTCTTGATTATAAAGAAGCATGAGATGCTTGAAAAGATGCATGGTTGCATGAAAAGTGGTTAATGCTTGTGAATGCATGTTTACTTGTTAAGTTGAACAAGTGTTGTTTATCATTTGGTAAATGATGCATGGGTGCATGAAATCTCTTTAATGCATTGGAGTCTTGTTAAGACTTGTTTTAAAAGGCATGTGATGATGATGTTGTGGTTCATATGTTGCCTTTGTTTAATGCATGTGTTGGATTGATTGGGCAAATGGTTTTTAAATGGTTTCTTGCTTGGTTTTACATTCAAGCATGGGAAAGGTATGATGTGAATGGAAGTGTTTTTCAAGGTTTGAATTTAACTTTGCATATGGTGTTTATGCATGGAATGGTTAAATGGATGATTTTGCAAATTATGCTTTGAAAAGGTTTTCTTATCTTGCTAAGCTAAGGGTTGGTTTTCATGTTTGAGTAATGCATGGTTTAAGCATGTTGTTGAAAAGGAGTTTTCAAACTTTGCTTGATAAACAATTCGGGATTGTTTTAAAAGTGTTTTGTGACCCGCTGCATTGATGGTGTTTTGGTTTTGAGCATTCCTCACTAAGCATTATGATCTTACGCTCCTTTTTGTCCATCAATGCAGATTCTTGAAGTTTGGACAGCGAGAAGCAAGAGATTCAAGGAGGACTCCATTTGAGATGTATGTCTCAGTGAATAGCTATAGTTAATAAAGGCAATGGGGGTAGAATCTCTTGGAATGAGGTTTATGTGTTCGAATATGTTCGGACAAGGATGATTTAATGTTGTTGTTAATGTTGTTGGATCATGTTTTGGCTAATATGAGATTGATTTGGAAGTTTATGCTTGAATGGTTGCTTGTGTAGGAAGCATGCCTATAGATTTGGGGCTTTTCATATGTGTTGTTATCTTGTTGAATTGTTGACGCAAGTATGTCTCATATATGTTGAATTGCATGTTGGTAAAGTTTGGTGGCAATTGGA
Organism: Hibiscus tridactylites; assembly: GCA_958450335.1. Taxonomy (NCBI): domain Eukaryota; kingdom Viridiplantae; phylum Streptophyta; class Magnoliopsida; order Malvales; family Malvaceae; genus Hibiscus; species Hibiscus tridactylites. The sequence continues at coordinate 21,917,610 of OY288282.1, forward strand.
GTATGTTTGGATGTTTAATTGCATGTTTAAGTATGCATTTTGGGGCAATCTGTGCAGGGTGTTTCGGAACAGTGCCACCCGTTTCGGAACGGGCGCCTTAAACAAGCCAAGGCGTCCGAAACGGGAGAGACCGTTCCGAAACGGTTTGGTCACTGCCAGCCCGCGTTTCGGTACGCGTTGCGGAACGGCCCCGTGTTTTTCGAAACGGGCTCTGCCAGTTTCGGAACGGGTGACCGTTGGGGGCTGACATTGGCAGTTAAATGTTTTGAATTGTTTGCATTTTGGTCCTGAATCTTGTTTGTGCAATTGTATGAGCTTGGGATGTCCGTTTGAGCTGAATTTTGGCAGAGAAGCATGAAACATGATTAATTTTAAGTTGGTAACTTAAAACCTGGTTAAGTCCTTAAAGTTTTCAGAATTTACAATTTGGTCCCTAAAGTTGTAAATTGTTCATTTGAGTCCCTGTTTGATCTCTGATGTTGTGATCTTTGAGCATGTTGTCTGAGTGATCACGATTAGGGTTAATGTGCATCTAGACAAGTTAAAAAGAAAAAAAAAGGGTCGTTAATCAAGGTTGACTTTCGGGTTGACTTTGGTTTTCCCCGTGTAATCTTCGTAGTTCGGGTCAACCGTCTAGGCCGGGCTACGGGGGTTACATTTGGTGGTATCAGAGCCAGGTTATGAATGCTTGGGGAGAACGGTAAGTTGTTGTGATGTGTGTTTGATGTTTACCTTGTTGTGTGGTTGAAAGTTGGTTGAAACACGTGTTTCTGAGCAAGTTGCTGATGTTTTCAAGCATGCTGTATGGTTATGAATCTTGGTTGAGCTTATGTAGTTTTGTGCTAATGTTGTGAGCTGGTGATATGCATGATGAACATGTAATGAGTATGTTATGTTGCTAATATGTTGTTGCAAGTGGATGCTGTTTGGTGTAAGCATGATCAAAGTATGTTGTTTGATATGCTTGATGTTGTGATATTCATGTTTGTGATGACTGTTATGTCATGTAAAGGGGGAGGATTCGGGATACCCATTGCCTTATTATTATAACTATTGTGTTATTTTGGAGTTGGAGTTTGAATCCTTGCTTAAAGCTGGTCTAACTGGTTTGTTTGTTTTGTTGTGAATGTTTGTTGTTGTTAGTGGTATGGCAAAGTCGTTGATAGAATGGCAGTTGGGTGAGATGGTTGCTGCCTTAGGGCAGGTTGTTAAGGCATGGAATTCACCCTTATGTAGAGGTGTTTTGTCTCAGTCTTCTGTGCCTGGGGTTAAGGTGTTAAGGCAGGAGGAAGAAGCTGGTTCTGTGGTGAAGAGTTCATCACCTGTTGCTCGAGAGGTGTTGGGAACATCTCAGGCTGTGGTAACGGTAAAGTCAGTGGATGCGCTGGCTGTGGAATGTGTGGGTTTGCCGAAGCAGCGTTTGCTTGATTTGGGTGCGGTGGAGTATCATGGTTCTTCACCGGAGATGTTTGAGGCCTGGTTGGCCAGTGTGATTCTGATTTTGGATCAGGAAGGCTGTGATTATGCTTGTAAGCTGGGAAGTGTTGTTTCTTTGATGTTGGAGGATGCATGTGTCTGGTGGACATCTGTGGCGGTGGCGTCACATATCCATGATATTGACTAGGATTTCTTTGTATCTGCCTTTTATGAAAGGTATCTTGGAGAGAAGTTTCCAAGGGTTAAGCAATGTGAAGGTAGTGCTGTTGTGGAGCAAGTGTTGCTTGAGCACGGAGTGGAAGCTCAGCCACCGGTATGTGGTCGTTGTGAAAGGCGCCATGTTGGAGGTTGTTGGGGCGCGGGTGCTTGTTGGAACTGTGGTTCTAAAGTGCATGTGAAGCGCGATTGTCCTCTTGGGGTGAAGTCAGCTTTGGTGTTAGTCAAAGGGTCTCTGAAAGGTCGTGGGCACGGCCAAGGTAAGGTTCAGAGGTGGCAGAAAGAGCAGAAGGTTGTGAAGAGTTTGGGAAAGGAGAATTGCTGTAAATGTGGGTCTGCTGGACATATGAGACGTGAATGTTTGATGTTGGCTCAAAATAGCCAAGGTTCCTTACCGCAAGAGGTCGGTGGTGACCCTAGTGTGTTAGCTGGTGCTGCAGCGGTGCGGCAGGAGGATGATGGTTCCGCGAGGAAGAGAGCTCGTTTGATGAAGCTTCAGGGTGGTGTTGTGTTTTCAGGTAACCTTGTTAAGTAGTCTTTGCTCTAGTTACCCTGGTTTGGTTTCTGTTGGTTTTCCTTGCGTGGTAAGTCTAGTCTTGTTGCTAGCATGTTTGGGGTGATAGTTGTAGTTTGGAAATATCTTTGGTGTGAAGAAGGTTTTAGTGAGTATCTTGTGGTTAATGGTTGTTGGAATGATGGAGTTAGATAAGTTAGAAGTGAGGTAGGAGGTTGTTCTTAGACGGATTTTGAGGATGTTATTGGAAGGTGTGAACTGGCATTCATGCACAGTTAAAATCATTGTTATATGCTATATTATATATGTGCTGGTCCATGCATACATGTGGCATGACATTAGAGGTTTTGCATACATGTACATCAGGCATTGATAGGGCATGTAGGTGATCATGCATACGATGTTCACACTCGCTAATAACTAATCGAATCTGTTAGTGTAGTGGTTGGGTTAGGTTGGATGATGGTGTTTTTTAGAGGTTGTTTTGGTGCTGGGTGAGAGTTAGAAGCAATGGAGAATATTAAGCTAGTGCTGGAGATAGTGAGAGTGGTATAGCCTGTTGGTAGAAGGATAGTGTTTGTTGCTTAAGGAGTTTAGTGGTTTGGTGGTGAGGTGTACCGGTTGAAGTTAGAATCGGTCAAGTGGTTTGAATAGTTAGTGGAAGGGGTAGTTCCTTGGTGCTAAGTGATGTTGCAGTTTAGTGGTTGTGTTTCCAAGTGCTGAAGCAGCTTAGCATTTAAGTTGTTGTGGAAGGGTTGTGTTGTAAGTGTTGGTTCTTAGCGACCCTTGAGGAGTTGAGGAGTTGTTATGTATGTCAGGTTGGGCGATGTTCTAGTAAGGCAGGTGTTGTGGTCAAAGCTTGTGGTGGATAGGCAATGAAAGATCGAAGATCGGTGTTGTTTGAAAGGATTCTTGTGAGAAGTGGTTGGTTGGTTGTGAGTATGTGAATTTTGGTTTGTGGGTGAGTAGTCCTGGTGAGTCGTTATGGTAATGTTAGCGGCAGATGTGAAGGATTATCAGCATTCGTTGAGGAGTTTGGGTAAGCAGTTGATGCTTGAGAATTTTTGCTTGTTGGGAAAATTCTTGGAAGAGGTTTGGGGGTTTGCAAGAGCTTTAGAAGCAGAGAAGTTTGCATAGTGGCTGAATTGGATTGGCTAGTGTCACTGTGTAAACGAGTCTTGGGAGTTGTGTGTTGCAGTGATGTGTGCTGTAAAAGTTGAAGTTCTTCAGGTTGGTGTTGGGGCTGTGTACAGTCCGGATATGTGAAAGGTTAAGTTGTGGCTATCTTTGAGTGTTCTGGATTTTGTGAACAGTATGTGGTGGTGTTGAGTTTGGTGGAGTTTTTGTGTGGAATGTGTTCAGTGGTGGTTGAGGCTTTTGTGTTGCCTTGTGTGTTGATTTGAGAAGGTTGTGGTTCTCTTGTCGCCAGTTGAAATTTCGAGGACGAAATTTCCTAAGGGGGGGAGAGTTGTAACGCCCCGGTTTTGGGCTCAGAAGTTTTGGGCGTTGACCGGTTCGGTCAAAGTGCTGATCGAATATATAAAGGTAAAATTAGGAAAGCCTAGTTCGGGTTGCATTAAAAAAATGGAAAAATGTTCTAAAATCATCTTTTAATATATAAAAGTGAACTGTGAAATCAATTTTGGAAAATGAGGTTCGGAAGGTTGAGATTTTGGCTAGTGACCAAAATGTAATTTTTGAAAGTTGCGTGACTGTTTTATAAAGGATTGAAACTTTGAATCTTTAAGGAGCTATTATTCCAAAAGGAGTTTCTCCAGATTTTTCTAAGATATTTTAAGGCTTTATTCTGATTTTAAAACATAAAGAAAGAGGAGGGAAAGTCATTTTCGCTATTTGCAACTAACTTTTCATTTTCTCCCAATTTTCATTTTCTCTCATTTTCTCTCAACCCAAACACTTTCTCTCTAGAGATTTACATCTGATTTTGTCACTCAAATCTTCCTTTTCAATTCTCTTTGGATTCCTAATCATCTCTACAACAAAACCTCACCATTTGCAAGTTGTTTCATCAAGCTTTTTGGTTCTAAAAAGGAGAAATTCAAGTTTGGAGGTAAGAACGTCCTTCTCCTCTAAACTATCAGTTCTTTACTGAAATTCCTAAGTGCTCAATCCTTTATTTGTGATTTGTTAAAGGCTTTTCAATTGAAATCTTGATTTTAGCTTAAAATGCAAGATTTGCTTGATTTTGGTGGAATTTTCGTGTGATCTGTTTGGGCAGTGTTTTGAAGTGTCAAATTGATGTTAAATGAATGCTAAATTGATGAGAAATTGAGGTTTAATCAATGCAATCCTGGATAGGTTGAATTTCCTAAGTTTGGCTTGAGTTTTTGGTTGTTTTTGGAGTGTTTTTGATGATCTTTTATACCTGGAGGTATAAGGACGTGTTTGTGATCATTTTGGATGTTAATTGATGTTTAAAAATGGTTAGAAGTGATGGATCTTGGCTGGGTTAAGTTTTGGAAGTGTTTGGAGGTGATTTCGGTTGTGTTTGGTAGCCGAAATGTTGGATTTGTGATGAGCAGCGAGTTTGATTGTGTTTCTGGTGTTTTTAATGCATAATGATGCATTAATCCTCTGTTGTTGTGTGCTTGAAACATGGGAGTTTGATCCGTGAGCTTTAGAGGTGTTGCGGAAGGTTTCGGATGCTTGGAAGGCTTGTTGGCTAGCCTTGTTTTGTGTATCGGTGAGTGAAGTTGGGTTTTCAACTTTTAAACCAAGGTTTGAAGGTTTTGGGAGCTTAGTATAAGTCTAAACAACTTTGCTAAGCTCAAGAGTAAGTAAATGGATTTTCGCTCTTGAATTGTGTTGTGATTTGGCTTTTAAAGCAATTGTGGTTGATGATTGAAATGCATGTGTTTTGCATGATTTAAATTCTGTTTTGAAAGCATATTTTAGCATGGTTTAATGCTGGATTTGAAAGCCATATGTGAAGGATGCTCAAGGTAAGAGATCCTTGGTTTTATACATTGAAAATGTGGTTTTGATGCATGGTGTTGCATGTTGTTCAATGGCTTTGTGTAATGCTTTAAAACAGTGGATTGATGATGGTAAATGATGGTTTTTGCATTATGATTATGCATGTGAATCATTGGTCTAATGTGGTAAGATGGTTATATTGGCAAGTGATGTAAGTGGTTCTTGGTTCTTTGATCGGATATAGTTAGCCGGCTATAGGATTGGGTGCACCGTGAATAAAGTCGCCTTGGAGGTGGAGTGGTTAAGAGTGAACCGGTAAACTCCCTTCAAGTATCCTAACGAGATGGTTAAGGTCATAATGGAGGTGGAATGCCCATTCGAGGACCTTGGTTAAGCAAAGGTTATATGGTGGTTAAAAGTCCATATATGGGAACCTTGTGCTTGTTAAGATCACAATGGTGGTGTAAAGTCCATGTGTGGATCTTGTATAGGGTGTCCCGGATCTCGTTAGTGATGTTATACAACTACCAATCGGTGATGCAAAGGTTGTATGGTGTTTGAAAGTCCATACATGGGAACCTTGTGCATGTCAAGGTTGTATGGTGTTTAAAAGTCCATACATGGGAACCTTGGGAAAAGTTGAGGTTGTATGGTGTTTGAAAGTCCATACATGGGAACCTCGGGAAAAGTTGAGGTTGTATGGTGTTTAAAAGTCCATACATGGGAACCTCGGGAAAAGCTAAGGTTGTATGGTGTTTAAAAGTCCATACATGGGAACCTTAGGATGGTGAGGTCAAATGGTGTTTAAAAGTCCATTTGGAGACCTTGGATTGGTAGTGTGTATGAAGCGTGGGGGACAACGCTTGTGATCCGCGTATCCGATTGGGTGTTGAGTTGAAAAGTGGATGTGTTGATCACTTGGAAGCCAATGTAATGTTCTTGATTATAAAGAAGCATGAGATGCTTGAAAAGATGCATGGTTGCATGAAAAGTGGTTAATGCTTGTGAATGCATGTTTACTTGTTAAGTTGAACAAGTGTTGTTTATCATTTGGTAAATGATGCATGGGTGCATGAAATCTCTTTAATGCATTGGAGTCTTGTTAAGACTTGTTTTAAAAGGCATGTGATGATGATGTTGTGGTTCATATGTTGCCTTTGTTTAATGCATGTGTTGGATTGATTGGGCAAATGGTTTTTAAATGGTTTCTTGCTTGGTTTGACATTCAAGCATGGGAAAGGTATGATGTGAATGGAAGTGTTTTTCAAGGTTTGAATTTAACTTTGCATATGGTGTTTATGCATGGAATGGTTAAATGGATGATTTTGCAAATTATGCTTTGAAAAGGTTTTCTTAGCTTGCTAAGCTAAGGGTTGGTTTTCATGTTTGAGTAATGCATGGTTTAAGCATGTTGTTGAAAAGGAGTTTTCAAACTTTGCTTGGTAAACAATTCGGGTTTGTTTTAAAAGTGTTTTGTGACCCGCTGCATTGATGGTGTTTTGGTTTTGAGCATTCCTCACTAAGCATTATGTGCTTACGCTCCTTTTTGTCCATCAATGCAGATTCTTGAAGTTTGGACAGCGAGAAGCAAGGGATTCAAGCAGGACTCCATTTGAGATGTATGTCTCAGTGAATAGCTATAGTTAATAAAGGCAATGGGGGTAGAATCTCTTGGAATGAGGTTTATGTGTTCGAATATGTTCGGACAAGGATGATTTAATGTTGTTGTTAATGTTGTTGGATCATGTTTTGGCTAATATGAGATTGATTTGGAAGTTTATGCTTGAATGGTTGCTTGTGTAGGAAGCATGCCTATAGATTTGGGGCTTTTCATATGTGTTGTTATCTTGTTGAATTGTTGACGCAAGTATGTCTCATATATGTTGAATTTCATGTTGGTAAAGTTTGGTGGCAATTGGAGTATGTTTGGATGTTTAATTGCATGATTAAGTATGCATTTTGGGGCAATCTGTGCAGGGTGTTTCAGAACAGTGCCACCCGTTTCGGAACGGGCGCCTTAAACAAGCCCAGGCGTCCGAAACGGGAGAGACTGTTCCGAAACGGTTTGGTCACTGCCAGCCCGCGTTTCGGTATGCGTTGCGGAACAGCCCCGTGTTTCGAAACGGGCTCTGCCTGTTTCGGAACGGGTGACCGTTGGGGGCTGACATTGGCAGTTAAATGTTTTGAATTGTTTGCATTTTGGTCCTGAATCTTGTTTGTGCAATTGTATGAGCTTGGGATGTCCATTTGAGCTGAATTTTGGCAGAGAAGCATGAAACATGATTAATTTTAAGTTGGTAACTTAAAACCTGGTTAAGTCCTTAAAGTTTTCAGAATTTACAATTTGGTCCCTAAAGTTTTAAATTGTTCATTTGAGTCCCTGTTTGATCTCTGATGTTGTGATCTTTGAGCATGATGTCTGAGTGATCATGATTAGGGTTAATGTGCATCTAGACAAGTTAAAAAGAAAAAAAAAGGGTCGTTAATCAAGGTTGACTTTCGGGTTGACTTTGGTTTTCCCCGTGTAATCTTCGTAGTTCGGGTCAACCGTCTAGGCCGGGCTACGGGGGTTACAGAATGTCTATATACCGATTGATTTACGGGAAAACATGTCATCTACCTGTCGAAACAGAGCACAGAGCATACTGGGCAATCAAGACAATGAATATGGACTTGGACAAGGCAGGGCAGAAAAGACTATTGGATCTGAATGAAATCGAAGAAATCCGGACAATGGCCTATGATAATGCAAGAATCTACAAGGATAAAACTAAGAAGTGGCATGACAAGAAGTTGCTGCCACGACAGTTCTGCCCAGGGCAGCTTGTATTGCTATTCAATTCTAGACTGAAACTCTTCCCAGAGAAGCTTAAATCTAGATGGTCTGGGCCGTTCCAAGTCGTACAGGTTTTTCCCCATGGTGCCATCACAATCCGATCATTAAAAGACGAGCACCAATTCAAAGTCAAAGGACAGCGCTTGAAGCATTATCAGGGGACTGAAGCCCCAGGAATGCAGGAAGTGGTTACCTTAGGAGATGCCCCACCTGACATCCCTAATTTAACCTAATTTTTATTTTTATTTTTAGTTTTATTATTACATATTATTTATTAGGAAATAAGATTTATTTTATCTGAATAATGTTTTTATTTTTATTGTTTTTAGGAAATAAAGGAGTCAAGAAGAACAAGAGAAGTGAACTCAGCCCACCATCCATTCACCAGCCCAACAAAGCACAAATTTTGGAGCCTGTCGATCCAGCTGCCGCGACAGACGCGGAAAATATAGGCTGTTAAAACGCAGTCACGACATACGTGGAAACACGTCACAGACGCGCAACAGACACGGTAACGCGTGACAGACGCGTCAGACACGCTAAAGCATAACAGCTGGCCCCGTTATTCGCGCTTGCCGTTACAACTTCAACGGGCAGCAAATCCTTCTCTATATAACCCCGTTTCATTTTTCATTTTCACTCACTTCTACTCTTTTTACTTGCTCCCTCTAGATTTTACTTGCTTTCATTTTTATTTCCACAACCCTTGCAAAAATGTCTTCTAGGAAAACCCGTAGGAATGCTGCTTCCAATTCCACACCGACAGCAACCACCCGACGCTCCTTTGCAATCAGAGACATGTGGGAAGAGAGAGGATTCATTTACACATCGAAGGAGGAAATCTGGGCCTAAAGCCGTTCATTGCCCGGAAAGTTCGAGCTCTACAGTGGCAGACTTTTGCTGAGCAGCCTGAAGAAATGAACGTCTCGTTGGTACGAGAATTTTATGCTACCATTAGCAGCAAGACGGCGACAACGGTGATTGTACGAGGAAAAGAAGTGTCGTTCGAAGCTGAGTACATTAACACATTGTATGGATTCTACGTCGGCAGCAACGACGACGCTCACCAACAGTTCCTCAACACATTAGACCCTGCTGCCTATGACGCTGTCATGGCAGAGCTGACAGATGAGGGGACTCAATGGAACACCAGCTGAAAGAACCCACGAACAGTAAATAGGACGCAATTGCTGCCGGAGGCTAAGTTATGGAATGCTTTTTATCAAAAAGGGTATCATGCCGTCGTCTCACAATACCACGGTCGACCAACCAAGGTTAGCCCTAATTCACTCCATTTTACATGAAAGGCCCATTAACGTGGGCAGCTATATCCGTGAGAGCATCTTGGAGTGCGCACACAGACCGACGGGTCCGCTTTACCTCCCATACCTCATCACCTCACTCTGTCGTGGCCATGGCGTACCAGAAGTGCCCACTGATCTGCGAGTCCAAGGGAAAGGTTGGACTGAAAAGAACATCCTCAGCCTCATGGAGCTGACTGCTGCCACCCCTCTGTCATCATTCGATCCAGCAACCACGACAGTCGACACGACAGAGCAGCCAGAGACTGAACCAGCCGCCGCAGCAGTCGCCCCGACAGACTCCTCCTCCCAGATCTTAGCTGCCATTCAGAAGATGGAGGAAAGACAACTCAGTTTGATGACCTTCATCAGGGATTTTACTGCATCTACGATAAACTTTATCCATAATTCTTTAAATTTCCCTGATGTTGTCTTCCCCACCTTTCCTGCAAATTATTTTACTGTCACCACACCTGCCCACACCCCCATACATGCTACCACACCATGGACACCCTCAGCCGCCTCAACACCATCACCTGCCCCGACAGCCGCCGGCAGCAACCGTGCTGAGCCATCTGCCCGTGGTACGAAACGTAGAATGGCATTGGAGGAGCTTGATGCCTTTATTGCCGGATTCTCGTCCTCCTCCGTTTGGGCCGCCAGTGACAATGAACCCTCTATTAAGAGGAATCTTTCGAAGGAGTTCTCACCGGTAAAGAGGCAGAAGCGAATGGCAGACAAAAATAACATGCCAAGAGCCAGGGACAGCAGCAGTGGTGAGAGTAGCAGCAGCAGCTCTAAAGTCCAGGTTGTGGAACAACCCCCTCATATCTCCGTAACCAGGATCCAACCACCACGGGAGGCCAAAGCAAAGAACATATCTGCCTCCCCCATTCCCCAGCCAGCTCCAAAAGCTCGTGCCCGCCGCTAGATTAGACTCAGCAGTAGCAGCGAAGGCAGCGATTAAAAATTTAAGTTCTTATCTTCTTTTTGCTGCATGCTTATATATTTTGTGATGTACTACTTTAACCTTCTTTTTACTTGTCATTTGCATTGAGGGCAATGCAACCCTCGAGTTTGGGGGTGGCAACCGTCCATTAATGGAGTCAATCTTAGTTTTAAAATTTGTGTCTTTTACTCAATTTTCTCTTAAAAAAACAAAAAAAAAATTGGCTTAAGTCTGTGAATTGAACTTACCTGCCATGACAACTCTGTCGTGGCAGTGCCTTTAGGATAGTTTTTAGGAGAAGTTTAGAGCCTTTCTATAGTTCTGAAAACTTTTAAACACTATTTGTGACTGTTATACTGCTTAGAACTCATCTAGTTAACTAGAATAGGAAGCTTGGCACTTGAATAGACCCTAGAGGTGCCTAACACTGGCTCTAGGAAAGAAGTTTAGCAAAAGAGACTCAACAACCCTAGAGGTGCCCGAAACTAGCTCTAGGAAGTTAGCTAGAGGTGCCAAAAATTGGCTCTAGTGAAACTTTATCTTAAAAAATAGTGAAATCGAGTCAAAACAAAAAATCAAAGGAGCATAAAAAAATGCCTTCAAAAGATAAACTTTGGCATAAAAATTCGAGTTAAGGGCTGAAATATTCTAGTGAAACTAAGAGAGTCTTGGCATATAACTGTTCACAAGCATGCACACACTACACGAGGACTATAGTGAGACTCCGGACAGATCCTAGATTATCCGACAGGTTTCTGCCGTCATAGGGAACAAATGAAGGGTAAGGGAAAGTTCATTGTTTTAAGCCAAAACAAAAATATTTTATTTTTCTTTTAGGTCTTAGTTGCTTGAGGGCAAGCAAAAACTTGAGTTTGGGGGTGTGTTGAGTGTGTAAAAGTTATATTATTTACCCCCTATTTAACCCATATTTCTGCTGCATTCAAGCATTATTTATTGCATTTAGGTCAGTTTACAGTTAAACATCACAAATATATTAAAAGGTACAGTTTCTACTAAAATCGGTTGCTTTTTCAGGTTGCTGCTGTAGCAGATCGGAGAGGCAGGCGCTGGGCAGTGAAGAAAAAGAGCTGGAACTGGACGAGCAGTCAAGGATGACGATGCTGCCATGGTTGCCGCCGTGACAGTAGAGGACGACAGCAGTTTTGAGGAGAAGAAGCAAAGTGGACCTCGACAGATAGAGAAAATTCAGCCCGTCTGTCGTGTAAAACCACTATATTTTTCCAAGCCCTAGATCGAAATGAATGTCAAGCCCAAAGTTCAAGGAGAGAAAATCCCAAGCAAGAAAGAGGACGGCTTAAAGTTAGATTCTTTGAAGATTTAGTCTTTATTAGAGTTGTACTTTAATTTAAAGTTGTATTCTTGCTATTTTAGAAAACTTGGACCCAAAGCCTATATAAGGGCATATATTTCGACCTAGGGAGGACATCACCTATTCTCTAGCTTTCTTCCCAAAACCCTAGCCGTTTTCCTTCCCTCAACATGTTCTAAATTCCCCTTAGGGCCACGGGTTGATTTGTAAAGTAGTTGCAAGGGTTGTTTTTGTTTTAGGAATTTTCAGTTCAATAAAATAAACTTCAAGTTCTCTTATTCTGGTTATTAACATCTTGCAAGAGCATCGGGAGATAATTGTGAGGTTATCTATTTACTTAATTTTGGGAGAGTTAAGTATACGAAAGGAATAAGTGCAAGTTCTCTAGTTTATAGTTGAACTATCTCTGACCTAGGGATAGGACGAGGTTGAGAGGCTAAAGAAGAATTCAACAACATCGGTGTTCCTTCTTCGATTCACGCCGGGAGGTATCATCAAAGACGTGATCATCGACAGACTTGGACCTAGGGATAGGCCAAGGAACAACAGGGATTCTTGCCAAACTTGAAGTACAAAGTTGAGTGTTCGTTGCCGCGACAAGCAACAGACTGCTGCTGCGACAGGTGCTGCCGCGACGGGAACGACGACAGAACGGGATTTCCTAGACTTAGCAATACCTGCACTACTGAGCAATTCAACACCAGCCCATTCTCTCTATCTTGATTTCTCTACTCTTTTATTTAAGTTTTCTTTATTATCCTCGTCACAACTTTCTCAATTATTTTCTTTACTTTCGTGCAGTGATTCATGGTGAAGCTATTAGCCCAGTCCCTATGGAGACGATATCTGATACTACGTATTAGTTTACTACTTGCGTCGTGTACACTTGCACTACAATTGCGATAGACACTTTTACACGCAACAGCGACTTTGCAAAGGTTGCCTATAGACAGTTCGCATATGAAGCTGTGTCATAACTCTGTTAGAGCTTTTGATGGGACTGAAAGAGACGTCGTTGGAAAGATCGAGGTACCATTGCTAATTGGGCCTACCGAGTAAATGGTTGACTTTGTAGTAATGGATATCAGGCCAACTTATAATTGCATGTTAGGAAGGCCGTGGATCCATTCAGCAGGGGCAATACCTTCGTCGCTACACCATAAGTTGAAGTTTGTTATTGAGGGGAAATTAGTAAGTGTGGCCGCCGAGCAAGACATCATAGCGTTTGTGACTACGGATGCTCCTTATGTCCAAACTGATGAGGAGGCAGTCAAGTGTTCCTTCAGGATTCTTGAATTTGTGAATGCTACATTTGTGGCGGAAGGAAGTAAAATCCCATGCCCAAAGTTTTCAAATTGTGCCAGGATGCAAGTTTGGCAGACCTTGGGGAGAGGAGCCAAGAAAAGAAGAGGACTCGGTAGGAACTTACAAGGGTGTATGCGTGTTAGGAATGTCATCAAGGAGCAAGACCGGTTCCGGCTTGGCCATAAGCCCACTCTTCAGCAAAGGAAGTTGGAATGGAAGAAGAGGGCTGAACGAAGGAGAACTAGACTTAGGGGAGAAGACATGATATGGGGGCCCATTGTTTATACAGACATGAGAAACATCTTTGTGTCGGGTGGAGTAATCACCCACGAACAGATGGTGCATGAGGCTAATGTGGGGAACGTTAGGCTCTGTGAGGAGAAAAAGCTCAATGAAGCACTAGAAATGATGGATGTTAACGTGATATCTGAGAATGAGGAAGACTCCAGCTTTTTGGCAGGAATCCGCCCTTTTCTTCCGGGAGAAGTGCTTAACAATTGGAGTAGTCTGGATTTACCTGTAGTTTTTAGGTCTGAATAAGAGTAATACTCAGAACCCAACCTATTTGCTTTTGCCCGTGAGCAATAGGGAACTTTTGTAAAGGGCTCCTATGTTAATCTGCTCGTTTTTAATTCAATAAAAAGACGCTTTCCAAAATTGCAAGCATCATATTCATTACATTCATTATTCGTTTATTATTTATTATTCCATCCACTTTGCAATAATATATACGTTCGTCTTCCCAATACACGTTCATTTCATAAATATTGCAAGACTCCTATTATTAACTTTGTGAATGGTTTTGAATCTAATCCCGAGGTGGATTTTGAGAAACCATTGTATCTAGTCGAAAATGGTGAAGAAGAGGGTGATATGAAAGAATATGAAGTCCCAGAAGAATTTTTCAGATTATTGGAAAGTGAGGATAGACAGATAGTACCACACCAAGAGGAGATTGAGATCCTTAACTTGGGAAACGATGAGGACCGAAGAGAGGTCAAGATTGGCACAACTCTTTCGTACGACACCAAGGGTGAGTTAGTAAGCCTATTGTTAGAGTTCAGGGACATTTTTCGTGTGGACCTACCAGGATATGCCAGGTTTATACAAAAGTATTGTGATGCATAAGCTACCAATCAGGCCAGAATGTAAACCGGCCCAACAAAAATTGAGGAGAATGAGAACAAACACGTTCTTGAAAGTTCGGAATGAAGTAAGGAAGCAATATCAGGCCGATTTCCTAAAAGTGGTTGAATATTCGGAGTGGGTGGCCAACATAGTCCCTATACCGAAAAGGGACGGAAAAGTTCGCATGTGTGTGGACTATACAGACCTTAATAAGGCAAGCCCCAAAGATAATTTTCCCCTCTCCCATATTGATACCCTAGTCGACAACACTACCGAACACTCATGGTTTTCCTTCATGGATGGCTTTTCGGGATATAACCAAATAAAGATGGATCCTGATAACATGACAAAGACAACGTTCGTGACAATGTTTCGAATGTTTTGTTATAAAGTGATGCTCTTTGGTCTTAAAAATGCCAGGGCAACCTATCAAAGAGCCATGGTGTCACTTTTCCATGACATGATGCACAAGGAGATTGAGGTTTACGTGGACGACATGATAGCCAAGTCCCAGACTGAGGAGGAGTACATTCTAAACTTCAGGAAGCTATTCCAAAGGTTGAGGAAATATCAGTTGAAGCTTAATCCAGCAAAGCCGTTACATCTGGTAAACTTCTAGGCTTTGTGGTTAGGCAAAGAGGAATTGAGATCGATCCCGACAAAGTAAAAGCTATCCAGAATCTTCCACCACCTCATACCCAAAAAGAAGTTCGCGGATTCTTAGGGAGACTAAATTACATATCTCGTTTCATTTCCCAGTTGACCGAAAAATGCGACTATGTTTTCAGGCTACTTCAGAAGAATAACCTCGGGGTTTGGGATGAAGAGTGTCAAGAGGCCCTAGATAGAATCAAGAGGTATTTGACTAATGCTCCAGTCTTAGTACCCCTAGTACCGGATAGACCATTGATCCTATACTTGACAGTCTTTGAAAATTCAATGGGATGTGTTCTGGGGCAACATGATGACACCAGAAAGAAAGAAAGAGCGGTCTATTACTTGAGTAAGAAGTTTACCGACTGCGAAACTCGATACCCGCATATCCAGAAATTATGTTGTGCGCTAGTATGGGCAACCATTAGGCTTAGACAATACATGATGTACCACACCACATGGCTGATATCCAAGTTGGATCCTTTAAATTTCCTGATGGAGACGCCATCACTAACCGGAAAACTGGCCCGATAGCAAATGTTATTGTGATAATTTGACATCTTGTTTGTGAGTCAGAAAACAGTAAAGGGGAGCGCTATAGCGGACTTCTTAGCAAGCTGAGCTTCAGATGATTATGAATCATTGGACTTCAACATCCCGAATGAAGACTTAATGTGTATAACTATGTGGGAGAAGGATACCTTCGAAGAGGAATCATAGAAGCTATACTTTGATGGGGCATCCAACACTGTAGGCCACGGAATCGGGGCAGTGCTAGTCTCTCCAGAAGAGGTTCATTACCCTTTCACCAGTAGACTGGACTTTTTCTGCACCAACAATATGGCTGAGTATGAGGCATGCATTATGGGGTTGCGTGCAGCCATTGAAAGAAAGATCAAGAGACTTCAGATTTTTGGGGATTCTTCCTTGGTAATATATCAGCTCAGAGATGAATGAGAGACTAGAGACCCAAAGTTGACCAAATATTATGACTTGGTCCAAAGACTAATCAAGAA
Source organism: Hibiscus tridactylites (assembly GCA_958450335.1). NCBI lineage: Eukaryota > Viridiplantae > Streptophyta > Magnoliopsida > Malvales > Malvaceae > Hibiscus > Hibiscus tridactylites. The sequence goes on from OY288282.1 coordinate 21,933,233, forward strand.
TTTTGAAAAGATTAGTTTTACTCACCACCAGAGAGAGGATAATCAGATGGCAGACGCCCTAGCGACCTTGGCTGCTACGTTCAAGGCAAGCTCAGGTGCAGAGATGAGACCGATTAAGATGCGAATGTTTGAAGTACCAGCTCACTGTTACAACATCGAAGAAGAGACAGATGGCAACCCGTGGTATCATGATATCTTGTCGTACATTAGGTACCAAACATACCCCAAAGAAGCTAAAGAGAATGATAAAATGACCATTAGGAGAATGGCGACGAGATACGTCTTAGATGGAGAGATCCTGTACAAAAGGGGAAAAGATCAGATACTGATAAGGTTTATTAATGCTTGGGAGGCCAAGAGCATCCTGGCGGAAGTTCATGATGGGTTGTGTGGGACACACGCCAACAGTTTTTCAATGGCCTGGAAAATCATGAGATACGGGTACTTTTGGTCAACCATGGAGGGAGATTGCATTGATTATGCTAAGGAGTTTCACAAATTTCAGATATATGCCGATAAAATACATTCACCACCGTTACCATTACACACCATGAATTCCCCTTGGCCTTTTGCCATGTGGGGAATGGACGTCATTGGTCAGATCCACCCCAAGGCATCCAATGGGCACCACTTTATCCTTGTTGTCATTGACTACTTCACTACTGGGTAGAAGCCGCCTCCTACGCCAGTGTTACAAGGGCAACAATGTGTAGGTTCCTGAAGTGGGAGATCATTTGTCGTTACGGGCTGCTAGAAAGAATTATTACTGACAATGCTTCCAATTTAAATAACACAGCGATGGATGAAGTATGCAAGAAATTCAAAATAAAGCATCACAACTCCATTGTGTATCACTAAAAAATGAATGGGGCGGTAGAGGCTGCAAATAAGAACATCAAGAAGATTATAGCCAACACTACATATACGTTCAAGGATTGGCATGAGAAGTTGCCATTTTCCATTTTCTTTTACCGAACGTCTATACGTACCTCGACCGTAGCAACATCGTACTCTTTGGTTTATGGCACGGAAGCAGTACTACCTATGGAAGTAGAAATCCCGTCATTCAGAATCTTGAACAAAGTAAAATTGGAAGAGGCTAAATGGGTACAGGCTCGGTTTGATCAGTTGAACCTTATCGAGGAAAAACGACTTGAACGAAGTAATGCCGACTAGCATTTAGAGGGTTTATGGTAGAGGTTTCTTTGGTGTCTAGGGTTTCAGAGAAGGGAAAAGGGGCTCGGGTTTGTTTAGGTTAGGTTTTTATAGGGTTTTAGGTTTTAAGTTAGGGGTTAATCTGTGTTTAGTCCCTCTGTGTCGTGTCTGTTATGTGTTTGGGGTTTCTCTCTTCCTAAATAGCACCCTAGGTCCTTAAGATTTGGTTTCCTCTTGCAATTTCACCCCGAGTCTTGTCACCAGTGGTCTATTTGTCCATCCCCTCCCCATAATTCTGAGTCTGTTTCAATTTAGTCCTTTTTTTACAGTTTTGTATATTTGCATGCATCTTTTAATTTGGTCACTGTTTTTCAATTCTCTACAATTTAGCCCTTTATTTGCCTTTATTCTTGTGATATATGTCAAATGTATGCTTTTTTGTGATTTTAATGTATTTTGCTTGCTTTCTAAATTGTATGTATGGAATATGTAAGTTATTTGTGGTCATGATGTTTTTTTATCAATGGTATGTTGTGGTGGGTCTTGTAAGTTTTATAATGTAAGGATTGCTTAAGTTGTCATATTTAATCTAAGGTTTTATATAAAATATGGGTAAATGTGACTTTTAAAACACTTAACATAATTTAATTTGTTATTAATGTTTTCTAATTTAACGTATAGAAACATTTAGGAGCTCGTCTATAAAAAATGTAACAAAAGCGTCAACATATTCAATAAGATACATGTATGTTTCAAATGGTGTTAATTTGGCTTTGTTAATGAATATGTCTTAATATCTTCTAGTTTGGGTTTTTGGGCCTTAGGGCTTTAGGTGGCTAGAGTTAGGTTATTTTGGGCCTTTTTAGCTGAGGTGGGCTTGGGCTAGTAAGGTTAGTTTTTTTTAGCTTAGTTTAATCGATTTAGTTGTTACGGGTCGTGTGCCCGCCTCATAGGGGGCACGGTTCGGACAATTAAGTCAGTTTAGGTTTAGAGATTAAATTAAGTTTAGGGCTCTAATCGATTTAATTAACTTAAATTCATCATTGTCTTCTTAGGATAGATATTAAGCCTGTTAAATCGATTTAGCCACTCTCACCTTTAAAGATGAAATTAATATCACTTCTAGACGGGGTAAAACAAGATAATTCATAATTTGCTCGACCCCCTTTATTATTTAGGATTTAAATAATTTAGAATTTAATATTAGAATCATCTAATAAATAATTAGATCACTAATCGAGCTTCCATAATTCGAGCCCTTAAGTTAGGGCCTTGGGCGGGCTTTTGTGTGTTTATTTCCAAGCTCTTCTATGACATGCATCTTATACTTGTCACCCATGAGACCATCAATAATTTAGCATGTTAATTGAGTTTAAAATATACGAAAGAGAGGTACCAATTAACTTTAGTTTCGTGTCAAAACAATCCAAGCTTAATGGATGTCGACCGAATATTTGGGTTAATTTTTACCGTCTCTAGGTAAGCGGAAATATAAAAATGGAAATGTCATGACACCATCCTTTATTTTCTTGCATCATGCACAAAGGTGACGTTCGAGATCCAAACCCTAAACTAACACGACAACCAGTCTTATATGATGTCAGTTTAGTCTATGGTCCGGTGTACCGTCATCCTTTTTAATTAAAGGGTAAACTACTGCAAAAGTCACTTATGTTTATACTAAGTACAGAGTTAGTCCCCAAATTTGAAAAATGACCAGTAAGGTCCCAAACGTTTTCGGGACGTAAACTTCTAGTCACTCAGCCGTTAAATTTAAACGGAAGGGTGATATGACACAATAAAAAAATGATAAATTACTTAAATAGTCCCTAAACAATTACTTAACTTATATTTTAACCACAGAAATAAAAATAATTTATATAATTTCACATTTAATCCTCTATATTTACAATTTTTTTATTTCTTTCCCCTTCACTACTCCCTACCGCTATGAGGCCTTCTATCTTTTCACTAACAAGTTCACTTTTCATGCTTTCAGAAAACGGTGGAAACAAGTTGAAGTTTATGTTGCAGGTACACTTCCTTCTTTCTCTTCATTGCTTTTGGAAACGATTTCTCATGTTTTCTTCTACTCACATCAATCGCATGATGCTTTTTTTCTTTTCTTCAATGATTCCAGCCCATCATATCCTTCCACTATCACTCTACTCCGTCTTTTATTCTTGTCACTTCTGATTCTTTTCCAATTTTTCTCCCTTGGAATTTCCGTTTCAATTCGCATATGAATCGCAAGTGCCAAACCTTATTTCTATTCCATTTGCTCAGTTCTTTATTTTTCACATTTCATCCATTTTCTATTAACTTGTTAAGTAGACTTTATTTTCTGAAATCTGATAATAAACACTGCACTGGTGTGTTATGCATCAAACATCAGCTCCTCATACCCCTGTTTTCCATTCAGATTATTTCTATTAACATTTCCCTAATACAGAGCTTAGTCTTTGCTGCTAAACTTTACTTTCCATTGGTGCTTTTGGTCACTTCACACGATCTACAGTATTGTGAACATGATGTGTGTGATTGAAAAACAAACCAGATTAGCCATGCATTACATCCAATATTTTTCCTATCTGGGAACATGCTTTTTAAGGTTTAGGCCTACTTGTACCATCACTTTGATGTTGTATTTGTTTCCCATCTTTACCTTTTCAGATTATGGTCGGATTCCAATAAACTGATCTTCTTCCATTAGTGATATTTTCCCTGCCATAGTGATGCAGTAATATGATAAGGAAACTTACTGATATAATGAAAGCAACTCGTGGATGGCAGCGACACATAAAAGACATTTTTTTCATGTCTGGTTCAAGGCAGCGCTCTCGTCTAAAGAGGCCACTGTGGATTATTTTATTGGTAACTTTTGTGATCATATTCTTGATTACTACATTTATCTACCCTCCAACAACATCCATAGCCTGCTATATCTTTTCTTCTAGAGATTGTACTTTGTTCAATCAGCCATCAGTATTTGCTGCCAGGGAGTTAAGTGATGAAGAGACAAGATCTCATGTTGTAATTAGGGAAATCCTCAAGACACCCCCATTCAATCCATGAATCCAAAAATTGCTTTCCTGTTTTTGACTACAGGGACGCTACATTTTGAGCCACTTTGGGATAAGTTCTTTCGTGTAAGAGTTTGTTCCTTGATCGTTATTATTTGCATCAATCATGCAACTTCTCATATGCAAGTATTGCCAATAAGAATCCTTCTTTTTCATTCTATTTGGCTTCCTTACATGGTTTTGTTGTTTTCATTAATTGACTTGCATGTTTCATGGACTTTGGATTGTTTGTATAACTCCAACGGGATTGGAATTTAGTATTCGGATGGAGTCCCCAAGTACCGGTAAACCTTTAAACCATCATCTGTTGAGTCGCAGAAAGGGAGGTTAAAAAACAACTTCTTGCAGAGACTTAATTGATCTATCTCTACTGAAAGATGGACAATTAATTTGGTATCAGATTTTGCAAGAGCGGAACAAGTCCCCCAAATTTTGTGCCTAATGCGTGCACAATGGTTTTCAAGATCCATTTCCAGGCTGGTCTAATTGCAAGCTAGCCCGATATTTCTATTTTAGTGGTAGGGAGTAGTGGAGGGAAAAGAAATAAAAAATTTGTAAATATATAGGATTAAATGTGAAATTATATAAATTATTTTTATTTCAATGGTTAAAATACACGTTAAGTAATGGTTTAGGGACTATTTAAGTAATTTATCATTTTTTTATTATGTCAGATCACCCTTATGTTTAGATTTAACGGCTGAGTGACTAGAAGTTTACGTCCCGAAAATGTTTGGGACCTTACTGGTCATTTTTCAAATTTGTGGACTAACTATGTACTTAGTATAAACATAAGTGACTTCTGCAGTAGTTTACCTTTAATTAAATGCTTAATTAATTCCAAAGTCATGATTTGATAAAGCTCGCACTATTTAAGTCAAATTTTCATTTAAGAACGCTTAATTAAATTCACTTTAGGTTTTAAATAATTTCTATCGATTAAAGGAAACAAGTAATTTGGTACCGATTTTCGAAAGTGATGGGGGTGCTAACCCTTCCCCACACGTAACCAACTCCCGAACCCATTTTAAAGAGAATATCTGGTTTTGTGGTGTCCGACTTACCTTAGTGGCCGGTGGCGACTCCAAAATTTTTACTATTTTCCCAAAACTCGAATTTCCCCTTTTAATAAATCTTTTTCAAAAAACGAAACACTTAAAAGTTTTAGTTTTTCAAAAAAATGTTATCACAATACTAGATTCATAACATAAGATAGGAATGCCTTACAACCGGAAACTATAATACGACTCGCTTCCAGGGTTGAGACAACATTTGACAAGAATTTCACATTCTCGCCTACAACTACCACTTTATAATCATCTGCAAGTCTCAAAGAAACTGGCATAGTTTCAAAATCAACCACAACTATATGCTCGTTCATCCAATCCATGCCCAAGATTACATCAAAACCAAAGAACGGCACCTCCATCAAATTAACGCAAACTGTAACCCCCTTAGCCCGGCCTAGACGGTTGACCCGAACTACGAAGATTACACGGGGAAAACCAAAGTCAACCCAAAAGTTAACCTTGATTAACGACCTTTTTTATCTTTTTAATCTTGTCTAGATACACGTTAAACCTAAGTCAGTACTCATAAAACATATTTGAGAAAGGCACAACGATCGAACGACATAGAGGGACTCAATTGCACTTATTACAAAATTAGGGACCAAAATATAATTTCTGAAAATTAGAAGGTCATTACCGATTTTAAGGTTATCAATATGAAATTAGTCTTGTTACATGATTCTCTACCAAATTTCATCTTAATTGGACATTTCAAACTCAAGTAATTGCATCATCAACATTTGGGACTAAAATGTAAACCTTGCAAACTTCAGCACCATTCAAATCAGTGCCCAACGGTCACCTGTTTCGAAACACCCACCTGCCATATCGAAACACAGGATCGGAACGGAGTTGACCGTTTCGATACGCGGGTTGGTTCCAAGACCAGTTTCGAAACGAGGCATTCCAGTAGCCAAATCGTTTCGAAACGTCCCCTGGCGTTCCGAAACACGAAGGCCATTACAGGCCCCCGTTTCGAAACACTAGAGGGTGTTTCGATACGATTTGCCCAGAATCTGCAACTATTGCTGGTTTTTCATGCATAAGTCCAATCAAACACTTCCAAACGACTTCCCAAGCATATCATCAAGTCAACAAACATATAAGGAACATATTTAGGACTCCTAAACACCTTCGAAGCAACAAACATGAAAACTCACAAGTCTAGAGGCATGCTTCCTAATATTAAAACCACAAAGGGAAATCAAACCTCCAAACAAGCAATTAAGGCCATTTACAATTCAAAACAACCAAGGCAAACATGCCACAACCTCAGGGAGTTTAACACATCTCCCAAAACAAATCCTAGGTTCCCATTTCAAAATTATCAAAACTAATAGTGTATGAAAACTTCACCATACGTGAGCTTAGATTTCCTTGGATGGACTTAGCTTCCTTGATGCCCTTAGACACCTCAATTATCTGCATTATTGGTAAAAGAGAGTGTAAGCACAAATGCTTAGTGAGGCATGCTCCAAAGAAAACCAACACAATAATGCACTTTTAGAAAACACTTTCATTTAAGCTTTTAAACCACACGGTCATCTCTTTCTCATGCTTGGAAAAACTTCAAAGAAAACTCATTGAAATCACATGTACCTTCATTATATCTCATGCATTAAAACCTATGCAAAACCCATGGAAAAACCTCTCACATGCTTGTATTGTCAAAGCATTCTAAACAAAATACCTATGCATATCTCTTAGCATAAAACATTCCATCAAAGGTACATGTATAACAAAATCATTTCATCATTTATATTGGCATTTAGCATCTCATCAATACTCGGATATGCAGACACATTTCTACACTAGACGCTTCCGGTGGAATCTCACATCACTGTACTCACTTGTCTAGCAACAACTTCCGGTGGAATCTCTCATCACCGTACTTACATGGCGGAATCTCTCATCGCCACAAAGCTTGGGTATTTCACCAAGTCCTACCCGATGGAATATCTCATCATCGGAAAATCTCCCTTTGGCTTAACCAAAGAGCACGTACGAATTTTTAGTTTATAGTGCACTCTCATCCTATTGATCGATCAATTATATCCGGTAAGTTTCTCAACCTCTATACCAATATAATGTGTTAAATTATCATCACACCTATTGTTTTTCATACAATATATCTCAAATGTTTTCTCAACACATTTCAAATCATAAATCATACTTTGCTTTAAACCAAAAGCTCAAATCTAATCAATGCAACGTGCCATCTCATGACATCTCGACAAGCATAATCTCATGCTCCAAAACATGCATAAAAATAGTAGGAATTTAACCATCACAAATCATGAGCATGTAAAAGCATTTTAGGGGCAAACACCACTTTAGAGAGATCAAATCAAACCATACTCATTTCCAGATTTAGGAAGGTTTTTCAAACCTCTCCTAAATCCCCAAACCTTGTATTTTTGTCCTCATAGACTTCAAAACCAAACGCACTCACCGATTTCGTTTCGCTTGCTCGCCGAAACGCCAATCAAGCTTCCAGATCAACTTCAAAAGCGTCCGAAGATGTCTCCCCTGTTTTAGACACATTAAAGCAGAGGATTAATGCATCATCATGCATTGAAATCTTCAACCAACACTCCTAAACTCGTTGCTCTTCCTAAAACCAACATTTCAGCTACCAAACACAACCGAAATCACCTCCAAACTCTTGCAAAACTTAACCCAGCCAAGATCCATCACTTCTAATCATTTCTACACATCAATCACCATAAAAAACAATCCTAAACTCGACCTTATACATCCAGCTATAATAGAACACCAAGAACACCTCAAAAAGCACCATTTTCTTAAGCAAAAACTTAGGAAACACAAACTATTCAGGATTGGATTGATAAAACCTCATTTCTAACATCATTTAATATCCAAAATACATTAAAAACCATCTCAAAATAGATCCCAATCAATCACAACGAAATTCTTCAAGATCTCTTCCAAAATCTTGAGTTTTAAGCCAAAATCATGTTTCTAACATCAAAACCATTTATAAAACTTCAATAAAGGGTTGACAACTTGGGAATTTCAGTAAAGAACTGGGTATTTAGAGGAGAAGAACATTCTTACCTCTAAATGATGATTTCTCCATGATTTGGGCAAAATTTCATGAAAATTCAATGTGGAAATCAAAAGGATTTGATGCAAGATTGATTAGGAACCAATAGATGATGGAAATCTCATCAATTGAAGTGAAGATCAATGTAAATTTTTCTAGAGAAAATGTGTTTGGATGATGGGATTTTGAGAGAAAAAGGAATGAGAGAAAATTAGGAAAAGGTAGTTATGAAAGTCAAAATTTAGTTTCCACCTTTATTTTATTCAATTAAAACATTAATTAAATCACCCAAATTAAGGAAAAATTTGGAGAAAACATTTTGGGTAAATAAGCTCCTTAAAGATTCAAAGTTTCAATCCATTACAAAACAGTCACTACTAAACTTTGCAAAAATCGCATTTTGGTCACTACACCGAAATGTAGTATTTCCAAACCTTATTTTGTAAAATTGATTTCACCACTCTCTTATATATTAAATGAGGATTTTTTAGATATTTTTCTATATTTTTAAAGCATCCCGAACTAGGCTTCCCCTAAAACCTCTTTTTATATTCAAACCATTTATCAGACCGGTTCGGTTTAGACCCTAAACTTCTAAGCCCAAAATTGGGGTGTTACAACTCTCCTCCCTTAAGAAATTTCGTCCTCGAAATTTACCTGGAGGAAAAAGGTAAGGAAACTGCTTCTTCATGTCATCCTTCCTTTCCCAAGTGGCTTCCTCAACACCACGATGCCTCCACAACACCTTAACCAACTCAATGGTGTTACCTCAAAGAACTTACTGTCCGAATCCAGAATCTCAACCGGTTCCTCATCATAGGTCAAATCCGGATTTAACTCCACTTCCTCCACATGCATAACATGCGAAGGATCCGATCTATACCTCCGAAGCATAGAGACATGAAACACATCATGTATCTTTTCCAACTCTTGTGGTAATCTCAGCTTATAAGCAACAGGACCCACACGTTCAATTACCTCATATGGTCCAATATACCTAAGGCTCAACTTACCCTTCCGGCCAAATCTCATCACCTTCTTCCAAGGTGAAACCTTCAAGAACACATGGTCACCCACCGCAAACTCAATCTCCTTACGCTTCAAATCCGTGTAAGACTTCTGTCGATCAGAAGCTGCCTTCAACCGCTCACATATGAGCTTCACCTTCTCGGTGGTTCCTTTCAACAAAGCTGGCATCGAGACCAACTTCTGTCCTGTTTTAGCCCAGCAAAGAGGAGTTATGCACTTCCTCCCATACAAGGCTTCATAGGGTGCAATTTGAATACTTGCCTGGTAGCTGTTGTTATAAGCAAACTCCACCAAGGGCAAATGCTTCTCCCAAGAGACTTGAAACTCAATCACACAACACCTCAACATATCCTCAAGCACTTGGATAACACGCTTAGGCTGTCCATCCGACTGTGGATGATAAGAAGTACTGAAATTCAGCCGCGTACCCAAATCTTGATGCAAACATTCCCAAAAACTCGATGTAAACCCTGACTCTCTATCCGACACTATAGACTTTGGCACACCATGCAGTCACATAATCTCCGCAATGTACAGCTCCGCAAGCTTATCCAAAGTATACGTGGTATGCAAGGTAAGAAATGTGCACACTTCGTAAGGCGATACACAATTACCCATACCGAATTCTTCTTCAATGGTGACAAAGGCAAACCAGACACAAAGTCCATGGTAATTCTTTCCCACTTCCACTCAGGAATCCTCAAAAGTTGCAACAACCCTGAAGGAAACTGATGCACAGCTTTAACCTGTTGACAAACCATACACCTACTCACATATTCTGCAATATCTTTCTTCAAACCCACCCAATAGTACTCATCCTTCAGATCACGATACATCTTTGTACTACCAGGATGCATACCAAAAGGACTACTGTGAGCTTCAGTCAGAATAGTACGCCTCAACTCCGTATTGTTTGGCACTACTATCCGACTTCCAAAACATAGGAGTTCATCATCATTAAAACAAAAATCTGATGATTTATCCTCAGCAATGTCCTGAACATGTGGCACCAACGAATCATCCAACAACTGCTTATCTTTTATCAACTGAACCAGAGATGGTTTCAATTGCAATTCAGCCACAAGACCTCTATCTTGCGAAATACTCAAGCTGGCAAACATAGCCCTTAACTCCACCGCCACCTTCCTGCTCAAGGCATCCGCCACAACATTAGCTTTTCCTGGATGGTACTCGATCGTCAGATCATAATCTTTAAGCAACTCCACCCAACGTCGTTGCATAAGATTCAACTCTTTCTGAGACATTAGATAGTTCAAACTCGTGTGATCCGTGTACACAGTACACTTCTCACCATACAGGTAATGTCTCCAAATCTTCAAAGAAAAAACCACCACAGCTAACTCAATATCATGCGTAGGATAATTGCGCTCATGCACCTTCAACTGGCGCGATGCATAAGCCACCACCTTACCCTCTTGCATTAACACACACCCCAAACCAACATAGGATGCGTCATTGTACACCACAAACTCTTTTCCTAATTCAGGTTGAACCAAGATAGGAGCTTGCGTCAAAGCTGCCTTAAGCTTCTCAAAAGCTTGTTGTCTTGCTTCTGTCCACTCATACTTGACATATTTCTGCAACAACTTCGTCAAAGGGGCAGCAATCTTCGAAAATCCATCCACAAACCTCCGGTAATATCCTGCCAACCCAAGGAAATTACGGACTCCATGAACGGACTTAGGAGGCTTCCAATTCATCACCGCCTCAATCTTCTGGGGATCAACACGAATCCCCTCAGTCGAAACCACATGACCAAGGAACACAACCTTCTTTAGCCAAAACTCACACTTGCTCAGCTTAGCATAAAGCTGATTTTCCAGAAGCGCTTGCAAGACAACCCTCAAATGATCTTCATGCTCCTCCTCAGTACGAGAGTACAAAAGGATATCGTTAATGAACACCACAACAAACTTGTCTAAGTACTCATGGAACACTCTATTCATCATGTCCATGAAAGCTACAGGTGCATTCGTCAAGCCAAACGACATTACAAGGAACTCATAATGCCCATACCTCGTTCTAAAGGCGGTTTTTGGCACATCCACATCTTTCACCTTAAGCTGGTAGTATCCTGACCTTAAGTCAATCTTGGAGAACACAGCCGCTCCCCGAAATTGATCGAAAAGATCATCAATCCTCGGCAAAGGATACCGATTCTTGATAGTCAACTTGTTCTGCTGACGATAATCAATGCACATTCTCATAGTGCCATCCTTCTTCTTCACGAACAAGACAAGTGCACCCCACGGTGACACACTAGGCCGAATGAAACCACAGTCAAGAAACTCCTGAAGCTGCGTCTTCAACTCCTTCAACTCCTTAGGTTCCATACGGTAGGAGTAATGGACACTGGAGTTGTGTTTTCATACAACTTAATTCCAAACTCCACCTCCCGACCAGGCGGCAATCCAGGTAACTCCTCCGGAAACACTCCAGGGAACTCACGCATAGTTGTGATATCTTGAACGCGCAACTCCTTTGAACTAGGATTCATCACAAAGGCTAGGTAAGCCTCACAACCTTGCCTCAGCATGCGACTCGCTTCCAATGTAGACACCACATTGGTAAGAAACTTCACATTCTCACTAACCACTACCACTTCGTAATCATCCGCTAGTTTCAGCGAAACTCGCTTGCTCTCAAAATCCACTACAGCTCGATGCTCAATAAGCCAATCCATACCAAGGATTACATCAAAACCATAGAATGTCAATTCCATGAGATCAACAAGAAAAACATGGTTTTGCACTTTCAAGGGACATCTTCTATACAACTTTCGTGTTACAACCGTTTCACCAAAAGAACTATTCACACGCATACCAACATCCAAAGACTCAACAGGTAAGCCAAGCATTTGAGCATGTTCACACAATATATACGAGTGTGTAGATCCAGAATCAATCAAAGAAAGTAATGATAAGGATTGCAAAGTAAAGGTACCTGCAATAACATCCGTATCATTCATTCCCTCACGCTGCGCATACACTCGAGCCTGACCACCACCCTCGGGTTGAACGGCCACAACATGCGCTACATTTCTGCCACCATCATCTCTGCGTTGAAAGTTACCACGGCCGCGCCCATGACCTCTTTGTGGCTCAGCTGCTCTCACCGGAGCTTGTCCCTCCTTCAAAGGTTGACGACAATCCTTCTTCAAATGTCCACGGTTCCCACAGTTCCAGCATGTGCCAAGGTTACCCCAACACTCGCCACCATTCCGTCTACCACAACAGTTACACTCAGGAGTCTTAAAAACAGCATTAGGTCCTTCCTGACCTCTACTAGGGTTACCACCTCCACGCCTAGCATCATAATGCGGCCTCCGATCCTTATGCCTCTTGTTGCGGTCTCTACCATAGTCACGCTCAGCCACTCTCTTCCCAGAGCTAGATCCTCCCGCTCGACCAGACAAACCAAGATTCGACTCAATGTCCTTGGCTCTAGTGACCAAGACACCGAAATCTGTATAGTCAGCCACAAGCATAAACGTCTTCACATCCATTACCAACCCATAACGGAATCGTTCGCACCTCTCCCGCTCATTAGGGATCACCTCAGGTGCATACTGACTAAGGCGGACTAACTGGATCTCATACTCAGCCACCGTCATGCTTCCTTGCACAAGAGACATAAATTCTCTTTTCTTCTCATCTACATATCGCGCACCCAGATACTTCCGCTTGAACGCATTCAGGAAGAATGTCCAAGTCACATCATTGTCCTCCATTCCAGAGATAATGGTCGTCCACCATGTATAAGCATCACCATGCAGCAGTGACACCACACAACCCAGTTTCTGCACATTATTGCAGCTCATCTGACCCAAAATCCTCTTGGAGCTTTCCAACCAAGACTCAGATCCTTCCGGAGATAAACCTCTAAACTCAGTCCCTCCCAGACTGCGAAGACGTTCCAAAGGCAATCTCACATTAGCATCATCCTGATGCGCAGCTCCATGAGCTCCAGCTACTGTTGCTTGAAAGGCTCACGCAATAGCCTGAATCAACACAGTCATGTCAGGAGCAGCTTGCCCCTGCACACCCTCAGGTCCAACGACCCCAGCATTTCCAGCTCTAACACCACCAAGTGGCCCACCACCAGGAGGAGGAGGTAGATCTACAGCATTCTCAACATTCTCATCATTCTCATTCTGATTCTGAGCCATGGCTCTTGTATTTACTCTCATCTCTCTACGTGGCCCCATTTAAAAAGAAAACAATGCACTGACAAAAATGCAATAAACACAATTAGGCACAATAAAGTAAGTAATCCAAGTACTCAAGCTCATTTTTGAAAACAAATTCCTTTCATTAGTTTTGATATGGCAATGGGATCCTCTAACACATTCCAATCATAGCATAACATCACAAGCACATCACAATTGAAACCATGCATCACTTTTCACACAACACTCTTTCACCCAAAAGGCACACATCATGCAATTACACTTACATCAACCACATAACAAATCCCAAAGATACGAGAACTAAGCTCTGATACCACCAAATGTAACCCCCTTAGCCCGGCCTAGACGGTTGACCCGAACTACGAAGATTACACGGGGAAAACCAAAGTCAACCCGAAAGTCAACCTTGATTAACGACCCTTTTTTTCTTTTTAATCTTGTCTAGATACACGTTAACCCTAAGTGAGTACTCATAAAAACATGTTTGAGAAATGCACAGCGATCGAACGACATAGAGGGACTCAATTGCTCTTATTACAAAATTAGGGACCAAAATGCAATTTCTGAAAATTAGAAGGTCTTTACCGATTTTAAGGTTATCAATATGAAATTAGTCTTGTTACATGCTTCTCTGCCAAATTTCATCTTAATTGGACATTTCAAACTCAAGCAATTGCATCATCAACATTTGGGACTAAAATGTAAAGCTTGCAAACTTCAGCACCATTCAAATCAGTGCCCAACGGTCACCTATTTCGAAACACCCACCTGCCGTATCGAAACGCAGGATCGGAACGGAGTTGAACGTTTCGATACGCGGGTTGGTTTCGAGACCATTTCCGAAACGAGGCATTCTAGTAGCCAAATCCTTTCGTAACGTCCCCTGGCGTTCCGAAACACGAAGGCCATTACAAGCTCCCTTTTTGAAATACTAGAGGGTGTTTCAATACGATTTATCCAAAATCTGCAACTATTGTTGGTTTTTCATGCATAAGTCCAATCAAACATTTCCAAACGACTTCCCAAGCATATCATCAAGTCAACAAACATATAAGGAACATATTTAGGACTCCTAAACACCTTTGAAGCAACAAACATGAAAACTCACAAGTCTAGAGGCATGCTTCCTAATATTAAAACCACAAAGGGAAATTAAACCTCCAAACAAGCAATTAAGGTCATTTACAATTCAAAACAACCAAGGCAAACATGCCACAACCTCAGGGAGTTTAACACAACTCCCAAAACAAATCCTAGGTTCCCTTTGCCAAATTATCAAAACTAATAGTGTATGAAAACTTCACCAAACGTGAGCTTGGATTTCCTTGGATGGACTTAACTTCCTTGATGCCTTTAGACACCTCAATTATCTGCATTACTGGTAAAAGAGAGCGTAAGCACAACTGCTTAGTGATGCATGCTCCAAAGAAAACCAACACAATAATGCACTTTTAGAAAACACTTTCATTTAAGCTTTTAAACCACACGGTCATCTCTTTCTCATGCTTGGAAAAACTTCAAAGCAAACTCATTGAAATCACATGTACCTTCATTCTATCTCATGCATTAAAACCTATGCAAAACCCATGGCAAAGCCTCTCACATGCTTGTATTGTCAAAGCATTCTAAACAAAATACATATGCATATCTCTTAGCATAAAACATTCCATCAAAGGCACATGTATAATAAAATCATTTCATCATTTATATTGGCATTTATCATCTCATCAATACTCGGATATGCGGACACATTTTTACACTAGACGCTTCCGGTGGAATCTCACATCACCGTACTCACTTGTCTAGCAACAACTTCCGGTGGAATATCTTATCACCGTACTCACATGGCGGAATCTCTCATTGCCACAAAGCTAGGGTATTTCACCAAGTCCTACCCGATGGAATCTCTCATCATCGGAAAATCTCCGTTTGGCTTAACCAAAGAGCACGTACGAATTTTTAGTTTATAGTGCACTCTCATCCTATTGATCGATCAATTATATCTGATAAGTTTCTCAACCTCTATGTCAATATAATGTGTTAAATTATCATCACACCTATTGTTTTTCATGCAATATATCTCAAATGTTTTCTCAACACATTTCAAATCATAAATCATACTTTGCTTTAAACCAAAACCTCAAATCTAATCAATGCAACATGCCATCTCATGACATCTCTACAAGCATAATCTCATGCTCCAAAACATGCACAAAAACAATAGGAATTTAACCATCACAAATCATGAGCATGTAAAAGCATTTTAGGGGAAAACACCACTTTAGAGAGATCAAATCAAACCACAATTACTTCCGGATTAAGGAAGGTGTTTCAAACATCTCCTAAATCCCCAAACCTTGTATTTTTGTCCTCATGGACTTCAAAACCAAACACACTCACCGATTTCGTTTCGCTTGCTCGCTGAAACGCCAATCAAGCTTTCGGATCAACTCCAAAAGTGTCCGAAGATGTCTCCCCTATTTTAGACACATCAAAGTAGAGGATTAATGCATCATCATGCATTGAAATCTTCAGCCAACACTCCAAAACTCGTTGATCTTCCTAAAAGCAACATTTCGGCTACGAAACACAACTGAAATCACCTCCAAACTCTTCCAAAACTTAACCCAGCCAAGATCCATCACTTCTAATCATTTCTACACATCAATCACCATAAAAAAGAATCCTAAAATCGACCTTATACCTCAAGCTATAACAGAACACCAAGAACACCTCAAAAACCACCATTTTCTTAAGCAAAAACTTAGGAAACACAACCTATTCGGGATTGTATTGATAAAACCTCATTTCTAACATCATTTAATATCGAAAATACATTAAAGAACCATCTCAAAACAGAGCCTAATCAATCACAACGAAATTCTTCAAGATCTCTTCCAAAATCTTGAGTTTTAAGCCAAAATCATGTTTCTAACATCAAAACCATTTATAAAACTTTAATAAAGGATTGACAACTTGGGAATTTCAGTAAAGAACTGAGTATTTAGAGGAGAAAAACATTCTTACCTCTAAATGATGATTTCTCCTTGATTTGGGCAAAATTCCATGAAAATTCAATATGGAAATCAAAAGGATTTGATGCAATATTGATTATGAACCAATAGATGATGGAAATCTCATCAATTGAAGTGAAGATCAATGTAAGTTTTGCTGGAGAAAATGTGTTTGGATGATGGGATTTTGAGAGAAAAAGGAATGAGAGAAAATTAGGAAAAGGTAGTTATGAAAGTCAAAATTTAGTTTCCACCTTTATTTTATTTAATTAAAACATTAATTAAATCACCCAAATTAAGGAAAATCTGGAGAAAACATTTTGGGTAAATTAGCTCCTTAAAGATTCAAAGTTTCAATCCATTACAAAACAGTCACTACTAAACTTTGCAAAAATCGCATTTTGGTCACTACACCGAAATGTAGTATTTCCAAACCTTATTTTGTAAAATTGATTTCACCACTCTCTTATATATATATATATTAAATGAGGATTTTTTAGATATTTTTCTATATTTTTAATGTAACGCCCCGGTTTTGGGCTTGGAAGTCTTGGGCGTTGACCGGTTGGTCAAAGTGCTGTTCGAATCGTAAGAGGTTAAATTAGGAAAGCCTAGTTCGGGTTGCATTAAAAATATGGAAAAATGTTCTAAAATCATCTTTTAATATAATTAAGTGAACTGTGAAATCAATTTTGGAAAATGAGTTTTGGAAGGGTGACATTTTGGCTAGTGACCAAAATGTAATTTTTGAAAGTTTGGTGGCTATTTTATAAAGGGTTGAAACTTTGAATCTTTAAGGAGCTATTTACCCAAAGGGAGTTTCTCCAGATTTTTCTAAGATATTTTAACACATAATTCTGATTTTTAAAGAAATCAAAAAGGAGGGAAACTCATTTTTGGTATTTTCTCATCTAACTTCCAATTTTCTTTCTATCTTTTTCTCTCAACCCAAACACTTAATTTCCAGAGATCTCATTCTGATTTTCTCACCTAAAATCCTCCTTTCAACTCTCAATTGATTGCAAATCATTGTGTCTTCAAAACCTCTTCAATTGCTTCAAGTTTCATCAAGCTTTTCAATTCCAAAAAGAGGAGAAACTCAAGTTTGGAGGTAAGAACGTCCTTCTCCTCTGAACTTCAAGTTCTTTAATGAAATTCCTAAAGTTTTCAATCCTAATTTGATAATTGATTAAAGGTTTTAAAGTTGATTTATGGATCTTGGCTAATTATGCAAGATTTTGATGATTTCACATGATTTTCGTTTGATCTGTTTAATCTGTGTTTTGAGGAGTGTTTTTGATGTTAAATGATCATTAAATTGATGTGGAAATGAGTCTTGATTGATGCAATCCCGGATAGGTTGGATTTCCTAAGTTTAGCTTGTGTTTTAAGGTAGCTTTTGTGGTGATCTTGTGGATCTGGTGTTGCTGGAGGTATAAGGATGTTTATAGGTTGTTTTTAGATGTGTGTTGATGTTAATGGAAGTGGGGTTTTGCTGGTTTGCGGCTGGGCTTTGTTTAGAAGTGTTTCGGATGCATTTTCGGTTGTGTTTGGTGGCCGAAAATGGAGGTTTTGTGAGAGCAGCGAGTTTAGATGCTTTCATTGAAGCAATTAATGCATGATGATGCATTAATCCTCTGCTTTAATGTGTTGAAACAGGGAGGCATCCTTGGATCCAAGAATTGTTGATCCGGAGGCTTGATTTGGTGCTTTGGCTTGAAGCAAAGTGGAAATCGGTGAGTGGATTTGTGAAAATGGTTTTCGGCTTTGAAACCAAGGTTTTGGGAGCTTAGTTTAAGTCTAAACAACTTTGCTAAGCTCAAGTGTAAGTTTTCGAATTACTCTCTTTAAGTGGTGGCCATGTTTTGGTGCAATGTAAAATGATGATTTTGCATGATTTGTTTACTGTTTTTGAAAGCATGTTTAAGCATGATAATTGTTGATGTTTTAGCATGATTTATGCTGATGTTTAAAGCCATGTGTTGAAGGTGACTCTAGGTAAGAGTACCTTGTTTTTAATGCATTGTTAAATGATGATTTAATGCTTTGAAATGCATGATGAAATGGCTTGGTTTAATGCTTTAAAACAGTGGATTATGTGATGTATAAAGTGTGTATTGGCAAGTGATGGTTTGTAAAAGTGAAGGTCACTAAGGTGGTTAAAAGTCCTTGAGTGAGCCTTGTTACCTAAGATCATCAAGGTGTTTAAAAGTCCTTGGATGAATCTTGTTGCGGACACTAAGGTGGTTAAAAGTCCTTAGGTGCTCCTTTCCATGGTGTTTAAAAGTCCATGGGGCCAAGGTGTTTAAAAGTCCTTGGGGCCAAGGTGTTTAAAAGTCCTTGGGGAAATTCAAGCTACGGACACAAAGGTGGTTAAAAGTCCTTGTGTGGTCCTTTCATGGTGTTTAAAAGTCCATGGCCAAGGTGTTTAAAAGTCCTTGGGGCCAAGGTGTTTAAAAGTCCTTGGGGAAAGTTGTTGAACTTGATTTCATAAATGAAATGTATCACTTGAGCCAATATGACATGTATAGTACATTGAGATGCATGAGATGCATGTTTTAATGTTTATATTGAAGCATGAGATGCTTGTTTAAAGGAAATGTGGAAGCATGATATTGCTTGATTTTAAAGTATGCTTTGAGCATGTATAAAGGTTGTTTGTAAGCAAGTTTTATGAATGGTTTAATTGCATTATTGAATGGTTTTTAAAGAGCACTCCTCACTAAGCTTTGGCTTACGCTCTCTCGTTTTCTTGATTCAATAATGCAGAGCATTAGAGTACATTGAGGGCAGCAAGAGGAGGCAAGCAAACAAGTTCAAGTAAAGCTCAATGTATGGAAGGTTTTGTTAAACATTTAGCTTTTGTATGTTTTGGCAATGGGGGACCAATGTATATGTTTTGGGAGGTGTTTGAGACTCCCTAAGTATGTTAAGTGTTGTTGTTGTTGCTGGTTTTTGGATTGAACCTTATATGATTGTTTTGCAAGTTTGATGCTTGAGTGGATAGCTTGTGTAGGAAGCATGACCATTGAATTGGGGCTTTTTGCATGTGAGGTTGGTTTGTTGTTTTGTTGGTTTCTATATGTCTTAAAAATGTTTAATTGCATGCTGGTAAAGTTTGGTGATGTTTGGAGCATGTTTGAGTGGTCAATTGCATGTTTTGGTATGCTTGTTTGCTGAAATCTGAGCAGGCGTTTCGGAACAGTGTGTACCGTTTCGGAACGGGTGCCTGGAATGAACCCAGGGGTCCGAAACGGGGTGCACCGTTTCGAAACGAAATGCTCACTGCCAGACCCCCGTTGCGGAACCAGTATCGGAACGGCCCGTGTTTCGGAACAGGGCTAGCCTGTTTCGGAACGGTCGACCGTTAGGGGGGCTGACATGGTAGTTATATGTTTTGATTTGTTTGCGTTTTGGTCCCGAATCTTGTTTGATCAATTGCATGAGCTGTGGATGTCCTTTTGAGCTGAAATTTCACAGAGAAGCATGAAACCTGACTAATTTCAAGATGGCAACTTTAATTTGGGTTAAGTCCCTTAATTTATCAGAATTTACAATTTGGTCCCTAAAGTTGTAATTTGTTCAATTGGGTCCCTGTTTGATCTCTGATGTTTGTGATCTTTTAGTATGTTGTTTGTATGATCACAATTAAGGTTAATGTGCATCTAGACAAGATTAAAAAGAAAAAAAAAAGGGTCGTTAATCAAGGTTGACTTTCGGGTTGACTTTGGTTTTCCCCGTGTAATCTTCGTAGTTCGGGTCAACCGTCTAGACCGGGCTACGGGGGTTACATTTGGTGGTATCAGAGCTGAGTTCTCGAGTAATTGGGAATGTGTGTATGCATGATTGAAGCATGGTTTGGTTTGTATGCTTGTTGAGTGAAAGCATGATCAGTGATTTCTGATGATGATGTGTATGTGATGCATGTTGTGATGATGCATGATGAGGGTACCCATTGCCAAACAAAAGCTAAAGAGATGATGTTGTTTTTGAAAGGAATTGAGCTTGAATACTTGGAATTTGCTTACCTTGCTGGTCCTGACTTGTTTTATTTGTATTGTTATGCATGGTAAAGTATGGCACCACGTAGAGAGTTAAGGAGTAGCGTGAGAGCTACGACCCCGGAGGGGAATGTGAATGATGAGCACACGGGTAGTGCTGTGATACCTCCTCCTCCACCCGGTGGTGGTGGTGCGGAGAGGGAAAGAGCTGGAGTTGAGGCAGCTGGTGCTGGAGCTGCAGGACCTGAGGCTGGTCAGGGGCAAGCGATGCCTGACATGTCTGTGCTGGTGCAAGCTATTGCGGGTGCTTTTCGAGCAGCAGTAGCTGGAGCTCAAGGAGCTGGGCATCAGGGAGATGCTGGAGTGAGACTACCCTTAGAGCGTCTGCGCAGTCTTGGTGGGACTGAGTTTAGTGGTATGTCAGCGGAGAGGTCAGAAGCATGGCTGGAGAGTACCAAGCGTGTCTTGGGACAGATGAGTTGCACTGATGTGCAAAAGCTGGGATGTGTGGTGTCGCTGCTGCAAGGTGATGCTTATACGTGGTGGACGACCACAATCTCTGGTATGGCTGATGCTGATGTTACTTGGACGTTCTTCCAGCATGCGTTCAAGAGGAGATATCTGGGAGTTAGATATCTGGATGAGAAGAAGCGTGAATTCATGTCTCTGACTCAAGGGAGCATGAGTGTGGCTGAGTATGAGGTACAGTTCGTACGTCTTAGCCAGTATGCACCGGAGCTGATACCTGATGAGCGTGAGAGGTGCGAAAGGTTCCGTTATGGCTTGGTGACGGAAGTTAAGACCTATATGTTGGCTGCGGAGTACAATGATTTCGATGTGTTGGTTAGTCGATCAAAGGACATTGAGATGAATCTGAGTTTGTCTGCTAAAGGTGCTGGAGCTAGTTCTGGGAAGAGAACTGCGGAGTATAGTTTCGGTGGACGGAACAAGAGAGGGCGTGATCAGAGGTTTCAGTCCTCGTCTAAGAGAGGTGGAGGTGCACCTGCTAGGGGTGGCAATGCTAGAGCTGACCCTAGTGCTTGTTGGATTTGTGGTTCCCGTGGTCACTTGAAGCGTGACTGTCCTCGTGCTGGGAGGGAGGTGCAAGCTCCTGTGGTGGCAGCTGGTTATGAGTGTTGGAACTGTGGTTCTGCTGACCATTTGAGGCGTGATTGTCCGAGGATGGCTGGTGGTCAAGAGCGTGCTCCTGTTGCAGCACCGCAGAGAGGTCGTGGGCGCGGCCGTGGTAATTTCCAGAGGCGAGAGGAAGGTGGTCGTGGAGTAGCTCATGTTGTGGCTATTCAACCTGAGGGTGGAGGCCAAGCGAGGGTGTATGCTCAGCGCGAGGGAAGGAATGATGCTGATGTGATTGCAGGTACCTTTACTTTGCAATCCTTGTTATTGCTTTCTTTGATAGATTCTGGATCTACGCATTCATACATTCTTCGTGAGCATGCTGAGTTGCTTGGTTTGCCTGTTGAGTCTTTGGATGTTGGTGTTAGAGTCACTAGTTCTTTTGGTGAAACTGTTGTGACTCGTAAGCTTTATAGAAGGTGTCCTTTGGTTGTTCAAGAGGATGTCTTTCATGTTGATCTTATGGAGTTGCCCTTTTATGGTTTTGATGTGATCCTTGGTATGGATTGGCTTGCTGAGCATCGTGCTGTTGTGGATTGTGAGAATAAGCGGGTTTCGCTTAAGCTTGCGGATGATTATGAAGTGGTGGTGGTTGGTGAGAATGTGAAGTTTCTTGCCAATGTTGTTTCTACCTTGGAGGCGAGCAGGATGCTGAGGCAAGGTTGTGAAGCTTTTCTGGCTTTTGTGATGAATCCTAGTTCGAAGGAGCTGAGGGTGCAGGATATCAGGGTTGTGAAGGAGTTTCCTGATGTTTTTCCTGAGGAGTTGCCTGGTTTACCTCCTAATCGCGAGGTGGAGTTTGGTATTGAGCTGTATGAGAATATCACTCATGTGTCCATTACTCCCTATAGAATGGCACCTAAAGAGCTGAAGGAGCTGAAGACGCAGTTGCAAGAGTTGCTTGATCGTGGTTTCATCCGGCCGAGTGTTTCGCCTTGGGGTGCTCCTGTCTTGTTTGTGAAGAAGAAAGATGGCACGATGAGGATGTACATTGATTACCGTCAGCTGAACAAGTTGACTATCAAGAATCGGTATCCTTTGCCGAGGATTGATGATCTCTTTGATCAATTTCGGGGAGCTGCTGTGTTCTCTAAGATTGACTTGAGGTCAGGGTATTATCAATTGAAGGTGAAGGATGTGGATGTGCCTAAGACAGCTTTCAGGACAAGGTATGGGCATTATGAGTTCCTTGTGATGCCGTTTGGTCTGACAAATGCTCCTGCTGCTTTCATGGACATGATGAATCGTGTTTTTCATGAATACCTGGACAAGTTCGTTGTGGTGTTCATTGATGATATCCTTGTGTACTCGCGTACTGAGGAAGAGCACGAAGAGCATTTGAGGATTGTGTTGCAAGCTTTGTTGGAGAATCAGCTTTATGCTAAGCTGAGCAAGTGTGAGTTCTGGCTTAGAGAGGTGGTTTTTCTTGGGCATGTGGTCTCAGCTGAGGGGATTCGTGTTGATCCTCAGAAGATTGAAGCAGTGATGAATTGGAAGGTTCCTAAGTCTGTTCAGGAGGTTCGTAGTTTCCTTGGTTTGGCAGGATACTACCGAAGGTTTGTGGATGGTTTTTCCAAGATTGCTGCTCCTTTGACGAAGTTGCTGCAGAAAGATGTTAAGTATGAGTGGACAGAAGCGAGGCAGCAAGCTTTTGAGAAGCTGAAGATGGCTTTGACGCAAGCTCCTATCTTGATTCAGCCTGAATCAGGGAAAGAGTTTGTAGTCTACAGTGATGCATCCTATGTTGGTTTGGGGTGTGTGCTGATGCAAGAGGGTAAGGTTGTGGCTTATGCGTCGCGGCAGTTGAAGGTGCATGAGCGCAATTATCCTACGCATGATATTGAGCTGGCTGCAGTGGTTTTTGCTCTGAAGATCTGGAGGCATTATCTGTATGGTGAGAAGTGTACTGTGTACACGGATCACAAGAGTTTGAGGTATCTGATGTCTCAGAAGGAGTTGAATCTTAGGCAGCGACGTTGGTTGGAGTTGCTCAAGGATTATGATCTGACGATAGAGTATCATCCTGGAAAGGCCAATGTTGTTGCGGATGCCTTGAGTAGAAAGGTAGCTGTTGAGTTGAGAGCTATGTTTGCTAGCTTGAGCATATCGCAGGATGGTGGTCTTGTTGCGGAGTTGCAAGTGAAACCATCGTTGGTTCAGTTGATCAAGGATAAGCAGTTGCTGGATGATTTCTTGGTGTCTCATGTTCAGGATATCGCGGAGGGTAGACCTTCGGATTTCTGTTTTAATGAGGATGGAGTGTTGTGTTTTGGTAGTCGGATAGTAGTGCCTGCAGATGCTGAGTTGAGGCGTGCTATTCTGGCTGAAGGTCATAGCAGTCCTTTTGCTATGCATCCTGGTAGTACAAAGATGTATCGCGATCTTCGTGATGAGTACTATTGGGTAGGTCTGAAGAAGGATGGGGCAGAGTTCGTGAGCAAGTGTTTGGTGTGTCAGCGAGTCAAGGCTGAACATCAGGTTCCTTCTGGTTTGTTGCAACCGTTGAAAATTCCTGAGTGGAAGTGGGAGAGGGTTACCATGGATTTTGTCTCTGGTTTACCTTTGTCTCCGTCGAAGAAGAATTCTGTTTGGGTGATTGTGGATCGCCTGACGAAGTGTGCGCATTTCTTGCCTGTGCATACTACGTTCTCTTTAGATAAGCTGGCAGAGCTGTACGTTGCTGAGGTTGTGAGGTTGCATGGTGTGCCTAAGTCGATTGTGTCGGATAGGGATCCGAGGTTCACATCGCGTTTTTGGCAGTGTTTGCATCAAGCTCTGGGTACAAGGTTGCATTTCAGTACATCCTATCATCCTCAGTCGGATGGCCAGTCTGAGCGAGTTATTCAGATTTTGGAGGATATGTTGAGATGCTGCGTGATAGAGTTCCAAGGTTCTTGGGAGAAGCATCTGCCTTTGGTTGAGTTCGCTTACAACAACAGTTATCAGGCGAGTATACAGATGGCACCTTATGAGGCTCTGTATGGGAGGAAGTGTAGGACTCCTCTGTGTTGGGCTGAAACTGGTCAAAAGTTGGTTTCGATGCCTGCTTTGTTAAAAGGGACCACCGAGAAAGTGAAGCTCATTTGTGAGCGGTTGAAGGCTGCTTCTGATCGGCAGAAGTCTTACGCGGATTTGAAGCGTAAGGAGATAGAGTTTGCGGTGGGTGATCGCGTGTTCTTGAAGGTTTCGCCTTGGAAGAAGGTGATGAGGTTTGGTCGGAAGGGTAAGCTGAGCCCTAGATACATTGGACCGTATGAGGTTGTTGAGCGTGTGGGTCCTGTTGCGTATCGGTTGAGGTTACCTCAGGAGCTGGAGAGGATTCATGATGTGTTCCATGTTTCTATGCTCCGGAGGTATAGATCTGATCCTTCGCATGTGTTGCCTGTGGAGGAAGTGGATTTGAATCCGGATTTGACCTATGATGAGGAACCGGTGAAGGTTCTGGATTCAGATAGCAAGGTTCTTCGTGGCAAAACCATTGAGTTGGTGAAGGTGCTGTGGAAGCATCGCGGTGTTGAGGAAGCCACGTGGGAGCGGAAGGATGATATGCTGAAGCAGTTTCCTTATCTCTTTCCTTCAGGTAAATTTCGAGGACGAAATTTCTTAAGGGGGGGAGAGTTGTAACGCCCCGGTTTTGGGCTTGGAAGTCTTGGGCGTTGACCGGTTGGTCAAAGTGCTGTTCGAATCGCAAGAGGTTAAATTAGGAAAGCCTAGTTCGGGTTGCATTAAAAATATGGAAAAATGTTCTAAAATCATCTTTTAATATAATTAAGTGAACTGTGAAATCAATTTTGGAAAATGAGTTTTGGAAGGGTGACATTTTGGCTAGTGACCAAAATGTAATTTTTGAAAGTTTGGTGGCTATTTTATAAAGGGTTGAAACTTTGAATCTTTAAGGAGCTATTTACCCAAAGGGAGTTTCTCCAGATTTTTCTAAGATATTTTAACACATAATTCTGATTTTTAAAGAAATCAAAAAGGAGGGAAACTCATTTTTGGTATTTTCTCATCTAACTTCCAATTTTCTTTCTATCTTTTTCTCTCAACCCAAACACTTAATTTCCAGAGATCTCATTCTGATTTTCTCACCTAAAATCCTCCTTTCAACTCTCAATTGATTTCAAATCATTGTGTCTTCAAAACCTCTTCAATTGCTTCAAGTTTCATCAAGCTTTTCAATTCCAAAAAGAGGAGAAACTCAAGTTTGGAGGTAAGAACGTCCTTCTCCTCTGAACTTCAAGTTCTTTAATGAAATTCCTAAAGTTTTCAATCCTAATTTGATAATTGATTAAAGGTTTTAAAGTTGATTTATGGATCTTGGCTAATTATGCAAGATTTTGTTGATTTCACATGATTTTCGTTTGATCTGTTTAATCTGTGTTTTGAGGAGTGTTTTTGATGTTAAATGATCATTAAATTGATATGGAAATGAGTCTTGATTGATGCAATCCCGGATAGGTTGGATTTCCTAAGTTTAGCTTGTGTTTTAAGGTAGCTTTTGTGGTGATCTTGTGGATCTGGTGTTGCTGGAGGTATAAGGATGTTTATAGGTTGTTTTTAGATGTGTGTTGATGTTAATGGAAGTGAGGTTTTGCTGGTTTGTGGCTGGGCTTTGTTTAGAAGTGTTTCGGATGCATTTTCGGTTGTGTTTGGTGGCCGAAAATGGAGGTTTTGTGAGAGCAGCGAGTTTAGATGCTTTCATTGAAGCAATTAATGCATGATGATGCATTAATCCTCTGCTTTAATGTGTTGAAACAGGGGAGGCATCCTTGGATCCAAGAATTGTTGATCCGGAGGCTTGATTTGGTGCTTTGGCTTGAAGCAAAGTGGAAATCGGTGAGTGGATTTGTGAAAATGGTTTTCGGCTTTGAAACCAAGGTTTTGGGAGCTTAGTTTAAGTCTAAACAACTTTGCTAAGCTCAAGTGTAAGTTTTCGGATTACTCTCTTTAAGTGGTGGCCATGTTTTGGTGCAATGTAAAATGATGATTTTGCATGATTTGTTTACTGTTTTTGAAAGCATGTTTAAGCATGATAATTGCTGATGTTTTAGCATGATTTATGCTGATGTTTAAAGCCATGTGTTGAAGGTGACTCTAGGTAAGAGTACCTTGTTTTTAATGCATTGTTAAATGATGATTTAATGCTTTGAAATGCATGATGAAATGGCTTGGTTTAATGCTTTAAAACAGTGGATTATGTGATGTATAAAGTGTGTATTGGCAAGTGATGGTTTGTAAAAGTGAAGGTCACTAAGGTGGTTAAAAGTCCTTGAGTGAGCCTTGTTACCTAAGATCATCAAGGTGTTTAAAAGTCCTTGGATGAATCTTGTTGCGGACACTAAGGTGGTTAAAAGTCCTTAGGTGCTCCTTTCCATGGTGTTTAAAAGTCCATGGGGCCAAGGTGTTTAAAAGTCCTTGGGGCCAAGGTGTTTAAAAGTCCTTGGGGAAATTCAAGCTACGGACACAAAGGTGGTTAAAAGTCCTTGTGTGGTCCTTTCATGGTGTTTAAAAGTCCATGGCCAAGGTGTTTAAAAGTCCTTGGGGCCAAGGTGTTTAAAAGTCCTTGGGGAAAGTTGTTGAACTTGATTTCATAAATGAAATGTATCACTTGAGCCAATATGACATGTATAGTACATTGAGATGCATGAGATGCATGTTTTAATGTTTATATTGAAGCATGAGATGCTTGTTTAAAGGAAATGTGGAAGCATGATATTGCTTGATTTTAAAGTATGCTTTGAGCATGTATAAAGGTTGTTTGTAAGCAAGTTTTATGAATGGTTTAATTGCATTATTGAATGGTTTTTAAAGAGCACTCCTCACTAAGCTTTGGCTTACGCTCTCTCGTTTTCTTGATTCAATAATGCAGAGCATTAGAGTACATTGAGGGCAGCAAGAGGAGGCAAGCAAACAAGTTCAAGTAAAGCTCAATGTATGGAAGGTTTTGTTAAACATTTAGCTTTTGTATGTTTTGGCAATGGGGGACCAATGTATATGTTTTGGGAGGTGTTTGAGACTCCCTAAGTATGTTAAGTGTTGTTGTTGTTGCTGGTTTTTGGATTGAACCTTATATGATTGTTTTGCAAGTTTGATGCTTGAGTGGATAGCTTGTGTAGGAAGCATGACCATTGAATTGGGGCTTTTTGCATGTGAGGTTGGTTTGTTGTTTTGTTGGTTTCTATATGTCTTAAAAATGTTTAATTGCATGCTGGTAAAGTTTGGTGATGTTTGGAGCATGTTTGAGTGGTCAATTGCATGTTTTGGTATGCTTGTTTGCTGAAATCTGAGCAGGCGTTTCGGAACAGTGTGTACCGTTTCGGAACGGGTGCCTGGAATGAATCCAGGGGTCCGAAACGGGGTGCACCGTTTCGAAACGAAATGCTCACTGCCAGACCCCCGTTGCGGAACCAGTATCGGAACGGCCCGTGTTTCGGAACAGGGCTAGCCTGTTTCGAAACGGTCGACCGTTAGGGGGGCTGACATGGTAGTTATATGTTTTGATTTGTTTGCGTTTTAGTCCCGAATCTTGTTTGATCAATTGCATGAGCTGTGGATGTCCTTTTGAGCTGTAATTTCACAGAGAAGCATGAAACCTGACTAATTTCAAGATGGTAACTTTAATTTGGGTTAAGTCCCTTAATTTATCAGAATTTACAATTTGGTCCCTAAAGTTGTAATTTGTTCAATTGGGTCCCTGTTTGATCTCTGATGTTTGTGATCTTTTAGTATGTTGTTTGTATGATCACAATTAAGGTTAATGTGCATCTAGACAAGATTAAAAAGAAAAAAAAAGGGTCGTTAATCAAGGTTGACTTTCGGGTTGACTTTGGTTTTCCCCGTGTAATCTTCGTAGTTCGGGTCAACCGTCTAGACCGGGCTACGGGGGTTACATTTAAAGTATCCCGAACTAGGCTTCCCCTAAAACCTCTTTTTATATTCGTACCGTTTATCAGACCGGTCCGTTTCAGATCCTAAACTTCTAAGCTCAAAATTGGGGTGTTACACAAACACATGACCTTGAACTATCAATGTACACCTCCTATACATCCTTCTAGCCACAACCGTCTCACCAAGAGAAATAGTTACACGCATACCCACATCCAACTTTTCTACAAGTATATCAAGCAAATGTCCATTTTCGTGAAAAAAATGTATGAATGTGTGGAACCAGAATCAACCAAAGATAACAACGGAAAAGACTGCAAAGTAAATGTACCTGCAATAACATTAGTGTCATTACGTCCCTCGTGATGTGCGTACACTCTCGCAAGACCACCACCTTCTAGTTGAACAACAATGGTTTGAGCAACAACACACTGGCCTTCTTCCCTTCACTAGAAGTTACCACGATCGTGCCCATGACCTCTCTGTGGTGTAACAACATGCTCAAGAGTTTTTCCATCCCTAGGCAATTGCGGACAATCGCGCCTGAAATGATCCCACAAACCACAATTCCAACATGTACCAACATCTCCCCAACACTCTCCGAAATGACGCCTACCACAACGCCCACATTCAAGGGGTCGAGCAAAGGTGTTCAGACCCTGCCAACCACGCCCACCATTACCGCCACCACGTCTCTATTTTTCTTTTAATTCGGCCACCAATTCAATTTTTTTATTTTGTTAGTTAAAAATAAAATAATAAAAGGTTCTTGTAATCCCTTTTCTTTTATTTAAATTTCTTTATTTAATTTAAGTTTCCATCAATTTTCTAGTTTTTATATATCAAGTTTAATTTAAATTGCTTGTTATTTTAGAAGTGTTTAGTTTTAAACTTTAGGTATAAGTTCTAAAAAACTTATTCAGAGCCCTTGTGTGATTAAAAACTTTCTTCATATTTTAGAAAATAAAATATACTTAATTATATTTGAACCTTAATAGGTAAAATGGATGAAGAGACTGTTAGGATTTAATCACTAGTTAAGTTTTAATTAAAAAACTTAAAGTGAAAATTAACCAATGTGGCGTTTTACCAAATGGAAATGACGGGTTAGCGCCAGGAGTGTTGACGGTGATTGAAGTCCATTTTTCGGGCGGTAAGGTCGTTAAAATAGATTTATATTCATTAAACGGATGAATAAATCAAAATTTTGTTAACTTGAAAATTCCAATTTTGATAATACTTTTTGAAATCAATAAGGTACCAATTTTTGGACGTTGTGGGGGTGCTAACCCTTCCCCGTGCGTAACCGACCCCTAAACCTATTTTCTGGTTTTCATAGACCAAAATTGTTATTTTAGTAAATAAAACGTTTTATTAAAATAGCCCATTTTAAAGTGATCCAATCACACTTTTTTTTTCCAAAAAGATTGGTGGCGACTCCGTGTTTTAGTAGTTTTTAAAAACTATTGGGCTTGAAAGGGTTGCGACAATATGTGAGCAAGAATCTAATAGAGTTATAGCTATGCAAGAATCATGCTTGTTAAATTTCTCGAGAATCTTGTCCACATAGTGTCACTGAGTCAATTTGAGAACTTCAGTTGACCTGTTGATTTGGATGCCCATAATCGTATCGTCAGTTCCATATGCTTTCATTTTCCGTTTGGAAATCCATTTTGAATTTAGTGGTTTAATTCCAAGGGGAAGGTCCACTAATTCCCACATAAGGTTTTGCATGATGGAATCCATTTCACTTTTAATGGCTTCCTTTCAAAAGGTGCCTTCAGAGGAGCGTATAGCGTCACAATACGTTTGAGGTTCAGCCTCTAGCATAAAGGTTAGGAAATTAGATCCAGAGGATTTTTCCACCCTTGTCCGTTTGCTCATTCTTGGCTCTATTTTTGTTTTAGCCTCAGGTTGATCATTTTTGGACTAATTTCGTCTAAAGTTCATTTTATTGAACTTTGATCAACCTTCCTAGATATGTAAGGGAATATATTTTCCAAAGAATGATGTATTCATTGATTCCATTATCATGTTCTTGTGAATCTCAAGATTCTTTGATTCATATACAAGAAATCGATAAGCGTCTCTATGTTCTGCATAGCCAATGAAAATACAGTCCACAATTTTAAGACCTATTTTCGTTTGTTTTATTAATGGGGCCACTACCTTGGCAAGACACCCCCACATTTTCAATTGTTTGTAGGAAGGTTTTCTACCTTTTCATAACTCATATGGCGTCTTATCCTTTTTCTTTCGGGGAACCTTACTTAGAAGGTAATTACCTGAAAGAATAGCTTCCCCCACATGTTTTGTGTTAACCAAAAGCTTCCTAACAAAGTATTCATCATTTCTTTTAGAGTCCGATTTTTCCGTTTGGCTACTCCATTTGATTGAGGAGAATACGGTGTTGTTACTTTGTGAATATTTGTAGACTCTATAGAAGATGTGTAAAATGGATGCTGGTAAAAGGTATAAACAATATGTATTGGGCAGGTTATGTCAAGAGTCCTTTGCGTGCAAGTATACACGGTCTTCAAGTAATACATCTTGGTAAGCTGAGTTATCGATCCCATAGAGATTGACTTGAATTAGATTGTTCAAATGTTACTTGCTTTGGAAGAAAAGATGTTTGTTTTGAAGGTTATTTTGAAACTAAAGAAAAGAAAAATAAAATGAAGTAAATTGTTGGAAGGAAGGTGTTTCTAAATGAGTGATGACTGTTGGCAGGGAATGCATGGATTCAACATGGGTCATGTCAGCCTTTATTGGAAAAAATTTCTTTGCATTGTTTGCTGAGGAGATTCAACATTAGCAAAGCCCCTCTCGATGGTCATTGCTCTAAATTGACCAAGTAAAAACCCATATATCTCTATAGTGTATGTTTTTCTTAAACCAATTTGATTAAAACCAATCTATACTCCAAAGGGGTAGATTTCACTTCCGAAGTAAGTTCATCTACTTGTACGACTTCTCTCGAAGCTTCTCTCCCAAGTATTCAACAACTTAATCGCCGTCAACCCAAGTCTGTTAATATATTGGTAGGCAATAGGCGTACTATGCCAACTCTCGCTTGGCAGAGTGTTTAGGAAAAATTAGAGTATGCCAAATAGAAAAACTTTGCCAAAAACAAAATTACTATAAAGGAACTAAGGCATCAATCCAATATTCAATCCAATACATTACCAACCAACTATGAAAATTAGTTCATGGTGAGGGGATTAACCAACACAACCATAATCATTTTCAAAGACATCATCATAAAAAACTAAAGATAAAAAACTTGTTCCAAGGGAATAGACAGAGGGGTCTCTCGATGCAGCCCTTCACGCCAAGCTCTCGGCCAAGAGGTTGAACCATAATTCCTCGGTGCAGCCGGCCGTCACTCACCGGTCACTCCAACGCAGTACTCCGGTCATTCTCTTCCCGATCACTCTCACTTCGTCTCTCCTCGTCTCTTTATTCTCAAATGCTTGATCGGTTTTGTCTTTATATAGGCGTGAGTGGGAAAGGATGAGATAAGCCTTTTCATTTGAATTTGAAATGATCAAGGGATAAGAGATAGAGCTCTATCCGATCATTTTGACATCTTATCAGCTCGGTGTGATAGTTTATCAGGCTAGGGCTGACACCATCATGTTGACGTCGCCTTGGCATCCAAGCTTGGAACAACATCACCATCTTTACTTGGCACCACCTTATCCGCTAATTTTTTCGGAAGTTGATCCAATTGCGATCTTTTAGGAGCCTAATCCTTCCCTATTTTTTCGAGGGTTCATCATCTCTTGGCATGGCATCACTTACATCTCTCTACCAACAAGTGTTTGGCACACCTCTGGTCCATCTGTGCCCACGACTCTTGGCATTCCTAATTGCGTTACTTTCATGTGTTCACTCCTCTGCCAAATCCTATGCCAAACCTGCAGAATAGCCACAAAAACAACCATTCACTCCGGCATAGGTAGAATGCTAAACTTCTTATGCAAATGCATGGTTCTAATAACCTAATGCAACTAAATGTACCCGAAAACAAGCAAAAGCATATCAATATAGGCATGAAAAATAATACTTTTGAGGAGGTAACACACCCCCCAAACCCAGCTTGTTGTTTGTCCTCAAGTAATGCAAAAGAAAGAAAAAATAAGAATGGTGAAAATAATACCTCTGCAAAAGTTTGGCTGGAATGCCAACAAATGCTGGCAACCGGAGTTTGATGCTAATGCTACCCTCAAGAATCATAGTGCACAAAGTGTGGGCAATATAAATCTAATTATCCTTTCACTCTCTTAGCCAAATTATACTTTCTAAACTCAGATTCTTATTATTATTTTCTTTTCCGAGGGTCTTTGGCATTATCTTAAGCTTGCTTCGTGATACTATTTAGCGTGAGTGATGAGAGGGAGCATACCACGAATCCCCACCTTAATCCCCACCTTCAGACGAGGCTTCCTCTCGCTTGGCGCGGGCTTCTTCTTTTTTCTGGCACGAGTCTTCCTCATGGTTAGGCTCCCACGTTCAGGGGCCATTATTTTCTTCCCTTTCCAGCCCTGCTTTGAGGCGGTAGTGGTGGTTCAAATAACCTCCTTCTTCTTAGAAGGGTTTGCTAGCGGTTTAACTGTTGTAGACTTTGGCTTCTTGGCATGAATGTCCTCTGACTCAGTGGAGGAATCGGTGCTGGCAGATTCAACAAGCACCGGGGACATAGGAATTGTGGCATTGGACTCGGAACTGGCAAAACTGTCTAACTTGACTAAACTTGCACGACTAGCTGGCCTAGCATCACTGGCAGAGAGCTCGACATGGAAAGGTGGAAACATGGGAACCTCAACGGGAGAAAGTTTAACACGAACCTCTCGCATGATGTCATCCCTCTCCTTGGTATAGTGCCTCAGTTTGGCATTTAGCTCCTCGGCAGCCTCCAACTTCTGGAGAATAGTCTTCTGGCGAGCGTAAACTTGAGACATCACTGCCAACAAGCTCGTTGGTATGGTTTCTGGCACACTGCTGGGCTTTGCGTTTGGCTTTGGTGTGTCAATCTTGAATTTTCCCTTCCCCTTCTCTTTTCGCTCTCCAGCCATGAAATTCTTCCAAATAAGGACAGTGATGGTAGTTCCCTTGATCACCTAGCTACGATCCTCATCCATCCTTCTCCTTGGCAGCGCATTTGTGGGTTTTCTCAATGATGATTCTGCCAACGTTTATCTTGTGCCCCTTGACAATGGAGTGCAAAAGGATCAACCGATCATCTGAAACCGTGTCATATGAGATGTCGAAATGAGATTGTGTTTAATAAAATGATTCCAACCCCACATCTAAGGCTTCAATGCCAGCCTCTTGATAGTTCGGTGGCCGATGGATGAGACAATCCAAGTTGTGCATGGTTCACACAAGTCTGCCAATATCTTCTTGCGTTTGGCAGCGTTCATGGTCTCGACTTCCTCAAAATATTCATCTCATTCACTAGGTAAAGGAAAGTGTGAGTTAACATAACCCTTATCAAATTGGACACACTTACCTCGAATCATCAAAAATGGAGAGTCTTTGGTCAAGTGTGCGTAAAAATCTTGCACAATGGCGGCATAAACCTCTCGCTTTAGCTGGCAGAAAGCACCCCACTTGTGCATGTCAACAATGGCCATGAACTCTGGCGGGAATCCAACAGTGGCGTCCGGTTGAAAATCGAAGTGCTTCTTATAAAGGAACGATCATGAAGAGAAGTTTGTCTTGAACTTCTTGTGGATTTCATCATTGAAGAACCGCTTGAATAAAGTAGATGATGAATCCATGGAGATGAAAAGTCGAGAGCAGAAAAGGAAAGATGAAAGGTTCTTGAATCTTGCTTGAAGAAAGATGGAAAGTGAGGAAAATCTTAGAGAATCGGTTTTAAGGCAACAAAGAGAAAAAGGTTGAGTGTTTAATAAGGTTTTAAAGAGGGTAGCCAAAAAATAGGGGTAGATAATGATGGGATGTAGAGAGTTTTAATTGGGAAAAGTTTAATTTTGAATGAAAAGTGATAAGTGATAAGGATATGCAAAAGATTTGAAGTGATAGGGTGATCATGATAAAATTAATTATCATAAAAAAGGCGGCTAAAGATAATTCTCCCAAAATATTTTCTCATCTTAATCAAGCTAGGGTTTCTTTTTCTTCCTTTACACGAAAAGCCTGCGCATGTCCTTGGCATGGGACACGACATAGTCTCTAGGAAGCATGTTGGCTTCTAGTCCGTCTAGCAATATTCCTGGCATAAATTCCTATCAAAATTCTTGCACCCGCTCAATGAAAAACGAAGTAATGTATCAAGGAAATAAAAATTGAAAAACAACATAAAGAGAAAAACGAAAATCTAATTCTTAAAAGAAAATAAAAACAACTATCCTAATATTTACAAAGACTTTCAAACCTGCGGGCGTTTCATTCTAACTCTGCCAAGAGGATAACCTCATTTGCATAGTTTTGCTTATCTTCCAAGTAGTTCTTTAGACGTTGGCCGTTCACTTTAAAAATTTCTCCCATTCTTCAGTTCTTAATGTCCACAGCCCCATGAACATATGGCTTCACAACTTCGTCAGGACCCGTCTACCTTGATTTGAGCTTACTTGGAAAACTTTAAGTCATGAGCTAAACAATAGAACGTGCCGGCCTATTTTGAACTGTCTTGGCATGATCCGACTATCATGCCAACGTTTTGCCTTCTCCTTGTATATCCTAGAATTCTCATAAGCCCGCTTCCTAAATTCCTCCAACTCATTCAGGTTGAGCAACCTCTTTTCTTCAGTAACTCTCCATGCCATGTCAAGTTTTCGGATGGCCCAATAGACTTTATGTTCAAGTTCCACTAGCCAATGGCATGGTTTGCCAAAGACAAGTCTAAATGGTGAAGTACCCAAAGGAGTTTTAAATGCAATTCTGTAAGCCCACAAGGACACGTCTAGCCTCAAAGACCAATCTTTCCTTGTTGGATTTAGAGTCTTCTCTAAAATGTTCTAAATCTCCTTGTTTTTATATCTCAGCTTGTACGTTCGTTTGTGGATGATAAGCTGTGGCAATTCGCTACTGAATTTCATACCTGCACACAACTTTAAAGATTAAATTACATTTAAAATGAGTACCCTCATCATGAATGATCATTCTAGGGACACTAAATTGAGTAAAAATTTGCTTGTGCAAAAACTTGGCAACAACCTTGGCATCATTTGTTGGCAGGGCAATAGCCTCTACCCACTTTGATACATAGTCAACCGCCACAAAAATATACACATTACCAAATGATGGGGGAAAAGACTCATAAAGTCTACCCCCCATACATAAAATAAATCCATTGGCATAATGTTCTGGAGCGGCAGTTGGTGTCTGCTAGAGATGTTCCATGTCCGTTGGCATCGATCACAAGCCTTGGCATACTCAAGGGCATCCTTGTATAGCGTGGGACAAAAGAATCCTGATTGCAACACCTTGGCAGCAGTCTTCATCCCAGCAAAGTGACCTCCATATGGTGCAGCATGGCATAGATGCAACATGTTTTGTTGCTCATCCTCTGGCACGCACCGACGAATCAGTTGGTCGGCACACTATTTGAACAATATCGGCTTATCCCAATAGTATTGCCTTACCTCTCGTAGAAATATTTTCTTGGCATTGTATGCCAAGTTTGGTGGCAGAATATTACTTACCAGGTAGTGGACTATGTCAGTGTACCATGGCATGGCATTAACTGCAGCAAATACTCGTCAAGAAACTCATGTCTAATAGTAGTGGTCTTACCATCTTCAATGTGATGCTTCAATCGAGAGAGGTGGTCAAATACTAAGTTTTCGCTACCTTTCTTTTCTCTGATCTCTAAGTCAAATTCTTGAAGTAAGAGCGCCCATCGGATCAGTCTGGCTTGGCATCTTTCTTTGCCAAGAGATACTTCAATGTCGAGTGATCTATATACACCACAACCTTGTTACCAATAAGATAAGATCTAAATTTATCAAAAGCAAATATGACCGCAAGGTTCTGCTGGCATAGTAGATGGCATGGAAAACCTTGCCATGTTGTTGTCCCAAAACTGCTCCAACGATATAGTCATTGGCATCGTACATGATCTCGAAGGGCTTATTCCAATCTGGTGCCACGACTATAGGGGCATTCACCAATCTCTCTTTAAATTCCTGAAATGCTCTCAAACAAGAATCATCAAAAGCAAAGTTGGCATTACGTTCCAACAATGAGCATAAAGGTTTAGCAATTTTTAAAAAATCCTTTATAAATCGCCGATAAAAACCGACATGACCTAGAAAACTTCTTATACCTTTAACACTCATTGGAGGTGGAAATTGCTTAATTACCTCCACTTTAGCTTGATCAATTTCTAGTCCTCTCTTGGTTACCTTGTGAGCGAGAACAATGCCCTCCTTCTCCATAAAGTGGCATTCTCCCAGTTCAACACTAGGTTTGTCTCAATGCATCTCTTCAAGAATTGCTCCAAGCTATGGATACATTCCTTAAATGTTGTACCAAACACTGAGAAATCATCCATGAATACTTCCATGTTGTGTTCGATCATATCAGAAAAAATGGCCATCATGCAACGCTGGAATGTTGCTGGCGCATTACATAGACCGAATGATATCCTTCTAAAGGCAAATTTCCCATATGGACACATGAACATAGTCTTCTCTTGATCATCAGTGGCAATTGCAATTTGATTATAACCCAAATAACCTTCCAAAAAACAATAAAAAGATTTACTTGCCAACCTATCTAACATCTGGTCAATAAAAGGCAAGGGGAAGTGGTCCTTCCATGTAGCCTTGTTTAACCTTCTATAATCCATGCACACTCTTTATCCGGTGATGGTCCTAGAGGGAATCAATTAGGCTTCACTGTTTTGCACCACAGTCATATCACCTTTCTTTGGCACGCACTGCACAGGGCTAACCCAAGAGCTATCAGAAATGAGATAAATAATTCCGGCATCAAGCCATTTTATTATCTCTTTCTTAACAACCTATTTTATGTTTGAGTTTAGCCACCTCTGACCTTTAATAGTCCTCCCATTGTATTCCTTTAGAATGATCTCATGCATTCAAATGGTTGGGTTAATACCTTGGATGTCTGCCAAGGTCCAACCCGACGCTTGCTTATAATCCCTTAATATTGCCAGCAATCTTGCCTCATGATCATTAGTGAGATCAATGGCAATAATCACTGGTAGAGTTGAGTGCTCACCTATATAGGCATACTTCAAGTGTTCTAGCAGTGGCTTAAGCTTCAACTCCTGTGGTTCCTCAATTGATGGTTTCAGTTGTTTATCTCTCTACCGGCCAACCAGAGTGCCTCAAAGTAACTCACATCTTCATCCTCCAAGGTTGATTCCTCAGGTTCCTCAAACAGTCTAGCTATGTCTTCAAGCATGTCGTCATCAAATTCTGCATCCTGGCACAAATGTGCCACATCCAAAGTATAAATCATCTTCTCAGCTTGACATTCATCTGGTTCATCTACACATTTCAAGGCTTGAAACACGTTAAAAGTAACATGTTGGTCATTCATTTGTATGGTTAGTTCCCCTGTATGAACATCAATAAGAGCTCTACTCGTGGAAAAGAATGGCCTTCCCAAAATAATTGGCACATTAATGTCAGCTTCATAATGTAAATGATAAAATCAGTTGGAAATATAAATTTTTCTACATTTACCAACACACCCTCAATCTTACCCTTGGGATGTGCATAAGATCGGTCTGACAACTGAAGTGTTACTGTTGTAGGTCTTGCTTCTATGCCAAGCTTCTTGAAAACAAATAGTGGCATCAAATTGGTGTTGGCTCCTAAATCACATAATGCCTTACCCATGAATTTGTTGCCAACTGTACAAGGGATTGTAAAACTCCCTGGATATTCCAGCTTTGGTGGCAATCAGTTTAGGATCATGGCACTGCATCCTTTAGTAAGAGCAAAAATTTCAAATTCTCCCAACTTCCTCTTTTTGGACAAGATTTCGTTCATGAACTTTACATAGTTGAGCATTTGCTCAAGAGCCTCTGCCAATGGAATGTTAACTTTCAATTGCTTAAGCATTTCCAAGAAGCGCTTAAATTGTTGGCCTTGCTTGTGTTTCTTAAGTCTTGATTGAAATGGTGGTGGTGGATACACATATGTTGGCATTGTCGGCTTTGCCGAGGCAGTGCTAGCA
This sequence comes from Hibiscus tridactylites, assembly GCA_958450335.1. Lineage (NCBI taxonomy): Eukaryota > Viridiplantae > Streptophyta > Magnoliopsida > Malvales > Malvaceae > Hibiscus > Hibiscus tridactylites. The sequence continues at coordinate 21,972,063 of OY288282.1, forward strand.
CCCACTTTGGCATCAATATAATTTTTTGCCTTAGTCTGCTTGTCATAATTGTTAACATCATCGTTGGCACTGGAACTGGCATAATGCTGAGCACTAGTATTGGCATGAGCGTTGGCATCATTGTGGGCATAATCACTGGCATCATCTGTTTAGCATTCTCCTTCTCTAATTCTCTCGGCATGTTTTCTAGCACAAGCTTAGCATCTCAGGTATAAACTGGCTGCTCAACAGCCATCTCAACTTCGCACTGCTTACCACTCCAAAGAGTTATTTCCTTGCATTGCTCATTTTCTTTGTGTCGAGCATATTCCAAGTTCCTCATCGATGCTGACAAGTTCCTCAACGATGCTGCCAAACTCTGGACTGTGGCATCATTCCTTTCTATATACTTTGTGAGAGTGCCTCCTTGGTTAAGTCCTTGCCCTTGTTGAAAATTGTTCGAGCTTTTTGTGGCATGGCATTTTGATAGAATGCTGACATGGCATTGTTATTCTTCCTTTGAGCGTTTTGGCATGGGGTATTGTATTGGTTGCCTCCTTGATCTCCCCAAGCTAAGTTAGGGTGTTATCTCCATCCTGCGTTATAAGCATTGGAATTAACATTATAAAAATGACCGGTATTTCCATCAAAATTTACCGACTCAGGGTTAACTGGGCAGTCATCCACATGATGCTTCTCTCCATAAATGGTTCAAAATGGAACTAGTGCTTTGACTTTTGGGCCCCATTATTCTTTTGCAATGTTCTCACCATGCTAGTTTGGTTGGAAATTTCGGCATGAGTGGACGTAAGTTCCTCAACCTTCAATCTCCCACTAGTTTTGGTTCTGTCTCTAGTCTAGCAATAGGATATTCAAAGTCATTGATCGCTATCCTCTCCAGGATATCGACAGCTTCTATGTACCTCTTGTCTAGCAACGAGCCAGCTGTTGAAGCACCGACAACAGTCCTTGTTTGTGCATTCAATCCATTATAGAAGGTTTGTATTTGGGTCCAATTTGGGAATCCATGCATTGGACACTTTCTCAAAAGATCCTTAAATATTTCCCATGTTTCGTAGAGAATTTCATCATCAGCTTGCTTGAATGTAATGATCTCACCACGCAGCTTGGCAGTGAGTGTTGGTGGCTGAAATTGTGTCAAGAACTTCTGGCACATGTCTACCTAGGAAGTAACAAAACATGGTGGCAAAGAATTAAGCCACGCCTTGGCTCTGTCTCTTAAAGAAAATGTAAATAATCTCAGCTTCACGGTATCTCCAGATACTCCAATTTGCTAAAATAGTTGAAATATCTCCATGAATTGCTTGAGATGATGCCTTGGGTCTCCAGTAAGTACTCCATCGAATTGACCTACATTCAAAAGAGTTTGGATCATTAGGGTTTAAGTTAAAAATTTGGCTCATTGGCATCAGTGCCAACAAGTCCTGGCATTAAATTTGCAATGTCAGGTGTTGAATGTTCTCGGATTGGTCTTTCTTCTTCGGCATGAGCAGCGGTATGATTATTGTTCTCTGATGGGTTCTGATTGTTGTTAACACCATTTTCTTCTACGTTTCCTTGATTTCCGTGATTCATTTCTCAAATTCTCTTTTTCAATCTACGCAAAGTGCGTTCAATCTAAAGGTTTAATGGCCAAGAGTCATTCTTAGTACGTTTCTGGTCATACACCAATGAATGCAAGAATAAAATAAAAACAAAACAAGAAAAAAAAAACTAAAAACAATCAAATCCGTTGCAATCCCCGGCAACGGAGCCAAAAACTTGTAGACTCTGTAGAAGATGTGTAAAATGGATGCTGGCAAAAGGTATAAACAATATGTATTGGGCAGGTTATGCTAAGAGTCTTTTGTGTGCAAGTATACACGGTCTGCAAGTAATACAACTTGGTAAGCTGGGTTATCTATCCCACAAAGATTGAATTGAATTTGATTGTTCAATTCTTACTTGATTTGGAAGAAAATATGTTTGTTTTGAAACTAAAGAAAAGAAAAATAAAATGAAGTAAATTGTTGGCAAGGAAGGTATTTCTAAATGAGTGATGATTGTTGGCAGCGAATGCTTGGATTCAACATGGCTCATGCCAGCCTTGAAGATTCAACATTAGTAAAGCCTCGCTCGATGGTCATTGCCCTAAATTGGCCAAGTAAAAACCCATATATATCTATGGTGTATGTTTTTCTTAAACCCATGATTAAAACCAATCTATACTTCGAGGGGGTAGATTTCAATTCTGAAGTAAGTTCATCTACTTGAACGACTTCTCTCGAAGCTTCTCTCCCAAGTATTCAACAACTTAATCATCGCCAACCCAAGTCTATTAAGATATTGGGAGGTAATAGGCGTACTATGCCAGCTCTCTCTTGGCAGAGTGTTTAGGAAAAATTAGAGTATGCCAAATAGAAAAAACTTTTCCAAAAATAGAATTACTATAAAGGAACTAAGGCATAATTCCAATATTCAATCCAAAACATCCCCCACCAACTATGAAAATTAGTTCATGGTGAGGGGATTAACCAACACAACCATAATCGTTTTCAAAAACATCATCATAAAAAATAAAGATAAACAACTTGTGACAAAGGAATAGGCAAAGGGGTCGCTCGATGCAGCCCTTCACGCCAGGCTCTCGGCCAAGAGGTTGAACCACACTTCCTCGGTGCAGTCAGCCGTCACTCACCGATCACTCCAATGCAGTACTCCGGTCACTCTCAACCCGATCACTCTCACTTCGTCTCTCCTCGTCTCGTTATTCTCAAATGCTTGATCGGTTTTGTCTTTATATAGGCGTGGGTTGGAAAGGATGAGATAAGCCTTTTCATTTGAATTTGAAATGATCAAAGGAAAAGAGATAGAGCTCTATTTGATCATTTTTAACATGTTATCAGCTCGGTGTGATAGCTTATCAGGCTAGGGATGACGTCATCATGCTGATGCCACCTTGGCTTCCAAGCTTGGCACAACATCGCCAGCTTCACTTGGCACCACCTTATCCGCTATTTTTTTCGGAAGTTAATCCAATTGCGATCTTTTTGGAGCCTGATCCTTCCCTATTTTTTCAGGGATTCATCATCTCTTGACATGGAATCACTGGCATCTCTCCGCGAACAAGTGCTTGGCACACCTCTGGTCCATCTCTGCTCACAACTCTTGGCATTCCTAATTGTGTTCCTAACTACGTTGCTTTTCTGTGTCCATTCCTCTACCAAATCCTATGCCAAACCTACAGAATAGCCACAAAACAACCCTTCACTCTGGCATAGGTAGAATACTAAACTCCTTATGCAAATGCATGATTCTAACAACCTAATGTAACTAAATGTACCCGAAAACAAGCAAAAGCATAGCAATGTAGGCATGAAAAACAATACTTTTAATGAGGTAACAATAATACCATGTTGTGAACAATATTCACCAAATGGTTTAACATATTCACCACAATGATCACTTTTTACCATCTTAATATTTTTATTAAGTTTGTTTTCGACTTCCTGTTTGTAAAATATAAATTTCTCTATAGCTTCATCTCTGCTCTTAAGAAAATACACATATAAATACTTAGTATTATCATCGATGAAGGTAATAAAATATTTATTTCCTCCTTTAGTTTGAACAAATTTCAAATCACAAATGTCGCAATGTATGAGATCAAGCGGTTCAGTACTTCTTTCATTAGTTTGAAATGAAGATCTTGTTAATTTTGCTTCAACACATGTTTCACATTTATGATTGTAATTAATATGAAACGAATGGATGTGTTACAAGTTAATTAATCTACGCAAAGTGTCATGATTAACATGTCCAAGTCTACCATGCCATAAATTAAGTGACTCAAGCATATAAACGGAAGAAGAAGCAACATTCTTATTCATGCTTTTTGATTTTACAGAGATAGCATTGATTTTCCTCATTCTATTGAATATATATCCCCTACCCACAAACATCCCCCCTTAGATAAAATCAACTTCTGGGATTCAAAATCCATTTTAAAGTCATGAACAATTAAAAAATGTTCTAGAAACAAGGCTTTTTGCGTATGTCAGGCACATACAACACATCTTGCAGCTTGAGTTCTTTTCCAGAAGTCATCTTCAAGACCGCAGTTCCCTTCCCCTTGATCTTGGAAGTCGCAACATTTCCCATGTAGAGCTTCTCTCTATTGTTGCTAGGTACTAGCTCAGAAAAAAAAGTTTTCTTCACAACAAATATGATGTGTGGCTCCAATGTCAAGCCATCATTCTCTTGGGTTGGAGGCAACCAGATTGACTTCAAAGATCATAGCACATAGATCCTTGTCCTCCATAGCATTGGCCTCATTGGCTTTGTCTTTCTTTGGATGCCTGCATTTAGGGACCTGTGCCCCACTTTGCCACAATTGTAGCATATTCCCTTTTATTTTTCCTTCTTGGAGATTGCACCGTTAGGTCCCTGTTTTGGGGTTGTTTTCTCTTCTTGAAGTCTTTTACTTCAACAATGTTTGCCTTAGCTTCTTTGAAGGCTTCTTTGCTGAGCTTTTTGGCATTGCCTCTATTGTCCTCTTCTATTCAAAGTTTGAAAATCAGTTCCTCCACTAACAATTCCTTTTTTGTGCTTCAGGTAATTTTTGAAGTCATTCCATCTAGGATATAGCTTTTTAGTGATAGTTTCTACCTGGAAGGATTCACTTATGACCATTCCCTAAGTAAGGATTCCATGAACAATCAGTTGGAGTTCCTCAACTTGACTTACTATGTAACATCCCCTTCCCGGTCTAGTAGAGAATCGGGTCGGAGTGTGTTACCGGAAGACGAAGCGACAAACAGTGTTATGAATTTCAAAATAAACTCATGATTGGTCAATGAATGATGTCCATCATACAACCAATGTATTATTTAATCTATATTATCAAGGAGAATGCACAATTATCAGTCAAGGGTCATTTTACAATTATTACAAACATGTAGGACTAAATTGTAAATTTTAACAAACTTGAGGCCCCTTATTGAATAGACCATGACAAAGTGAAATTCATTACTAAAGGATTATACTTACCAAATTTCATTCAATTCTGAAGCCATTAGTACTATCAATTTGACTCTACAAGAATCGGTTACTCGATTGCAAAACAATTAAAGTTGTCCAATGAGCCGGAACAAACTTACCTATCCCTGTTTCGAAACACCTTAGGCTATTTCGGAACGAGTATTCGAGACCCTGTTGACTCAACTCATTAGACCGTTCCGATACAGGCATGACCTGTATCGGAACGGATTGACCAACATTGACCTTGACTTGACCGTTAAGAAACTTGTATCGAAATAGGAGTCTCCAGTGGCAAAAAAATATTCCGAAACGGCATAACTTCATTCCGAAATGCCTTTAATCTCAGGTTCAAAGTTAGGGTACCTGTATCAAAACGTCATCACCCGTTTCGATACGGAGAGACCTGCAATGACAGATTTTATCTGGTTTTTATACAAATTACCCTACCAAATGATGTCCAAATATGACGAAACTTTATACACAACATTCCATTGATATAAACTACTCGCATGCCAATTTTCAAGGCTATATGAGTACGTTAATCTCGTTATTACCTTTTTAGAAAAACATGCATATTTAAGGCCATATTAAAAGAACCAAAAGGGCATTTAGGGCCATAGACCTTGATAAAAAATAGGAAAGTCACCAACACAACAAAACAAGCATATTTGACTAGCCTAACTACTTTGCCACCTTCCTAGGAGTTCAAAATCATAAATACATTACTTGTAGCTTAGTTGTAACTTGTCCTTATGGCTGATCCGATCTTCCAACGAACAACTCTTTAACCTGAAAATGCATGGGGAAAGACACATTAGGCATACCTTGCCTAGTGAGGTAGTCACAAAAAACATAAATGATGGGATGTCATAGCTACAATGGTACATATTCTCATGATAACATAATAAAAGCCATCTAAAATTGCAATAAGCAATAAACATGTTTCTCTTTCATTCATAATTCCTTGGATTAAATTAAGATCGTGGATACGCAAATTCTTACGCCTCGCCAAATCAATGAATGGTCAAATCCCTCCGCCCCGCCAAAGTGACCAATAACAATACACATCCCTCGCCTCGCCAAATCAATATAGGCCGTAGCTTTAGGACTGTAGTCCACCCATACATTGAGCTCATGAATTCTATGGCATGCCAATTGTATCCCGAGTCCATTCCAATCCAAGGTCACAATGTACATATTTGTTTCCATGATCAATGATATATCAATGTTCCACAAATTCAATGTAGCCGATGTTTAATATACATTTGTCTCAACATCAATATCTCATGAATTGGTGTCAATATCAATGTCCGATGATTCGATGCAATGATCCCATAACAATGCTTATATCAATGACAATGCACAATGACATAATCCATGTTCAATGGTAACTTACAGACACTTACCAAAGTGTCCAATTTAACATTCAATGCATTCGCTTCAATAACAATGTTAGCGAAATGATCTAACACAGCAAATAATGATTCGGGAAGGCCTTTCGCCTAAACCCAAGACTCCGACTACACTCACCTTAGCAATCTGAAGCTTCAAGCCTATCGAATAGCGATTCCTTTTTTCCTAGCTTGTGACGGAGATGGTGATACCTCTTTCTTCCCTTCTTGAGCTAGAAAGATTAATAAGAAACTTATTAGAATTGATTTTTCGACATCAAAATCAACATAGGGATCTCGAAATCAATATCCAACTTCAATAAAGATGGCAACATGGAGATATCCATGGATAGTGAAAACCCTAGCTTAGATTACACCCAAAATATCCATGGAATCCGTTAATTGAATGAGGAATATAGCTTACCCGACCAATAACAAAGTTTTGATATTGTTAAAGTGAAGAAATAACAAGCTTGGATTTCCACCAATGGAGGTGTGTGCTTAGGTGTAGAAACGATGAAAGAGTGGCAGCTGCTTCCTATATTTTCAGGTAAGCTTCTTTACCTCCTTGGTTTTTCTAGTTTAATCCAAAGCTTTCCTTCACTTGAAGGAAAGTTATCTGATGACTCCACGTAATGGAGGTTTTAATTCAAAGAGGGCTAATCGTATGGTTAGCCCCTCACTTTTCATACTATTGTGACTTTGCCCTCCAATTTATAATTCTTCTATTTTAGCCACTAAAAGCTTAATATTACTTAATAGAATTTAAATCCGATGTTTAAAGCCTAATTAGGGTTCATAACAATAATTAACTAGTCGGTGAAATCTTTGAGCTTTATCAATATAGAATTTCCGATCATCAGAAATGAATTCCGACCAGACCGGATTTTGGGGAGTTACAACTCTCCCCCTTAAGAAAATTCGTCCTCAAATTTTACCTGAACTTAAGAGATGCGGATATTGTTGTCTCATAGTTTCTTCATGTTCTCAAGTGGCTTCCTCAACAGTGTGACTTCTTCATAACACTTTAACTAACGGTACAGTTTTATTACGAAGTCTCTTGACTTCCTTAGCCAAAATCTGAACTGGTTCCTCTTCATAGGATATATTCGGCCGTAGTTCTACAGATTCGGGTTCTACAATGTGCGAGAAGTCAGACCGGTACTTCCGAAGCATCAATACATGAAAAACATCATGGATTTTACTCAATTCTGAGGGTAGCAAGAGTCGATATGCCATTGGGCCAGTCTTTTCAATGATTTCAAAGGGTCCAATGAACCGAGGGCTCAATTTTCCCTTCTTGCCAAACCTTAAGACTTTCTTCCACGGTGACACTTTAAGGTAGGCTTTTTCACCAACTTCATATTGAATGTCTCTCCTTTTGAGATCCGCACAAGCTTTTTGCCGATCAAAGGAAGCCTTGAGATGATCATGAATGATGGTAACTCGTTCTTTAGTTTCACGAAGCAAGTCTGGACCTAACACTTTGCCCTCACCCAGCTCCGTCCAGCATAACGAAGTTCTGCATCGTCTACCATACAATGCTTTATACGAGGCCATTTGGATGGATGTTTGATAGCAGTTATGGTAAGAAAATTTGACAAGGGGTAGAGATTTCACCCAAGTCCCGCCAAAGCCGATAATACATGCTCGAAGCATGTTTTCCAAAATCTGAATTACTCTTTCTGACTGACCGTCAGTTTGAGGGTGGAAGGCTGTTCTAAGATTAACTCTGGTGCCCAGAGCTCCTTGTAAGGTTCTCCAAAACCGAGATGCAAACTAAGGATCTCGATCAGAGATGATTGATTTAGGCACTCCGTGGAGTCGGATCACTTCCTTGATGTATAAGTCAGCAAGCTTAGGGAGGTCGTAATCCACTCTAACTGGTATGAATTGAGCTGACTTCGTAAACCGATCTACAACACCCAAATAGCATCATGCTTCGCAGGGGTTAACGGTAGACCACCGACAAAGTCCATGGTTATCTTTTCCCATTTCCATTTCGGTGGATCAATAGGTTGCAAGAGTCCTGTAGGGGCACAATGTTCTACCTTAACACGTTGACACGTGAGGCACTTAGAAATATAATCAACAATAGCCTGCTTCATGCCTGGCCACCAGTATAGTTCACGTAGATCTTTGTACATTTTCAAAGACCCAGGGTGAACAGAAAAAGAACTCGAATGAGCTTCAGCAAGAATGTCGGTGCGGAGAGTTTCATCATTAGGCATGCAAACTCGATCGTGAAAACATAGGAGTCCTTTAGAATTAACTCTAAAGTTTGGATTATCTGATGGTTTAGAGACAAAGGCTTGGAGCTCGAAATCTTGTTCTTGCAAGTCCTTAATTCGTGAAATAATGGTAGACTGAACTTGAAGTTCAGCTACAAGGCATTGATGCTTCCGAAGCCGGAAATGAGCGTTAATTGCTCGAGGAGCTACAAGAGAGTGATGTAACGATGAGTTAGCACGCTTCACCATACTTATAACTTTAAGTTCATAATCAATGCTTACAAGGTAGAGGTTTGCGGCTGAGTGCATCAGCTACAACATTGGCCTTGCCCGGATGATACTCAATGACTAAATCATAATCCTTAAGAAGTTCCGTCCACCTCCGTTGTCGAAGATTCAACTCCTTTTGTGTTAACAAGTATTTGAGGCTTTTTTGGTCGGTGAAAAGATAGCATTTCTCCCAGTAGAGATAATGCCTCAAGATTTTCAATGCAAAGACAACTGCAGACAATTCTAGGCTGTGGGTGGGATGGTTCATCTCATGTGGCTTAAGTTGCCTTGAAGCGTAAGCAATAACCTTACCTTCTTGCATCAATACGCACCCTAACCCAAGATGCGAGGCATCATTGTAAACTGTATAGTCTTTTCCAAACTCAGGTTGGAACAAGATAAGTGCATAGGTTAGGACTTGTTTCAGCTGATCAAAGCTTCTTTGTTGGTCTTCGATCCAAACAAAAGGTGTCTCCTTTCGTAACAATTTAGTTAAAGGAGCGGCTAATATTGAAAATCCTTTCATGAACCTATGGTAATATCCAGCAAGCCCGAGAAACCTTCTAACCTCACAAATATTCTTTGGCGAATGCCAATCTACAATAGCTTGAATTTTCTTCGGATACACTTGAATACCCGAAGCTGATACAACATGCCCCAAAAAGGTCACTTCAATGAGCCAAAATTCACAGTTAGAAAACTTTGCATACAACTATTTCTCTCTCAGAGTCTGAAGTACAATACGTTGGTGGTCTCGATGTTCCAATTCATTCTTTGAATAAATCAAGATATCGTCTATGAACACCACAACAAATTTATCAAGATAAGGCCTGAATACCTGATTCATTAAATCCATAAAAGCTGTTGGTGCATTCGTTAGTCCGAAAGGCATTACTAAGAATTCATAATGCCCATATCTTGTACGAAAGGAAGTCTTGGGCACATCATACTCCTTGACTTTCATTTGATTGTAACCCAACCTTAGATCAATCTTGGAAAACACAGAAGCATCTTTTAATTGATCGAACAGGCCGTCTATCCTGGGCAAAGGATATTTATTCTTAATGGTGACTTTGTTCAGTTGTCTATAATCAATTCACAAACGCATCAAACCATCCTTCTTCTTGACAAAAAGAACCGGGGCTCCCCAAGGTGAAGAGCTCGGTCGGATAAAACCCTTGTTCATAAGGTCTTGAATTTGAGCTTTTAATTCCTTCAACTCCACAGCCACCATCCGATATGGTGCAATGGAAATTGGAGCAGTCCCATGTTGCACCTCAATACCAAATTCCACTTCATGGGTTGGGGGAAATCCTGGAAGCTCGTTAGGGAAAACATCTAGGAATTCATTTACCGTATCAATGTCATAGATCTGAGGCTCATTCTTGGATTCGGTGGACAATGCACACAACATGGAGTTATGAGATTCCATCAACATTATCCTTTCCTTGCCAAGGCCTCGAAGATACAATTTTCGCTTACTGTAGTTTACCCACACTTGATGGTTACTAAGCCAATCCATGCCTAGGATCGCATCAAACTCGTGGATTGGTAAAACTAGGAAGTCCGCAGGGAACATAATTCCTTGAATCATGATTGGGAAATTCTTACATACAAGACTTAGAATGACACAATCTCCTAATGGATTTGTCACCGAGACCTTCGTTGCTAAAGGTTCACTAGACATCCTATGTCTTTTAACCAATTTCAGGCTTATAAAAGAATGTGTAGATCCAGGATCAATCAATACATACAATGAGTGTGCATAAAACATAACGGTACCTGCTATAACACCAGGCTCGTAATCCTCCTCGCGGCTTCTCACATGATAGAGCTGGGCAGAAGCCTTCGATTCTTGCTTATTGCCTTGCTTCCTGGATCCGCCTGGCCTACTTGATGTTCACGACATTACTTGCCTTGGCCCTTTCCCCGGAAAGGACTGGCCCGGTGAAGAGATATCTCAGTGTACAACCACTGACTTAGAGGGATTCTGAGGACAAACCCTAATAAAATGTCCTTGTTCCCCACAGAAGAAACATACCCCCGTCTACTTGCGACATTGCCCTGCTGGGTGACGTTTCTAACAGAAGTTACAGACTAGATGTTGAACACTCCGATTCGAACCTCCAGTACTCTCCTCTGAGGCCGACTTAGACTTGGACTGGGTGATAGTCTATGGTCTCTCAATGTTCCCTGTGCGGGAAGGCTATGAGAAAGAAGCTTGCTTCGAACCTTGATACTTGCCTTTCTTGTTCCATTTGGGAGGTCGGGAGTCGCTCCATGTTCTTTTCTCATATCGGTTAGACATATTTCCTCTCTGAGCTCTCTGCGTTGCTTCTGTTGCTTTAACTCAGTTCACCAAATCTTGGAAATTGGTGATACCCAATGCAGTAAACATAGGTCGCAGCTCATCGCTCAACCCAGCAATAAACATTCGGCACTTGTCTTCTTCTTTCTTTATAAACTCGACTCCATATCGGCAATACTTGCAGAAATCATGGATGTACTGCCCGATAGGCCTCCCACCTTGTCTCAAATAAAGAAAAGTGCTCCGCCTTTCCATGAGATAGTACTCGCTGATGTACTTGTTCTGAAATTCCTTGAGAAAGAATTCCCAAGTGACTGATTCTTCGAAAATAGTAAGAATTGTAGTCTCCCACCACATCAGGGCTTCATCGGTCAACAAAGCAATAGCACATTCTAGCTTGTGTTCGTCGGAACACTGCAATTGTTTATTCAGGATGCGTAAGGTGTTATCCAGCCAGTATTAAGCTATTTAAGGGTTATCATCATCCTAACCAGTGAAAGAATAAGCTCGGAGTGAAGCCAGTTTGTCCACAGGGGCTCGGACGTACTGAGCAATAGGAGGAGTAGGCTGAACTGATGGTGTTGCTTAATTTGCAGTCATAAACTGCTTAAATATATTGGCCATATTTTGATAACATTCAGCCTGAGCAGTAGGTGCAGTAGGTTCAGCACCCTGAACATGAGGGTCTTGTGGTTGCGGTGGATTTGGAGGATTTCCTCCCCTAACCTCCTCGCCATGTGTCGAGGAGCCAGTAGTTTGCTCATCTACATGAGCTTCATTTGTCGTAGACATATCTATATGAAAGATCGGATTAGTCAACAAGTCACAATATACACGAAATAAAACTCCTGGGTGGCAAAGTAACATAATAAAAATGCAACAGACTTTGGTTTAGTCCTAGAATCGACTAAACTCTAGCTCTGATACAACAAAGGTAACATCCCATTCCCGGTCTGTAGAGAATCAGGTCGGAGTGTATTACCGGAAGACGAAGCGACAAACAGTGTTATGAAATTCAAAATAAACTCATGATTGGTCAATGAATGATGTTCAACATACATCCAATGTATTCTTTAATCTATATTATCAAGGAGAATACACAATTATCAGTCAAGGGTCATTTTACAATTATTACAAACATGTATGACTAAATTTTAAATTTTAACAAACTTGAGGCCCCTCATTGAATAGACCCTGCCAAAGTGAAATTCATTGCTAAAGGATTATACTTACCAAATTTCATTCAACTCTTAAGCCGTTAGCACTACTAGTTTGACTCTACAAGAATCGATGACTCGATTGCAAAACAATTAAAGTTGTCCAATGAGCCATAACAAACTTACCTAACCCCGTTTCGAAACACCTTAGGCTTTTTCAGAACGAGTACTCAAGAGTCAACCCTATTGACTCAACTCTTTAGACTGTTTTGATACAGGCATGACCTGTATCGGAACGTATTGACCAACATTGACCTTGACTTGACCGTTCCGAAACCTGTATCGAAACAAGAGTCTCCAGTGGCAAAAAGAAGTTCCGATACGACATCACTTCATTCTGGAACACCCTTAATCTCAGGTTCAAAGTTAGAGTACCCGTATCGAAATTCCATCACCCATTTCGGTACAGAGAGACCTGTAATGACAAATTTTATCTGGTTTTTTATACAAATTACCCTACCGAATGATGTCCAAATATGACGAAACTTTATACACAACATTTCATTGGTATAAACTACTAGCATGCCAATTTTCAAGGCTATATGAGTACGTTTACCTCGTTATTACCTTTTTAGCAAAACAAGCATATTTAAGGCCATATTAAAAGAACCAAAATGACATTTAGGGCAATAGAGCTTGATACAAAATAGGCAAGTCACCAACACAACAAAACGAGCATATTTGACTAGCCTAACTACTTTGCCACCTTTCTAGGAGTTCAAAATCATAAATACATTACTTGTAGCTTAGTAGTGACTTGTCCTTATGGTCGATCTGATCTTCCAACGAACAACTCTTTAACCTAAAAATGCATGGGGAAAGACACGTTAGGCACACCTTGCCTAGTGAGGTAGTCACAAATAACATAAATGATGGGATGCCATAGCTACAATGGTGCATATTCTCATGATAACATAATAAAAGCCATGTAACAATGCAATAAGGAATAAACATGTTTCTCTTTCATTCATAATTCCTTGGATTGAATTAAGATCGTGGATACTCGAATTCCTACGCCTCACCAAATCAAAGAATGGTCAAATCCCATCGCCTTGCCAAAGTGACCAATAACAATACACATCCCTCCGCCTCGCCAAATCAATATAGGTCGTAGCCTTAGAACCGTAGTCCACACATACACTGAGCTCATGAATTCTATGGCATGCCAATTGTATCCCAAGTCCATACCAATCCAAGGTCACAATGTACATATTTGTTTCCATGATCAATGATATATCAATGTTGCACAATTTCAATGTAGCCGATGTTTAATATACATTTGTCTCAACATCAATATCTTATGAATTTTTTTCAGTATCAATTTCTGGTGATTTGATGCAATGATCCCATAACAATGCTTATATCAATGACAATGTACAATGACATAATCCATGTTTAATGGTAACTTATCGACACTTACCAAAGTGTCTGATTTAACATCCAATGCATTCGCTTCAATAACAATGTTAGTGAAATGATCTAACACAACAAATAATGATTCAGGAAGGCCTTTCGCCTAAACCCGAGACTCCAACTACACTTACCTTAGCAATCCGAAGTTTCAAGGCTTTCGGATAGCGATTCCTTTATTCCTAGCCTGTGATGGAGATGGTGATACCTCTTTCTCCCCTTCTTGAGCTAGAAAGATTAATAGGAAACTTATTAGAATTGATGTTTCGACATCAAAATCAACATAGGGATATCAAAACCAATATCCAACTTCAATAAAGATGGCAACAAGTATATATCCATGGATAGTCAAAACCCTAGCTTAGATTACACCCAAAATATCCATGGAATCCATTAATTGAATGAGGAATATAGCTTACCCGACAAATAACAACGTTTTGACATCGTTAAAGTGAAGAAATAACAAGCTTGGATTTCCACCAATGGAGGTGTGTGCTTAGGTGTAGAAGATGATGAAAGAGAGGTTTTAATTCAAACATTTTCTTCACTTGAAGGAAAGTTATCTGATGACTCCACGTAATGGAGGTTTTAATTCAAAGAGGGCTAATCGCATGGTTAGCCCCTCACTTTTCATACTATTGTGACTTTGCCCTCCAATTTATAATTCTTCTCTTTTAGCCACTAAAAGCTTAATATTACTTAATAGAATTCAAATCCGATGTTTAAAGCCTAATTAGGGTTAGATAACAGTAATTAACTAGTCGATGAAATCTTTTAGCTTATCAATGTAGAATTTCCGATCATCGGAAATGAATTCCGACCAGACCGAATTTCGGGGTGTTACAAACTAGTAGTTTGGAATCAACCATAGTAAAATTCAAGAATTTGGAAACTAAAAACTTTTTAGCCCCATCATCTTTAACTTTATATTTTTGGTCCAATCCCCTCCACACCTCTTTAGTTGTTTCATAAAAAGAATACACCGGATACAAAGAATCTTGTAATTCGTTAAGGATGTAATTTCAGTATAGGAAGTAGGAGTTATGTAGAGTATCTAGAAGTCCTATATTTTATGCATGTTCCTACTCATATTATTATTGTTCTCAAGCTCATTTAGTCATATTTAGCTGCATATCATTCATTATACATTATTTTCTCTTCTACCGTACTTTTATTGAATATTTTACGTTTTGGCTAAGAAAAGATATTGTTTTAGTTAGTTTTCTATTTCAGGTGTTGGTTGCTAATTAGAGGAAGAGAGGACAAGAAAGCAGGAAGTAGAAGAAGTTGTACTGAAGCAGTTCCAGTTGCTGCCAAAGACGTCGCCGCTGCAGAATGCCGCCCAGATGGAAATATGCCGACATAGTCAAGATGGGTCTCATTTGATAGAGGACATTTTTCTGAGTCCATTGAGCCCAATCTTGCATTTTTCTGAGGCCTGGTGCGGTGTATAGAGTTGATTGAAGATCGATAAGCAAGGTGGCTTATACTTACTTGCTGAAGAAGTAAACATCCAAAGGAGTCCATATTTAAGTCAGAATTGAATGAAGCATTAAATATTAAATCTATTTTATCATCAATGAAGACTTCTACTCCAAGGAGGACTTAACCTTAGGCCAAGCCCTATATATACCCATGTATGTGAGGGTATAGGGGCATGGAGATCGATAGAGAGAGGGAGTCGGCTATGTTCTAAACTTCCTAGGGTTTAGGTTTTTGCTTACAAAGTAGTTGTGAGAAACGGTTGTAAAGTTTGTGAGTTTATTTTTGCAATAAAATATTCTAAGTTTGCTTAATTTGTGCACTTCATTCTTTCAATTATTCTACACCAGTTAGTTGAGAGAATTCATTTGTCGAGAACGAAAGTGCAAGGCTCACGAAAAGGTTAAGTACGGTCACAACGTACTGAGACGTGACTAACTTGGTTCTACACCAGTCCACAAGTTTCAGCGGCTAAGAGGGATTACAAACCGAGTTGACTAGCATGTGTTAGTTTTACGATGATATTGCTAGGTATTGCCTACGTCACGTTAGCTCTCGAGCATCCTAACCTAGAAATATGAGGGATCACTGTTGACTATCCCGTTGAACTTGGACTATATGCCAGACTTGCCGCCAAGACTTCTTTCCATTCCACCTGCCGAGATAGTACACTCCTACAGTGGTAGTGACCCGCTGCGACCGCGTGACAAGGTCGTAACTGTCGCCTGCCATACTGCCGATGCCGCAATCGAGGCAGCGCAAAAATAACTTTACTTCTTCACAACGTAGTCAACACACTACTGAGCAGCAATAACCTGGCTCATTCTATCACCCTGATCTCCCATACTTTAATTAATTGTGTTTTTAGTTTTATTCCTTTAAACAAACCTGAAATTAATTGAGCATTTAAATTTCTTGTGCAGATATACACTCGAAGGAACTATTCCAATCCTCGTGGGATTCGACATCTTATATACTATAACTTGGCATGAGTGTGCACTTGCTCTCTCACAAAAAGGGAACACCTACACGCCCTACAAGTTTTTGGCGTCGTTGCCGGGGATTGGCAATAGCGACTTCATTTTGTTTTATGCATTCATTATTTAATTGCATTTAAATTTTAGGTTTTTAACTTTTTTTCTTTTGTGTATATATATATATATATATGTGTGTATATATATAGTAGGTACGTTACAAGTCCAATGGCATCACAATGTCGAGGAAAACTACACGAGAGCTGATATTTGAACAAGAACAGCAGATGCTGCAGTAGTCGTTACCGTCGTGGCAGTAGAGAAGACAGCAAACGTAGCTGCTGCAACAGCAAAATTTTTCATGGTATGATCAAAATTGTCAAAAAAAATTCATAACAATTTTGTTGCAGAAACAAACATGCTAGGGCAAGGTGGTCAGCTTCAAGAGCAATCAAGAGAAACCACCCGAGAGCTAATTTCTTGCAATCTATGTGAGGGAAATCATGTGTTCGAAAATTACCCTTTACTTATCGGAGAAGACATATGAGACCAACAGCATGAGAAGCCACAACAGCAACTGGGACAGCAGATGCACCTTCTGCAGTATCTGTCGCCGCATCAGAATTTTTCATGGTATGATCAACAACCTCTGTAACCCCCTTAGCCTGGCCTAGACGGTTGACCCGGACTACGAAGATTACACGGGGAAAACCAAAGTCAACCCAAAAGTCAACCTTGATTAACGACCCTTTTTTTCTTTTAAAACTTGTCTAGATGCACATTAAACCTAGGCATACTCTTGAGATAAGCATACTCAATCACAGCAAACGGAAAACAATAAGGAACCCAATTGCACAAAATACGAATTTAGGGACCAATTTGTAAATTCTAAAAATTAAGAGGACTTTACCAATTTTTAAGTTACCATTATGAAATTAGTCATGTTTCATGCTTCTATGTCAAATTTCATCTCAAACGGACATCTCAAACTCAAGCAATTGCACATACAAAAATCAGGACTAAAACGTAAAGCTTGCAAACCTCAAAATCATTCAAATCAGTGACCAACGGTCAAGTGTTTCGAAACGGGGTTAGCCCGTTCAGAAACGGGGCTTGGCATTAGCCAAAGTGTTTCGAAACACCTCTACCCGTTTCGAAACACCCAGGCCAAATCAAGCACCTGTTTCGAAACAGGCAAGGGTGTTTCGAAACACCATGCCCAGAAACAGCAGATAGGCCTGTTTTAACACATTTAAACCCCATCGAACATGCTCCAAATCAATCCTCAACATAGCAACGACATGCCAAGCATCATAACTACCAAATTGCATTAAAATCTAGATACAAAACAACTCCTAGGTGCACCAACTCCTTCCACACATCCAACACTTAAACTTGCTTTTAAAACAAGAAGCATAGCATAACGACTTATGAATAAGAAGATTCAAACGTTGCAAGCGTTAAACCACGTAGTTCAAATCATAAACCAAACTTGTCCAACATACACAATCTCATTAAACATCAACATAAAAGACTCTCCCCCCATTGCCTTTATTATTTATAGCTATTAACCGAGACATACATCTCAAGTGGAGCTCTCCTTGAATCCCTTGCTTCTTGATGTCCCAACATCAAATATCTGCATTGATGGACAAAAAGGAGCGTAAGCACATAATGCTTAGTGAGGAATGCTCAAAACCAAAACACCATCAATGCAGCGAGTCATAAAACCTCCTTTAAAAGTAAACACATTTCGATAAACCAAAGCAGTGTTTGAAAACCACTTTTTAAACAACATGCTTTAAATCATGCATTGCTCAAACATGAAAACCAACCCTTAGCTTAGAAAAGCTAAGTAACGCACTTCAAAGCACACCCTTGCAAAACCATCAATTTAATCTTTCCATGCATGAACATCATATGCAAAGTTAAATACAAATTCCTTGGAAAACACTTCCACTTCACATTATACTTTTCTCATTCTTGAAAATCATCTCAACGCAAGAAACCTTTAAAAACCACTTACTCCTTCAATCTATCTCATGCATTAAACAAATGCAATACATGAACCACAAAATCAACATTTGCATTACATGCCTTTTAAAACAAGCCTTCGCAAGACTTCAATGCACTAAAGAGATTCCCATGCACATATGCACCATTCTTAATATAAGATAAACACTTGTACAAGTTAACAAGTTATACATGCATTCTTAGAACATCACACACTTCCCATGCAACCATGCATCATTTCAAGCATATCATGCTTCATTACATTCAAGAACATTATATTGGCTTCCAAGTGATAACTCACAAACCATCATAACACAAGACACAATCAGATGCGCGGATTACACGCGTTGTCCCACACGCTCCATACACACTTTTGAACAACACAAGGTGGAGTTTACCGGTACAATCACAACCCCTTCAACAGCCGTGATGGAGTTTAACGGTACAATCACAACCCCTCAACATCACTCATCGGAAGTTGTATAACACACTAGCGAGAGCCGGGACACATCACAAGGCTTACACATGGAAGCTACCACAACCATTGTAATCACCTTAACCAAGCTCACACACGGGAGCAACCCTCCACCGTTGTGACGCTTAACAAAGTCCACCCACGAGAGCCACACTCCATCGTGGTGACTTTTAACAAGGTTCACCCACGAGAGCCATCCTCCATCGTGGTGGCACTTAACCAAGCCCACCCACGAGAGCCATCCTCCATCGTGGTGACACCAATTTCCTCAATCGCTAGGATTCTTGGATGGAGTTTACGGTACAATTTCAACCCCCTCGATTACAAAGGCGACTCAATTCACGGTGCACCCAATCCTATAGCCGGCTAACTATATCCGATTAAAGTAACCAAGAACCACTTACATCACTTGCCAATATAACCATTTTACCACATTAATCCATTGTTTTTACAAGCATAACCAAAATGCCAAACCACCAATTACCATCATCACTTCATTGTTTTGAAGCATTAAACAAAGCCATTAAACAACATGCAACACTATGCATCAATTCCACAATTCCAATGTACAAAACCAAGGATCTCTTACCTTGAGCATCCTTCACACATGACTTTCAAAACCAGCATTAAACCATGCTAAAATATGCTTTCAAAACAGAATTTAAACATGCAAATCACATGCATTGCATCCAACAATCACAAGTGCTTTAAAAACCAATTCATAACACAAACCAAGAGAGAAATTGCATTTACTTACTCTTGAGCTTAGATAAGTTGTTTAGACTTAAACTAAGCTCCCAAAAACCTTCAAACATTGGTTTTAAAGCTGAAAACCCCAACTTCACTCACCGATACACAAAACTAGGCTAGCCAACAAGCCTTCCATGCATCCGAAACCTTCAACGCCACCTCTATTGCTCACGGATCATTCTCCCCTGTTTCAAGCACATAACAACATAGGATTAATGCATCATTATGCATTAAAAACACCAACAACACACCTAAACTCGCTGCTCTTTGCAAATCCAACATTTCGGCTACCAAACACAACCGAAATCACCTCCAAACACTTCCAAGACTTAACCCAGCCAAGATCCATCACTTCTAACCATTATTAAACATCAATTAACATCCAAAATAAACTCAAACTCATCCTTATACCTCCAGCATTAACAAAACACCAAGATCACCCCAAAAACCACCATTTTCACAAGTAAAAACTTAGGAAAATCAACCTATTCGGGATTGCATTGATTAAACCTCAATCACACATCATTTAGACATCCAAAATACATCAAAAAGACATCTCAAAACAGAGCTCAATCATCCAATACGAATTTCTTCAAAATTAAACCCAAATCTTGCATTTTAAACCAAAATCAAGATCACAACATTAAAACCTTTAATAAAACTTAATTTAAGGATTGAGAACTTGGGAATTTCAGTAAAGAACTGAGTATTTAGAGGAGAAGGACGTTCATACCTCTAAATGTG
Organism: Hibiscus tridactylites; assembly: GCA_958450335.1. NCBI lineage: Eukaryota > Viridiplantae > Streptophyta > Magnoliopsida > Malvales > Malvaceae > Hibiscus > Hibiscus tridactylites. The sequence goes on from OY288282.1 coordinate 21,992,347, forward strand.
GATTTTTCCTTGTTTAGAGCCAAAATTCTTGAAAATTCAATAAGCAAATGATGAGGATTTGGTGTAGAAATGATTAGAAATCATTTAGGAATTGAAATTTCAACTTTAGGTGTGAAAATGAAAGGAAAAGTTGCTGTGGAAATGTGTTTGGTTGAGGAAATTTTGAGAAAAAATGAAATAGGAAAATTTTGGTAAAAGTTAGTTATGAAACTAAAAATATCTTTTTCCCTCTTTTCTTTTCATTAATTAAACATTAAATGAGTCTTTAAAAATCTAGAAAAATCTGGAGAAATCCTCCCTTGGGTAAATTAGCTTTTTAAAGTTTCAATGTTTCAATCCTTTTAAAACAGTCACGAACTTTTCAGAAATTACATTTTAGTCACTAACTTGAAATGTCATATTTCCAAACCCCATTTTGTAAAATTGATTTCACCACTCTCTTATATATATTAAAAGAGGATTTTTAGATATTTTTTTCCATATTTTTAATGCATCCCGAACTAGGCTTTCCTTAAAACCACCTTTTATATTCGAACCGAAAATCTGACTGGTCCGGTTCAAACCCAAAACTTCTAAGCCCAAAATTGGGGTGTTACAACTCTCCCCTTCTTAGGAAATTTCGTCCTCGAAATTTCAACCGGCGAAAAGAGCACAACCAAACTTCTCAAATCAACTCACAAGGCAACACAGGAGACTTAACCACCACTGAACACTCTCCACACAAAACTCCACAAAACTCAACACCACCACATACTGTTCACGAATTCCAGAACACTCAGATGTTAACCACATCTTAACCTTTCACACTTCCGGACTGCACATAGCCCCAACAACAACCTGAAGAACCTCCAAACTTTTACAGCATACACCACCTCAGCTCATAACTCCCAAAACTCGCGCACACGGTGACACCAACCCATCCAGTTCAGCCACCATGTGACCCACAACCTTCACTGCTTCTAAAACCCCTTGCACAACTGCTCAACCTCTTCCAAAGGTTACCACATCAAGCAAAAATTCTTAAGCATCAACTGCTTACTCAAACTTCTCAACATATTGCTGACATTCCTTCAGATCCGCCGCTATCATCACCATAACGACTCACCAGGACTACTCACCTAACATCCGAAAATCACGTCACAAAACCCCAACCTTGACTCCGCCAGCCATTCCACACACCACCAGCTGACTTCAGAAGGAATTTACTTATACACAACTAGCCAACCACTTCTCACAAGAACCTGTCCAACCAACAATGGCCCTTGAACTTACATTGCCTTTCCACTTCAAACTTTGACTACAACACTAGCCTTACCAGGACACCGCCCATTCTATACATACATATTTAGATTACGAAACTTCTATTCTCCCAGGCTAACCCTTTTCTACAACCCACAACACAACCTCTTAGAAGGTTGCTACGAACCATCACCTACATAAACAACCCTTCTACTACAACATCAATGCCAAGTTACCTCAGCACCTTGGAAACACAACCACTAACCTGCAACATCACTTAACACCAAGAAACTACCACTTCTACTAGCTATTCACAACCACTCTGACCGATTCTAATTTCAACCGGTAATCTCCTCACCACCACACCACTAAACGCTTTAAGTGCCAAAACACTTTCCTTCTGCCAACATGCTATACCGCACTCACTATTACTGACAGCTCGCTTAATACCCTCCATTACTTCTAACATTCTCCTAGCACCAAAACAACTTTTAAAACCCATCATCCAACCTAACCCTATCACAACACTAACGGACCCAATTAGCTATCAGCAAGTGTGAACGTACGTATGCATGATCACCAAGATGCCCTATCAATGCTTGTGTACATGTATGCAAAACCTCTAATGTCATGTCACATGTATGCATGGACCAGCACATATATATATATATATATATATATATAATATAGTATATAACAATGGTTTTAACTGTGCATGTATGTCGGTTCACACCCACCAATAACATCCTCATGATCCATCTAAGAACAACCTCCTATCTCACTTCCAACTTGTCTAACCCTACCATTCTAATAACCCATTAACCACAAAATACCCACTAATACCCTCTTCACACTAAAGTTGTTTTCAAAACAACACCAACTACTACCCCAAAACATGCTAGCAACGAGACCATACCAACTACGCAAGGAAATACCAACCGAAACCAAACTAAGATAACTAGGGCAAAGGTTACTTAACAAGGTTACCTGTAAACACCTCACCGCCCCGGAGCTTCAACAGACGAGCTCTCTTCCTCGCAGAACCATCATTCTCCAGCCGTACCGCTGCAGCATCAGCTAACACATTAAGGTCATCACCATCTTCCTGCGGTAAAGAACCCTGACTACCACGAGCCAACTTCAAACAATTTCGTCTCAAATGTCCAACAGACCCACAATTCCAACAAGATTCATTCCCCAAGCTTCTCACACCTTTCTGCCCTTCCTGCCACCTTCGAACTTTGTCTTGGCCGCGCCCACGACCTTTCTGAGACCCTTTTGCTACCACTGAAGCTGATCTAACCACTTGAGGACAATTTCGCTTCACATGCTCCTTAGAACCACAGTTCCAACAAACTCTCGCGCCCCAACAACCTCCAACATGACACCTTCTACAATGGTCACACTTCAGCAACCGAGCTACCACTCCTTGGTCATACCGCACTTGACCCACATCTGCACCACCACCCAGACTTTGATTCAAGCAAAACCTTCTATCACGTAGCCTCTTACGCTGACTGCTCTCGAGGTCAGTACCCACAGCTCTCTTGCTTAAACTTTTCTCACCTTTATAAACTGAAACCACACCCTCACGTTGCTTAACCCTTGGGAATTTCTCTCCAAGGTACCTTTCATAAAAGGCAGACACAAAGAAGTCCCAATCTATATCGTGGATATGCGATGCCACCGCCACAGATGTCCACCAGGCACAGGCGTCCTCCAACATCAATGAGACAACACTTCCCAGCTTACAAGTGTAGTCACAACCTTCCTGATCCAAAATCAGAATTACACTGGCCAACCAGGCCTCGAACGTCTCAGGTGTCGAACCATGATACTCCACAGCTCCCAAATCATGTAAACGTTGCTTCGACAAACTCGCACGTCCCACAGTCGGCACGTCTACAGGCCTCACTTTCGCCACAGCCTGAGATGTTCCCAACACCTCTTGAACAATAGGTGATGAACTCTTCATCACAGAACCAGCTTCTTCCTCCTGCCTCACTACCTCAACTCCAGGCACAGAAGACTGAGACGAAACACCTCCACTAAAAGGTGAATTCCACGCCTTAACAACATGCTCTAAAGCAGCAACCATCTCACCTAACTGCCATTCTCTCATCGATTTCACCATGCTATTAACAACAAGCTATCATAACAAAACAAACAAAACGATCAGGCCAGCTTCAAGCAAGGATTCAAGACTTCAATTACAACATAACACAATAGCTATAATAATAAGGCAATGGGTATCCCGAATTCTCCCCTTTTACATGACATAACAGTCAACAAAAACATGGATATCACAACATCGAGCATATCAATCAACATACTTCGATCATGCTCTCATCAAACAACATTCACTCGCAACAGCATAACATCAACATATCATACCCATTACACTTTCATCATTCATAAAATCAGCTTACATCACCAGCATATAATCAGCACAAATCCACATTAGCTCAATGAAGATTCACAATCAAAAAGCATGACAAAAACATCAACAATTTGCTGAAAGACACACATTTCAACCGACTTTCAACCACACATCAGAATAAACATTAAACACTTATTACAACAATTTACCATTTCCCCAAGCATTCGCAACTTAGCTCTGATACCACCAAATGTAACCCCCTTAGCCCGACCTAGACGGTTGACCCGGACTACGAAGATTACACGGGGAAAACCAAAGTCAACCCGAAAGTCAACCTTGATTAACGACCCTTTTTTTCTTTTAAAACTTGTCTAGATGCACATTAAACCTAGCCATACTCTTGAGATAAGCATACTCAAAAATCACAGCAATCGAAAAACAATAAGGAACCCAATTGCATAAAATACGAATTTAGGGACCAATTTGTAAATTCTGAAAATTAAGAGGACTTTACAAATTTTTAAGTTACCATTATGAAATTAGTCATGTTTCATGCTTCTCTGTCAAATTTCATCTCAAACGGACATCTCAAACTCAAGCAATTGCACATACAAAAATCAGGACTAAAACGTAAAGCTTGCAAACCTCAAAACCATTCAAATCAGTGTCCAACGATCAAGTGTTTCGAAACGGGGTTAGCCCGTTCAGAAACGGGGCTTGGCAGTAGCCAAAGTGTTTTGAAACACCTCTACCCGTTTCGAAACACCCAAGCCAAATCAAGCACCTGTTTCGAAACAGGCAAGGGCGTTTCGAAACACCCTGCCCAGAAACAACAGATAGGCATGTTTTTACACATTTAAACCCCATCGAACATGCTCCAAATCAATCCACAACATAGCAACGACATGCCAAGCATCATAACTACCAAATTGCATTAAAATCTAGATACAAAACAACTCCTAGGTGCACCAACTCCTTCCACACATCCAACACTTAAACTTGCTTTTAAAACAAGAAGCATAGCATAACGACTTATGAATAAGAAGATTCAAATGTTGCAAGCGTTAAACCACGTAGTTCAAATCATAAACCAAACTTGTCCAACATACACAATCTCATTAAACATCAACATAAAAGACTCTCCGCCCATTGCCTTTATTATCTATAGCTATTAACCGAGACATACATCTCAAGTGGAGCTCTCCTTGAATCCCTTGCTTCTTGATGTCCCAACTTCAAATATCTGCATTGATGGACAAAAAGGAGCGTAAGCACATAATGCTTAGTGAGGAATGCTCAAAACCAAAACACCATCAATGCAGCGAGTCATAAAACCTCCTTTAAAAGTAAACACATTTCGATAAACCAAAGCAGTGTTTGAAAACCCCTTTTTAAACAACATGCTTTAAATCATGCATTGCTCAAACATGAAAACCAACATTTAGCTTAGAAAAGCTAAGTAAGTCACTTCAAAGCACACTCTTGCAAAACCATCTATTTAACCTTTCCATGCATGAACATCATATGCAAAGTTAAATACAAATTCCTTGGAAAACACTTCCACTTCACATTATACTTTTCTCATTCTTGAAAATCATCTCAAAACAAGAAACCTTTAAAAACCACTTACTCCTTCAATCTATCTCATGCATTAAACAAATGCAATACATGAACCACAAAATCAACATTTGCATTACATGCCTTTTAAAACAAGCCTTCGCAAGACTTCAATGCACTAAAGAGATTCCCATGCACATATGCACCATTCTTAATATAAGATAAACACTTGTACAAGTTAACAAGTTATACATGCATTCTTAGAACATCACACACTTCCCATGCAACCATGCATCATTTCAAGCATCTCATGCTTCATTACATTCAAGAACATTATATTGGCTTCCAAGTGATAACTCACAAACCATCATAACACAAGACATAATCGGATACGCGGATTACAAGTGTTGTCCCACACGCTCCATACACACTTCCGAACAACACAAGGTGGAGTTTACCGGTACAATCACAACCCCCTCAATACCCGTGATGGCGTTTAACGGTACAATCACAACCCCTCAACATCACTCATCAGAAGTTGTATAACACACTAGCGAGAGCCGGGACACATCACAAGGCTTACACACGGAAGCTACCACAACCATTGTAATCACCTTAACCAAGCTCACACATGGGAGCAACCCTCCACCGTTGTGACGCTTAACAAAGTCCACCCACGAGAGCCACCCTCCATCGTGGTGACTTTTAACAAGGTTCACCCACGAGAGCCATCCTCCATCGTGGTGGCACTTCACCAAGCCCACCCACGAGAGCCATCCTCCATCGTGGTGACACCAATTTCCTCAATCGCTAGGATTCTTGGATGGAGTTTACGGTACAATTTCAACCCCCTCGATTACAAAGGCAACTCAATTCACGGTGCACCCAATCCTATAGCCGGCTAACTATATCCGATTAAAGTAACCAAGAACCACTTACATCACTTGCCAATATAACCATTTTACCACATTAATCCATTGTTTTTACAAGCATAACCAAAATGCCAAACCACCAATTACCATCATCACTTCACTGTTTTGAAGCATTAAACAAAGCCATTAAACAACATGCAACACTATGCATCAATTCCACAATTCCAATGTACAAAACCAAGGATCTCTTACCTTGAGCATCCTTCACACATGACTTTCAAAACCAGCATTAAACCATGCTAAAATATGCTTTCAAAACAGAATTTAAACATGCAAATCACATGCATTGCATCCAACAATCACAAGTGCTTTAAAAACCAATTCATAACACAAACCAAGAGAGAAATTCCATTTAGTTACTCTTGAGCTTAGATAAGTTGTTTATACTTAAACTAAGCTCCCAAAAACCTTCAAACATTGGTTTTAAAGCTGAAAACCCCAACTTCACTCACCGATACACAAAACTAGGCTAGCCAACAAGCCTTCCAAGCATCCGAAACCTTCAACGCCACCTCTATTGCTCACGGATAATTCTCTCTATTTCAGGCACATAACAACAGAGGATTAATGCATCATTATGCATTAAAAACACCAGCAACACACCTAAACTCGCTGCTCTTTGCAAATCCAACATTTCAGCTACCAAACACAACCGAAATCACCTCCAAACACTTCCAAGACTTAACCCAGCCAAGATCCATCACTTCTAACCATTATTAAACATCAATTAACATCCAAAATAAACTCAAACTCGTCCTTATACCTCAAGCATTTACAAAACACCAAGATCACCCCAAAAACCATCATTTTCACAAGTAAAAACTTAGGAAAATCAACCTATTCGGGATTGCATTGATTAAACCTCAATCACACATCATTTAGACATCCAAAATACATCAAAAAGACATCTCAAAACAGAGCCCAATCATCCAATACGAATTTCTTCAAAATTAAACCCAAATCTTGCATTTTAAGCCAAAATCAAGATCACAACATTAAAACCTTTAATAAAACTTAATTTAAGGGTTGAGAACTTGGGAATTTCAGTAAAGAACTGAGTATTTAGAGGAGAAGGACGTTCATACCTCTAAATGTGGATTTCTCCTTGTTTAGAGCCAAAATTCTTGAAAATTCAATAAGCAAATGATGAGGATTTGGTGTAGAAATGATTAGAAATCATTTAGGAATTGAAATCTCAACTTTAGGTGTGAAAATCAAAGGAAAAATTTCTATGGAAATGTGTTTGGCTGAGGGAATTTTGAGAGAAAATGAAATAGGAAAATTTTGGTAAAAGTTAGTTATGAAACTAAAAATATCTTTTTCCCTCTTTTCTTTTCATTAATTAAACATTAAATGAGTCTTTAAAAATCTAGAAAAATCTGGAGAAATCCCCCCTTGGTTAAATTAGCTCCTTAAAGATTCAAAGTTTCAATCCTTTTAAAACAGTCACGAACTTTTCAGAAATTACATTTTAGTCACTAACTTGAAATGTTATATTTCCAAACCCCATTTTGTAAAATTGATTTCACCACTCTCTTATATATATTAAAAGAGGATTTTTAGATATTTTTCCATATTTTTAATGCATCCTGATTTCACCACCTTTTATATTCGAACCGAAAATCCGACTGGTCCAGTTCAAACCCAAAACTTCTAAGCCCAAAATTGGGGTGTTACAACCTCCAATTTTTTTTACCATGACAATTGTGTTTCCGCAGCGGCAGATATACCCTGGCAGTGTAGTCCTCCGCAAAAACAACCACAAACCTTGGAGGACATGCTTCAAGTTTTCATGGCTAGTATTGCATCCTTTATTGAATCCACTCAAAGGCTTTCACAGAAAATGGATACAAGGATGGCCTAGTGGGATTCAACCTTATGGGATACAGCAGATCGATTGAACAAATCCACATATGCTATGAACGAAGAAAAAGTCCCAGCAACTTCTGCCTTAGCAACCATTGATCACCAACAAGTCAGTCCTAGGGATACGGATGTTCTAAGGCAAGAGGGCGAAGAAATATGTGAAGAAAGTTCTCTGATGTATGAGGAACAACTAGAGGATGAAGAATAATGCCCAACACATGATAAGCCTATGCGAGAAATTGCCCTAGCAAGGATTGAGGAAACTGCACAGTGCAATTTTGCAACAACACCTAGTGAGCCCGACAGAAAAATTGATGATGGCACATCTGAATCCTTAGCAACCTTGCATGCCTCAGCAGCGCTGCCCGCCTCGACAGAAATCTCGGCAACTATGGAATATGTATATCAGGAGGAGCTGATGCTGGCAGATCTAAAGCCATCACAATCTCTACTAATGGAGATGTTCGAGGGACCTGAAGAACACATTGTTATAGATGATGAAGCCCTTCAATCTCCCGAGTTTTTCCTTAACCTGAACCTTATTATGACAGATTACTGCTCTGACAGTTGGCCGCCTGAACAGCTGCCTTGGCTGCAAAAGCCACCCTCCGCCATAACAAACCACGACCAAGATATGGTAAGTACATGGTTGGATAGTGATATATTTTTTACTAATCACATGTTCATGCCTTCAGGAAAAGAAACAGGGTGGAGGATTCACATGGATTACAGGAGAACAAGGAAGAAAGACTCCCCCATGAGAATAATCACTTAATGGAGGGTGCGGGTGGACTATAAGAAGTATCGGAAATGAACCTGCTGTAACATGATTTTAGTTTTTCCACTTCTTTACCGTTTTCTTTAGGAATAGATCTTAATAAGCTTAGGACTAGATTTTATTTTTTTTCAATTATATTATTTTTATTTAGTCCGTCTCACAACTACTTATCTAGATTCAGACCCTACTATAAAATGCAAGCTGCCAAGAAATATGAGGGGTAAACAAAGACAGCCGCCCAAGCGGCAAAGACGGCAATAGAGGAGACATCTCAGGCCACCAATTCCCTTGACGAGGAGGTGTCTGATTGCTCCGACAATGCAGAGCCGACCGAGGTAACAAAGAAAAGAAAAAAGGCATGTGACAGCGGCCGAACTAGAGGATAAAAGGCCAAAGAACAAGCTGGAGCAGCAACCAAAGAGATCCACTCCCATCAGAGTCCAGCCAGCTCGCGGCCAGAAGCAGAGCCTCGCCGCCAAATCACCCGCCTCCCGCCGCCTAGTCCTCTCATCTTCCTTCAAATCCATCGAGTTAAAAGACAAATCGGGCAGCTTCTAGCACCATTATTTTCTTTATTTTTTCTGCTTTATTTTATGTTTTTTGTTTAGATTTTATTTTGTTTAAGGCATTGAAGGCAATGCCCGCCTTGAGTTTGGGGGGGGGGGGTTATTCCTCATGTTATTTTGTTAAGTATGTAGTTGCATATAGTTGCATTGTAAATCCTGCCTAGTACTTAATGAAAATTGGAAATCTGGGTTAAATAACTTGTGCCTACGATAGTTAGCCGATTGTATTTTCGCACCACACTTAAAATTGAACTTAATCTTGGGAAGAAGCATGAAAAACACCTTAGAATTTTAGTTGCCACACTTTTACTACACTTATGTTAAGTGCTGAATATTGTTTGGCAACTAAAAAAAATCTAAGGTGTTTTTCATTCTTCTTCCCAAGATTAAGTTCAATTTTAAGTGTGGTGCGAAAATAGAATCAGCTAATTATCATAGGCACAAGTTATTTAACCCAGATTTCCAATTTTCATTAAGTACTAGGCATGATTTACAATGCAACTATATGCAACTACATGCTTAATAAAATAACATGAGTACTAACCATTGAATGCCCATTCTTATATTGGATGCAGGTATGCCGCCACGGCATCACATGGCAGTAAAGTAAAAAAAGTAATGTCGCCATAGCCGCATAAACAAAGAAAAGGTTGAATGCCCTAGAGGTGCCCAAAACGGGCTCTAGGAAGGATCATGAGCAAGGACACTCCGCTGCTATCAAAGTCCAAGTATCTGAAATTCTTTGAAGTGACAGACAAATTAGCATGAGTGAATGAAAGCCTTCACGGGATGACTCTACTCAAAAGGTTCAGAGTTTCGTACTATGCTCCTATCTTAGCTTCAGACCTAGAGAGTAGTTGTGATGAGCAGAAGCCCTTAAAAGTCATGATCAGAAAAAGGAAGAAAAGAAGTGCTTAACTATGCTGCCAAAGCAACAAATCTATATCATTTTTCTTTAACTTTTACAGCATTCTTTGTTTACTTAGTATACTTAGCATATTCAGCATGTACACAGACTTGCACACACTGCACTGGCACTGGAATTAAAATTCTAAGTTATTTCATGTTATTCCCTCTCACTAAACTAATATAGGTGTCACGGCCTTGAGGTATGAAACCAAGTTAAAAACTAGGTTTTCTTTTTTATTTATGTACAAGGACAAGTTTACTAGTTTAGGTTGCATTACTTGAGGCCAAGTAATAGTTCGAGTTTGGGGTGTGTAGACTGTCTAGAATTCATATATTTTATGCACATTCCTACTCATATTATTAAAGTTCTGATGCTCATTTAGTCATATTTAGCTGCACATCATGCATTATACAGTATTTTCTCTTCTGCAATACTTTTATTGAATATTTTACGTTTTGGCTAAGAAAAGATATTGTTTTAGTTAGTTTTCTATTTTAGGTGATGGTTGTTGATCAGAAGAAGAGGGGACAAGAAAGCAGGAAGCAGAAGGAGTTGTACTGAAGCTGTTCCAGTTGCCGCCAAAGACGCCGACGCTACAAAATGCCACCACCAAGGACGCTGCTGTTGCAAAATGCCGCCCAGACAGAAATACGCCGACTGTAACCCCCTTAGCCCGGTCCAGACGTTTAACCTGAACTATGAAGATTACAGGGGGAAAACCAAAGTCAACCCGAAAGTCAACCTTGATTTACGACCTTTTTTTCTTTTTATCTTATCTATATGCTCATTATTGTCCTATGTGTTCAGGAAGACACTCAGAAGAAAACGGCTTAGCGATCGGAGTTCAATTAATGGTTCAATTGCATACATTTGATTTTTAGGGACTAAACTGTAATTTCCATAAAATACAAGGACTTCCAAGATTTTAAAGTTACCAAACATTAATTAGTCATGTAACATGCCAACCGGCCAAATTTCAACTCAAACGGACCATCCAAACTCATTCAATTAAGCATTCCAAACTAATCCAACTCAAACGCCAAGCGGTAAGGCGTTTTGATACAGATGGCCCTGTACCGAAACAGTCATTTCGAAATAGGTTTGACCGTTTCGATGCTCGGGTACGTTCTGAGACTCGTATCGAAACAACCTCCTCCAGTAGCAAAATTGTTTTGATACGACCCCACCCATTTTGAAACCTCTTAGCCATTTCAGGCCTCTGTTTCGAAACAAGCAACGACGTTCAGATACGCCTTGCCCTGCAATAGCGGATTTTTCTGGTTTTTCATGTCTTCTTGTATCTAAAACATTTCCGAGACATGCCACAACATATACACAGCTCACATATGCATCAAGGACCATATCTATGAATCAAAAACTAGAACATAGCATCACTCATGCAATCATAGGGACTAAAGGCATGCTTCCTAGTCCACCAAAACCACAACAAGCCATAACATCAATCAAACCAAAATCCAAACATCAAAGGCCATTTACAACTCAAGTTTAAGCAATCTAACATGCTCGAAGTAAAGGGAAACATCCTCAATCATTCCAAAGTATAAATCCCACCCATTGCCTTTTATTACACCGAAGTAAAGCCACATACTATGCAAGATCAAGAGCTTGGATTCTTCTTTCTTACTTGCTGCCTTGAATGCCTAGTTTTCTGCATTGATGAAACAAAAGAGCGTAAGCACAAAGCTTAGTGAGGATCGCTATGCATCATTCATCAATACATTTCACATTATTGGAAAAATCACCATTTTACAACTCATGCGTTTTCATAAAACATGTCTTCACAAGACATCAATACACTTTATAAACACATGTTCATATGCAACACTCTAAAACAGCAAATAAACCATTGCTCGTGCTTCACAAAGCATCTCATGCATCCTTGCATCATTTACAAGCGTCTCATGCATACTTGCATCATTTACAAGCATCTCATGCTTCACATTATTCATTTACATTATATTGGCTCGCAAGTGATGATCCATAAACCATTTCAACACAAGACACAATCGGATACGTGGACTGCAAGCGTTGTCCCTCACGCTGCATACAAACTACCGGACTACACAAGGTGGAGATTAATGGCACAATCACAACCCCTCAACACCCGTGATGGAGATTAATGGCACTATCACAACCCCTCAACATCACTCGTCGGTAGTTGTATAATTCCTCAAACGAGAGTATGAGACACATACACAAGACTCACACATGGGACAAACCATTCAACGTTGTGATCTTATCCTCAATCGTTAGGGTACTTGGATGGCGATTACGGCACTATCACAACCCCTCGACATCTAAGGCGACTTTATTCACGGTGCACCCAATCCTATAGCCGGCTAACTATATCCGATTAAAGTATCCAAAAACCATTTTCATCACTTGCCAATATAATCATTTAACCACATTAATCCACTGTTTTACAAGCATAACCACAATGCCATTTCCACAAGCATAACATGCTTAATATCATATGCATTCAACACATGCAAACCAAGGATCACTTACCTAGTGCATCCTTAACATAATGCCATTAAAATCCAGCATTAAACCATGCTTAAACATGCTTAAAACAATAAACATTCCACACTTAACTCAAGTGCAATTTCATCAACAAAGCACATTTTCAAGAGAGTTATTTCTGAATCACTTACTCTTGAGCTTAGCTAAGTGTATCAAACTTACACTAAGCTCCCAAGACCACGCTCAAAGCGTTATAAAGCAGAAAATTGCATTTCCACTCACCGATACGCGAAGGCTTGCTCGCCGACACGAAAATTACCCCTCTAGAGCCTCCAAAATCACCATGTTTGCTTCCGGATCAAGATCCCCTATTTTCACATCATCAAAATAGAGATATAAATGCATTAAAATGCATTCCAACACCAGCAACAATTCACAAACCCGTCGCTCACCCAAACTACACCAAAATACCCTTCCAAAACAACCGAAAAATCAATCGATTGCTTCCTAAACCAAGCCCAGCCATCATACATCACTTACAAACAATTATCACCATCAAAACATATCTAATAAACAACCTAACTCATCCTTATACCTCCAGCAAGCAAGATTCCACCATTTCACCACAAAATCTCACTTAAAACTACCAAGAAACTCAAGGATCTCAAGGATTTCGGGATCTATGTTATCAACACCTCCTTTTAACATATAAATAAACTTAAAACTCAATTAAAATCAACACAAAACAGAGCCTAACTCAACAAGTCCGAAAATAAAGATTTCAATCATGTTTTTACAAGATTTTGATCTCCAATCAAAACTATAATGAAAACTCAGCCAAAAATAGTATTCAAGAGCCAAATATCTTGGGAATTTCAATAAAGAACTTAGATTAGAGGTTGAGAACGGGATTTACCTCCAATCCTTGCTTCTCTCAATGAATGACAAATTTTCCTTAGCAAAATCTTGAAGAATTAGAAAAGATCTCTTGAAAATGGTTTAGAAAATGTTGAGAGAGTTTTTAGAAGAAAGAATTCTGAGAAAAGATGAGAGAAATAGTGTTTGGCTGAAAATGAGAAAGAGTTGGTAGTTACATAATTAGAAATCTCACTTTAACTAACTATATTAATTAATTAATATAAATCTAATTAAATACATTTAATTAAAAGCCTTTTAAAACACATGTCATAATGAGAAAAGGTCAAATTGACTTAAAGCCCCCTAAAGATTCTAAGATTTTGGCTTCCACATTAAAAATCACATTTTTAAAACATCTTATGTGATTCGAACCATTCTCGACCGGTCCGAACCGATGTCTAAAACATCTAGGCCCAAAGCCAGGGCGTTACAACTCCCCCTCACTTATGAAATTTCATCCTCGAAATTCTTACCTGATGGAAAGAGATGCGGAAACTGCCTCAACATATCCGCCTTGCTTTTCCACGTGGCCTCCTCAACTCCTCGGTGTCGCCACAACACCTTCACGAGTTCTATCGTCTTGCCATGAAGAACTTTGCTACTCACGTCTAGAACCTTCACTAGTTCCTCATCATACGACAGATCCGGATTCAACTCTATCTCCTCAACAGGCATCACATGCGAAGGATCCGATCTGTATTTCCGTAACACGGAGACATGAAACACATCATGTATCTTCTCCAACTCTACAAGCAATCTCAATCGATATGCCACAGGACCAATACGTTCCACAATCTCGTAAGGTTTAATGAACCTTGGGCTAAGCTTACTCTTACTCCCAAATCTCATCACCTTTTTCCAAGGTGATACTTTCAAGAACACACGCTCGCCAACCGCGAACTCAATTTCCTTACGCTTCAAGTCCGCATAAGACTTTTGCCTATCTGATGCTGCCTTTAAACGCTCACAAATGAGCTTCACCTTCTCGGTGGTTCCCTTAAGCATAACTGGCATTGAAATCAACTTTTGCCCAGCTTCTGCCCAATAGAGAGGGGTTCTACATCTTCTCCCATACAAAACCTCGTATGGAGCCATTTGAATACTTTCATGGTAACTGTTATTATACGCAAACTCAACCAACGACAAGTGCTTCTCCCAAGAACCCTGAAAATCTATCACACAGCACCTCAACATGTCCTCAAGCACTTGGATCACACGTTTTGATTGTCCATCCGTCTGAGGATGATAAAAAGTATTGAAATTCAACCGTGTACCCAAAGCTTGATGCAAACATTCCCAAATTCGTGTTGTAAACCTCGGATCTCTGTCTGACACAATGGACTTTGGCACACCGTCCAACCGCACAATCTCAACTATGTATAGCTCAGCCAACTTATCCAAAGTATGTGTAGTATGCACAGGCAGAAAATGTGCACACTTGGTAAGCTGATCAACAATCACCCAAACTGAATTCTTCTTTGGCGGTGACAAAGGCAATCCAGACACAAAATCCACGGTGATTCTCACCCACTTCCATTCTAGGATTCTCAAAGGTTGCAATAACGCAGAAGGAACCCGATGCTCAGCCTTCACTCGCTTTCACACCATGCACTTACTAACAAACTCAGCCACATCCTTTTTCAACCCTACCCAGTAGTACTCATCTTTCAGATCACGATACATCTTTGTACTACCAGGATGCATAGCAAAAGGACTATTATGAGCTTCAGTCAGAATAGTGTGCCTTAACTCAGCATCATCTGGCACCACTATTCGACTCCCAAAGCACAGAACACCATCATCACTAAAGCTGAAATCCGAAGGTCTACCCTCCGCAATGTCATGAACATGCAAAACAAGAGAATCATCAAGCTACTGGTAATCTTTGATCAACTGTATCAAGGATGGTTTCACTTGCAATTCTGCAATAAGACCACCATCATGTGATATGCTCAAATGAGCAAACATCGCTCTCAGCTCCACGGCTACTTTCCTGCTCAAAGCATCGGCTACAACATTAGCCTTACTCGGGTGATACTCAATCGTCAGATCATAATCTTTAAACAACTCTACCCAGCGACGTTGCCTAAGATACAACTCCTTTTGAGACATGAGATACTTCAAGCTCTTATGGTGTGTAATCACAACATACTTCTCACCGTACATGTAATGCCTCCAAATTTTCAAGGCAAACACCACAGCCGCAAGCTCAAGATCATGAGTAGGGTAGTTGCGCTCATGCACCTTCAATTGCCTAGATGCATAGGCCACTACCTTACCCTCCTGCATCAACACACAGCCCAAACCAACAATGGACGCATCATTATAGACCACAAACTCCTTACCAGACTCAGGTTGAATCAAAACATGAGCTTGTGTCAAAGCTTCTTTCAGCTACTCAAAAGCTTGTTGTCTCGCATCCGTCCACTAAAAGCGAACATTCTTTTGCAACAACTTGGTCAAAGGCGATACTATCTTCGAGAAACCCTCAACAACCCTACGGTAGTACCCAGCCAATCCAAGGAAACTTCGTACCTCTTTCACTAACTTAGGCACTTTCCAACTCATCACAGCTTCTACCTTGTGCGGATCAACGCGAATACCCTCAGCTGATACAACATGCCCAAGGAAGACCACCTCTTTAAGCCAAAACTCACACTTACTCAGCTTGGCATACAACTGATTTTCCAACAACGCTTGCAAAACAATTCTCAAGTGCCTATCATGCTCCTCCTCGGTACGCGAATACACAAGGATATCAACGATGAACACCACCACAAATTGATCCAAGAATTCGTGGAATACACGATTCATCATGTCCATGAAAGCAGCAGTCGTGTTGGTCAGACCAAACGGCATCACTAAGAATTCATAATGTTCGTACCTCGTCTGAAAAGTTGTTTTATGTACGTCCACATCCTTCACCTTCAGCTGATAATACCCCGATCTCAAATCTATCTTAGAAAACACTGAGGCTCCCCGGAACTGATCAAAGAGATCATCAATTCTAGGCAAGGGATACTTGTTCTTGATCGTCAACTTGTTCAGTTGCCGATAATCTACGCACATCCGCATTGTCCCATCTTTCTTCTTTACAAACAAGACCGGTGCACCCCAAGGTGACACACTCGACCGGATGAAACCTCGGTCCAACAACTTCTGCAATTGCGTTTTCAACTCTTTTAACTCTTTGGGTGCCATGTGATAATGAGCAATGGACACCGGAGTTGTATTCTCGTACAACTCTATACCAAACTCAACTTCCCTATTTAGTGGCAATCTAGGCAATTCTTCTGGAAAGACACCCGAAAAATCGTGAACAGTTCGGATGTCTTGCACACACACATCCTTGGTGCCAGGATTCATCACATAGGCTAGGTAAGCCTCGCAACCCAACCTCATCATACTGTTTGCTTCTAAAGCCAAAATCACATTCGACAAGAAATTCACATTCTCGCATACTACCACTACTTCATAATCATCGGCTAACTTTAAGGTGACTCGCTTGACCTCAAAGTCAGCCACCGCCCTATGCTCCGACAACCAATCCATGCCAAGGATTACATCAAATTTGTAGAAAGGTAACTACATCAGATCCACAAGAAAAACATGACCTTGCACAGACAAAGGGCATCTCCTATACAACTTCCTAGTGACTACAGTCTCACCAAAAGAACTAGTCACTTGCATTCCTACTTCAAGCATCTCAATAGGTATATCAAGCAAATGCGCATGCTCACTCAAGATATAAGAATGCGTGGATCCAGAATCAATCAAAGCCAGCAAAGATAAAGACTGAAGAGCAAAGGTACCTGCGATGACATCAGTATCATTGCGCTCCTCGCGTTGAGCATATACCATCGCTAGTCCACCTCCCTCAGGTCGAATAGCTACAACATGAGCAATACCTCGCAGCCCCTCATCTCTCCTCTGAAAGTTCCCACGGCCGCGCCCACGGTCTCGCTGAGGTGTAGCTACCATAGGAGCACGTCCCTGGCCACCACCAGCCAACAAAGGACACTCCCTCCTCATGTGATCCACCGAACAACAATTCCAACAAGAATTCCCTGTCACCACAACAGGAGCCTGAACCTCTCTAGCCGTCCGAGGACAATCTCGCCTCAAATGATCCCTCGAACCACATGTCCAGCATGTATGCTGCTCAAATCTCACATGACCTCCCTAGGCATGACCACCTCGACCCAGAGTGCCACGCCTTCCCTCAAGCTGATGTCTCCTATCACGCCCTCTTTTGTTTCGTCCACCTCCGGAACTGTACTCAGCTGCTCTCTTACCAGTGCTAGAACCAACACCTCGAGACGACAATCCTAAGTTCTGCTCAATGTATTTCGCTCGACAAACAAGCACATCAAAATCAGTGTAGTCTTCAGCCAGCATATACGTCTTAACTTCCTGTACCAACCCGTACCGGAAGCGATCACATCGATGCCTCTCACTAGGTACCAGCTCAGGAGCATACTGGCTCAAGCGTACAAACTGGACCTCGTACTCAGCCGCAGATAGGTTGCCTTGAACAAGAGACATAAACTCTCGTTTCTTTTCATCAAAGTATCTCACCCCTAGATACTTCCTCCTGAAGGCACCTCTAAAAAACTCCCAATCAACCTCATTGGGTTCTATACCAGTCGTGGTAGTCGTCCACCAGTTGTAGGCATCGCCTTGCAACAAGGATACTGTGCATCCCAACTTGCGCATCCCAACTTGCGCACATCATTACAGCCCATCTGATCCGTGATACGGATCGTACTCGCTAAACAGGCCTCAAATGCCTCCGGAGACATACCAAAGAACTCTACAGCTCCTAAGCTCCTCAACCTTTCTAACAGTAAGCCCGCCTACCCAGCTGCAGGGGCCCGAACATGCGCTCCGACAATAGCAGCCTGAAACGCTCCGGTGATTGCCTGAACTAATGGCACCAAATCACCCAAACCAGGACCAGCAGGTCCTTGTTGCACCTGCTCCCCACCTCCAGGTGGTGGCGGAGGAGGTATATTCCCACCAGGTGGGACATCAGCCCCTTGTTCACCCTGGTCTCCCTGCTCAGCTACAGGAATTATCGTATTGGACCTCAACTCCATTCTAGGTCCCATTGTGCTATTTTAAACAAAACACAACAACAAAAACAAATCAAACCATTTAGGCCAGCTGCAAGCAAGAATCCAAGTTTACAAAACATTTGATTAGTGTAATAAGGCAATGATTTCCCCTCAACACAACATAGCATACATGGAACATCATGCTCAACATGCTTTTCATCATCCAAAATCAACACATAACAGCATTGCATCATTGCCACACAATCACATTCATTCTACATGCAATTCACATAGATCAAGCATAGCATAACTTCAAAATTCAACCAATCGCATGCTTTTAAAACATCATAATTCAACACATGACAATTTCACATGCCAACATTCCCAATTCTTTCGTAACATGTCTCTGATACCAACAAATGTAACCCCCTTAGCCCGGTCCAGACGTTTAACCCGAACTATGAAGATTACACGAGGAGAACAAAAGTTAACCCAAAATTCAACCTTGATTTACGACCCTTTTTTCTTTCTATCTTATCTAGATGCTCATTATTATCATATGTTTTCAGCAAGACACTCAGAAGAAAACGGCTCAGCGATCAGAGTTCAATTAATGGTTCAATTGCATACATTTGACTTTTAGGGACTAAACTATAATTTCCATAAAATACAAAGACTTTCAAGCTTTTAAAGTTACCAAACTTTAATTAGTCATGTAACATGCCAACCAGAAAAATTTCAACTCAAACGGACCATCCAAACCCGTTCAATTAAGCATTCCAAATTCAGGGACCAAAACGTAGGAAACAGAAACTTGAAACAATTTAAAATTCAAACCCAACGGTCAGGCGTTTCGATACGGATGGCTCCGTATCTAAACGGTCATTTCGAAACAGGGTTGACCGTTTCGATGCTCGGGTACATTCCGAGACCTGTATCAAAACACCCTCCTCCAGTAGCAAAACTGTTTCGATATGACCCCACCCGTTCCGAAACCTCTTAGCCATTTCAGGCCTCTGTACCGAAACAGGCAAGGGCGTTCCGATAGGCCTTACCTTGCAATAGCATATTTTTCTGGTATTTCATGTCTTCTCGTATCCGAAACATTTTCGAGACATGCCACAACATACACACAGCTCACATATGCATCAAGAACCATATCAATGAATAAAAAACTAGAACATAACATCACTCATGCAATCATAGGGACTAAATGCATGCTTCCTAGTCCACCAAAACCACAACAAGCCATAACATCAATGAAACCAAAATCCAAACATCAAAGGCCATTTACAACTCAGGTTTAAGCAATCTATTATGCTCGAAGTAAAGGGAAACATCCTCAATCATTCAAAAGTATAAATCCCACCCATTGCCTTTTACTACACCGAAGTAAAGCCACATACTATGCAAGATCAAGAGCTTGGATTCTTCTTACTTACTTGCTGCCTTGAATGCCTAGTTTTCTGCATTGATGAAATAAAATAGCGTAAGCACAAAGCTTAGTGAGGACCGTTATGCATCATTCATCAATACATTTCACATTATTGGCAAAATCACCATTTTATAACTCATGCCTTTTCAAGACATCAATACACTTTATAAACACATGTTCATATGCAACACTCTAAAACAACAAATAAACAATTACACATGCTTTACCAAGCATCTCATGCATCCTTGCATCATTTACAAGCGTCTCATGCATCCTTGCATCATTTACAAGCATCTCATGCTTCACATTATTCATTTACATTATATTGGCTCGCAAGTGATAATCCATAAACCATTTCAACACAAGACACAATCGGATACGCGGATTACAAGCGTTGTCCCTCACGCTTCATACAAACTATCGGACTACACAAGGTGGAGATTAATGGCACAATCACAACCCCTCAACACCCGTGATGGAGATTAATGGCACAATCAGCACCCCTCAACATCACTCACCAGTAGTTGTATCATTCCTCTAACCTCAATGGGACACATACACATGACTCACACATGGGATGAACCATTCACCGTTGTGATCTTAACCTCAATGGTTAGGGTACTTGGATGGCGATTACGGCACTATCACAACTCCTCGACATCCAAGGCGACTTTATTCACGGTGCACCCAATCCTATAGTCGGCTAACTATATCCGATTAAAGTATCCAAAAACCATTTTCATCACTTGCCAATATAATCATTTAACCACATTAATCCACTGTTTTGCAAGCATAACCACAATGTCATTTCCACAAGCATAACATGCTTAATATCATATGCATTCAACACATGCAAACCAAGGATCACTTACCTAGTGCATCCTTAACATAATGGCATTAAAATCCAGCATTAAACCGCGCTTAAACATGCTTAAAATAGTAAACAATCCACACTCAACTCAAGTGCAATTTCATCAACAAAGCACATTTCCAAGAGAGGGATTTCCGAATCACTTACTCTTGAGCTTAGCTAAGTGTATCAAACTTTCACTAAGGTCCCAAGACCACGCTCAAAGTGTTACAAAGCAGGAAATTGCATTTCCACCCATCGATACGCGAAGCCTTGCTCGCTGACACGAAAATTACCCCTCTAGAGCCTCCAAAATCACCTCGTTTGCTTCCATATCAAGATCCCTTGTTTTCACATCATCAAAACAAAGATCTAAATGCATCAAAATGCATTCCAACACCAGCAACAATTCAAAAAACCGGTGCTCACCCAAACTACACCAAAATACCCTTCCAAAAAAACTGAAAACTCAATCGATTGCTTCTTAAACGAAGCCCGGCCATCATACATCACTTCCAAACAATTATCAACATCAAAACATATCTAATAAACAACCTAACTCATCCTTATACCTCCAGCAAGCAAGATTCCACCATTTCACCCCAAAATCTCACTTAAAACTACCAAGAAACTCAAGGATCTCAAGGATTTCGGGATCTATGTTATCAACACCTCCTTTTAACATATAAATCAACTTAAAACTCAGTTAAAATCAATAAATAATAGAGCCTAACTCAACAAGTCCAAAAATCAAGATTTCAATCATGTTTTTACAAGATTTTGATCTCCAATCAAAACTATAATGAAAACTCAACCAAAAATAGTATTTAGAAGCCAAATATCTTAGGAATTTCAATAAAGAACTTAGATTAGAGGTTGCGAATGAAATTTACCTCCAATCCTTGCTTCTCTCAATGAATGACAAGTTTTCCTTAGCAAAATCTTGAAGAATTAGAAAAGATCTCTTGAAAATGGTTTAGAAAATGTTGAGAGAGTTTTTAGAAGAAAGAATTCTGAGAAAATATGAGAGAATTAGTGTTTGGCTAAAAATGAGAAAGAGTTTGTAGTTACGTAATTAGAAATCTCACTTTAACTAACTATATTAATTAAATAATATAAATCTAATTAAATCCATTTAATTAAAAGCCTTTTAAAACACATGTCATAATGAGAAAATGTCAAATTGACTTAAAGCCCCCTATAGATTCTAAGATTTTGGCTTCCACATTAAAAATCACATTTTTTCTAGTTTTGAAACTTTACAATTTGGTCACTACTCAAAATGTCCCATTTCCGAAATCCATTTTGTAAAATTGACTTGACCAACCTATTAAACATATTTTTAGAGAATTTTAGCAATTTTTATCACAATTTTATCCTATCTCGATCCTTGATATCCTTAAATCACCTTACGCAATTCGAACCGTTCTCGAACGGTCCGAACTGATATCTAAAACATATAGGCCCAAAACCAGGGCGTTACACCGACATAGTTAAGATGGGTCTCGTTTGATAGAGGACATTTTTCTTAGTCCATTGAGCCCAATCTTGCATTTTTCTGAGGCTTGGAGCGGTGTATAGAGCTGATTGAAGATCGATAAGCAAGGTGGCTTATACTTACTTGCTGAAGAAGTAAACATTCAAAGGAGTCCATATTTAAGTCAGAATTGAATGAAGCATTAAATATTAAATCTATTTTATCATCAATGACGACTTCTATTCCAAGGAGGACTTAACCTTAGGCCATGCCCTATATATACCCATGTATGTGAGGGTATAGGGGTATGGAGATCGATAGAGAGAGAGATAGAGAGAGGGATTCGGTTATGTTCTAAACTTCCTAGGGTTTAGGTTTTTGCTTGCAAAGTAGTTGTGAGAAACGATTGTAAAGTTTGTGAGTTTATTTTTGCAATAAAATATTCCAAGTTTGCTTAATCTGTGCACTTCATTCTTTCAATTATTCTACGCCAGTCAGTTGAGAGAATCCATTTGTCGGGCACGAAAGTGCAAGGCTCACGAAAGGGTTAAGTATGGTCACAATGTGCTGAGGCGTGACTAACTTGGTTCTACACCAGTCCACAAGTTTCAGCGTCTAAGAGGGATTATAAACCGAGTTGACTAACCTGTGTTAGGTTTACGCTGAGATTGCTAGGTATTGCCTACGTCACGTTAGCTCTCGAGCATCCTAACCTAGAAATAGGAGGAATCACTATCGACTATCCTGCCGAACTTGGAGTATAGTCCAGACTTGCCGCCATGACTTCTTTCCATTCCACCTGTCGAGACAGTACACTTCTGCAGTGGTAGTGACCCGCTGCAGCCGCGTGACAGGGTCGTTGCTGCCGCCCGCCATACCCGCCGAGGCCGCAATCGAGGCAACGCAGAAATAACTTTACTTCTTCACAACGCAGTCAACGCAGAAATAACTTGGCCCATTCTATCACTCTGATCTTCCATACTTTAATTAATTGTGTTTTTAGTTTTATTCCTTTAAACAAACATGAAATTAATTGTGCATTTAAATTTCTTGTGCATATATACACTTGAAGGAACTATTCCAATCCTCGTGGGATTCGACATCTTATATACTATAACTTCGTAGAAGTGTGCACTTGCGCTCTCACAAAAAGGGAACACCTACACGGCCTACAAGTTCATTCAAGCTTTAGTGATATTAAAGGCGATGATATCATCCAGCTCTTTTTCTCGCTCTCCTATTTAATTGACTTGAGGATCTTCCTTCAAGAATTTTGCCAAGTTGAATATGGTAGATAGAACAACATCATTTGTGGCCATGTTTTGAAATTCTGTCCATAGAATTTCACCTGCTTCTCATTGTGGCTCACTACCACTGGTGGTGGGATCAGATTTAGAAATTAATTCAAAGTCTTCCCCGGGATCAACGCCTTAGCGAGGTGAATTGCTAGAATCTCCCATAGTCATTGTTTCTGTTCAAAAAGAAATGGAACCAAAATCATAATAATTCCAATAAATAGAAAAATAATTCCTGTTTATATTTGATTTTGACAGCGTAGAGAATCAGTAACCATTGTTACTTGTAATGACAATTTCTGAAACAAATTTGTCCACTTTGAGATTAAGCAAAACCGTTGAAATAGCATTATATATCCCGAAAACGAATTTGTTTGTTGTGTCGATCCTAGAAAGATTTTTGAATTGTCTTGGATAAGAAAAAAGGTAAAAGAAGTTTCTCTTAAGATTGTTACAAAAATAATAATAATTCGAAACGATATAAAGGGAAAATAAAATATTATTTAAATAATCAAAATCCAAAAATGAAGAGAAACAAACTCTTGATTCGATTGGAAAATCGTAGGAAACATGTTGAGGCCTGAAGCTACACAATTTCTTTAAGACATATTTTGAAAACTCTAGAGTGCTTGAGTTCGTCGGTGTTGGGTTTTGTGTGCTTGATTTCCTTCAATCGTTCTTGCTCGCCAAGTGTGGAGAAGTTGGATATTTGGGTGGTTTTGTGGGAAATGAAAGATAGGCAATTGACACAAGGATTTATAGTGGTCCGGCCATCTAACGAGCACCTACATCCACTACCTTAGCTTCCCAGTAATGATTTCAACAAATTCACTCTTGAATTTCTTCCCCTTTTCTAGGCTAAGGAGGCAACCTTTACACACTCAAAGCTTTCTAACCCAAAGCTTGAGTAAACCCTCTTTACAAGAGAAATTCTAAAACAAACTTGAGATCCCTCTAATAGGTAATTGTTTGCACTATTTAGCTCTCACCCAAAACCTAAACACTTGAGAAAATTTGACAATATTTAGCTCACTAGTGTTGTCTAAACAAGAAAATGAACAATTAAGCTCTAAGACAAATTCTTTATCATTATGTTGTTGACAATTGAAGCATTAGTCTTCTCTTGATGCTTGGAGGTCCCTTTTGTACTCCAATTGAGTTTGTAGTCGTTGAGGACCATTGGGGTTGTTTTGGAGTCGTTGAAGACTTTATTTCCCACCATAAATGTTGTTCTGAAGACGTCTGTTTCGAAACAATCGACCCCGTTGAAGACTTTATCATCTTTGTCTTCCAATAAGCATAATTGGTCCCGTCGAAGAAGGGCGACTTGTCGATAGTTTGCACCATTGAACCGGTTGTTGAAATGTTGTACGAGCTTGCCGGATCGAATGAATTAGATGTTAATCCTCTTTAATTGAGCCAAGCTCTTGTACCAAGTGTTGGGTTTTGTGAGCTCGATTTCATTCAATCGTTCTTGCTCGCCAAGTGTGGAGAAGTTGGATATTTGGGTGTTTTGTGGGAAATGAAAGACAGGCAATTGACACAAGGATTTATAGTGGTTCGGCCTTCTATCAAGAACCTACATCCACTACCTTAGCTTCCCACTAAGAATTTAAACAAATTCACTCTTGAATTTCTTCCCCTTTTCTAGGATAAAGAGGCAACCTTTACACACTCAAAACTTTCTAACCCAAAGCTTGAGTAAACCCTCTTTACAAGAGAAATTGTAAAGCAAACTTGAGATCCCTCTAATAGGTAATTGTTTGCACTATTTAGATCTCACCCCAAAACCTAAACACTTGAGCAAATTTGACAATGTTTAGCTCACTAGTGTTGTCTATACAAGAAAATAAACAATTAAGCTCTAAGACAAATTCTTTATCATTATGTTGTTGACAATTGAAGCATTAGTCTTCTCTTGATGCTTGGAGGTCCCTTTTATACTCCGAATTGAGTTTGTAGCCGTTGAGGACCATTGGGGTTGTTTTGGAGCCGTTGAAGACTTTAATTCCTACCATAATTGTTGTTCTGCAGACGTTTGTTTTGAAACAATCGACCCCGTTTCGGAAGGACCTTCTTCAGAACAAGCCTTTGAAGTCTGATGCAGCAAGCCGTTTCGAAACGCCTCTGGCTATTTCGAAACACCCTTGATCCGTATCGAAATGGTAGCAACCATGTTTCGGAACGTGCGATAGTTGGGCTTCAATTTAAAAAGCCTCTGGGGAGGTTTTGACCATTGGGCGCATCGGAAAACCATTGGGTTGTTTTAAAATGAAGCCCTCTCCATATCGAAACGGGCAAGCTCTGTTTCGATACGAGTGTTGGCAGTTTCAAAATGTTTCGATACAGGTCCCTCTGTTTCGAAACGGTTACCTTGAAAACTCTGATTTGGTTACTAAAAAACATTTTAAAATTTTCCAAAACCATCTAAAAACATCCTCAAACTTATTTTCAAGTTGTTTGGACTTTAAGACACTTTTGAAATCTTTTCAATTTAGTCCAAAACTATTTTTCAATTATTATATCAAAACATTAGTTCTTTAGTCGGTCGTCGGTCTCACAAGATACAACAATAGGATGATCTTCAACAGTAACACGGCTGTAGAGATCACAAACTATTATCTTGACTTTGCCTATCACCGAAAATACTATAGGAAAAGAAAAGGTTTTCGAGTTGTGCTCCAACCTTGAAGATTGGTACGGTATTTATATGGAAGTGATGGAGGAAAATCATGGAAACGAAATATTCTGAATTAACAGTCATTAATTTTGTGTCCAATTTAATTCAGAAATTATCAATTAATACCATGTTTAGACGGATATATTTCTGTGAATTGCAACTGTTACCTCTTTAATATTCAAATTTAAGGAAAACAATAATTATTGTTTTAAATTCGAAATATTCAAAAAGATATGTCATTCTTAAGGAAAATTTTAATTTTAAGTGGGTAAAATATATGCAAGTACAAACTTCAATTCACACCCCTTGTACTTGCACGTAAGACACAATTTCAATCCAAGTCATTAAATAAAATGTAAGTGGGTTGGTGTATATAAACACTTCTCATGCTCATTATCCTACCAATGTGGGATAAAGGGTTTTTATTTTCCTTAGACAATTCACAAGAACCTTACTTTGAGCATTAATTTGTCATTTATCACTTAATCGTTTTGACCATATGAGATATCGTTGTAAAGGTTTCATAGAATAGACTATGAGCTGATAAATTCATCATTCGAATCTCCACCTTTACCCATAGAAAATATGGCTCAATGTTACCAATTTCTCACATTTTTTCCAACAACAACATTGGTCCTTCTCCCAAAGATTCCAAATGCAAGTAAGGCAAAGGACTTCAGACTAATATCTTGTTGCTCTGTAGTATATAAAATTGTTACTAGGATAATGGTGAGCAGGGTTGCTACTTATTTCTCAAAAATGATCTCGAAGAACTAGTCAGCTTTTATAAAAGAGAAAAGTATAGCAAATAACATTCTCCTTGCACAAGAGTTAGTCAGAGGGTATTCAAGAGGCTCCATTTCAGCAAGATGTGCATTGAAAGTGGATTTGCATAAAGCGTTTGACTTTCTGAGTTGGGACTTTATGCTGAAGGTGGTTGAAGTGGTGGGGATCTCAGATGTGTTCAGGGGTTGAATGAAGGCATGTGTTACAATGTCGAAATTTTCTGTGTCACTTAATGGAATTCTAGTGGGTTTTTTTGAAAGGAAAAGAGGTGTTAGACAAGGTGGCCCATTGTCACCATATTTGTTCATTCTTATGATGAATGTTCTTTTTGCAATGTTGGACCTAGCAGTTAAAAACAATGTTTTTCGGTTTCATCCAAAGTGAAAAAGGGTCCACTTAAGCAATCTTAGTTTTGCAGATGACCTCATCATCTTCTATAAAAGGTCCTTGGATTTCATACTTGGTGTAAGAAGTGTCTTGGATGTCTTTTATACCATGTCTAGCCTACTGCTTTCATGATAGGGAAGCTCCTAGTTAGATATCTAGGAATCCACATCAATGCTATTTGTGGGGCTTGGCTGATGAATCTCAGGACCATTTAATTTTTGAATGCCCTTTCTCTATAGGGCTATGGACTGCTATCATGCGCAAGTGCATAGTACATTTAGAAGTTGAGAGGCTGAGATAAATTGAGCAGTGACAAGATCGAAAGGTAACTCACTGATTGTTTTTATTTTGAAGCAAGCTTGGAGTGCTTTTGTCTATGACATCTTGGTAAAAAGGAATACGAGACTATTTAGAAATATAATTAGAAATGATGCTAATGCTCTCGAGGCCATTCAAAAAGTGGTAAGGATCAGTGTACAAAGGAAGATTATATAGAGAAATGACTTTAGAAATAATCAGATTCGTGTTGCATGTGGAATTGACTAATTCCCCTGGATACTTGTATTGATTGTATCAGTTTTCTGCTTATAGAAATGAAAAGCTCACAACTTATGTAAAAAAAACTTATTCAGATAATATTAAAAATACAATTTAAAAAACAATAAATTTAAAATTTTATGTGAATATCACGGTTTAAAACTAGTTTAATATATAGATTTGAGATAAAATATGTATATTTTTATTTATTTTCACATTATTTTTTATAAAATACTTTTCTAACTTTAAAATCATAAGCGATTAATTAGTTTTAAACATAATCGACGTACTATTAAATTAAATTTTACTTATTTCTAATTCAAATACATATGAGGGCGGAGTAATAATTTTTTTTAGAAGGGTTGAAATTCAATTATAAATTTTTGGAGAATCGAATTAATGTAATTTTATCATTGCATTAACTTAATATCTTTATAATTTTTTTAAAGGGAATAAGTTAAATTTTATCATTTTTGGGTAAAAATTGAATTATAAATTTTTAGAGAAGTAAAGAAAGAACATGAATATCTTGTATGAAATATATCCACAAGTATAGATATTGAAATAATTGGTTAGTGTTGAAAGACACTTTGAACTTTCAAAAGTAAAGTGTAACTCCCCCGTCCCGGTCTGGTCGGATGACCGGTCCGAGTAGGCCACATAGGGAAAACCGAAGCGAAACCCGTTAAGATTCCCCTTCGGTTAGCAACACTAAAATTTCTTTTTAATTTAATAATCTCTAAAGGCACATTTAAATCCTATATGATCACAACAGCGGAATAATTCGAGGAAGACAAGCATCTGGATACATAACGGCAATTAAACAGTCCAATTTTAATTCATTAGACAGACCGTTTCGAAACACCCTTGAGGCGTATCGAAACGCCTTGGCTTGGTCAACTGCCCCAAGTCCACACGAGGAGGTCGTATCGGAACGGAGGTCAACCGTTCCGAATCACCCTCAACGGTCAACTTCTCGTGGTCAACGAGATATTGACCGTTCCGAAACCCCTAGACCCGTTTCGAAACCCTTTCATATCGGCAATTTCTTAGATTTCCAGTAGCCAAAGTGTTCCGAAACTCGTTTCGGAACTGGGGCTCAGAGTGGCCAAGCCGTATCGAAACGAGTTTCGATACGGGGTCCCTGAAGCCTTACTCGTTCCAAAACGACTCAGCCCGTTTCGAAACACTGGCTGTCTGCAACTCTCAAAAACCAACTTTAACCATTTCCAAACAACTCCAAAGGCCCTAAACGACCCCAAGAAGCACTCAACACTTACAAGCATGAACTAGAGGCATGGACCCTATGTCAAAACATGCTCAAACACACAAGGCATAAGATGAAGCATCCATTCATGGCATTTACACAAAAGGCAACATTTCATATAAGGACATGCTTAAGGACTCAAAAGCCAAATGGCACGATTCATCACATAAAGGTTTACATGTCAACCAAAAGCAACTTAAACACTCAAAAGGCATGTCATCACACAAGCATTCGACAAGACATAACATGTTTTACAATCAAGGTCAATTCATGAACATCAATCACATATATGAATCATACATCGCTCATACAAAACACATTATTGCCACATTGCTAAACTACCACATTAATTGCTAAATCGTACTTGAGCAATAAAAACTTGGAAAGCCCCTTCGCCTTGCTCCTTGCTAACACCACGCTAATGATCTGCATTGTTGAAAATGAGAGCGTAAGCTAGAACCTTAGTGAGGATGCTCTAAAATCAAAAACAACAACAATGTAGGGTCCAAGCATACAAATCCTTAACCTCACATACAACATACATAGGTATCAACAAGTCAACCTAGCTAGTCTTTCAAGAGTCATAATATGACATCTCACATCATACTAAGCTCAACAACAAATATCTCAAATATCATAACATCATAATCATGAGAGCAATATCATTTGCCACTATTAGTTTACCCGGATGTGCAGATTTACTCTCAACAACAACATTCCCTCGGTGGGATTACACTCATCACCGGACCTTGCATGGGCGGGATTCCACTCATCACCACATGCCCTATGGATGAGATTCCACTCATCATCACGTAGAATATATATAAATTTCCGGTGGAATATTACATCATCGTACTCCTTGATGACTCAACGCCATCAAGGCCACGTACGTTTTGACTCAATTGTGTGCACACTAATCCTAATGATCGATCATTTACACCCGGTAAGTTAATTAGTGCCAATTTCTTTAACCACATCACATATCCACCATTTATATCGCATACTCATGACATATACATATCAAGATACACACATACAAATCAATCCACATTTCGCAAGAACAAGTAGACAATGGCATATCATTTATAATTAGGAAATCAAGGGGTTAAACTACCAATTTAACTCCCACCTAGGAATGGCCTACCAAGCTCATTCTCACACATCCACTACACACACTTGAACCAACTTTAAAACCAATTTAAAGATTTACTCACCATCCTTCCTTAGCAACCCAAGCAAGCAAGCCTCCTAATTGCCTGGATTCGGTCCCGATGCTTCTCCAATGTCTCATCTTGTTTCTAGCCAATCAAAACATATCCATTACTCACAAATCAATGCTAAATTTCAGTCACCACTCCAACCCATAAACACAAGCCATACTTCAACAATTTCAAACCCAACAATCATCCAAAATTTCAATTTTCGAGCTCCTTTAAAACCCAGCTGAAAACCATGATTTCAAACACCCAAATGACACCTAAATGGTCCCAAAACACTTTCCTAATATCCCTAAACCATCAGCCCTTCAACCCAAGCCTAAAACACTCCAAAAATCCCATTTTGACACCTCAAAAATGGCCACAAGGACCCATTTCGGGTTTTCACCCAAAATCACCCATTTTAACATATTATGTGAGTTTAAGTGAGATTAAAACAAAGCCCAACTCAATGATTTGAAAACAATTGAAGAACCCCTTAAAAATCCAAACTTTTCCCAAAACTTGAAAATCACAAAAATGGGTAGTTTTAAAATATTAAACTATGTAAATGTAGAGGATGAAGAGGAGAGTGAGAATATGTAATTACCTTTGAAAATGCTCTTGAAACAATGGAGAGATTTAATGGAATAGTGAATAGGGTTTGAGAGGGGTTTAAGGTGGTTTTCACGTTGAAGAGGGGAAAAGATGGGGAGGAAGACAATTTTTTTGTTCCTTTTTGAATCAAAAAGGTGGTCTTCCACTTTTTAAATTGTTTTGGCTAAATTACCAAAATGAACCCTCCTTTTTATTTAAAAGCTCAATTAGCTAAAGCCATGGTCAATTTGAT
Organism: Hibiscus tridactylites; assembly: GCA_958450335.1. NCBI lineage: Eukaryota > Viridiplantae > Streptophyta > Magnoliopsida > Malvales > Malvaceae > Hibiscus > Hibiscus tridactylites. The sequence continues at coordinate 22,023,794 of OY288282.1, forward strand.
TAAAATTAATTTTACCGACTCGGACCAACTAACCCGACTAACTCCTAACCCCAAAACACGGGTGTTACATGAAGTTTTTGGACCAGTAGTCCAAACATCTAAAGGTGTAATACAAGTGGGGTACAAGTCAGTGGTCGTAAGATATAAATATGACTTGAACTATGATTAATGAAGAATTTGTAATTACTTAATGGTAGATGCAATTACTTTGGTAGTTATGAAATACTTTATATGTGTCTAATTATTTTGTAGATCCTTATATAAAGAAAGTTATCATTGGAGGATTTTGACTGCCATAAGCAGTTAATTTAGGTTCTCGAGAACATTATTCAATCAAATTGAACATATCCCTTTATGGATTAAAACAATATGGGTGCATGTGGTATAATTATCTTATTTAATACTTATTGCCAGAAGGCTATAAGAATGATCCAATTTTCCCGTGCATTTTATATAATGAGGTTTAGCTACGGATTTGTTATTATTACTGTGTAAGTTGATCATTGGGAATCCTAAAGCAATCTCCTTGACATTGGATCACTTCAAGAAATAATTTGGTTTTGTCTTGGATTATATATTGAGCACATAAGGGATGGATTCCTTGTGCATCAATCAACATACATAGAAAAATGATAAAGAGATTTTACATGCATAACGTACATTCGTTGAGCATCCATATGGTTATTAGTTCGCTTGATGTAAACAAAGATTCATTCTTTCCCCGAGAAAAGGATCAGGAAATTCTTAGTTTGAACGTGTCATACTTAAGTGTCATTGGTGCATTGATGTATCTTTCTAGTTATGCATGACCTGACATATCATTTGTTATCAATTTGCTAGCAAGATTTATCTCATGTCCAACCTGAAGACATTGGAATGCGATTAAGCATATATTTTGTTATCTTTGAGGTACGAAAGATATGAGTTATTTTTCTCTAATTTATCTAAAAGAAAATTAGTTGGTTTTACAGATGTATGGTACTTATATGATCTTTATAATGCTCAATCACAAACTTATTATGTATTTGCATATGGTGATACTGCAATTTCATGGCGCTTGATGAAACAAACAATTCTTGTTACATCCTCTAATCATGCTAAGATTTTGGCTATCAATGAGGCTTGTAACACCATCAACCAGATGTCACATTTGAGCTTCAAGCCAAACCTGTTACTATAAAATTTTAAACCTAGTTTAACCCAAACCACATCCATTTTTTAAATTCAAATATTTCAACATAGATAAATAGTTAAAACGTTACATGTGAGCTTCATTTAACATACATGATTAAAAACATTCAACTAAAGATTTAAAATCCAAAATAAGAGTTACAATACAAACATAGGGTCCCACGAATACATATCCCAAATAATCAAATTACTATAGTCGGAACAAGTCGATGCTAAAGTCCTACTCCGATGGTGCTCAAACAATGTACACAAATTGGTGAACGGAAACAACAATTCCGAAGGCGGAGCTAATGAAGCAAAGCGGATACAGTTCCACTAAACCATGGTCCATACAAATCATAAATATGAGCATGTAGCTAAAAATGGTATCATGGAAATACAATAGCATTTGTGCTACCTCTAATCGCCAAAACACATAGCAAACAACAAATGATGCATTAATATCACATAGCACATATGCATCAATCCAATCAAACCTAGAGCGAGGCCCTGTGTTACACAGCCTTGGGAACATACAATCGGAGTGAGGCCAGGTATCACACAACCTCTGAATATACACTCGTACTCGGAATCTCTCATCAAGTATCATCGGATGAGGCTCGGTGTCACATAGCCTCAGGAACGTACATACGACGTCTCATCTCATGGTGCTGCAACACGCTCTTTGGGTATCCCGATCCCAACAATTAAGGGTGACTCTACCACACAAGTACCTTTACTTCGCACACAACATTACTCGATCAACCATGGATCACTATGGTTGCTATTACAAACAATCACCCAAGGTTTACCAAGTTATTACACATTATGCTCGTATATGAGGGTTAAATCTCGGTTTCTCAGTTGCCCCCTAACCCCAAATGCAAGCATTCTTCTTTCCTTGCTATTTGGAAAGTCCTTCGAACTCTTTCAAAACACAAGGATTTGAAATTCAGATTACAAACTTGCAGGAGATAAATGACAACCTAAAACTTACACTTGGGGCTGGAAAACGAGATTAAGAACGCCATTTACCCATTTCTCTCAACTCCCCCCCCCCCACAAAACACATATTTCTCTCCCACCACCAATCTTGTTGATTTTTACCTCAAAACGTAGATCCTTAAATGCTGAACAACTTGTCTCAAACCCAAAATCTAAGATTCAAACTTTAAAACTCAAATATTCAACCTTTCTCTTTTGGGTGGAGGTTAGGAGATGAGGATGGAGGAAGGTTGAAGACAATGGGACAATGGTGAGCTCATTCTCTTGCTTTTCTGCAGAGAATTAAGGAGTCACCTACCCTCTCCTCTTGAACAAGAGAAATTTACCTCACTACCCTCCATTATCCTCCCAACTCAACTACAAGCCAAAATCTCAAGCCCAACAACTATATACAAGCCCACTAAGGCTCTCAAAAGCCCAAACTCTATGTCCGAATGCGAATCGCACATTTCAGGCTAAACCGACCTTTAGATTCTGAAATCTATGCCATTACAAGGCTATTCGTGAATATGTGTGTGTGGCTAAGGTCTACAATCCATCATATTCAAGAAGATTGTGGTTTAAACTCCTGAAGAGTAGCATCGACAATCTTATATGAAGATAATAAAACTTACATTGCCCAACTTAATGAAAGATGCATAAAGGGTGATAGAAAAAAAACACATCTCACCAAAATTCTTCTTCACTCATGGTCTACAAAAGAGTGAAGACATTGTTGTCCAACATATTCGTTCTAGTGAGAATTTGATAGATCTATTTGCTAAGGTGCTCCCTAAGGATCTGTTTGAGAAATTAATTTACAACATTTGATTGCATCTTTCCAAAGATCTTATGTGATGTTTTCAGGAGGATAAGTAAGTACGTGTTGCACTTCTTTCCCTAAATCGAGTTTATGTCCCAATGTGTTTTCTTGGTAAGGTTTTTAACGAGGCAACATATTATGTGTATATAAAATGTGTGTACTCTTTTTTCTTCACTAAGAATTTTTTTTCTCATAGGGTTTTATCATAGTAATGTTTTAATGAAGCACATTATCTTCATGGATATCCAAGGAGAGTGTTATGAATATTTACTTCTGGTGGATATTCATGTATTAAATATATTTTATTATTATAGTTTAATGTCCATTGAAATTAGAGTTTTTTATGCCTCTAAATATAGAGTTTGGAGAAGGCATTATACATAACCTACATGAAGAATACAATAAAAGTTTCTCCCTCTCTCATTCTTCTTTAATTTATTTACAAAAATTTTACTATTGTATTATCTTGTAATGTTATAAATTGTTAAGGGACTAAGTGGAAGGCAAAAATGCAATTTTATATTTGCACCAACTTGTAACTTCGTAATTTGAAAGGGTTTAAGCAAAATATTTCAATTTTGGGAAACCAGGACGTTTAACTCTAAGGTGGCATTATGTTTACAGAACGTAAGATTACACTATTTAAAAGTTAAATTTCAATGATAAATTGAAAAATATTTACATAAAAATTAATAAAAATATTTGCATAAAAATTTCATAAAAATATTTCAATGTTACATTGAAAATATTTGCATAAAAATGTTTCACAAAATGATGTCGTAACACGTTTATGAAGAACCAGAACTCCAAAATAACGACTCAAATTAGTCACCTTCATAAACCCAAGGAGCACACTGATATGATTCTTTAAAGAATGCGAAGCATTCCTAGAGAAAAACATAATCGTCTTCGTAATACTAACCTTCAACCCTGAAGCACAACAAAAGGAGTCCAAAATAGAACGTAGTAGATAACATTGAGCGACATATGCCTCAGCAAAAAGCAACATATCATCGGCGGAGAAAAGATGAGAGATAGCAAGCCCTGCTTTCAATGTACGAAAAGGTGTCCAATGTCTTTGAGAAAATGCTAAATGAATGGTCTGAGCTAATCTTTCCATACTGAGAAAAAAAGATATGGCGATAACGGTTCTCCATGCTGGATACCCCTAGATGGTGTAAACTGAGAAGTGGTGGATCAATTCCAAAGAACTTGTGTAGAAATTGAAGAAACAAAATAAATAATCAAACATCATAGGGAGTCAAGAATACCCATATCTACAAGTATATCATCAATGAAGCTCCACTCTAATCTGTCATAAGCCTTTTCAAGATCAATCTTAAGCGCCATCCAACCTTGTCGACCTGACTTTCTCTGTATCGAATGAACTACATCTTGTGTTATCACAATGTTGTTTGTAATGGCACGTCCGGGCACAAAGCTAGTTTGGTTCTCCGAAACCCAACTGAGAAGCAAATGCTTTAACCGATTAACAATGACTTTAGTAATCACTTTATAAATGACATCACAGAGACTGATCGACTAGTACTAACTCATCTTCTCCAGTGTCGCAACCTTGGGTAAGAAAACAAGAAGAGTTTTATTAATATCTGCAGGGAAAACACTTCCCTAAAACACCTAACGAACACAATGGCATACAGATGGACCCATCATTGCCCAATTACGCTAATAAAACATAGTGTGAATGTCATCTATATCGGGTGCCTTTAGAGGTCCCATATCGAGGACTGCAACTCGCACCTCATCATCCAACAATGGTCGAGCTACTTCCCTAATCTTATCCTGCACAAGAACCAGAAATCGACCTCGTGTTGCATATGGTTCCCTATCAACCATCAAACTAGTAAATAAGTTCTTATAAACTTCCAAGGCCAACTCGAATAACTAATATGGATCATCGCACCATGTATCATCATCCAACCTCAAAGACGATATAGTATTTCGTCGCCTCGGGCAAGAGTAGATGCATGAAAGAATTTCGTGTTATGGTCTCCATGTAATACCCAGTTAATACAAGCTTTCTGACACAATAAGCTTTCCTCTTGATCAAGTACCGATTCGAAATCCACCTTTAATTTCTTTTCTAATGCAAGCAAGGAATCCAAATGCGAGATCTATAAAGCTCGACCAATTCCTCACAATTGTGCTAATAAACGTCTCTTCCTTTAGGTAATATGTCAAAAAACATCCCGGTTCCAATTACAAACGTGAGATCGAAATTCCCGAACATTATCCTAAAAAGGTATACCAACCTTCCAAACCGAAAGCAAGAAATCCGCAAACTCAGGATGCTCCATCCAAGATGCAGGGTAACGAAATGGATGATTTTAACCGTGCAAATTTTGTCCTCAAATTTCAATAAAAGAGGACAATGGTCAGATTAATTCCTATCAAGATGTAAAATATGAGAATTCAGATAACAAATATTCCATGCATTATTCACCCACATCTGTCGAGCCACTGATACAAATCACCACGAGACCAAGTAAACTTGTAGAGCGTTTGAGTGTTCTCTAAATATGAGCGCAAGTGAACACTCTTGTCAAGTTATAGTATAAAAGATATCGTCTCCCACAGGGAGTGGACAGCTTAACTCGAATCGTAATTCATGCACAAGGAAAATTAAAGGCACAAATAAGTTTGGTTTGTTTAAGAGGAAAATAAAATAAAACACAAGTAAATAAAGAGAAGTGATCAGATTGGTGAAATGGGCTTGGTTATGCTGCTGAATAGTGTGAAACTGCGTTGAATAGGACAAGTTTCTTTGCGCTACCAGACTTCACTGCCTCGACAAAAGATGGAAAATTAGCTTTTGAGACGCTCTCACTGCCCCGGTAGTGGAATGGACGTATGTCTTGGTGGAAAACTTGGCAGTGCTTCAAGGCTCGGCAGAACACTTCGATGTTGATCCTGCTTGTGTCTAAGTCAGAATGTTGTTGATGCCCACTACAGATAATACTAGTCGCAGCGTGAATCGTGCAAAGACAACAATGTTTGGTTCATTCTCTTTTAGCCGTTTTAAACCCTAACCTATGTTTAGGCTGGATTGATCAACACTTGATTAAGGCGAGGACCGTACTTACTCCTTTTGTGAGTTCGACTCTCTCGATACCGAACAAATAGATAGTAACCAACTAATCTTTCGCCTTAATTGGAAACTATGAAGAACATGGAATAAGCAAACCTTAAAGTTTTATTGCAAAAACAAACTTAAAATCCTAAACAACTGTTCTCACACTAGTTTACAACATAACCCAAACCCAAAGAGAATTTAGAACATACTGGCGGCAAGAAAACCTAAACTATGCCTAAGGAAAAACCTAAGTTGTCTTGAAGTAAAAATACATTGAGTATATGTAGGCATTAGCTAGGTCAAGTCCTTCTTGGAGTAGAAGTCTTTAAAGTAGCTTTTTCATTAAATGCAACCATTAATTCTGACTTCTTTGAGTTGAATGTGGACTTCTTCACGTTGCCTTGCTCTGCAAGTTATCTCGAACTCCTCTTTCGGTGGCTCTGCCCGTTGCTACAGTCATAATAAAATTGAGTGGATAGTATCGTTAGAATCAGGATTTTCTGATCTACAGATCGCACTCCAGTTCTCCAATTTCTCAGCTTGCTGCCCTGGGCAGTAGATATGGCGGCGACAGCTATTCGGCAGTTGTTGTCTCTTTCTAGAACTACATCAGTACAACTCCTTGGTCTGCTGCCTCAGCATCATGTCCTCAGCTCCTATCTCCTTCTACCAGCTTCTAGTACCTGAAACTAAAACTAAACTAAAACATTACCTTCTTCTTACCAAAGAAAAGATAATCAATAAAAAGCATGACAAAGTAAAGAATACTGTAAAATGCAATGCATGATCCGAATTATGCCTAAAATATACTCAAAAACAGTAATAATATGAGATGGAATGTGCATGAAATATAGAACTTATGGATACTTTACACACCCCCAAACTCGAACTATTGCTTGTCCTCAAGCAATGCAAACCTAAACATACTTGCCCTTTAAACTAATCAGAAAGAATAAATTCTTTTTTAAACTTGATTTAATGCCTCAAGGTCGCAACACCTATCATTAGATTAGTGAGAAGGGAATAACATGAATTACCTCATAATCAAACTATAATGCCAGTGAAGTGTGTGCAGAAACTTTGTACAGGCTGAATCTGATGAATATTCTAAATAAACAAAGATGTTGTCATGATATATAAGGTTGTTGTCGAGACAACATAATTAAGCACAGTTAATAATCATGGCAGTAAGGGCTTCACCTTATCAAAAACTATTCTAGGTCTGAAATTAAGATAGGAGCAAACTACAAAACCCCAAACCCATTGAGTAGAGTCATCTCGTGAAGACTTTCATTCATTCATGCTAATTTGTCTGTCACTTCGTGTTTTTCAGGTTCATGGACTTTAATAGCAGCGGAATGTCCTTGCATATGATTCTTCCAAGAGCCTGTTTCGGGCACCACTAGGAATAGACAACACAAAAACTTTCTTTTCCTGTCGTGGCAATGCTTTTGTTTTTTTTCTATTTGTTGCCTTTCGCAGCAGCTTCCTACAACCATATTAGAATTTTACAAATAATTCAAGCAGTGAATGTTTATCAGAAACTCAAACAAAGTCAGCAAGTAACAATAGTGTTTTAATTTTTGGCAATTATAGAAAAAATCCTAAGTTTACTTCATGTTTTTCCCTAAAATTAAGTTCATTTTAATTGGTGCAAAAAAAATTAAAGCCGACTATCCTATCATAGGCACAAGTTCTAACAAAAAAAATTCTTTTCGATTAATTTTCTTAGGCAAGTACATAATGCAATATAATATGCACTAGTTATGCCTAAACATGATGAGTGCTAACCCCCCCCCACCCCAAACTCGATACGTGCATTGCCCCCAATGCACAAAATAAAATACAAAATAAAAACAAAAAATAAATACAATTAAGATAAAAATAGAAAAATAAAATAAAGAGAAGAAAATAAAAGGAAAAAACTCTAGAAATTGGTTGAAGGTTGAGAGGAGGCTTGGGTCTTTGGCGGCAGAGGAGGATTGGATGACTAGGCGGCGGCCGGCAGGTGTCCAGGCGGCAGACTTGGAAGGTGATACCTTTGCTGTCGCGACAGCTAGACTCTCTTGAGAGTGGGGCGAGGTTCTTCACAAGGCTCTTCAGGAAGGGTTTTCTTTTCTTCTATCTCGGTTTCAGATTCATTGTCCTCTGACTCGGCATAGATGATGTGTCGCTTCTTCTTCCTTGATGCTTCCTCCGTTAGTTTTTCGGTAGGGTCTATCACCATTGGGGTTGCTGCTGCTTCTACTGCTGCTACTGCTGTTATTGGTGGTTGTTGCTTGACCTCATCGGATGAGGAGGTGTTTGCCACCGTTGCCGCTATGCAGGCGGGGGAGAGATGTTGTTGATGCTTATCGAGGGAGTCGGACACCGTGTTTGAATAGGAGGTGGTGAAATATGATGGGTATTGTGTTGGAGATGACATATGGTGGCAAAATACGACGTGGCGGGCAACTACTACTGACGGTGTTCCTTGTCCTGGTGCAGCTGCGGCGGCTAGGTCGGCGGGGAAGGTTGGTAGGGTGGGGGCATCATCTGGGAATTTCTGAAGGAGATAGGCCACAAAAGCCTCTTGGACCTCCCTCACATACTTCATGAATGTCAACTGCTACTGCTCGATCCGTTTGTTGTTGTCGATGAGAGTGCACAACATAATGATGACTTTATTGTTCGGGGCAGCTTTAGTACTACTAGATGTGGCTGGTATGGGGTTAGAGAGCTGGGTGGGAGTGATGGGTTCTGTCTCCTGGGTCTGCATCATATGCAGGCGGACTTTCCTGGTCCAACCCTCCTTGGCAGCTGTCATCTCATCTTCTACGTCGGAGGGGACGTTGAAGTTGGCACATAGGTCGGTGATGAGAGACGGGAAGTACAACCTACCCTTTGTCTTGCGGAAGCGGTTGTAGATCTCCTTGCAAATGATCTCCCCAACGTTGATCTTCCTGTTGACCATGATGTTGTGGATGAGGGCTAGACGTGGCCTATCCACTGTGGAGTTGTGGGAGGTGGGCAGCAGACGCCTTTTGATGAAGGTGTTCCAAAGCATGGGCTTGGGCAGTCGTCAATGACTGCCTCCATTCTTCGTGAGGGATGTCTTCCACATCTAGGTCGTAGCAGCTGTTGATCAGGGTGGCGTTAAGCTTGACAGGCTCCTCACTGACATAAACAAACAACAGCTCCGGGTGAGGGTGATGGGCATAAAACTCTTTGACCAATGTGTTGTTCGCCATCTCCGGTTGCTGTGCAAATATTTCTCATCCCTTGCTGTGGATGGTTTCGAATAAGGCGGGCTCTAAGCCAAGGTCCCATGTTTGCTTTGTGTAATGGAACCCTTGCTCCTCCCAAATTGCCTACTTGGCAAACTGAGTTCTATTCTCTTTTCATCTGCCTTGGAGCATAAACATTGGAAGGTTGGTTTGGGTGCTGATGTTGATGCCATGTGTGAGATGGTTTAGATGTAACTAAAACTTAAAGAAAAGGTAATTAGAAAGAAAGCAGTGGATTCAAGAATAAGATAACAAGGAGGTGAAAGTAAAGTGAATGAATGAGATGAGTGAGGTTTAAATAGAGGTTGCCGAGAGGTGTCGTGGCAGCATTAAATGTCCAACGGGCAAGTTGTCTTGTGCAAGTTACAAGATTTCTGCCCGTTACTTTTGTAGCCGTTGGCAGCTAGCCGTTAGCGGGCAACTAGCCGTTACGTAGTTTCTGCGCTGGGTCGGCCTTGGCTGTCTTGGCATGATGGTGGGCGGGCTCCTTGTTGGGCATTCTTCTTGATCCGTCTCTTTTATTCCTAAAGCCTAAAATAAAGATAATTAAATAAATTCTGAAAAAATAAAATGTGAAAAATAAATTTAACTAATTTGAAGTCTAATCCTATCAGAAAATAAATTGCAATAAATTAAATTCTATTCCTAAAACATAATAAAGAAAATAAAAATGAAAATAATTAAGTTTTGATGGGAGTGCATTTGGGTGCATCTCCAAGACATAACCACTTCTTGAGGTGGTGTTTCTTTTCTTTCCCTCCTGGAGGGTCCTCATGTTCTTTAGGTGGTGTGTTGTTGTGTCCTTCAGCCTGTCCTTAGGTCTGTCGTGACAGTTGTTGTCTGGGCATGCCTCAGTGCTAATTTTGGCGGCTTGAGCGTATGGGCATCCTTTTTTTCCTTTTCTGAGGGTTCTAAAACATTTAACTTGATGCTCTGATTATCTACCCTCACGATCATCTCCCCATGCTCCACAACTATTATCGTTCTGCTCGTGGCCAAGAATGGTTGCCCAAGGATGATAGGGGCGTTTTCATCGGCCTCACAATCTAAGATGAGAAAGTCTGCTGGAAAAATAAGGCTGCCCACTCGAACTAGGATGTCTTCGATCTTTCTCTCTTGTTGAACAAACGAATGGTCAACAAGTTTAAGCATAATGGAGGTAGGTTTGGCTTACCCAATTCCTAGCTTGTCGAACACTGCCTTAGGCATTAAGTTGATGCTGGCTCCTAAGTCGCACATGGCTTTTGTTGCATGGTTGCTGCCGATTCTACATGGTATGACAAAACTACTTGGATCTGTTTGCTTGGGCGGCAGCTTGTTATGTAGCATGGTCATGCACTCTTTTGTCACAACAACTGTTTCGAACACCCCAATTCTCTTCCTCTTCGAAACCATGTCCCTTAGGTATTTTGTATAATTGGGCATGTTCTGAATGGCTTCTATGAGAGGGATATTTATGTGCACCTGTTTAGAATATCAAAGAATTTCCTGAACCGGTGCTCCCGCTTCTCTTGCTTAAGCCTCTAGGGGAAAGGTGCTGGCAGGCGGATGTCCTATGTACGCTCCTTGCATGGGAACTTGATCTTTGGAGGATCATCAGTCTCATGGTTGATGTTATATGTTGGGGCGGCTGGTGTTGTTGTTGCCGTGGCAGGTAATTCTTTCTGTGTTGGCTGTTTTTCTGCTAGCTTTTCCACTCTGGGCTCATCCAACTATTTCTCACTCATGGTCGATATGGCTTTGCATTGCTCATATGTGGGTTTAGCTGCGGCCTCTGTACTACTGGATGTTGCACCCATTGTCCTGCTGCTAAAGATCTCAATGAATTACCCAAATTGGATCTCCAATTTCTTTATCGCAGCCTCCTGGTTGTTGTTGTCACTAAATTTTTACCTTAATTTTTAATAATTAGAAAATATATAATTTTTTTTATAAAATATATTACAAAATATACAAATCCTTTAAAGGCCCACTTTTTAAATAAAGACCCATCCTTGAAAAGCCCATTTAAAGCCCACTTTTAAAAAAAAAGAAGAATAAGGCCCATTTTTTATTTGTTTAGAGCCCACTTTTAAAGAAAAAGGAAAAATGAAAAAAAATAGAAAAATGATAATTATGGTGCAAAATAATAGTTATAGAGAAGAAAAGGAAATAAAGTGAGGTAGAAATAATAATAAAATGTGATAAAAACCAGCAAAAACAACTAAAAATTAACAAGAAAAAAAAAGGGAAAAAAAGAAAGAAAACAAAAGAAAAGGAAAAAAGTAAAAGGGGAACCAGCGCGCGCCGCGCGCCGCGCGTGGGCTGGTTCCCAACCAAACCCTTGTCGCGCAGTTTCACGGAGACCAACCGACACCTACAGGCCACAGCCACCGACACCGTTGGTACTGGCCGGCCCACCTTGCCGCCGCCGATCCAATGCCACCAACCCCGCTCGCCACCGCCACCTGTGCTCGTTGGAATCTCCAAAAAACCGAGACAAGAGGGCAAACTTGTTCATCACACGCACAAATTGAAGCAAAAACCACTAGAAACACTTATGAAAAATCCAAAAATTTCTCTGAATTTTTCAAGAGTTTGCTAATTTTTTTTAGTAAAAGTTCGAGTTTGGGAGCAATTTGCCGGAGGCGGTTTGGAGCATTTCGAGAAGCCCGAATTCGAGTTCTTCGTTCGTCGATTTCTCGGTAAAATTTCTCTCTTTTTTTGTTTATTTTTATGTTGATTTTTATGTTTGTTCTTTGATGAATTTTTGGTGTTTGTGTTTGTGTTGTTTGTGAATTTTTAGGTTGCTTTCTCGAAGTCGGAAAACTGTTCACGATTTCGGTAACATTTTCGTTTTTAAAATTCCGTTTTAATTTTAGTTTGATCTTAGAAAATTTTGCATGCTTAAAAATGTTGTTAGGATTATTTTGATCTTTAGGAATGAATAAATAAGTTTTAAATGGTGTTTAGATTTAAAATGCATGAATAAATTGAATAAGTATGGTTAAATTGAAAAACTTGAAATTAGGGATTTAATTAGGAAAAATAATAATGTGAATTGTGAAATAATAAATGGGCTTGATTTTTTTTAATATAAAAAGTTTTTTTAATAAAATTTAGTTTTTTTATAATAAATGGGCTAAGTGATTTTTTAAAGAAATTAGGAGAACAATAAAGATGTTTTTTTAAGGAAATAAATAGAGAATAATAAAGATATTTTTTAAAAAGAAATAAATAGGAAATAAAGCTTTTTAAAAAAAGATTTTAAATAAAGTTTAGGGTCTATGATAAAAGTATTTTTTAAAAGGAAAAAAAACTTATAAGATGTTCTTTAGGGAAAAGTAAAGTTTTTTTTAATGGGTCATTTTAAAAGAAAACTTAAAAATGAAAAAAAATGAAAATAAGTTTAAAAAGAGAGAAAATTCTTTGTTATAGAAAAGGAAAAAATAAAATGGTAAAAATAATAAAAAATGAAAAAAGGTAAAAATATGAAAAATAGATTTAGCTTGAAAAATAAAAGAAGTAAACAAGAAATAGGTTTTTTAATGGAATAATAAAATGGTAAAAACTCAAATGAATAAAGTTTGCTTGTTTGTTTTTAGAAATAGGTTTAAAAATTAGGATTAGGGACTAAAGCTTAGATAGAAACATGTTTTGTTGAAAAATAATCTTCACAAAAAAATAAAATACACTTAAGCATACTTAAACTTTAAATTAGGAATAAAAGACTTAGACGTTTTTTAGGGTTTTTAAATAATTGAACTTAGAAATAAATATAAAAATGCTCAACACACTAAATGTCTTTGTTGTTTGAAAAGTGAAATTAATTTAATGCGGTGTCTTATCAAACAAGAATGACGGGTTAGCGCCAGAAATGTTGGCGGTGATTAAAGTTCATCTCCCGGGCGATAAGGCCGTTAAAATAGACTAACATTCATTTAACGGACAAGTAAAGTTGAACCTTTTTGAACTTGCAAATTCCAGTTTTGAAAACGATTTTAAAATCAATTATGTACCAATTTTAGGCGTCGTGGGGGTGCTAACCCTTCCCCACGCGTAACCGACCCACGAACCTGTTTTCTAATTTTCGCAGACCAAAACCGTGGTTTTATTAAAACAAAACGTTTTATTAAAATAACATTGTTTTTAAAAGTGTTCCAATCACACTTTTTCTTTCAAAAAAGATTGGTGGCGACTCCGTTGATTTTAAAAAGTTGTTTTTCAAAAATTCAAAGCCTTTTTGCTGGTGCTGGTGCTTTTAGATACCTTTTATACCTTCTCATTGAATTCTAGTTGTTGGGGTTGTTGCCTTCATTATTAAAATTAGTTATAAAAGTTCAACGGTCATATTTTGAAACCAAGTTTGAAATATGTTTCGAAACGTTTGAGGTCGTTTCGATACTGCCGTATCGAAATGGTTCAAACTATTCCGTTGTTCTTCATCCGTTTTCGAAACACAAAGACATGTTTTGATATGCCCGTATCGAACCAAGAAAACTAGTTCCGAAACAGAGGTTAACAGTTTCAAAATGTTCTGAAACGTCTAAAGGTTGTTCCAAAACGATGACTTGAAAATCACTATTTTGACTTGGTAAATACTTAGAGAAATTTTAGTAAGCTTAAGTTTTGACTTTGACAATTTTCTTTGAACACGTAGAGAGGTTATGAGGACTTAAAAATTCATTTTCTTTTTTTCAATTTAGTCCTTAAATCCTTTGTTACATCAAAATCAAATCATTAGTTTTACAAAAACCAATAAATAGATGATTTGATGAAGGCATTGCATCATGTCCATATTGAGCATAAATGAATTTTAAGCACAACAAAATAAAAGGATTTTTAGGGAAAAAGTGACACTTTCTAATAGGTTTAAAAAATATAAAAAACATTTTAACAAATATATTAAGTCTTTCAACAAAATATCTATATTATATTATATTGTTCAAAATTAATTAATAAATGGGACGTTTGTCAAGTTCCACGTGGTCACGCCACATGCAAAAGATGTTATTAAGGAGTTTCCCATCTACAATGTACCACTTCTTTTCATATTTCAGTTAGAATTTAAATCTACTAGTCTCAAGCATCTATTAAAGAGCTCATGAATCGACGTTCTAAAGTTCTTAACCCACCAAAAGGTGCATGTTCCCAATATATATGCATATTTTCTCTGTCAGTCTTGAATATTCGTAACCCGTTTCGATACGTCAGCAGAAATTTAGACTCTTCAATCGTTGCATTAGGTATTGGGTACAACAGTATTCTGATAAGTATGAAATGGATGTTCTGATACTTGAGGAAATTTTCGATACGCACTCAACCAACCCAAATATTTATATATGTCCAATAAAGTTTTGGGTAAACTACAATGGAGGTCACTCAATTATGGGTAAGGTTACATTTGGGTCATCCAATTATTAAAAGTTACATTTGGGTCACTCAATTACGGGTAAGGTTACATTTGGGTCACTCGTTTATTAAAGGTTACATTTGGGTCACCCAATTATGGGTAAGGTTACGTTTGGGTCACCCTTCATATTTAAAAATTACATCAATTTAGTCATTTTTTTCTTCCAAATCACTTGTATACCGTCGTTAACATTAGATTATTTCATTTTAAATCATTAATTAGTTTAATACACATATTCATATAGTTTTTTTTTTAAATATGAAGGGTGATCCAAATGTAAACTTACCCATAATTGAGTGATCCAAATGTAACCTTTTATAATTGG
Organism: Hibiscus tridactylites; assembly: GCA_958450335.1. Classification (NCBI taxonomy): domain Eukaryota; kingdom Viridiplantae; phylum Streptophyta; class Magnoliopsida; order Malvales; family Malvaceae; genus Hibiscus; species Hibiscus tridactylites. Next base: position 22,038,848 of record OY288282.1, read on the forward strand.
GTGACCCATATGTAACCTTACCCATAACTGAGTGATCTAAATTAACTTTTAATAATTGAGTGACCCAAATTTAACCTTACCCATAATTTAGTAACCTCTGTTGTAGTTTACCCAAAAATTTTCAAGTTTAAAAGCACTTATAGAAATTTATTTGTCTAATATAAATACTATAAAGCACGTCGAACATTTTTTTCTATTATAAATAGGTTCCTTTCGGTCCTTAACTTATAGAAAGTTTTGTTTCTCTTTTGGTTTCTGTCTCTACGTCATTTTATGTGTGGTTTATGTTGTATTAATGGTGTCGGTGGCAACTGTGCATAGACTTCATTTTATAGATCTTGGTGGCGTAGTGTTAGTTCTTAGGTTTTTCGTGACGAAAAACAATGGTATTTGAAAGGCTAGTTGTCATTTGAAGGGATGAACACTGGCACACAGAGTATTTAGAAAAATTCTCTCAACACTAGTCTGACTACTGCTGCTTGTTGGTGTTCGGAACTACATTCGGAGGAGGCAGCCAATGCAGAGCGGATTGTCAAGCTTTTGATGAGTATTAGCATTTGGGCCTTTTCCCTATTTAGGTTATCAAAGTTTTGCTACAATGAAGACAGGCGGTGAGGTAGGCTACAATAATGATTTATTTTAGGTGCTCTTGCTAAAAATTTAAGAATAGTAATGAAGATTTAGGGATATTTCTTATGTTTGTAATGAAATTTTGATTGCTAAGTGGCAAAAGTGAACAAAGTTGTAATTAATTTTTAAAAATGTAATCAATTGCTATTACAAAGGAATTTCAAAAGTGTTTCACTTGACAGTCTCTTACGATCTATCTAAGCTTAAACATGGAAAAATTAGTAAGTTAATATTCCTAATCAATACATGATAAGAATGACATCAAAAATAAAATTAATATTTTCCTTAGTAGAGGGAACCCAATTAAATGTATTATATAAATAATATAAACACATTATGTATTTTTAAAACTCATTTGTAAATTTAATAACACAACTTTTAAACAAAGTAAACAAAACACACATTATGACATTACATAATCATCAACCGTGTGAACGGAGAAAAGAATATTGTCTATAAAGTGTTCTTCACATGGTTTTTTTCGGTATATGATTAGAATAAACTAAAGTAACTAACGAATACAAATAAATTTAGTAGTAAAAAAGATAAAAATAAATGATCCAACTAAATTTTTACATACAAAAAAACCATATAAATCTAAAAATATTGTTTAAAAGTTTCCAACCTATTTTTTAGAGTTTCAAAACTACACTAAATTTGACGTTCCCTTCGAAACTATCTTTTCAGTAATAATAGTAAACGTCAAATTTATGACTGCAAATCATGTGGCTTCTCTTTACTACGATGAGTATCGCACGTTTGTCTATAAAGTTGCGAACAAATAATGTGAAATCACAAATGCAACAAGTGTGCCTAATGATTTCAGTTTAAGTTAGAAATAACAAGTATCTAAACCGTAATACCTAGTTTCTAAAGTTGATTGAATTTATGATTCCCGCTTGTTACAGTCTTATCAATTTTAATATTAAACTAAAACTCTTAAAATGAGCATTAATTTGACAAATCAAAAGGTGCATGTTACCAATATATATGCGTCTTTTCTCTGTCAGTCTCGAATCTCTGATCCGATACATCAAAAACATTGATTTTCCTTTTAAGTTGTTGCATTGGGTACAAGAGTCTTTTGATAAGTGTGTAATAGAAGTTTCAAATCTGGATGAAAATTCTAAAACCCATTGAAACAACCCAAAAATTAAAAGAGTCCAATCAAGTTCTTTGGTTTAAAACAATCTATACAAAATCATTTTTCCAGTAAAATACTATTATACACGCCGACCATCTTTTTCTATTATAAATAGTAGTGAAGGTAAACAAACCCCCAGGCATTGCTATTAATTGCAGTTATTCAGTTGTTGTCAATTGTTATCAGATCCGAAAAAAAATTATTTGTATCTATTAATGCAAGAAATAACGTATCTCAAAAGTTCTTTTACAAAGACATTTTCGAGATATTGTGATTTGTCGGTATATGTAGTTGCATAACTTGTATTTGTATGATCACTACATGCTTTTGGTGGGTTTACAGTATTTGTGAGGTATGTCTTCCGTGTTTTGTTCAAGATGAATGAAAAATCACAATATATAGAAATGAGTGGTATTTTTCAAGTGTCGGCAAATTGTTCAACCATTTCTTGGAGGTTGTGGGTTGCTTATTTTTACGCCTTAATTGTGGAGGCCAAATGAAGACCACCGAATGAACAGGTAGTCAAAGACCCTACCATTGCGGATGATGATGATCAGGGGGTAGAATTATTCGTCATTCTGGAAATCTATATATCCGCGAAGCTTGTTTAGATGCCCACACATACAATTCAGTTGCGTCGATAGTGAAGAAAACGAATGAATACAAATATATTGCAAAATTTGTCCATAAGGACTACAGGTGTAAATGGAGGATCCGTGTATGACGCTCCTATTCGATGATGAAGGCTACAACAATCATGCCTTCTATGTGATCTTGAAAAAAATTGAATATACTTGTAAAGAGTTAGGAATATATCATTTTTTGGTAATTTAATTTGATTGCTAGCGAAAGTTTCAAAAGTTAGGAATTTGTAAGATTTTTTTTTTAATTTCAAGTTTACTGCTAAAAGGGGATTGTTTCCTTTACATGGATCGATTACTTTGAGGTCAATTTGACTATAATGTCCTTGTTTGTTTTACCAACTTGGAGTTTAAACATTAATTTAACTTTTTTTCATCAAGATGCATATCATTATACTTGCCAAACTTATGTGATATTAGGCAAAATGTGCACATGATACGATGATTCTTAACATGGTTTTCTTCGTATATGTGATTCTTGACATGGTTGTCTATCAATATAAGCTTTGTATAAATCTTCAGATGATGGTCATCAATTATGTTATACTATGTAATTAAGCCGACAAATGTTTTTTAAAATTTGTGCCTTTTCTTTATGCTTGCAGAAAGTGACTTATATATAATACGAAGAGTATCGAACATTCAAATATAGAGTATCAAACTTTTTCACGTGAAACCTAAAATATCACATATTCTCCAAACGATTTGAGTATACGTTACCCTGATGAAGTTTCAAAACCCACTTTCATAGGTTCGACACTAGTTAAATTTGGTGTTGTCGATAGAAACTGTCTTTGCAGTTGTAATTTTAATAAATTTTGCATAACAGCTATACAAAGTTTTTGCATGTTATTTCTTAGACTAAAATTATTAACGGCAATTATGAGATTCATAGCTGCACATTTTGAGTTGTTTGTTTTGAAACTTTACAACAAGATTCAGATCATTATATAAAAAACTTATAATACAAGACGAATGGAACAATACATAAACATTCAAAAGTGATCTCTTGTTTTTGAAGATGTGGCTAATGCATTTCAACCCAAAAAAATTCCTCAATACCTTTCAAAGCGCTGAGGATTGTTTTTGTAAATTAGAGCACCACCCTTACAATTCGGGTGAGGGTCGTCTAGGTTTGGAACACCCAGTATACACACAAGAATCTCCAAAACTCTGATACTAGGGCACCAGATTTCATGGAGGATGTCCAGCCTAACGTCGCCAGATTCAGTGAAGTTGGCATAGAAGACGTCCCCATCAAATTGAATAACAAACTACATAAACATATAACCATTATCTTAGAAATGCTTCAGCATAAAACATATTCGCTATGTAAAACAACAATCTTGGGAGGTTTATTTCATTACCCTAGGAGGTCTCATAGGGTAATCGGGTGGAAAGAAATATCTGATTTCAAAACTATGGCCTTCGAACGGGTTGCCCTTCGGTGCATTCATTTCAAGTCAATAATGAAACGGACAATCATCGACATCTGTCGTAACTAAAGAAAATAATGAAAATTATAAACTGTCTGAAAATATTTAAATGTTTCCTAAAAGACAACATAATACAAGGATGTTTACCAAAAACCAGATAAGAGGCTACTAGTGGATTCTCCAATACAACACGACGAAACTCCTGGCGAATAAATGCACACGTATCTATAATGATCTGACAAGGTAGATGAAGAAATAAGACAAAGATGAGAATGAAAATTTACAACACTTTGTTGGGGTATTTATAGAGAAGAGCGGGCCAATTTCCCATCTAGATTAAGGTTTGATAATATCGTGGGTGTTCATATGTCAACCCCTTATTGATTAGAAAAAATATTACACCTGAGCACGTGAAGGGTCAATATTTAATATTTAACGTGGCACATTTAGGACATGCAAAATGTGGCTTTTCATTAATACGAAAAATACTGAATGTTTGTATATAAAGTTTCTCACTTATTATTAGAAACCTAAATTATTACATGTTTTCCTAACAATTTTAGTTTAAATTGTAATTTAAAAGTATCCAAACCTTCATTGAAAATTTTGATACAAAACTAAATGTGTCACTCCCACCTGAAAATGTCTTTTCAGTCATAATATTAAATGTCACATATATGGCTGCCAGAACGTGGTGTCTCACTAATTCGACGAGTACTGAATGTTTCTATGTAAAGTTTCGAACTTATAATGTGAAATCACAAATGAACCATTTTTCCTAATGATTTCAGTTTAAGTTGAAAATTACAAGTATCCAAACCACAATATTTAGTCTCGAAAGTATCTTCAATTTCTGATTCCCGCCAGGTACAATCTTGTCAGTTATATTATTAGACTAATACCCTTAAAATACCTCCACCGTAATTTCTACTTTCAAAATAAATTAAAAAGTGCAGGTCAATATGTCTGCCAAAGTACATGAAGTAGAAGGAAGAAACAAAAATGGATAGATGGTCTCTGTCTCTAAGGCGACCAAAATTCCCACATGTAGTTGTGGAAAGCCAGTCATATTGAAGATATCTTGGTCAGATAACAATTCAAGAAGAATATTTTTTTGGGAGTTCTAACCATGGGAATAGATTTCGCAAATCATGCACTTTTTTCCAATGGTATGAACCACCAATGATTCTGCGTCCGAGCTACTTATTCTTGTACTCTTAATGAAAGTCTAGGCGAATGGTAGGGGAAGACGAAACGAAAAGATTACTTGGTTTCCTCAGGGATAGGTTTTGTTGTAGTGACTTGGTTTTCTCAGGGATAAGAGATTAAGGTTGATCTACAGCCTAGTTTTTAGAAAGTTGAAGAAGACAAAGGGTAGGTCCCTTTTGACTAATGAATGCACTAATGTTTTGGCTTTAAATGACATTTAACTCGCAGAAATTGCCATATTCATTTGATACGATGAGTATCGAACGTCTGCAAATACTATCTAGAACTAATCACGTGAAACCTCATATGTAACATGGTTTCCTCACTATTTCAGTTTAAGTTTTTCTTTATAATTTTTCAAGCCCGCATCCATACTTGCGAACCTATTTTCCAATTTTTTCTTTCGGCATAACATTTGTTTAAATAATAATAATAATAATAATAATAATAATAATAATAATAATAATAATAATAATAATAATAATAATGATAATAATAATAATAATAATAATAATAATAATAATAATAATAATAATAATAATAATAATAATAATAATAATAATAATAATAAACGTGCCATAAATGTTCAATGATCGACTTTTCGTAACACAACTAGTATCGAACATTTACAACGATAGTTTGAAACTATTGTAAAATACAATTTTCCTTCTGTACAATTGGTGTTGGGTGGTGACTGTACAACAAAATGTTGGAAAAATGTGAGAAATTGGAAACTTTGAGCCATATTTTCTAGTGGTAAAGGTGAATGTTCGAATGATAAATTTATTAATTTATATTTTACTCCATGAGACCTTTACAACGATATCTCATATGCTCAAAACGGTTGAGAAATGAATGAGAAATTGATGCTCAAAGTGAGGTTGTTATGAATTGTGTTAAGGAAAATATGAACCTCTTATCCCACATAGGTGGGATAACAAACTTGGGAATGGTTTAAATACACCAACCCACTTTGAAGTCATTGAATGACTTGAATGAACATTATGCCTCACGCGTAGGCGCATGGGGGTGCAAATCGAAGCTCGTCGAACCCTTTCGTTTTGGGGCGCGCTCGCACGTCGTGGGCGACGCGAATGTCCGGACCGGTCGGGTTCCACTTAGAACCTACGGATATTTTACCTACCCACTTCGAATTAAATTTTTTCCTTATATACAACATATCTTTTTGAATATTCCGAATTTAATAGGAAAATTTGTGACTTTCATTAAATCGGATATTAAAAGGTATTAAAATCAATTCATAAGAAATATATTCGTTTAAATAAGGCATTAATTGATTATTTCTGATTTTGCTCGGATACAAAGTCAATGACCTTAATTCGGAATATTTACCTTCCATATTTTTCCTCCTTCACTCCCCTATATAAAGAATGCTTTTCTTCAGTTTCAAAACACTCCAAAAATCATTTTCTCTCTCGTTTTTTCTTTTAACCGGTGATAGGCTAAGACAACGCTCTAGTTCGAGATCTCTTTAGTTCGTGCTTCTGTCGAAGATCTTTTTGTTGTTGTATCCTGTGAGACGAACGACCAACCAAACTCAAGCACCGCGGAGTGGTCGAAATTTGTCTTAAGGAAACTGCTCTTCGCAGGCCTCAACTTTAATCTGGTTTTATAATTCTTCTCTTCTTATTTGATTAAAGTTATTTCTTCTTTTAATTTTTTTTATTATCGTCTTGGATTGATTACTTTGTAACAATCTTAAGACAAATCTTCTTCTACCTTTCTTCTTATCGGAGACGATATAATCGTGATAGAGATAGCAAATAAATTGGTTTCAGGATTTATCCTGCCGTTTTAACGGATTTACTGAAATCTCAAAGTTGGACAAATCTGTTTATAGAAATTGTCAGTAATAAACGAGAAATTTATTTTCTATTTATTGGATTTTATTTTAATTCCTCTTTGTTTCTTTTGAACGAAAACGATGACTATTGGAGATTCTGTTGATTCTACTGCTAAGGTCCTTGTACCTGCGCAGACTCCGAAACAACAGATACCGAATCTGAATGCAACGGCAGTGGCAATGAGCCACAATGAGAAGCCGTCGAAATTTTGTGGATAGAATTTTAAGACATGGAAATAGAAGATGCTGTTCTATCTGACAATGTTGAATCTGGCAAAGTATCTAAAGGAAGATCCCCCAGTTGTCATCGTAGGAGATGGAGAAGGAGAGGTTGATGATCTCACCGCCTTCAGTATCACAGAGTCTTGGAACAATGCTAATTTTCTGTGTCGAAACTACATCCTCAACGGACTGCAAGACTCGTTGTATCCGGTATATGATGTGTACAAAACAACAAAACAACTGTGGGCAGCACTGGATAATAAGTACAAAGGAGAGGATGCTGGGGCTAAAAAGTTTTTAGTAGCCAAAATTTTGAACTTTACTATGGTTGATTCAAAACCAGTAGTAAATCAAGTTGAAGAAATCCAACTAATCATTCATGGAATTATTGCAGAAGGGATGACTATTAGTGAATCTTTTCAAGTAGTTGCCATCACGGAAAAGCTGCCTCCTGGATTGAATGACTTCAAAAATTATTTGAAGCATAAGAGGAAGGAAATGTCAGTGGAAGAACTGATCACCAGACTTCGAATTGAAGAGGACAATAGAGGTAATGCCAGGAAACTTGCTTTCAAAGAGGCCAAGGCAAATGTTGCCGAAGTCAAGAAGGGTAAGCAACCCAAACATCACCAGGCTAAGCCAAATTTGAGGCTTAATGGCGGGGTCTCCAAAAAGGAGAAATTCAAAGGGTCGTGCTTCAACTGTGGCAAGATGGGGAACTGGTCCTCTGAATGAAGACATCCAAAAAGAGCTAGAGCTAAGGAGGCCAATGCTATGGAGGATGAAGATCTATGCGCGGTGATTTCTGAAGTCAACTTGGTTAACTCTAACCCGAGGGAGTGGTGGCCTGACACTGGAGCCACTCGCCATATATGTTGTGACGAAAACTCTTTCTCTGAGCTGATACCTTGCAACAATGGGGAGAAGCTCTACATGGGAAATGTTGCGACTTCCAAGATCAAATGGAAGGGAACAATGGTCTTGAAGATGACTTCTTGAAAAGAACTCAAGCTACAGAATGTATTACGTGCCTGACGTACGCAAAAACCTTGTTTCTGGAACACTTTTAAGTGTTCATGGTTTTAGAATGGTTTTTGAGTCCCAGAAGTTAATTCTGTCAAAAGGGGGGATGTTTGTGGGTAGGGGATATGTATTGAATGGAATGTGGAAACTCAATGCTATCTCTGTAAAATCCAAAATAATGAATAAGAATGCAGCTTCTTCTTCTGCTTACATGCTCGAATCATTTAATTTATGGCATGGTAGACTTGGACATGTTAATTATGATACCTTACGTAGGTTAATTAACTTGGAATACATCCCTTCATTTCACATTAATTATAACCATAAATGTGAAACGTGTGTAGAAGCAAAATTAACAAGGTCTTCTTTTCAAACAATTGAAAGAAGTACAGAACCACTTGATCTAATACATAACGATGTATGTGATTTGAAATTTGTTCAAACTAAAGGAGGAAATAAATATTTTATTACCTTCATCGATGATAGCAGAAAGTATTGCTATGTATATTTGCTTAAAAGCAAAGACGAAGCTATAGAGAAATTTATACTCTATAAGCAAGAAGTCGAAAACCAACTAAATAAAAAGATTAAGGTGGTAAGAAGTGATCGTGGTGGTGAATATGTTAATCCATTTGGTGAATATTGTTCACAACATGGAATTATTCATGAAGTAACACCACCATATTCTCCCCAATCTAATGGAGTAGCCGAACGTAGAAATCGGACTCTAAAAGAAATGATGAATGTTTTGTTAGGAAGCTCTGGGTTACCACAGAACATGTGGGGGGAAGCAGTTCTTTCGGCTAATTACCTTTTGAATAAGGTACCTCGAAAGGAAAAGGATAAAACACCATATGAGTTTTGGAAAGGTCGAAAGCCTTCCTACAAACACTTGAAAATGTGGGGGTTTCTTGCCGAGGTAATGGCTCCATTACCAAAACAAATGAAAATAGGTCCAAAAACTGTGGATTGTATTTTTATTGGTTATGCTGAACATAACAATGCTTATCGATTTCTTGTGTATGAATCAAAAAATCCTGAGATTCACAAGAACACGATAATGGAATCAAAGAATGCATCATTCTTTGAAAATACATTCCCTTATAAATCTAGGGAACTTGATCAAAGTTCAATAGAACAAACTTTGGATGAAATGATTCCAAATAATCAACAAGAGGCTAAAAATGAAATAGAGCCAAGAAGGGAGGAACTATTTTCCTTTTACACGGCTTCTCACATATGGCCAGGATTTCAGACGGAGCTTCCTTAGCAAATTCGTTATCAGCAACTTCATTACCATCTTTATAAGCAAAGTCTTTAGGAACTTCATCATTACCTTCTTTATCAGCAACTTCCTCAGCAACTACTTTGCCAACTGCATTAGCCTCTTCTTTACAAACATCATCCGCAACATCGTCAAAAACGAGATTCAGATTTACAGTAGTCATCCTAAAGATTAAATCTTCAAATGAGTAAGTGGAGAAACAAAGCAACTCACTCATAAATAATATCATCCTCATTACAAACAAATCTAACCTTTTTAAGTTAAAGTCGGTGAGAAATTACTATTAAAAAAACTAAAAGAGGACAAAATTTTCAGTTTAAACAGATTTCCTTCAACAAGAAATGGAATTCCATTCAAAAATTTCAAAACACAAACCTTAGATTTCAAGTATTCTGCAAATAAATAAAAAATGGGGTTTTGCTTTTCTTGTTACCTTCTCAATGGAGACTATTGCACAGGTTCAGTTGCATACTAAGTTAAGGTTTCGATCTTTTGAACTGACTGAAATGTTTTCCCAATTTCAAAGGGTTCTCCAGATTTTCAGAGGAAAAATGAATTCTAATCCTAAAATGTTATTAAACAAGTGAAGGTCTGAGTCTCATTCTAGGAGCCAAAGGGTTTTATTCGCTACGATTAGTGAAATGACAGCGTACGCTTCGAGACCTGAAAGAATCACTGTAAATATGAATTGTTAAACCAAAAATATTATCATCTTCAACTTTAGTTTGTGTAACTCCTTTACAAGTTTCGGTACTTGTCGATTTCAGCTAATATATTTATCTACTTCATAAACTTTTACAGTTTCTACGTCTACTTTTATCTATCCAACATACCTTTCTATATGTTTCGATACTTATTCGTATGTTTCGAAACATACTTTGCAGACTTTTAATCTTAAAGTCACTTTAAACATTTCTAGTTTATACTTTTTCTACAGGTTCGAGAACATGTATAAAAGTTTCGATATTAGGAGAAAAACGTCAACTGTTATGCGTTAACGCTTAAATGTTACTTTCACATCAAACTGTGTCGTTACTCTATACCAAATTCCAATACATCTTCTTCAAACTTTACTTGTCAGATACCTCACTAATAATTTAGGTTTATACTATTAACTACTGGTTCCCGTACTTATTTTATAGTTCCAAAGTGTATGCTCTTTTTACTTTTGACGTTGCTACAAAAATTTTCTCCCCATTAATTTGCGAAACTTTTTACTAAATTCTGATACTTATCGGCAACGACCTCTTCCCATTTCTACGTGTTTTTATGAGATTCTAAATCTAACGGTCAAATCATAAGTTTTCTCAACTGACAGCTCTAGCATCTCGTCATTTATTAGCCGTACACTAACTTGTCATTCTTTAGACACCCTCATTCTTCATCCCAACACCCATGAAACCTAATTTTTTTCTCTCACTCTTTCTAATCTCACAACCACCATCGTTGCCTAAGACACACTCCAGTCACAACTAGACCTGGTAAACTTAACCCGAGACTCGAAACCCGAACCGAAACCTGATTTTGACCTGAACATAATGATCCGAAGTTGACCCGAAACCCGAAATAAACCGAACCGAACCAAAATTTTTTGTTGAACCGAAATAGACTCGAACCGAATGGACCCGAACCGATTCGACCCGAACCGAATGCTACCCGAACCGAAAGCTGAACCGAATATCAACCCGATTTTAACCCGATTTTGACCTGATTTTAACCCGAATATCTATTTTTAACAATATAATAAATAATAAAAAGAAGTACGTTTTATTATCTTTTTATACTATATCATGGAAGAGACTGTTCCTATTTATACTAAAATGTAACATGACCTAAAAAGTAATTAATCTCTAGCTTAAAAAATGTGGCTTATTTCCCTAAAAATTTTTGTCTTTTCTCTCTCTATTTTTTCCAATTGTCTTTTTCTTTTTTTTCAATCTAGCTTAAAAATTGGTGGCTTATTTCCCTCCAAATTTTTGTATTTTCCCTCTATATCATGGAAGAAACTGTTCCTCTCTATACTAAAATGTAACATGACCTAACAAGTAATTAATCTCTAGCTTAAAAAAATGGTGGCTTATTTACCTCCAAAATTTTGTCTTTTCTTTCTCTATTTTTTCCAATTGTCTTTTTCTTTTTTTTCAATCTAGCTTAAAAAATTGGTGGCTTATTTCCCTCCAAATTTTGTTTTTTTCCCTCTTTGTTTTTACCAATTGTCTTTCTCTTTTTTCTTTTTCTTTAAATTTAATTGAGTTTCAATTTAGATTAATTTAATTGAAATTTCACATTTAGTTTTAGAATTATTTTAATTATTTCTGTGATTTATGTTTTTAGATTTTAGTTAGCTCAATTAGATCTTAAGTTTAATAAAATAATCCATTTCAGAAATTATTATTATTACTACATATAATAAACTTTGATTTAATATAATTATACAAAAAAATTTGATATGGATACATGAAGCTTTGATTTAAATATTTAATCAAATTTAAATGCATATATTAACAAGTTGAATCAGAATTAATCTCATACATCAATAACTCTAAACTAAACCATAAATACTAAACCTCAAACCTTTAACCTAACTCAAATCGAATTGACCCGAAAATTTAAATGTTGACCCGACCCGAAATCGACCCGATTTTGACCCGACCCGAAAGCGACCGATTCGATATTGACCCGACCTGAAAACAACCGATCCGATTTTGACCCGATCCAATACCCGAACCGAATCCGACTCAACACAAACCCGAATTAGACCCAAACCCGAACTGAACTGACCCGAACCGAATCTAAACCGATTCTAGATAGACCCGAAATGACCCGAACCGAACCCGAACCGAATGACTCGATTGCCACCTCTTGTCACAACCACCATGGCCGCCTAAATTTGCGCTCTTCTTCAGCAACCTTACCCCAACCACCACGAGTTCTTGCCTTTTGACCCCGATTTCCCTAACACTCATTCGCCAACGTCTTTATCGCCTATTTACTCAGTCTTCGTCATTGTCTCTGCACACCAGCCGCACACCCCATGTTGACCCTTTACAATTGTTATTTGGGTCATATTTCAGAGAAGCAACATCAATTGACATGCCTCAGGGTTTTTTCTAATCGAAGGTGCTTGCTGTTTCATAAAAATATATCAGAGCTTGAAAAGGGAGAGTCTACTCTTGCCACCATTAAGGGAAAAAAGAGAGATCAGTTTAGGGTTTAGATTTAAGGAACGGGTTGGAAAGTTAGGGCTGCGATGAACATCATTTCCTTCGATTAAACTAAAATTTAAAATGGTTTGGGAATTTGGAGCTGTGATGAACACTAATAAAGAGCTAAGACAAGCAGTAGAGTGCGATTGAAGGTTGGAATTTTTTGGTAATTTTTAACAGAAATATGTGAATCACTATTCACTTAATACCATAACTAATCATGCATAGTTTGGAAAGAAACAGAGGTTATTTCTTATTGATAATGATTTTGAATACATATTATTAGAAGTGAAGAGGAATTTTTGGTTAATTAGCTTGATAATTTTAATTTAATCAAAGAGGCAAAAGATTAGGAAATGAGGAAAAAATAAAGGAAAAGTTATTTTTAAATATTTAAAAAAATTATTTTTTGGATTTTTAAACATTTAAGGACGAAATTGAAAACTAGTTAAACATTGAGGACTAACCTTGTATTAATCCTTAATTAAGTAAATGGAGATGTTTTTTAATGTCACATGTCACTTTTTAACTGGTCTAAAGGGTTCACGTCAGCTTCCATAATATAAGTGGGTAAAACGGTAAACGGCGTAAAACATCATTTATGAAATTGAGAATTTGGTATAGTTCATGTATGAACCGAGAATTAAAAAAAAGAAGATGTTTTTCCTAGAATTTATGCATTAGCTGATGTTAAAAGGGGTGTCATCGCTGATTTTTGGAGCTTTGTGGATGGAATTTGCCAATGGAATATAGTTCTCCGTAGAAGATTATTTTACTGGGAAAATGTTGTGTGGGAAGAGTTCTTATCTACTATTCATCTGGTGTCTCCTGGGAAGATTAATAATGAAAGTGTTCGATGGATTGGTTCTTCAAATGAGTTTTACACGGCCAAATTTTTTTGTGACTTAATCTCTTATGATTGCAGGAATAATGATGATGTGTGGAAGCTGCTTTGGCCGAACATAGAGCCTCTCAAAGTCGAGGCTTTTATGTTGAGAGGGATGCATGGCAGAATCCCAACAAGGGTGGAACTTTCTAAAATGGGGTCCAGAATTAACTTGGAATGCCCTCTATGTTTGGTAGAAGATGAAACTGTAAGTCACCTTTTTTGCCATTGTACAGTGAGTAGATATATTTGGCTTCGTTGGTGCAAGTTGTGGGGGATATCCATTGTAATTCATCGGAAGCTAAGTCCTTCCTCGGCTATTCGGTGTCTCTTTACACTCATGTGAAGTCCTCTTTAGTTTGGCAGCTTTGTTTATTTTGTTTCTTTTGGTTGATTTGGCTCCTCAGAAATGAAGTGGTCTTTAGAGGAAGTTCGACTGATGCTAACCAGTTATTTGATTTATGCCTCACTCGGTTAGAATGGTGGTGCAAGGCAAAATGGCCTTCCTCTTTTCCTTCATCTCACAATGTATTTCGTAATCCTCTTATTCTAAAATCTATTGATAGTGAATGTGATCGCCTTATTAAGTGTGTATGGTCTAAGCCTTCATAGAATTCCTTGAAGTTCAATGTTGATGGAGCAGTTGAGAATGGTTTCGGAAGAGATGGTATTGGGGGCGTTTTATGTAATGCTGATAATGTTACTCTTTTGATGTTCTCTAAGCCAGTTGGAATCTTGGATGCAACCATTGCTGAGTTACTCGCATTAAATGAGGCTTGTCTATTGTTTCGTGACTCAAATTGGGTTAGTTCCTACAATCTTACCCTTGAAACTGATTGTTGCTCATGTGTTGAATGGTTTACTCACCCAAATAATGCCCCCTCGGTGTTTAAAGCGATTATAGAGGAATGTTTGATCATTTGCAACGGTTTTTCTTGGTCTATTCAATGCAGATAAGTTGGCTAAAAGTGGTATTGCCAAAACTGGTTCCTTAGTTTGGTCGGCTAATATTTTTTCTCATGGATTAGACGTGCTTTGCTGATGGGCATCGACGTGGTGATTTGTTGGTAGATTGTAGGTGCCTTAGTGGTGCTTGGGTGTTGTAGCGAGATTGTGAAGGGCATCTATGCTCTAGTTGTGGTTTGACTGTAAGGGGTGTTTGGAGTGTCGTTTTTGGACCTTAGATTTTTTTTTTGTCTATTTGAGAAAATCAAATTTTTATGTTAGATAATCTTATGACCCTAGATTTTTTAATGGAAAAGTTTTCAGAAGTACTTAGGTCCCCAAAGGACTAAGTACGTCAACTAAAAAAGATGAAATTGAAAAATGGATTCCTAAGGGGACTAAATTATGTGCTACTGACGTATATGGATCCAAAGCAATTTGGATACCAAAAATCATTTGATTGTCTTATTTTAAGTGTGATGGAGAATGATCAACAAGTCAAACATTGAGGGGAGCTACATACACACAAGGAAAAACACTTGAAGAATGTGGTAGAAAACTTAGTTAAATTAGTTTTTTTAATTCAACTAGTTTATCAAAATTGTTGGACTAATCATTTGATAATGCTTTGAGTAAGGAGGAGCCACTTTTAAAACCAAAATTCTTATGTATCAATTTTTTTTACCTCATATGTTATTTTGAACTTAAAAGTCCTTTGAATTCTTTTGATATAACAAAAGGGGAGAAATGGTATGAAAATTTGATTTTTCAAGTGAGAATAAGGGGGGCTTCCAACTTTAAAAATTATATCTCTTATTCAAAAATTATTTTACAAAGGGGATAATCACAAACAATTTTTCAAGTTGTTTTATTATATCAAAAAGGGAGATATTGTTGAAATATGTGTTTTGATATAATAATTAAAAAATTGATTTTGACTAAATTGAAAAAGGTTTCAAAATGTTTTCTAAGTCCAAACAACTTGAAAACATGTTTAAGGGATTTTACAATGTTTTGGAATAATTTAAAATGTTTTAAAGTAGCCAAAACCTATGATTTTAATGTTACAGTGCCGATACGGTGTATATCGTATCAATACCTTTTAGGGTTTCAGCTCCAAAAAAATTACAGTAGCAAAACCCTTACTGATACACCTTTGTCGTATCGATACAAAGAGCTTTAAAACCCCCTAACGGCTAGTCGCGTAACGATACAGTTGTATTACGTACCGATACGCCTTAACCACTCCCAACAGTCATTTTTCTAACGGCTATTTGAAATGCAGGTCGTGCTGATTCGTTCGTAAGCGTATCGATATGCATAAGCTGAAGCAGGCTCAACGACTAGTTTTCAAGAAGGTCGTATCGATATAGTGACACGAGTATCGGTACCCTACTGCCCAAAATTGTATTTATGAAGAGGAATAAAGACCCCAAACGACTCAAATTCAATCCCAAAGATCTAGAACGGCTAGAAGCTCATTTGGGTGTATAAAAGGGACCTCCAAGCATCCATGGAAGACTAATGCTTCAATTGTCAACAACAATATGATGTCAAATTTGTCTTAGTTCTTTATTGTACATATTTTGTATAGACGTGTTGTCTATTTGCTTTATTGTGAGCCAAAATTGTCATATTTGCTCAAGTGTTTAGGTTTGGGTGAGTGAGCTAAATAGTGCAAACTATTCACCTTGTGAGGGTTTTCAAGTTTGTTAGATTTTCTATTGGTTAAGAGTGTTCCCAGAGCTCGGGTTTTGAGCTTTGGTTGCTAGACTTAGATTGAGTTTAGGATTGTAACAGTTGCCTCCTAAACCGGTAAAAGGGGACGAATATCTAGTGGATATTGGTTGAAAATCCTTAGTGGGAGCTAAGGAAGTGGATGTAGGTGCTTGTTAGAAGGCCGAACCACTATAAATCCTTGTGTCTTTTGGTTGTCCTTTTGCTTTCACAAAATCACCCAAAACACAAACTTCTCCACAAGTTGGCAAGATAAATCAGTTGAAGGAAATCAAGTCTATCAAGCCTAACACGTGGCCCCTTAGTCCGCAAAATCGATCAAATTGACCCTTTTACCGAAGTTGATCGTTATAGTGCTAACGTGGCAGTTAATAATGATGACATGGCGGTTCATGATGTTGACGTGGTAGTACACGTGGGATGATGATGTGGCGGAAGGGGCTGAATTGGTTATTTTAATTGAATTCAAGGGCATAACTGATTTTTTTACTGAATTTAGGGGCATAATTGATTTTAATTAAAAGTTTGATAACTTAATTAATATTTAGGTTAAAAAATAAGAATTTAAGCAATTATTAAAATTTTAAAAATATTAAAACTAGATAAATAATTTGTTAAAATTTCTAGTTAACATTGTAACCCCTTCGACATGGCCTAGTCACCCGACTGAACCGAGTGAGCTACATTAGGTTTGCCGAAGCAAACCCAAAACGATAATATAAGAAACAGGTCCATTTTTTTCTTTTTTTCTTTTCTAGGTGCAACATATTAACCTAAGGCGAGCATACTAGAAACAGATAAAATCTTAAAAAGAAACGGACACCAAAAAGACTCTCGATTGCATATGGATACATTTTAGGGACTAAAATGTAAAAGTGGAAAACTATAATGACTTAGTTAAAGTTAGATTAAAAATCCTTAATTAATCAGATAACATGCTTGCTCTTTAAATTTCAGTTCAAACGATCATCCAAACTCAATCAATTGCATTCGCAAGATCCGAGACCAAAATGAGAGAATCAAAAACTTCAAACAACAAATTAACTAAAGCTTGTATCAGTACTCGAGCACCCGTACCGACACCAGTCTTCGTACAGAGAGGGTTGTATCGATACATCTTAAGGCGTATCGGTACACATGCTCGAAGTGACAAAATCTAGATTCCAGTAGCTAAAAAATGTACTAATACACTTGCCCGTGTATCGGTACCTTCTTTAAATTCCCAAAGCCCGTATCGAAATGGCCCTTCGTGTACCGATCCTTGAGCCCAGTTTATGCTTATATGTACCGATATAGGGCTCCATGTATCAATACGCATGGACCTCCAATATCCAATTTTGCTGGTTTTTAAACCTAAATGTGCCTAAAACATACATCAATCAATCCCAAACATATTCACCAGTAAACCAAGCATCAACACAAGCCAAGAGCTCATAGGAACATAAATTTCTAGAGAAAAATCCTACAAGACCACACTACTAGAGGCATGCTTCCTATTTTCATCCAACTCAAAGACCAAAAAAAAATTTAAGGCATATTCCAGCATAGGCATCGCATCATTAGACTTAAACCAACAAAATCCTAAGCATAGGCACATCCACCTTATATGCACACTACGAAAATTATCAAGCATCAAACACATATATGCTAGTTCAACATTCACATCACAAAACTAAAACATATAAATCCATCAATCACGACATATAATCTCCACATTACAACCAGAATACAGGATATAAACCTCCCCAAAAACGTGGTACACATTGCCTTATTAACTGAAATAAAACTAGGTTTTCATACTCAATCAAGTGTCTTGCTCTTGTACCTTCCTTGTCGTCACAATGCAGCCCTCAACTCTATTTCTCTGCATCAATGGGAGAAAGAGAGCGTAAGCAATCATGCTTAGTGAGGATGCTCTTAGGTAAAACATTGATGCATTTTAAAAACCATTTGAAAACCATAAATCCTTTGATATACAAAGCATGCTTAAACAAACCCAAAGGATTATCTCATTTGTTTCCACAACAAATCATGCATAACAACCATATGCATTAAAACCATCTTATATACTTCATAAATCACATAAATTGGCTATTTTGGTGACCCCGGATAGTCTCACATCTATCCATACTTTCTGATACACGAATTTCTCATGGTGGCACTACCTCCATCAAATCTCATATCTTGCCTAGTTAAACCGCAAGATACCATTAACTTGGGCTGCCTAGTTAAACTGCATATCACAAGTTATAACGCAATAGTCCGAGTAACCTAGTTAAACCACTTTTCCTCAAGAACTGTGGCACGATCGATTTTAATACTATAGTGCGCTTAATCTTATGGATAGCCAACTATATTTGATAGTTTCTCATTATGTCACATAGCCAATATATCATTTCCAAATAACTTTACTTACTGTTTCTCAATGCTTTTCACAAAACCATATTGCCCAAGGCAACACCACATTCCTTTAAGAATAATTCTCAATGCTTATAGGCATTCAAAACATTATTAAAAATTGCATATTAATCCAAAACTATGCATTTACAGTAAGTAATTCAAACCATGTTTAAAACCAAAAAATGAAATCCACAAGTTCGATTCAAAGCCATGTTTAAAACCGAAACTTACGCTTGAGCTTAGTTAAGCTTGTTAGGCTAAAAATGAACCCTCATTATCCACCGATCAAACCTTTAAATAGCTCTAACGCATTAATACACTCACCGTTATGCCTCACCTTGCTCGCCGATGCGAATTAAGCCTCTAATAAGCAACGTACTCAACTAGGCAACCTTGCCTTGATCGTCCAAGTTTTTACCACATAACACTAGAGGGAAAATGCATCGTTATGCATTCTACTCATTCCTAAACAATAATCCCCTACATCATTAACATAAACCTTCCAAAAACTAGCCGATACAACCGAAAACAACATCAATCTTGCTCTATCAACTCCCAACCTCAAACCAGCAGTTCTAACATTCAATCCACATCAAAACATATCTACAAACACCTTCAAAACATCTTTATATCTCCAGAAACTCAAAAAACACATAAAATAGCCCCTAAAACCAATAAAAACCCATCTAAAAATTAGCCAATCAAAGAGTTTTGAGGTTTCTTTTGTACATCTCATTTCAAAACATTAAAACACTTTCTCAATGTGATTTAAACTCACTAAAATCATATCAAACCATATTCTCAACAAAGCCCTATCAATTCTTTAATAAAATCAACATTAAACCATTAAATCTCGATTTAATCATCAAAGCATCTCAAAAATCAATTATAAAGGATCAAGAACTTGGGAATTTCAATAAAGAACCTTTAATTAGAGGGGAGAAATGAAAATTACCTCTAAATATAGACTTCTTCCTTAATTGGCTTGATTTGGAGATATCACCAAAGTTAATGTAGAAGATTTGATGTAAAATTAAAGGAATCCATTGTTGAAAACAAAAGCAAGATGAAATGATTGATTCCTCGGGATTTTAGAGAAGAAGAAGATAGTTTGGTTGCTGAGAATTTGATAGAAAAGGTTTAGAGAAAAGTAGTTACGTAAGAAAATTTTTTTGGTTTATTAAATCTACCTTTTTAATTATTTTAAAACTATTTTAAAATAGCCAAAATTAAGGAAAAAATATGATAAAACCAAGTGGTTTAATAGCTCTGTAAATATTCTAAGTTTTTTTCCTTTTTCGATTTAGTCACCAAAAATAGTTTTCAAACTTTACATTCTAGTCACTAGAACTAAAATGTTTATAAATCCAATTTCATTCTATCAAATTGAGTTTACCAAAACCTTTAATATATTTATAAAACATTTTCCACAATTTTATCCGTATCAAAACATTATTTACGAATTAATCCCCGGAATTATCTCGAATCGACTAATCTGGTTCACCCGAACCGTCTAATTACTCTAACTAACATATAAGCCAAAATTTGGGGTGTTAAAACTCTCCCACTCTTAAGAAATTTCGTCCCCGAAGTTTACTTAAAGGAAAGAGGTGAGGAAACTGTCTTTTCCTATCCTCTTTTGTCTTTAACGTGGCTTCCTCAAGTCCCTAATGTCGCCACAAAACCTTAACCAACTCAATGGTCTTCCCACGAAGAACCTTGGTGCTTGAATCTAGAACCCTAACAGGCTCCTCATCATAAGACAAATTCAGACATAACTCTATCCCCTCAATAGGCACAGCATGCGACGGATCCAATCGATACTTCCAAAGCATCGACACATGGAAAACATCGTGTATCTTTTCAAGCTCAGCCGGTAACCTCAATCTATACGTAGCTGGACTAACACGCTCAATTACCTCATAAGGTCCAATGAACCTAGGGCTTAACTTGCCCTTGTGTCCAAACCTCATCACCTTCTTCCAAGGTGAAACGTTCAAAAACAACTTATCACCGACTTCGTACTCAACCTCCTTTCGCTCTAAATCCGCATAAGACATTTTCTGACTAGAAGCCGTTTTAAGCCTCTCACAAATGAGTTTCACCTTCCCATTCATACCTTTAAGCAACTCAGGCCCCGCCACGTGCTTGTCGCCCATTTTTGGCCAACAAAGAGGCGTACGATACCTACGACCATAAAAAGCCTCATAAGGAGCCATCTAGATACTCGATTGATAACTATTATTGTAAGCGAACTCCACCAACGGTAGTTGCTTTTCCCAAGTCCCTTGAAACTCGATCACATAACATTCTCAACATATCCTCTAAGATCTGTATAACATGTTTAGACTGTTCATCCGTCTGCGGATGATAAGACGTACTAAAATTAAGCCTTGTGCCCAAAGTCGTTTGAAGACTCCTCCAAAACATTGATGTGAAACGTGGATCCCTATTTGATATAGTCGACTTTAGGAACTTCGTACAACCTTAAAATTTAGCAACATAGAAATTTGCCAACTTATCCAATCTATACGTCGTATGCACGGCCAGGAAATGTGCACACTTCGTAAACTGGTCGACGATCATCCATATCGATTCCTTTTTGGATGGTGTCAAGGGAAAACCCGTCACAAAATCCATGGTAATCCTTTCCCACTTCCACTCTGGAATTTGTACTGGTTGCAACAACCCAGAAGGATACTGATGTTCAACCTTAACTCACTAACACACCTGTAATGAGCAACAAACTCGGCCACATCCTTCTTCAAACCAACCCAATACTACAACTCCTTCAAATCTCAATACATCTTTGTACCACCAGGATGTAAGCAAAAGTGTAGAACTAATGTTTTGATATAATAAATTGAAAAATGTTTTGGACTTATTTAAAAAGTATTTAAAACAATTTCCAAAGTCCAAATATTCTGAAACTATGTTTAGGGATGTTTCTAAATGGGTTTTTCATGTTTTCAAAGGCCAATTTATACAAACCTGTCCAGGTGTTTCGAAACACCTTAGGGCGTTTCGAAACAGGGTGCTCCAGTAGCAAAAACGTTTCGAAACGTGTTTCGAAACGGGCTTACCCTAGACTGAATTTTTGCCCAGCGTTTCGAAACGGGCTAGGCCGTTTCGATACGCCCTCGTGGCAATGACCACAACGTTTATAAACCCCAACGGCTATATTCCCAACTAACTTTTAAATGCAGGCGTTTCGATACGGGCTTATAGCGTTTCGATACGCGTTCCAAAACGGCAATGGGGTGTTCTGAAACGGGTACCCTGACAGACTGCAACGGCTCTTTCTATATTAAGGGTGTTTCGAAACAGGCTCGAGTGTTTCGAAACGGGGAGCTGCAGAACTGCATTTATGGAGGGAATTAAAGGCTCCAACGACTCTATTTCAACCCCAACGGTCCTAAACGGCTACAAACTCAATTGGGAGTATAAAAGGGACCTCCAAGCATCAAGAGAAGGCTAATGCTCATATTGTCAAACATCAAATGATCAAAAAGTGTCTTAGTGCTTAAATTGTCAATTCTTGTATAGAAAAACACTAGTGAGCCAAAATTGTCAAATTTGCTCAAGTGTTTTAGGTTTTGGGTGAGTGCTTCATTGTGCAAACAAACACCTATTAGAGGGTTCAAGTTTGCTTTCATCATCTCTTTGTAAAAGAGGGTTTTGAACAAGGCTTTGGGTAGAAGCTTGATCGGTTGTAAGGGTTTCCTCCTAATCCTAGAAAAGGGGACGAATCAATTAGTGGATTGATTGTGAAATCCTTAGTGGGGAGCTAAGGTAGTGGATGTAGGTGCTTGTTAGAAGGCCGAACCACTATAAATCATTGTGTCTTTTTACATTCTAGCTTCCACAACCCTTCCACCCAAAAATCCATCTCTCCACCACTTGGTGAGCAACTTTGGTTGATCGAATCGAGCTCCACACAACTCAACAATTGGTATCAGAGCTTGGCTCAATCGAAGGGAATAACATCCTATTGAGAAGATTCGGCAAGCTCGATCACTTTTTCGTCAACCGGCTCAATGGTACATTCAATCGACAAACCGCCTTTCTTTGATGGAACTCACTATGCCCATTGGAAGACAAAGATGAAGTTCTTCATCAAATCAAGAGATTACAAGCTATGGGATGTAGTTGAGGATGGTCCATTCGTGCCCAAAAGAAGCAAAGCGGAGTGGAGTGCCGACGATCGCAAGAAGATGGAGCTTAATTGCAAAGCCTTGCACATCTTGTTTTGTGCTTTCGGCCCAACCATCTATGAGAAGATGTCTTCTTGTGAGAGTGCCAAGGAGGTATGGGACAAGCTTGAAGTCACATACGAGGGGACAAATGAAGTCAAGGAGACCAAGATTGGGCTCCTAACCTTGGAGTATGAGAACTTCAAAATGGATCCGGAGGAGAACATCGAGAAGATGTTTGATAGGTTCTCCACTATCACCAATGGCCTTAAAGGTTATGGAGAAGCCATCCCGGAAGAAAAGCTTGTTCGAAAGCTCATCTACTCACTTCCCGAGTCTTGGGACTCAAAGAGGACTGCCATCATCGAAGCCAAAAATTTGAAGACTTTGAAGCTTGATGAACTCATGAGGTCACTCATTACTCATCAAATCATGAAGAAGAACAAGGATGATGAGAAGAAGAGGGAAAAATTAAAGCTATGGGAGAGAAGAAAATCAAAGGGCTTGGCATCAATGCAAGTGCCATGGCTCTCAAATCCTCCACTTGCCATCATGTCTACTCAAGTGAAGAGGAGGATGAAGATGAAGAGATAGTTCATCTCTTCAAGAAGTGTGTCCCGTTTATGAAGAAAGCCTTGAGAGAGCTTGAACGAGAACCTAAAAGAAAGGAGAGGGCAAGCACTTCAAGCCATAAGAAGAAGGCACATGTGGCTACTTGGAGTGATGAAGACTCCACCGATGATGAACAAGCCAACCTTTGCCTTATGGCCATCGAAGAAGATTCAAGGGTAACTTCTAATTCATCTACTTCATGTCCTTATTCCTTTGATGAATTACAAGATGCCTATGATGATTTGGTTTTAGATTTTAAAAGCCACATTTTGAAAACAATAAATTGATTTCAAAGTTAAAAATTCAAAATGATTTGCTTTCTAAAACCAAACTTGAACTTGAAGCAAAACTTGAAGAGTTTGAATTAAAATGTTTTAATTTACAAAAATTGCTTCAAAATGTTCAAGAAGAAAAAGATTTGATTTCCAAAGAGCTTGAAAAGAAAAACAATTTTGGAAAATCAAATTTTTATGTTAGACAATTTAGTGCCCCTAGATTTATTAAAGGAAAATGTTTTAGAAGTATTTGGGTCCCAAAAGGACTTAGTACTTCAATTAAAAAGGATGACATTGAAAAATGGATTCCAAAGGGGACTAAAATTTGTGCTACTAATGTTTATGGATCCAAAGCAATTTGGATACCAAAAATTACTTGATTGTCTATTGTAGGTGTGATGGAGATGTTCAACAAGTCAAACATTGAGGGGGAGCTCCATGCACACAAGAAAGAACACTTGAAGAAGGAAGGCCTCACATCCTCCCTTGGGTTCAAGTGTTGGTAAAATTTCTAGTTGTTTTGGTTTTATTAGTCTTATTTTTATTTAATTCAACTAGATGATCATAAATGTTGGACTAACATTTCAATGATGCTTTGAGTAAGGGGGAGCCATTTTAAAACCAAATTCTTGTTTTTGTCAAAGTTTTTACTTCTAGTGTCATTTTGAACTTAATGTTTAAATTCTTTTTGATATAACAAAAAGGGGGAGAAATGGTTTGAAAAATTAAATTTTCAAATGAATAAGGGGAAGCTTTATTGGATTTCATATCTTAGTCTCTTATTCACATTTTTAAAGATAAAGGGGGAGAATCCCAAACAATTTTTCAAGAGAGTTTTATTATATCAAAAAGGGGGAGATTGTAGAACTAATGTTTTGATATAATAAATTGAAAAATGTTTTGGACTTATTTAAAAAGTATTTAAAACAATTTCCAAAGTCCAAATATTCTGAAACTATGTTTAGGGATGTTTCTAAATGGGTTTTTCATGTTTTCAAAGGCCAATTTATACAAACCTGTCCAGGTGTTTCAAAACACCTTAGGGCGTTTCGAAACAGGGTGCTCCAGTAGCAAAAACGTTTCGAAACGTGTTTCGAAACGGGCTTACCATGGACTGAATTTTTACCCAGCGTTTCGAAACGGGCTAGGCCGTTTCGATACGCCCTCGTGGCAATGACCACAACGGTCATAAACCCCAACGGCTATATTCCCAACTAACTTTTAAATGCAGGCGTTTCGATACGGGCTTATAGCGTTTCGATACGCGTTCCGAAACGGCAATGGGGTGTTCTGAAACGGGTACCCTGACAGACTGCAACGGCTCTTTCTATATTAAGGGTGTTTCGAAACAGGCTCGAGTGTTTCGAAACGGGGAGCTGCAGAACTGCATTTATGGAGGGAATTAAAGGCTCCAACGACTCTATTTCAACCCCAACGGTCCTAAATGGCTACAAACTCAATTGGGAGTATAAAAGGGACCTCCAAGCATCAAGAGAAGGCTAATGCTCATATTGTCAAACATCAAATGATCAAAAAGTGTCTTAGTGCTTAAATTGTCAATTCTTGTATAGACAAACACTAGTGAGCCAAAATTGTCAAATTTGCTCAAGTGTTTTAGGTTTTGGGTGATTGCTTCATTGTGCAAACAAACACCTATTAGAGGGTTTAAGTTTGCTTTCATTATCTCTTTGTAAAAGAGCGTTTTGATCAAGGCTTTGGGTAGAAGCTTGATCGGTTGTAAGGGTTTCCTCCTAATCCTAGAAAAGGGGACGAATCAATTAGTGGATTGATTGTGAAATCCTTAGTGGGGAGCTAAGGTAGTGGATGTAGGTGCTTGTTAGAAGGCCGAACCACTATAAATCATTGTGTCTTTTTACATTCTAGCTTCCACAACCCTTCCACCCAAAAATCCATCTCTCCACCACTTGGTGAGCAACTTTGGTTGATCGAATCGAGCTCCACACAACTCAACAAAAAGGACTAGAATGTGCCTTGGTCAAAATAATGTGCCTCAACTCCGAATCTTCTGGAACTACTATTTGACCTTTATAGCACAAAATCCCAACATATTCAAAATGAAAATTTGTCGGATTACCATCCGATATGTCCTTAATATGTGGAACTAAGGAACCATCATACGATTGTCTTACTTTAATCATTTGAGACAACGTAGGTTTAACTTGCAACTCGGCTAATAAACCACCTTCACGCGTCACATTCAACCTTGCAAACATCGCTCTAAGCTCAACAACAACCTTGCGGCTCAATGCATCCGCTACCACGTTAGCCTTTCCAGGATGATACTTGATCGACAACTCATAATCTTTAAGCAACTCAAGCCACCTTCGTTGCCTAAGATTCAAATCCTTCTGAGACATCAAATATTTTAAACTCTTTTGATCAGTATACACAACACACTTCTCTTCATAAAGATAATGTCTCCAAATTTTCAAACCAAACACCACCGCCGCAAGTTGTAAATCATGGGTCTCATAATTGCGCTCATGAACCTTCAATTGTCTTGATGCATAAACTACCACCTTACAATCTTGCATCAACACACAACCCAAACCAACATAAGATGCATAACTATAAACCACAAACTCTTTTCTATACTCGGGTTAAATTAAAACAAGAGCATGAGTCAAAGCCTCCTTCAACTTCTCAAAACTATGTTGTTGTTTCTCCATCCACGCATAAGAAACATTCTTTTGTAACAAATTCATCAACGATGCTGCAATACTTAAGAACCCATCCATGAAAAGAAGATAATAACCAGCCAAACCAAGAAAACTACGAACCCCAAACACTGACTTAGATTGCTTCCAACTAATAATAGCCTCAATTTTCTGTGGGTCAACATGAATACCTCTCGCGGAAACCACGTAGCCGAGAAACATCACTTCTTTGAGCCAAAACTCGCACTTACTCAACTTGGCATACAACTGATGTTTCTTCAAATCTTGCAACACAATTCTCAAATGTCGGTCATATTCCTCCTCGGTACAAGAGTACACGAGAATATCATCGATAAAAACTACCACGAACTGATCAAGATACTCATGGAACACCATATTCATCATATCCATAAAAGTAGCTGGGTATTTGTCAAACCAAACGGCATCACCAAAAACTGATAATACCTCAATCTCAAATCAATCTTAGAAAACACGGCTGCCCAAAGAAATTGATCAAACAAGTCATCAATCCGAGGCAACAAATACTTGTTCTTAACTTTCAACTTATTCAATTGTCGGTAATCAATGCACATACGCATCATTTTGTCCTTCTTTTTCGCAAAAAGAACTGGTGCACCCCAAGGTGAAATGCTAGGTCGGATGAATCCTCGATCAAACAACTCATGAAGCTGCATTTTTAATTTCTTTAATTCTTTTGATGCCATACGATAAGAAGTATTGGACACCGGAGTCATACCCGAGTACATCTCTATTCCAAATTCCACCTCTCTATCTAGTTGTAATCCAGGTAATTCTTCAGGAAACACCTCTGGAAAATCACACACTGTTTGAATGTCCTGCACCCAAACCCCTTTAATATTCGAATTCATCACAATTGCAAGATATGCTTGGCAACTTTCTTGCATCGTCTTTTCTCCTTGTGTAGCCAAGAAAATGTTAGACAAGAACTTTACACTCTCGCCAACCACCACAACCTCGTAATCATTGGCAAGCTTCAAAGAAATGCTTTTGGATTCATAGTCCGCAACTACCTTGTGCTCACTTAGCCAATCCATACCCAAGATATTATCAAAACCATGAAACGACAACTCCATCAAATCTGCGGCAAACTCATAACCTTGAACAACTAAACGACATCTCATATACAACCTTCTAACCATAATCGTCTCCCCAGAGGAACTAGTTACTAGCATACCAACATTCAAGATTTCAAGAGGAACATCTAACAAATGCGCATGTTCACTCAAGATGTATGAATAAGTAGACCCCGAATCAATTAAAGAAAATAATGACAAAGATTTCAAGGTAAAGGTACCTGCAATCATATCTATGTCATTATGGCTCTAAAGATGAGCATAAACTCAAGCTGGCTCACCATTCTTCGATCACACAACAATTTTATGAGACACAATCCTCTGACCATCCTCACGCCTCTGAAAATTACCCATGCCATGGCCTCAACCTCTAGAAAGTGCAACAGCTACCAACGCATCTCTCGCAACTCACAGACAATCACACTTCAGGTGAATGGATGATCCACACTCCCAAAAAGCTCCAGATGCTCCGCGAGCATGCACCCACATGACGTCTCCCACAACGCTCGCAATTGGTAGCAAAACGCCCACCCTGGTTACGACCACCACCACGCTTTGGATCCGACTTGTAACGCTTATCACGCCACCTCTTGTTCTACCTTCCAGAATAACCAGAGTTAGACGCTCTCTTACTCGAGCTTAGATTCACAGGTTGCACCGAAACACCCAAGGATTGCTCAATATCCTTAGCCCTATTAACCAACACATCAAAATCTGTGTAGTCTGTGGCCAACAAGTACGTCTTGATATCCTTGGAAAGACGATGATGAAAATTGTCACATCTATATCGATCGTCAAGTACCAACTCATGAGCATATTGGCTCAAACGAATGAACTTCACCTCATACTCAGATACCGTCATACCATCTTGCACCAATGACATAAACTCTCGCTTCTTGGCATCTTGATATTGCGAACCAAGGTACTTCTTTTTAAAATTTCTCTGAAAGAACTCCCAAATCACATCAGCTTCCGAAACTCCCGCAACTATGGTTACCAACCAATGATACGCATCAACGTGCAAGAAGGATACGATACAACCCACCTTACGAGCATCATCACATCTCATCTTACCTAAGATATGGACCGTACTCTCCAGCTTCTCCTCGACCGCCTCAAGGTTCAATCCCATAAACTCTACACCTCCCAAGCTACAAAGACGCTCCAAAGGAAAACCATGGTTAACAACCACAACAAGCAATGGTGCCTACGTGTGCACCCTAACCATCGCTGCTTGAAAGGCTCCCGTCATCGCTTGGATATACGGTGTCATATTTCCAAAATTGGTCCTTACGTGCTTGAGGCACAACACCAACAAGAAGGATAAGTGGAGGAGGAGGTAAACCATTACGAGGAAACACACCATCCTCAACATTCTGGTCATTTTGAACATTACTTGCGCTAGCATGCGTCTCACGTCGAGGACCCATACTTACAATGGCCTAAACCATACATCACAACACAAAATAAATTAGGCTAGCATTCGACGAAGGATCCAAGAGAACCTTTAAAAGTCATTTCAAAACCATGATAATGAGCAATGTGTTCCCGTTTGTACCCCAATCATAACAAATATCCTCATCAACACTTAGATACACATATGTAATCAAAAATATATTCATTAAACAATCAACAAAAACACCCAATAATCACAAACCTGGCTCCGATACCACCAAATGTAACCCCCTCGACTTGGCCTATACGTTCGACCGAATCGAGTGAGATACATTAGGTTTGTTGAAGCAAACCCGAAATGATAATAAAAGGAATGAGTCCATTTTTTTTCTTTTCATCTTTTCTAAATGTAACATATTAACCTAAGGTGAGCATACTAGTAGCGGATGAAATCTTAATAGAAACGGACACCGGAAAGACTCTCGATTGCATACGAATACATTTTAGGGACTCAAATGTAAAATTGGAAAACTGTAAGGACTTATTTAAAGTTTAGATTGCCAAGCCTTAATTAATCAGATTACATGCTTGCTCGTCAAATTTTAGTTTAAAACGATCATCCAAACTTAACCAGTTGCATTCGCAAGAACCGGGGACCAAAATGAGAGAATCATAAACTTCAAACAACAAATTAATTGCATTACTGAAGTTGGTACCGATACTCGAGCACCTGTACCGATACTAGTCTTCGTAGAGAGAGGATCGTACCGGTACAACTTAAGGTGTATCGGTACACATGCTTGGATTGATAAAATCTAGATTTTAGTAGCTAGAAATCGTACCGATACACTTGCCCGTGTATCAGAACCATCTTTAAATTCCCAAAGCTTGTACCAAAACAGCCCTTCGCATACCGATCCCTAAGCCCAATTTATGCTTATCCGTACTGATACAAGGCTCTGTGTAACGGTACGCTTGGACCTGTAATGTCCAATTTTGTTGATCTTTCAACCGAAAGGTGTCTCAAACATACATTAATCAATCCTAAACATATTCACCACTAAACCAAGCATCAACACAAGCCAAGA
Source organism: Hibiscus tridactylites (assembly GCA_958450335.1). Lineage (NCBI taxonomy): Eukaryota > Viridiplantae > Streptophyta > Magnoliopsida > Malvales > Malvaceae > Hibiscus > Hibiscus tridactylites. The sequence continues at coordinate 22,068,832 of OY288282.1, forward strand.
GCTCATAGGAACCTGAATTGCTAGAGGAAAATCTTACAAGATCACAATTCTAGAGGCATGCTTCCTATTTTCATTCAACTCAAAGACCAAAAAAATTTAAGGCATATTCCCAGCAAAGGCATCACATCATTAGAATCAAACCAACAATTTAGGCATGTTTGAACCACAAAATCCTAAGTATAGGCACATCTCAAAAAATCATCAAAGAACCTTTGATTGGAGGAGAGAAACAAAAATCACCTCTAAATGTAGACTTCTTCCTTAATTGGCTTGATTTGGAGAAATCACCAAAGTTAATGTAGAAGAATTGATGTAGAATCAAAAGAATCTATTGTTGAAACCAAAAGCAAGGTGAAAAGATTGATTCCTCGATATTTTAGAAAAAGAAGAAGATAGTTTGGTTGCTAAGAATTTGAGAGAAAAATAGTTACGTAAGAAAATTATTTTGGTTTATTAAACACAATTAATTAAAAAGAAATTAAAACCACCTTTTTAATTATTTTAAAAGTGTTTTAAAATAGCTAAACTTAAGGAAAAAGTCTGATAAAACCAAGTAGTTTAATAGCTCCCTAAAGATTCTATGTTTAGACCCTTTTTCGATTTAGTCATAAAAACAATTGTCAAACTTTACATTCTAGTCACTAGAACTAAAATGCCCATAAATCCAATTTCATTTTATCAAATTCAGCTTACCAAAACCTTTAATATATTTATAAAACATTTTCCATCATTTTCCCATAGTTTTATCCGTATCAAAACATGTAACACCCGGGTTTAGGGGCTAGGTGAAAATAATATTTTAATATTATTTTGCTCGGTTTATAAAATTTCATAATAGCTCGGGTTTTGTTTTCAAATTTATTTACTGGATGATTGATTATGTTTTTACAATTTACAACTCAAATAGCCATGGTTTTGGGTGCCCTTGTAAATGATTCATTTCATTAAGGGCAAGATAGTCCTTGTGCCTTTAAATTTTAAACAAACAAAAACCCCAACCCATTCACTATTCACTTTCTTCCTCATCCAAATTTCCCAACGTGAAAAGAGTCTCCCCATCCCCAATCTACTATTCCATCCTATTTCTTCTCCATTTCAGCTCCAAATTGGAAGGTAAGAGCAAATTTGACTTCCCCTCATCTTCCCCTTCGTAAAAGTACCATTCATTTTCATTTTCATGAAGCTTTTAGAAAATAGAGATTTTGAATGTTTTGATTAAAAATGGTGTCTTTATGTTGCAAAGTTAAATGTTTTGATTTAATATATTTAGTAATGGTGTATAGAGGCCAAATGATACTACATATATGAATTTCAAATGATTTGGGGCAATTTTCGGAATTGGGTTTTGAGAGGGTTTTTAGAGGGTTCTAAAGTGTGTTATGGGGCTGTTTAAGGTGGGTTGTTGGGGGCTATAGGTAGTATGATATATGAGGATCATTTTGGGTGAAAATGAGGCTTGTTTGGGTGCTTGAAATGGAAGATTTCAGTGGGTTAAGTGGGCTACTCGAAAATTCTGTTTTGTGACTTTATTTGGGGTGTTGAATGCTTGTTAATGTTAATCTGGGTTGTTTCCGATGACGTGTTATTGATTCGAACGTTTTGGTTGTGTTTGAGATGATTAGAATCGAGCTTGGGCACCGGTGAAGCATCGGAAGTGTATCCGGAGAGTTGAAGGTTGTGGCTTGCTTGGTCTTGTGCTTGGAAGCTTAGGTGAGTGGTTAATTGTTTTAAACGGTTTTAATTTGGTTGGTTCGAGTATACGGACTAGGTTGGGCTTGGTAGACCCACCTAGAGTTAGGATTAGGGTGGTAGCCTAATCCTAAGCTTGATCTAAGCCTTTGGATGAACTCAATTGTGTGAATGTATATGCCTCGTATGCCATGTGATATGAATGTTTATGAATATTGTTTTATACATGTGAGTTGTGGCATGGGTTGTATTGCTTAAAGCATGCATGGTGATGGTTCATGGTTGTGTCCATGGTGAGTACGTGCTAAGCACGGAAATGGTTGAAATGAGCAATGTGGAATGAGTAAAATATTGGCACTAGTATACTTAAATACAAATGATCGATCATTAGGATGTTAGTGTGTACACATAAGTCTAAAGTCGCGCGTGGCCTTGGTGGCGTTGAGTCACCAAGGAGGAGTACGGGTACGCCCGGAAATGGTATTTAAATATAGTCGGTGATGAGTGGAATCCCATCGACGGGGCGTGAGGATGAGTGGAATCCCCTCCGCGAGACCGGTGATGAGTGGAATCCCACCGAGGTAATGTGGTGGTTGGATATGAGTTTCCAACGAGTCTATCCGCGTATTTGAGTCATGACTAGGTGCCAATGTGGATTGATATGTGCATCAATGTGTTGGTGTTTATGAGTTGTCTGGATGTTTAAATGTGATTACATGTATGGTGGTGTTAAGCTCATGATTATGACATAAATGTGATATAATTGCTCATGCATCTATATCTTGTGGACCCTTGATGTACGTATGTTGCTTTGGCTAGATCGTGCTCGGACCCTGCAATGTTGAGGTTTGTTTTAGAGCTTACCCTCACTAAGCATCATTGCTTACGCTCTCTTTGTTCAACATTGCAGATCCTTAGTTCGTGGGTTGCTCGGGCAAGTGGAGGGCCTCCAAGTGTGGTTTTTGGGACTTGAGTTCACCAAGTATGGATTTCAAATGTTAGACTTGTAATAGCTTAAGCAATGGGACATGTATAGTTGTTGGATTGTGGTTGGTTGTTTGGAGCATGTGTAGACTCCTTAGTATCTTGCTTTTCCATGGTTGTGTTGCCATGTTGATTGTTAACTCATGCCTAATTACTTGCTTGCATGTTAGCCTTATGCATTAGGAGTTTATATATATGTGTTTGATCTATGTTTGAATGAATGTATGTTTGTGGGAATGTTGCCTTAGAGTTAGACATGTCTAAACCATGTTGAAGCATGCTAGTATGTTGGTATATCTTGGGTTTAAATGCTTGGCGGTTGTATGGTGTTTTGGGGATGTTTTGGGGCATCCTCGTGCCTCAAAACAGCCCAGAAAAGTCTGCAGACAGGGGGTGTTTCGGAACGGGTCCCCGTGTTCTGAAACAGCCTCTGCGTAAATGGCCTGCCGTTTCGAAACGGATGAGGGTCGTTCCGGAACGTTTTCGCCACTGGAATTTTGAGAAATTGGCGAGATGAAGCCGTTCCGAAACGGGCCTTTGAAGTTCCGAAACGGTCAAATCTCGTTGACCACGAGATATTGACCGTCAAGGTCGTTCCGATACGGGTCACCCCTGTTTCGGAACGGTCACCTTGTGGTTGACCCAGGCCCGTTGACCAGGTCAGGGCGTTTCGGAACACCCTATAGGTGTTTCGAAACGGCCTGCTGGAATGAAGTAAAATGGATCGTTTATGCTTGTTTGGTCGGTGAATGTTACGTTGTTTGGTCCTTCCGCTGCTGTGCTTCACATAGGAATTATAATTGCATCTAGATAAGACTAAAGTTAAAAGAAATTTTCTGGGTCGTTAACCGAGGGGAAGCCTTAACGGGTTTCGCTTCGGTTTTCCCCGTGTGGCCCACTCGGACCGGTCATCCGACCAGACCGGGACGAGGGGGTTACACTTGTTGGTATTAGAGCCTAAGGTTACCGAGACCTTGGGCAGGTAAGTGAGATAAGTTTAAGTTTTTAAGTTGAATTGCACGGTGTTTGCTTGTTCTGCAAGAATGGTTGCTTATGTGACAAGTATGCTGATTGTTTTACTTTTAAGCATGTGTGTGTGGGTCCCATTGCTACTATTACATTGGAAAAATGATTTTTAAGTGAGGAAACATACTTAGACACTTGGGAGCCTCACCTTGCTAACCCATTTTGTGTGTTGTTGTTGTGGTTGTAGTTAATATCTGAGAGGGCAATGTCTAGACCGAGAGGTAGACCGAGGTTGGTTCGTCAGGAACCGCGAGTTGTGGCTCCTATTGAGCCGGTAGTTGGTGCGGGGGCTCACTTAGAGGGACCGGGGGCAGCGGGAGTTGGCGCTCCTCTACCACCCCCACCACCTCCTCCGCCTGGAGTTGGGGGCGAGGATGGAGCTGGAGGAGAGGGACCACAAGGTGGCCAAGGTCCAGCTGGAATTGACATGACTCCGCTAGTGCAAGCGATAGCGGGAGCGTTCCAGGCAGCAGTTGCGGGAGCTCAGGCTGCAGTTCAGCCTAGGTGTGATGATGCTAGTTTACCTTTGGAGAGGCTCCATAGCTTGGGAGCCGAGGAGTTTAGAGGATCTACTCCGGGGAGGTCGGAGTTATGGTTGGAGAAGACAGTTCGTATCTTGGCTCAGATGGGTTGTGCGGGCGCACGTAGATTGGGTTGTGTGATCTCACTGCTTCAGGGTGATGCCTACACCTGGTGGGTCACCATCACTACCGAGGTTCCAGAGGCCGAGATAGATTGGGATTTCTTTGAGTTTGCTTTCAGAAAGAGGTACTTGGGACCGAGGTATTTGGATGAAAAGAAGCGAGAGTTTATGGCTCTTACTCAGGGGGATGCTTCTGTGACTGATTAAGAGATCCGCTTCGTTCGCTTGAGTCAGTATGCCCCAGAGTTGGTTCCCACTGAAATGGAACGCTGCAACCGATTCCGATACGGATTGAATGAAGAGGTCAAGAGGTACACATTGGCTTCTGACTACTCAGACTTTGATGTGTTGGTCGCGAGGGCCAAGGATTTGGAGCATAGCTTGGGTTCAGCCAAACGAGCTGGTGGTTCTGGTTCGGGAAAGAGGCATAACCACTTTGATGGTAGAGATGCTAAGAGACACAAGGGTGGCGGACATCAGTTTGATCAGAGACGTGGCGGTGGCCACCGTGGTAGGGGCCATCAGGGCCATAGAGGAGGAGGGCGCTTGCCCGAGTGTGCACAGTGTGGGAGACAGCACACTGGAGAGTGCTGGGGTAACTTTCATGCTTGTTGGAACTGTAGTTCGAGGGACCACTTTAGGAGGGACTGTCCACGTCAGGCAGCTCAGGCACCGAACATAGCTTAGGCACCTGCGAGAGGTAATGATTTTCAGAGAGGCCGTGGGCGCGGTCGTGGCTACTTCCAGCCGAGGGCTGATGCACCTAGGGTAGATGCTCAGAGGAACCTTGCTCATGTTGTGGCTGTGCAGCCAGAGGCGGGAGGACCAGCGAGGGTCTATGCTCAGAGAGGGGCCGGGAACGACACCGATGTGATAGCAGGTAATTTTGAGTTACAGTCTATGTCTTTGCTTTCTTTGGTTGATTCGGGTTCTACACATTCCTACATTCTGAGTGAGCATGCACAGAAGTTAGATATTCCTGTTGAGATCTTAGATGTAGGTATGCATGTTACTAGCTCTTTTGGTGAGACAGTTGTAGTTAGACGTATGTATAGGAGGTGTCCGCTGAAGGTTCAGGGTCATGTGTTCTCAGTTAATATGATGGAACTTCCTTTTTACGGTTTTGATATTATTTTGGGTATGGATTGGTTGGTTGAGCATCGGGCTAGTGTTGATTTTGAGACAAAGAGAATTTCCTTAAAGCTTTCTGATGACTACGAGGTAGTGGTAGTGGGCGAGAACATTAAGTTCTTGTCTAATGTGGTGTCAGCTTTAGAGGCTCATAGGTTGATGGACTCTGGATGTGGGGCCTACTTGGCTTATGTTATGAATCCGGATATGAGTGAAGCTAGACCGAAAGATATCAGAACAGTGTGTGACTTTCCAGATGTGTTTCCTGAAGAGTTGCCTGGTTTGCCTCCTGACAGAGATGTTGAGTTTGTGATTGAGACAGTTTCAGGGTCTAATCCAGTTTCGATAGCTCCGTATCGTATGGCTCCGAAAGAGTTGAAAGAATTGAAGAGTCAGTTGCAAGAATTATTAGACCGTGGTTTCATTAGGCCTAGTAGTTCTCCGTGGGGTGCTCTAGTGTTGTTTGTGAAAAAGAAGGATGGTAGCATGCGCATGTGTATTGACTATAGACAGCTGAATCAGTTGACTGTGAAGAACAAGTATCCGTTGCCGCGCATAGATGATTTGTTTGATCAGTTGAGAGGTGCTTCTGTATTCTCGAAGATAGATTTGAGATCCGGATACTATCAGTTGAAAGTGAAAGAGTGTGATGTTCCGAAGACAGCTTTTAGGACTAGATATGGACACTATGAGTTTCTTGTGATGCCATTTGGGCTCACGAATGCACCAGCAGCATTCATGGACATGATGAATAGAATTTTTAGAGACTATCTAGACCGGTTTGTGGTTGTCTTCATTGATGATATACTTGTGTACTCGAAGACAGAAGAAGAGCATGATGAGCACTTGAGATTTGTTTTGCAGAGATTGTTGAGCAATCAGTTGTATGCGAAGCTTAGCAAGTGTGAGTTCTGGATTCGAGAGGTTGTATTTCTTGGCCATGTTGTTTCGGCCGAAGGCATCCGAGTTGACCCATCGAAGATTGAGGCTATTGTTGAGTGGAAACAACCTAAGTCCGTAACCGAGATTAGGAGTTTCCTAGGATTAGCCGGTTACTATAGGAGGTTCGTTGATGGCTTCTCTAGAGTAGCCGCTCCCTTGACTAAGTTGTTGCAAAAGGGAGTCAAGTTTGAATGGTCAGATGCAAGACAAAAGGCCTTTGAGAAGTTGAAAGAAGCTTTGACAAATGCTCCAGTGCTAGTACAACCTGTTTCAGGTAAGGAGTTTGTGATTTACAGTGATGCTTCCTACGTAGGCTTAGGATGTGTTTTGATGCAAGATAGGAGAGTTGTTGCTTATGCTTCTAGACAGTTGAAGATCCATGAGAAGAACTATCCTACTCATGACATAGAGCTAGCCGCAGTTGTGTTTGCATTGAAGATTTGGCGTCACTACTTGTATGGTGAGAAGTGTGTTGTTTACACCGACCACAAGAGCTTGAAGTACTTGATGACACAGAAAGAGTTGAATTTGAGACAGAGGAGATGGCTAGAGTTGTTAAAAGATTATGATTTGACTATTGAGTACCATCCGGGTAAAGCAAACGTAGTGGCCGATGCTTTGAGTAGAAAAGTGGTCGTTGAGCTGAGAGCTATGTTTGCTAGATTGAGTGTGTCCGATGATGGTGGTTTGATCACCGAGTTACAAGTGAAGCCTTCTTTGATTCAGTTGATTAGAGAGAAGCAGTTGCAAGATGCGAGCTTAGTTCCTCATGTTCAAGACATAGCTGAAGGAAGACCGACTGAGTATAGTTTCAGTGGTGAGAGCTTGTTGTGCTTTAGAGATAGAATTGTGGTACCGGAAGATGTTGAGCTGAGACGTCAGATTTTGAGCGAAGCACATTCGAGTCCCTTTTCTATGCATCCGGGTAGTACCAAGATGTATCGAGATCTGAAGAATGATTACTTCTGGGTTGGTTTGAAGAGAGATGCAGCTGAGTATGTGAGCCGTTGCATGGTTTGTCAGAGAGTAAAGGCGGAACATCAGGTTCCTTCAGGTTTGCTACAGCCTCTGAAGATTCCGGAATGGAAGTGGGAGAGAATCATCATGGATTTTGTATCGGGGTTGCCTTTGTCTCCTTCGAAGAAGAATTCAGTTTGGGTGATTGTTGATAGATTCACTAAGTGTGCTCACTTCTTAGCAGTGAACACTACGGATTCCTTAGACAAGTTGGCAAACTTGTACATTCGTGAGATTGTGAGACTTCATGGAGTTCCGAAGTCTATAGTTTCAGATAGGGATCCTAGATTTACTTCGAGGTTCTGGAGTTGCTTGCATAGTGCCTTGGGTAGTCGTCTGCATTTCAGCACATCTTATCATCCGCAGTCCGATGGGCAGTCAGAGCGAGTGATACAGATTCTAGAGGATATGCTCCGTTGTTGTGTGATTGATTTTCAGGGTTCTTGGGAGAAGCACTTACCGTTGGTTGAGTTTGCTTACAACAACAGTTATTAGTCTAGTATTCAGATGGCTCCTTATGAGGCTTTGTATGGTAGACGGTGTAGAACTCCGATTTGTTGGGCTGAGACAGGTCAGAGGTTGTTACCTATGCCAGACTTGCTTAAGGGAACCACAGAAAAGGTGAAGTTGATTTGTGACCGTTTGAAAGCGGCTTCGGATCGTCAGAAGTCCTATGCAGATTTGAAGAGGAAAGAGATTGAGTACTCAGTGGGTGAGAAAGTGTTTCTGAAAGTATCTCCGTGGAAGAAGGTAATGAGATTTGGCCGAAAGGGCAAGTTGAGTCCGAGGTTCATTGGTCCGTATGAGATAGTTGAGCGGATTGGGCCCGTAGCTTATCGTTTGAGGTTACCTTCTGAGTTAGAAAAGATCCATGATGTCTTTCATGTATCTATGCTTAGGAGATATAGATCAGATCCTTCGCATGTAATGCCCGTTGAGGAGATAGAGTTGAATCCGAATTTGTCCTATAATGAAGAGCCCATTGAGATACTTGCTTCAGATAGCAAGGTGTTGCGTGGCAAGACCATAGAGTTGGTCAAGGTGTTGTGGAGGCATAGAGGTGTGGAAGAGGCCACGTGGGAGAGGAAAGCGGATATGGTTGAGCAGTTTCCGCATCTGTTTCCACCAGGTAATTTCGGGGACGAAATTTCCTTAAGTGGGGGAGAGTTGTAACACCCGGGTTTAGGGGCTAGGTGAAAATAATATTTTAATATTATTTTGCTCGGTTTATAAAATTTCATAATAGCTCGGGTTTTGTTTTCAAATTTATTTACTTGATGATTGATTATGTTTTTACAATTTACAACTCAAATAGCCATGGTTTTGGGTGCCCTTGTAAATGATTCATTTCATTAAGGGCAAGATAGTCCTTGTGCCTTTAAATTTTAAACAAACAAAAACCCCAACCCATTCACTATTCACTTTCTTCCTCATCCAAATTTCCCAACGTGAAAAGAGTCTCCCCATCCCCAATCTACTATTCCATCCTATTTCTTCTCCGTTTCAGCTCCAAATTAGAAGGTAAGAGCAAATTTGACTTCCCCTCATCTTCCCCTTCGTAAAAGTACCATTCATTTTCATTTTCATGAAGCTTTTAGAAAATAGAGATTTTGAATGTTTTGATTAAAAATGGTGTCTTTATGTTGCAAAGTTAAATGTTTTGATTTAATATGTTTAGTAATGGTGTATAGAGGCCAAATGATACTACATATATGAATTTCAAATGATTTGGGGCAATTTTCGGAATTGGGTTTTGAGAGGGTTTTTAGAGGGTTCTAAAGTGTGTTATGGGGCTGTTTAAGGTGGGTTGTTGGGGGCTATAGGTAGTATGATATATGAGGATCATTTTGGGTGAAAATGAGGCTTGTTTGGGTGCTTGAAATGGAAGATTTCAGTGGGTTAAGTGGGCTACTCGAAAATTCTGTTTTGTGACTTTATTTGGGGTGTTGAATGCTTGTTAATGTTAATCCGGGTTGTTTCCGATGACGTGTTATTGATTCGAACGTTTTGGTTGTGTTTGAGATGATTAGAATCGAGCTTGGGCACCGGTGAAGCATCGGAAGTGTATCCGGAGAGTTGAAGGTTGTGGCTTGCTTGGTCTTGTGCTTGGAAGCTTAGGTGAGTGGTTAATTGTTTTAAACGGTTTTAATTTGGTTGGTTCGAGTATACGGACTAGGTTGGGCTTGGTAGACCCACCTAGAGTTAGGATTAGGGTGGTAGCCTAATCCTAAGCTTGATCTAAGCCTTTGGATGAACTCAATTGTGTGAATGTATATGCCTCGTATGCCATGTGATATGAATGTTTATGTATATTGTTTTATACATGTGAGTTGTGGCATGGGTTGTATTGCTTAAAGCATGCATGGTGATGGTTCATGGTTGTGTCCATGGTGAGTACGTGCTAAGCACGGAAATGGTTGAAATGAGCAATGTGGAATGAGTAAAATATTGGCACTAGTATACTTAAATACAAATGATCGATCATTAGGATGTTAGTGTGTACACATGAGTCTAAAGTCGCGCGTGGCCTTGGTGGCGTTGAGTCACCAAGGAGGAGTACGGGTACGCTCGGAAATGGTATTTAAATATAGTCGGTGATGAGTGGAATCCCATCGACGGGGCGTGAGGATGAGTGGAATCCCCTCCGCGAGACCGGTGATGAGTGGAATCCCACCGAGGTAATGTGGTGGTTGGATATGAGTTTCCAACGAGTCTATCCGCGTATTTGAGTCATGACTAGGTGCCAATGTGGATTGATATGTGCATCAATGTGTTGGTGTTTATGAGTTGTCTGGATGTTTAAATGTGATTACATGTATGGTGGTGTTAAGCTCATGATTATGACATAAATGTGATATAATTGCTCATGCATCTATATCTTGTGGACCCTTGATGTACGTATGTTGCTTTGGCTAGATCGTGCTCGGACCCTGCAATGTTGAGGTTTGTTTTAGAGCTTACCCTCACTAAGCATCATTGCTTACGCTCTCTTTGTTCAACATTGCATATCCTTAGTTCGTGGGTTGCTCGGGCAAGTGGAGGGCCTCCAAGTGTGGTTTTTGGGACTTGAGTTCACCAAGTATGGATTTCAAATGTTAGACTTGTAATAGCTTAAGCAATGGGACATGTATAGTTGTTGGATTGTGGTTGGTTGTTTGGAGCATGTGTAGACTCCTTAGTATCTTGCTTTTGCATGGTTGTGTTGCCATGTTGATTGTTAACTCATGCCTAATTGCTTGCTTGCATGTTAGCCTTATGCATTAGGAGTTTATATATATGTGTTTGATCTATGTTTGAATGAATGTATGTTTGTGGGAATGTTGCCTTAGAGTTAGACATGTCTAAACCATGTTGAAGCATGCTAGTATGTTGGTATATCTTGGGTTTAAATGCTTGGCGGTTGTATGGTGTTTTGGGGATGTTTTGGGGCATCCTCGTGCCTCAAAACAGCCCAGAAAAGTCTGCAGACAGGGGGTGTTTCGGAACGGGTCCCCGTGTTCTGAAACGGCCCCTGCGTAAATGGCCTGTCGTTTCGAAACGGATGAGGGTCGTTCCAGAACGTTTTCGCCACTAGAATTTTGAGAAATTGGCGAGATGAAGCCGTTCCGAAACGGGCCTTTGAAGTTCCGAAACGGTCAAATCTCGTTGACCACGAGATATTGACCGTCAAGGTCGTTCCGATACGGGTCACCCCTGTTTCGGAACGGTCACCTTGTGGTTGACCCAGGCCCGTTGACCAGGTCAGGGCGTTTCGGAACACCCTATAGGTGTTTCGAAACGGCCTGCTGGAATGAAGTAAAATGGATCGTTTATGCTTGTTTGGTCGGTGAATGTTACGTTGTTTGGTCCTTCCGCTGCTGTGCTTCACATAGGAATTATAATTGCATCTAGATAAGACTAAAGTTAAAAGAAATTTTCTGGGTCGTTAACCGAGGGGAAGCCTTAACGGGTTTCGCTTCGGTTTTCCCCGTGTGGCCCACTCGGACCGGTCATCCGACCAGACCGGGACGAGGGGGTTACAAAACATTTGTTACGAATTAATACCCGAAACTATCTCGCATCGACTAATTCGTTTCACCCGAACTGTCTAATCCAACTAACTAACATATAGGCTCAAATTTGGGGCGTTACAAACTTAATCTGTTTATTTAGTTTTTGAATAAAATTGGATAATAAATTTAGTTTTTCGAGTTGAACTTTTACAAATAGAATATATGAAAAAAATCGATTAAGAAATTGGTGTAAATATCCTTTGGGCCCTTGATAATTTTAAAAATAAGCAAAGTGACGACTCTCTCAAAAAATCAAAATATGCTTCAATTTTTTATTAAAATCCATAAAGTTAAAAAATAAATAAAATATTTAAAAAAATTATTGAAAATCAAAATTATATAAAATTTAAAATGTACTAGAAATTATAAAATGATAAAATTTATATATAAAAAATAATAAAAAAATATTTATAAAGTATTAAAAAATGAACACTTTCATCGGAAAAGGCTTCAACTTCATCAGTCTGAGTATTACCATTCGTTAAACAAAATTTCAGTGGAATTAACCTTGTATTAGAGTAACAATAAAACTCAATTTTTTTCGCTTTTTTAAATCAAATTAATGCTCATTAATATTAGATATGGATGAGGTAGCGAGAATGATTCACAGAATAGTTTCTTTTAATTTTGTTAATTTTGAGATTTTTAATAATCATTTAAAAGTCATCAAAAATAAATGGTGTTCAACAGTGTATTGCGTTAGTGGTGTTCAGCGGTGTGCGTCGCTCGTTCTAGAATTTTCCTAACTTTACATTTTTTTAAACTGTTGAATGAGGGTAAATAAATGGCTAAAATTATTTCTTTAATTTTTTTTTCTTGTGATAAATCTTCTAATTTCATACAGTTAATCTCAATCATCTATTTATATTCATCTAATGTTTCATAAAGTATATAAAATTTTCAAGTTTTACATTTAAATGCATTAATGAGAAATTAGTTTCATAAATGATGAATGAAGCAGATACATGATGAATGAAGCAGATACATGAATGACATAAGCTAAGATATTTAGTTAAGTTGGTGTTATTGAAAGTGAGTGTTTAGAAAAAGTCCATGTTTACCTACTCAACATGTCATTAGGGTTTTGCTTTGATTTTTAATTATGTTGGAGTAAGAGAAAGAGATTGTTTAGCAAAAGTCCATGTTTACCTACTCGACACTTCATTTGGAGGATCATTCATTACCATCCAAATATTTGTCAACCTCAACTATTTCATTTCAATCACAAAGCTAACTCTACCAACCACCATTCTCTTGTTCTTATTTGGTAACCCGTGAGATAAGGATGGTTAGTTCTACTCCAACCATGTTTTTTTCTTCTCTATCAGCCTACACTCAATCACAATCAATCCAAAACTTTGATGTTATTTCTTAAACTGAAAACTAAGCCCTAACTAGTATGGAAAATGTAATATTAAACTTTAGGCTTAAGCTGTAAGTTTGCTCCTGAAACAAACCAATATCTGTAATGTTGTCCCTACTTTTAAGTTGCATCAATTTTGTCTTTGAAGTAAATTCAAATGACAGAAATAAAATAACTCTGAAAGTAAAATTGATGCAATTAAAAAGTATAGAAAAAAATGTTAATTTGAGTTTACATCAAGAGCAAACTTACTGCTTAAACCGAAATTTTATAAATGTTGGATTTATATTATAATAAATTATTTTTTATTACTTTGACGAGTTTATTGTATTTAATATTAAAAATATAATATTAAATCCATGTTATTTTTTACATAGACTATATTTACACACATATATATTATTTATTAGATATATTACATATTAACAATTTATATTAACTTTTCTAGATATATATATATATATATATATATATATATTATATGAAATTATTTGTAAATTTTTAAACTTCATAATATAATATATTATATAAGTAAAAAGATAAAGTTAAACAATTTAAAAGGACATTAATTATGTATATTTTAACATTTGAGAAACTTTTAAAATTTTTAATTTGTTTTTTAATTGATGTGTCAACCCCAGGAATTATCCACATGTCAGAAACACAGATTTTCGTATAAAAACTTGTTTCCTATTTTGTAATGCGCACGCGCGCACACACACATTATTAAATATAATTATAATAGCTAGTAATAATTTTTTTTACAATTATTTGTTTTGTAACTTTAATCTTACAAAAATAAAAAATTATTTCAAATATAAGATCTTTCTAGGATAAAGAAACTCAACACTAAGAGATATTTTGTATTGTTTTTTTATAGTTTAAGATTAAAAAAATATAAAAAAATTGAATTTTTTTTATAGGAATGATAGGCCTCATTAAACCCCCCTCATGCTTATCCATCCCTTGAAAAAGGTCCGAATAGTAGCGGAAGGGGGCGGAAAGAGTACCTCTATTATTAGATATCAGAAAATATTACAAACAGTTTGGGGTTACATATCATAAAAAAGGTCATATTCAAAACCCACTAAGAACCTGTCCCTCGAATTATCCGATTCCTTCTTTCGCCAGGTGATCAGCTTCCACATTGCAAACTCTTGGAATATATCTGAAGATGCAGTTTAAAGGGGACCCTAACTCTTTAATTTCATTTACTAATGCCTCGTACAAACTTGGACTTCGATTTCCAGGGTTGAATCACTTTCAACTATAATCTTGTTTTTCCTTAGTTCCACAGAAGAAGATAACTTGGAGAGACCAACCTTAATAGCCACTAACTCGCCCAATACCACTGGACCTGGACTGATAGTTTCAGAAAAAACCATAAGCTTAGTGGCCCCATCAAAATTTTAATTTTATTTTGGTCTCTTTCATAAATTTTTAATTTTTCTTAAATTTCATTTTGGTTTCCTCCTTTATAAATTTTTAGTTCCGCCCCTGATGGCGATAATGGCGGTGACGACTTGAATTTTAAATAAATAAAAATTAGAGTTTTGTAATTTAGGGGTGAATATGTATTTTGATCTATGCTTAAAAGAAAATTAAAAATAAAATGATATTTTAATTGATTTACCTTTTAATTTTTAAATAATTTATAATTATACGACGAGTCCTTTAAATTTTTAATCTTTATAAATTGAATTAATGGTGCTCATCGATGCTCATCGTTAGTGATGCTCATCGGTGCTTATCGAGCGTGATAGAATTTTCTATTCAGACATAGTCCTCCTATTGTAAAACTTAAATTGTAATAAAATCTGAGTAAAAACCTGTACATATATCTTTACGTTAAACAACTCATAATATTTACATATGGTAAACAGTTGAAGTTTTGGAAGAATTAAATTCATATATTAATCTAATCTACTTTTCATGATTTATTTATTACTTTCTAAAAAAATTGATTCTGATTTTCCATCCAAAAAGTCAAAAATTACTTTATCACATTGTACATAATTTGGAGGGAAAAAGAAAAAAATATTTTAGAATTAAACCATGGGCTGCTTGAAGGACCGATAATTTCAACTCAATCAAGCTAATCTCCATTCTCTGTTCTAATTTTTAAAGATTTGGGTAGCTTCTCAATTTATTTATATTTGAACCAATTCATTTATAATATAATAATATAATAATAAACAAAAATCCAAACAAAATTCTTTAGTAGGTTAGCCAATGGACGAGAGAATATTAGATGATGTAAAAAATGAGGATGAATTATTTCTAAAAATTAATGACCACAAAAGCCAATAATTCAAAAAAGGAGTTGGTGGGCAATTGACTTAGGAATAATGGAAGAAATTCTTGCAGATGGTCACATAATTCTCATCTATAATAAGCCTCTTACATAAAAATAAATAAATAAAAAGAAGGATCGTTTAGAAGCCTATCTACATAAACTCTAATAAAAAATTAATATTATGATTTCTTTTATTAAAAAGGCAAGTAAAAACAAATTTATCTTGTTCTTATTTGTTTACCATTGTCTACATGGTTTAAGGAATTTTTTTTTTTTTTGCTAATACGGACCTCAAAGACTTAATTTAGGTTCGTAATTTCTTTCAGCAGCGCAGCAACAACTTCCAAAGGGGGAACATCAAATGATAAACTACTGATCGGACTCAACACGTCGAAATCCCTTATGCCAAGCATGATACAAGCCATCATAAACTGCCCAAAGCTCCACAATAAGAACTGAGCACGACCCAATGCTTCTCGCAGAACCAAACAGCCAATTACCATGAGCATCACGCAAGACAACCCCACAGTAGCCGAGCCATCCCATTGGATGAAAAGCCATGTCTGTTTTAACTTTAATCCAACCCTCTTGAGGACAGCGCCAGCGCGATTTACCATTTCTGCTTCCAATCATCCGAGGTGATTGCCTCTCATATGTCCCGCCAAACTCGTCAGCAACCCTACGACAATGACTCACAAATTCTTCCTTCTCAACATAGTTCTCATTCATAAGAATGCTACATCACCTTTTTTTTTGGAAAAATTCGATAATTTTGGATTTTTTAAATAAAAAAATGATTCAAATGTTGTCGAGGAAAGTGTGGAACCAATTGTTGGTTCGTAAATGTGTAGACGTGCATGACGTGGGTAACGCAAATGTCTAAATCAGTCTGGTCCTTCGTGGGCTTGCAGATATTTTGACCCAAATTTGAAATGAATTTTCCTCAAATAAAAGCATAAATTTGCCAAATTTTATCTTGGAATTAAAAGTGTAAATATTGGAAGTTACCTTTAATTCAGATAATAATTTTGGAAATTACTTTATAGGAGAATCAATTGATTCTCAATATTAAATGCTCTATTAGGTCAAAATTTCCATTTATACCTTCATGACACTCCTATAAATAGGGAGTAAACCTTCTAGGTTTAAACACAACTAAAAACCACAAAATTTTTTATTGTTTTACTCTGTGAATTTTACAAGTAGTTTTCGGTGGTAGATGAAGGCAAGGGTCAGTTCGTGATCTGCACAATAGTGCAACTGTGGCTGATCATTTGTTGTTGTATCCTGGGAGACAGACGACCAATGAGCTCGAGCACCATAGGAGTGGCCGAAAATCTGTCTTAAGGAAACTGCGTTCGTGCAGGCCTCAACACGTTTCTTTTGGTTCCAAATCGGTTTGATTTATATATTTTTGTATTGTTCGTTTAAATAATATTATTTTATCTTATTATTTATTCTTGATTAACGATTATCTTCTAACAATCTTAAGACAAATTCTCGAATTTTAATCCAAGACAAAAAATTTACAACAACAGAGTATTCATCTCGAAATCGTGAGTTTATTGTTGCGGCGAATTGCAAGGATTTACCTATCGGAATGGTACATGAAATTTCATATGAATTCAACATATGATTTGACGTGAATTTGGTGAGGTTAAAGGTTTTATTAAATTTCATTAAATGTTGAATATGAAATTTAAACATGTAATCTTTTCTAAGTTTGGCACGCTATTCGATGGAAATTACCAAAATTTAACCAAGGAAATCATGAGTCCCGAACAAGAGTGGTGCGCTCTTCAATGGTAATTTTAAGGTAAAGCTTTATTATTATGGTATTATTACCTAATATTATTTTTGGCCTTAAATATGAAAAAATAAATTGTCTTGTTCAGTTAGTAAGAATCAATGTGATTCTTTTATTTTAAGGTATTTATTCCTTAAATAATTTTGGCCTTTAATACATTTGGCGTGAAAAAAAGAATATATGATGTCATATTTATATGTGATAATTATTATTTCTTTCGAACTAATAATTTTTTTTGAGAAATTTTATAGAGACGAACATAATATTCAGGCGAAATCGTGATTTGTTTTGGAAACAAAGATCTCGTAAATAATTTGTTTCAAGAATTAATTTCTGTCGTTTTAACGGATTTACGTGATCTTTTCCAAAACAAGAATAAAAAAATTAAAGGATCAATTCTTTTGATTTTGTTACCGTGATATCTTTGGTTTGGGTTTGAATGCTACTAATCCCAATATTTAACAGAAGATATAAGGGAAATAAATCACTGAATTTATTTCTTTGTTAGATTCTTGTGTTGATTCTAATTTTAGAAAAGAAGATAAATCATTGGATTTATTTTCAAGAGAATCTTGTATGATTCTAAGGTTGCGGGGAAAATTAAATCACTATATTTATTTTCGCAAGAATCAAGTATAATTCAATTTTTGTAAAAGGAAATAAATCATTAAATTTATTTCTATGCTAGAATCATGAGTTTATTTAAACTTGTTAAAAAAATAAATCATTGAATTTATTCTTGTAAGAATCAAATATGATTCAATTTGTGTAAAAGGAAATAAATCATTAAATTTATTTATGTACTAGAATCACGTGTTGATTCTAACTTGTTAAGGAAAATAAATTGTTCGATTTAATTTCGTGGGAATCTAGAATGATTCAAACTTGAAATAAATTGGTGAATTTATTTTGGAAAGAGAAATAACTTAAAATTATTATTTCTTAAAGAATCAAGTATAATTCTATTTTAGAAATAAATCAGTGAATTTATTTTAGAAATAACATTGTTTACTAAATTCCGACTAAGGTCTCGAATCAAAGCATAGAAGAATTTGGTTCTCTATGTCAAAATTAAATTCTTAAAGCCTATTTTGATGCATGCTATGAAGTGCACAATGTTTAAAAATAGCTAAAGAATCGTGAGGGTCGTTGGACCATAAATGGCAGATTTCAAATTGTTGTGAATCAAAGATATTGATTTCGATTGATCACTCATGCTTGGAATGATTTCAAGAATAGAATCCATAAACGGTGATTGAAAGAAAATTTAAAAGTGCATCTCTAGGATTGGTTTTTTGAGAGACTTGGTATTTAAGCGTGCCTAATGCACCACCTCTCTTTCATAAGTTACCTACCTGGTGCATTGTTTATTATTATTCTTTCTATTAATACCGTGTGAACTTTTGTTTGGGGTTTAGTTTACTAAATATCCGTCATCTAACAAAAGTTAGAAATTATGTTTTTGTTTTTGGTTTTTGTCTTTGACTAAATTACTGACGTTTAACAGATTCATAATGCTTGGTTTTTTATTGTGTCTACGTGACAAAATAGAAAAATCAATGAAATTCATTGGAAAGAATTTCAAACATGGCAAAAAAAGATGTTGCATATTTGACCATGATAAACCTAGTCAAATATCTGAAGGATGATCCTCCTATTATTAGAGAGGATAAGGTAAATATTGTTACCACCTTCAAATGTTACTAAGGTAAATATTGCTATGATAAATATTATCATGAAAAACGTAATAGAAGTCAAAAACGACTTCAAACCGTAAATTAGACGGTGTGTTCAAGAAGCAAAATTTCATGAAAAAAATACTTCAATTGCCATAAGATAGGGAACAAGTCTTCGGACTATAGACTTCCAAACAAGGGCAGTGTTATTTCCATAACAATTGATATGACAACAAAAATGGTTGAATGAATATGTTTATTACCTTCATTGATGATAGCACAAAAAATGTTATGTGCATTTACTTAAAAGTAAAGATGAAGCTATAGTGAAAATTGTTCTCTATGAGCATGATGTTGAATCCCAAACTTAATTAAAGGTTTAAGCTGGGGAGAAGCTCTATATGAGTAACATTAGCACTATAATGTGCCTAATATGTGGGGGGAAATTGTTCTATAAGCTAATTACCTTTTAAATAAAATTCCTCATAATTAAAGAGACAAGACACCATATAAGTTATGAAAGGTAATTAAACCTTCCTACAACTAATTGAAAATGTGGAGTGTCTTGTAAAGGTAATGACCTCATTACTAAAGCAAATGAGAATAGATCCCCAAAAAATAGTGGATTGTATTTCATTGGCTATACAGAACATAGCAATGTATATCGATTTCTTGTGTATGAATCGAAAAACCCTGAGAATCACAAGCATACGATAATGGAAGCAAATGATGTCTTCTCTTTGAAAATGCAATCCCTTGTAAATCTAGGAAAGTTGGTCAAAGTTCAATCAAACGAACTTTGGAGACTATCGATAAAGATGGCTCAAATGATCAATAAGGGGTTGAGCTTGAAATGGAGCGACAAAGAAGTAAACGAGAAAATGTAGAAAAAAAATTGGATAAAATTTTTCTAAACTTTATGCTAGAGGTTGAATCGCAAACATATAATGATGTTATACGTTCATCTAGACGCACATTATGAAATGATACCATTAAGAGTGAAATCGATTCCATCATGCAAAACTATACGTGGGAATTAGTGGATTTCCTTCGAGAATTAAACCATTGAGTTCTAAATGAATTTTCAAACGAAAAATGAAAGCAGATGGAACAATTGATAAGTACAAAGCCATATTGATAATAAAAGGTTACCGATAAAAGAAAGACTGTAACACCCCAATTTTGGGCTTGGAAGTTTAGGGTCTGAACCGGACCGGTCTGATTTTCGGTTCGAATATAAAAGGTGGTTTTAGGGAAAGCCTAGTTGGGGTTGCATTAAAAATATGGAAAAATATCTAAAAATCCTCTTTTAATATATATAAGAGAGTGGTGAAATCAATTTTACAAAATAAGGTTTGAAAGTGTGACATTTCAAATTAGTGACTAAAATGTAATTTTTGAAAAGTTCAGTGGTGACTGTTTTGTAAGGATTGAAACTTTGAATCTTTAAGGTGCTAATTTACCCAAGATTGATTTCTCCAGATTTTTCTTAGTTTTAAATGATTCATTTAGTGTTTAATTAATTAAAGGGAAAGGAGAAAAACTAATTTTGAGATTTCATAACTAACTTTCTTAAAAACTTTCTCATTTCATTTTCTCTCAAAATTCTCTCAGCCAAACACATTTCTACAGCAACCTTTCTTTTGATTTTTACACCAAATGATGAGATTTCAATCCTCAAATGATTCCTAATCCTTTCTACATTAAATCCTCTTCATTTGCTTATTGAATTTTCAAGGATTTTGGCTCTAATCAAGGAGAAATCTACATTTAGAGGTAAGGATGTTCTTCTCCTCTAAATACTCAGTTCTTTACTGAAATTCCCAAGTTCTCAATCCTTAAATTAAGTTTTATTAAAGGTTTTATTGTTGTGATCTTGATTTTGGCTTAAAACTCAAGATTTGGATTAAATCTCAAAGAAATTCATGGTGATTGTTTGGGCTCTCTTTTGAGATGGCTTTTTAATGTATTTTGGATGTTTAATGATGTGTAATTGAGGTTTAATCAATGCAATCCCGAATATGTTGATTTTCCTAAGTTTTTACTTGTGAAAATGGTGGTTTTTGGGGTGATCTTGGTGTTCTGTTATAGCTGGAGGTATACGGACGAGTTTAGGTTCTTTTTGGATGTTAATTGACGTCTAAGAATGTTTAGAAGTGATGGATCTTGGATGGGTAATGTTGTGGAAGAGTTTGGATGTGATTTCGGTTGTGTTTGGTAGCCGAAATGTTATATTTGGTGAGAGCAGCGAATATAGGTGTAGTGGCTGAAGATTTTAATGCATGATGATGCATTAATCCTCTGCTTTGGTGTGTTTAAAATAGGGGAGACATCTTCGGATCCTTGTGGTGTTGATCCGGAGGCTTGAACGGCGTTTTGGCAGGCTTGCGAAATGGAATTGGTGAGTGGAGTTGGATCTTCAGCTTTGTATTGAATGTTTGAAGGTTTGGGAGCTTAGTTTAAGTCTAAACAACTTAACTAAGCTCAAGAGTAAGTTTTCGGGGAAACTCTCTCTCTTGAATGAACCATGAAATGGTTGGATGCAATGTGTTTAATTTGCATGTTTAAATTCTGTTTTGAAAGCATGTTTTAGCATGATTAATGCTGGTTTTGAAAGCCATGTGTTGAAGGATGCTCAAGGTAAGAGATCCTTGGTTTGATATTGATAAATTGTGGCTTGATGCATAGTGATGCATGATGGTTTAATGGCTTTGATTTGGATGCTTTAAAACAGTGGATTAATGATGATAATTGATGTATATTGGCAAGTGATGTGTTGGTTTTAAAGTACTTGAATCGGATATAGTTAGCCGGCTATAGGTTGGGTGCACCGTGAATAAAGTCGCTTTGGATGTTGAGGGGTTGTAATGGTACCGTAAACTCCATCCAAGTACACTAACGAGATGCTTAAGATCACAATGGTGGTTAAAAGTCCATGTGTGGATCTTGTGTTGAGTGTCTCGTGTTCTCGTTAGTGATGTTATACAACTACCAATGAGTGATGTGGAGGGGTTGTGATTGTACCGTTAAACTCCATCACAGGTGTTGAGGGGTTGAGATTGTACCAGTAAACTCCACCTTGTGTGTTTGGTAGTGTGTATGAAGCGTATGGGACAACGCTTGTAATCCGCGTATCCGATTGTGTTTTATGTTGAAAAAGGTTATGGATTATCACTTAAAAGCCAATATGACACGTTAATGATATTGAAGCATGAGTTACTTGTTGTGTATGCAATGTTGCATGAATGATGTTGATGTGTGTTAAAAGGCTTATTGGAAAGTGTTTTTATAAGTGCATTATTGTGTTGTTTCATTAGAGCATGCCTCACTAAGCATTTGTGCTTACGCTCTCTCTCTCTCGAACCGATAATGCAGATAATTGAGGTGTTTGTGGGCAGCAAGGAGGCTAAGAATCCAAGGGAGGGCTAAGCTCATGTATGGTGACTATTTTACAACATTATTAGATTTTGATATTTGGCAATGGGAACCTAGGTTGTGTTTTCGGGAGATGTTTATGGACTCTCTAGCTGTGGCATGATGCCTTAAATGTTTTGGTTATGTAATTGGCCATTTTGGTGATTGCTTTCATGATTTGATGAATGTTTGCTTTGGACATTAGGATGCATGCCTATAGTCTTGTGAATTCTCCTAGTTGATGTCATGATCGTGTTTTGATGATGCAAACATGTACCTAATATGTATGATGACTTGTTGGCTTGATTAGGAAGTCATTAGGATGTGTTTGAGTGAGTAAATGTATGTTAAATCAGCAAAATCTGCATTTTTTGGACAGTCCGTATCGGAACAGGCACTACCGTTTCGAAACGGGGGCCTGTAATGGCCTTCGTGTATCGAAACGGGTAGAGGCCGTTCCGAAACACTTTTGCCACTGCCAAGCCCTATTTCGATACAGGTTTCGAAACGAACCTGTGTTTCGGAACGGTCAACCCCCATTCCGAAACACTTGACCGTTGGGCACTGATTTGAATGGTTTATGGTTTGCAAGCTTTACGTTTTGGTCCTGAATTTTGTATATGCAATTGCTTGAGTTTGGGATGTCCGTTTAAGGTGAAATTTGACAGGGAAGCATGTAATATGATTAATTTGATATTGGTAACCTTGAAATTGGTTAAGTCCCTCACCTTTCCAGAATTTACATTTTAGTCCCTAAATTTGTATGTTAAGCAATCGAGTCCCTTGTTGCTTTCCGATTGCTGTGATTTTCAAGTATGCTTTTCTCAAGAGTACGCTTAGGGTTAATGAGCTTTTAGACAAGATTAAAAAGGAAAAAAGGGTCGTTAATCAAGGTTGACTTTCAGGTTGACTTTGGTTTTCCCCGTGTAATCTTCGTAGTTCCGGTCAACCGTCTAGGCCGGGCTAAGGGGGTTACAAGACCTTGACTATTTTGATAGATACTCTCTTGTATCAAAGATAACCTCCATAAGGATGATACTTACAATTGTCGCTTTGCGGAATCTAGAAGTACATCAAATAAATGTTAAAACAGCTTTCCTAAATGGAGATCTTGATGAAGAAATATACATGGAATAACCTGAGGGTCATGTAATTTCAAGTCAAGAGAGGAAAGTCTGTAGATTGGTGAAGTCCTTGTACAAACTTAAACAAGCACCAAAGTAAAGACATGAGAAGTTCGATAATGTCATGATGACAAACGACTTCAAATGAGTGTGACAAACGTGTATATGTCAAAACCACTAATATTTGATATATTATTATATGTTAGAAGTAACAATGAAATGGTAAACGTACCAAAGACCTGTCCAATTCGAGATTGACATTAAAAATATGAGATTGACATATTTGACTTTGGGCATCCAAATCAAATGGTCACTTGAAGGTCTCATTTTGATGTAGTCACACTACGTGGACAAGAGAAGTTTGGCAAGGATGTTTACGACATAGCTAGAACTCCAATAAATACATGCTAACATTTGTACAAGAACAAAGACCAAAGTGTTGACCAAGTGGAATATGCAAGGGTCATAGGTAGTTTAATGTAACTCATGAGTTGTACTAGATGAGATATTGCTTTTATTGTGATCAGTTTAAGCTGATTCACAAGCAATCTGAGTGAAAACCACTGGAAAGAGATTGTGAGGGTACTAAGATATCTAGATATACTCGAAATTATGAATTGCATTATTCCAGAGATCCTACTATTTAGAAGGATATTTCGATGCGATTGGATATCTGATATTCAAGATATCAAAGGCACAAGTGGATATGTCTTCACTTTGGGAGGAAGAAATGTGTCATGGAAATCCTCAAAACAAACGGTTATAACCAGATCCACAATGAAATATGATTTTATAGGTCTAAACAAGTCTAGAAAAGAAGTCACATGGCTTCAAAAATTTCTTAGAGCATATTCCTGAACGGCCAAAGCCAATGCCCACAATGTGCATACATTGTGATGACCAAGCAAAAATTGGTAGAGCATAGAGCTTTGTGTATAATGGTAAGTCGAGACATATGCGTCGTCGACATAATACCGTTAGACAACTGATCTCAAATGAAGTTATCTCTATTTTTTTTTTGAAATCAAAGGATAACATTGCGAATCCACTAACCAAATGGTTAAATCGAGATCAAGTTAAAAAAACGAAAGGAATGAGACTAAAGCCCATGTAAATTTAAGGTGTTATGTGAAAGAAAACCCTACATAGTTGACTGGAGATCCCAAGATCTAGGTTCAAAGGGACAACCTAATTGCATAGACCTATGCGGTCACTATAGGCGCTCTTATCCCCAAGTCCATTCCTATGATGTAAACAGTGATCAAAGTGGTATAGGCTAAGCAATGCTTTTAATGATCATTGTGTGCTTTGGTGAGTCAAGCAACATAAGTCACCTATGTGAGAGTGAAGTGGGGCCACTTCAATGAGACTATTGAGCATAGTTCTTTCAAACTCTTGTAGAACCAAACGATGTCCACGACCATATAGACATACCCATGAGAACTAATACTATTGCCAGAGAGGTAGTTGTGTGAAGTATATCATCGTTTACACAAACGACAGAACAATTCAAGGACATTACGTCTACTAGTCAGCTAGTAAAGTAAATATACTTTCACAAGGGAAGGTTAAAGGGTGGACACCTACCTATCCTATGTAGCTATCGATCGTAGAATCTATCACCGCATCGAGTCAAAATGTTTTTGATTAAATCAATTTCATTCATGTGGGGGATTGTTGGAAAAATTAGATAATTTTGGAGCTTTGAATAAGAAATTGATTCAAATGTTGTTGAGGAAAGTGTGGAGCCAATTGTTGGTTCGTAAATGTGCAGACGTGCACGTCGTGGGTAACAAAAATGTCTGAACCGGTCTGGTCCTTCGTGGGCTTGTAGATATTTTGACCCAAATTTGAAATGAATTTTCCTCAAATAAAAGCATAAATTTGCCAAATTTTATCTTGGAATTAAAAGGGTAAATATTGGAAGTTACCTTTAATTCAGATAATAATTTTGGAAATTGCTTTATAGGAGAATCAATTGATTCTCAATATTAAATGCTCCATTAGGTCAAAATTTCCACTTATACTCTCATGTAGACGAAGGCAAGGGTCAGTTCGTGATCTGCACATGTTGTATCCTTGGAGACAAATGACCAATGAGCTCGAGCACCATAGGGGTGGTCGAAAATCTGTCTTAAGAAAATTGCGTTCGTGCAAGCCTCAACACGTTTCTTTTGGTTCCAAATCGGTTTGATTTATATATTGTTGTATTGTTCTTAATTTTGTATTTTTTGTTTAAATAATATTATTTTATCTTATTATTTATTCTTGGATTAACGCTTATATTCTAACATTTTCCACAATTTCAAGCATATAATCGCAAACAAAATAAAGCCATTGTCATCCGTACCTAACAAACAACCCTTACCAAAAATGTTCATGGCAATACAGTCTTGCAAAGGAACCTCTAAAATGCTCCTAAGTTTCCCTGTGGGTATCAAATTAGACCAAATGGCTTTCTCCCTTGGGCACTTGCGAAGAATATGGTTAACATCTTCATCCTCTCGACGACACAATTGGCATATGCTTTGATCTTTCATGTGGCGTCACATTCTTTCAGCGTTAGTGAGCAACTCCCCCGTAGAGCAAGCTAAAGAAAGACTCTAACACGTTGTAGAACATGTAAGGACCAAACAGCTTTCCAATGTGCTTTTATTCCATCAGAAACCCTCGGATCAATAGCTGCATATGCAGATCGTGTAGTGAACTTCTGGTTCTCTTCCTATCTCCAGCTTGGTGTATCCGATCCCATGGAAAAATTAGGTGGAACGACTATGATCATCCTTAAGATACGGGTTAGAAGCATCATCGATAATTGCTCTCAATCCCAAACCAATCACACTTAACAAATGATGTAACAGAAGTTGGGTTGGGTGTCTCGACCTGTGTCCATTCCAAAACTAATGGTCTCTCTAAATTCAACCAATTATCATACCATAAGTCATTTTGAATGCCATATCGAATATTCTAGCATATACTATTATAGACATCATTCCGAACAGTCTTCAAGCCACTCTAGAGTCTCGAGCAGTTACCATCACTCAAACTAGTTGGATAGTCCACACGCCAACGATATTTACTTTTTATGACACACACTCGTAGCTTATCTTCATTAGAAAGAAGTTGGAAACCGATTTTCATGAGGAACACTTTATTTTGTTGATGAAGATCTTTCATGCCAAGACCCTCTTCCTCGATTGTCTTTTGAAACTCACTCTATTTAACTAGATATACACCATGCTTGGATGGCGAGTTGCCCCACACAAAATGTAGAATTAACTTTTCCATCTCCTCATAGAATCCCTTAGGAAGCCAAGTTGTCTGTATTGCATACAAAAAAATTGCCTACAAAACTGATTTAACGAGCGTAATTCTCCCAGCCAAAGTCAAGGAATTAGCTACCCACCCTGCTAAGCATTGTTGCATTCTGTCCAAAAGATATGAATAAGTAACGGATGTCACTCTCTTATGCAGTAAGGGTACCCCAAGGTATCTACTCAGGTCTTAAACCTCCTCATATCCCAGATATTAAACTATATTATTGTGATCCTCCAAAACAACATTTTTAGAGAAATAAATTTGGGTCTTGGATTGACTAACCCGATGCCCCAATTCCTTTCATAAATTGAGCAACACATATTTCAACATTACCGCTTGGTTTACAGATGCTTTAGTAAAAAGAACTAGATCATCCGTAAAAAAAAATAGGCGTGATAATCTAGGTCCTTACCGAGAGAGACGAATCTACTTCCAATTTCCTTCCCCTACATTCTGCCTTATAGATTGAGAGAGTCGCTCCATGAAAAGAAAAGAAAAAAGATAAGGTGAAATTGGGTCACCTTGGCAAATACCATGAGTAGGTGTAAACTCCTCCATCAAATCATCAATCCACAAGACTCGTGTAGAGACCGAACGCACACAAAGCATAATAGATGCAACCAAACTGCTAGGCATGCGTGTTACTATCAAAGTCTCTTCAATGTAATCTTATTCAAGCTTATCATAGGCCTTCTCTAAATTACCTTGACAGCCATCCACCCCTTCTTTCCCGCCTTGAAATTCATTGAGTGTACCCCTAGAACAAAACAAGTTTGCGCTAGGGCAATCCAATTCAATAGAAACGGTTTCAGACGATCAACAATGACTTTAGTAATAATCTTGTAGGTAACATTGCAAAGGCTTATCGGCCGAAATTGATTAATTTTAGTAGGGCACTCCACTTTTGGAATGAGAACCAAGAAGGTTTGATTAATCCAGGGATCCATACGACCATCCTCAAAGAAATCACGGACCAAACTATACACTGTTGGACCCACAGTTGACCAGTTCCTTTGGTAAAATATAACTAACAGCCCATCCGGACCGGGTGCTTTTAATGGCGCCATAGAGAAAATCACTCGTTGAACCTTGTCAAAAGAAATTGGATTGTCCAAAGGACGCAAATCAACATCAGAGAAATGGTAAAAATCGCCATCATCGACTATGGCAGCTTGCTGTCTGGATTTGGTACTAGACAAGGACCGAAAAAAATTGGTAGGCATGCGATTTCAAGATAGTTGGTTCGTCACACCACTTGCCATCATCCATTTCGAGCATACATACAATATTACGCGTGTGTCTCAACATTGTACTTGTGTAGTAAAAGGAAGTTTATGATTATTGTAAAACCTAATTTGATTTTGATATAACAAATTATCTAAGGACCTATTTGTAAAAATAAATAAATTTTTAATTATTGTAAAGTCTCACAAATTGACAAGCAAATTTGAACCAAAATTGTTTCTAAGTTAAATAAATTTTTCAAACAAAAATTTTTTAAGTGTTCATGCCCAAACCTTACATGTACGCTAAGGTGTATCGATATGCTCTAGTCATATTCATACGATTTTAAGGTTTTGGAATTTTAATCGACAAAAGTGTATCGATACGGTTATACCTGTATTAATACAATATTCTTTCTAGGCTTAATTTTAAGGCATAGCGTACTGATACAGTTGTCCCCGTATCGATACGGTTTGGTTTGAGTCGATAAATCTTTGCATTAAATGAATATAGTCGTTGCTTATCAGTTATTATTTCAGCAAATTTCAAACGGTCGTTGGACTGTATCGATACACCCTAATAGCGTATCGATACGATCTTTGAGTATTGATACGCCATGTTTTTACACTATAATTGTACTGATACACCTATACGCGTATCGATACGCCCTCTTAAATGTGCACAATGGCTCTTTCTGTTTTGTGATAGGTATCAATACAGTTGTTTGAGTAAAGATACGGTAGGTTGTAGAATTGCATTTATTGCGGGAAAAATGAAGCTCAACGACTCTATTTATGATCTCAACCATCAGAACGGCTAAAAATTAATGCAAGGGTATATAAGCAAGCCTCCAAAGCTACAACAACAACTATTGAACCTATTTGCAACAATTCAAGCATATATCCAAACCCTTGAGCTTAAAAGAATAAAATTTTTGTAACCCAACTTGTGTAATTTTCATTGTATTATTTTCTTTCAAGTTTGGGGAGTGATTAAGTGTAATTTGGCAATACATCAACCTAGTGAGAGGTATTTTTTATATTAACAAACCTTCTTTGCATTTGATAGACTCTTGGTTAATCTTTGGGTAGAAAGATTAACCAGTTTGTAAGGTTTCCTCCTAATCCGAGAAAAAAGGACGAATTTCTAATGAAATTGGTTGAAAATCTTTAGTGGGAGCTAAGGTAGTGGATGTAGAGATTGTTCTAAGCTTGAACCATTATAAATTGTCTTATCTTCAATTTTCATATTTTCAATTTGCTCCCTTCAATTTTAAAAAGCCAATTCACTCCCTCTTGACCATTTTCGATTCGATTGATCCACCCAATAATTATCTTTTGCAATCCACTCATTACAGGATATTGGTTGCCACATACTTTTCTCCTATTCAAGCACTAGGTTCAATTCCTGCTTCAATTCCACCTTAAGTTTCAAGAGATACGATGAATCTCGTTTTCCCAATGATCTCTCAATCATTCAAAGCCAAGCAAGCAATAATGATTTCCGTTTGCCAGTATGCCCAGAAACAATATCATTCCATTCCTTACTTCGTTGTTGGAACTGGAGAACATTCTCATGCATTGACTTCCTCTCGTCCCAAGTATTACTCACAAAAGATTGGAAATATGGATGGACATTCATGTAATCACTAATTTTATCCGAGCTTTAAGCCCATTTTATTTTATGTCAATATTGGGCTTAATAACATGAGTTTTTGTTATCATTAGAAAAAGAAAGTAAAAAAAAAGAAGAAAAGAAGAAAAAAGAAAAAAAGGAAAACTTAAATATTATTATTTATTATTATTACTATTTATCATCTATTATTATTATTTCCTTTTGTCATTGTTATCAACTATTATTAGTATTATTATTAGTATTACTATTATTATTTATTATCACTACTATTATTACTACTATCTTTACCATTATTATTATTGTTATTATCAATATTATTAGTAATATACGCTACTATTTATTATTATTATTATTATTATTATTTATTACCATTATTATCATTATATAAGTGTTATTATTAGTGATATACATTATTATTATTATTGTTGGTATCAATTGTGGAAATTAAAACTTAAAAATATGCTTAATTAAAGTAAATAACAGTCAAAATTATGTAAATATATAGTCCATTACATAAAAAACCCAAAGAAAATATATATTATACATGTATGGCCCGATAGGCCAAAATAATTTAAACCCATAACCCAACTATCCAAGAAACCCTAATTGCTTCTCTTCTTTTGGCAGCAACCCAATCTGGACCGTATGTTGTTTGAAAAGCATATTATTGGTTGAATCCTGAAGCTTATGCTATGCTGAATTTATGTGAATCGCATGTGAAATGAATATGATTGTGTCATAATGATGCGATGTTGTTATGTGCTGATTTTGGATGATGGAAAGCATGTTGAGCATGATGTGTCATTGTATGCTATGCTACGTTGAGGGAAATCGGGGTGCCCATTGCCTTATTACACTAATCAAATGTTTTTGTAAACTTGAATCCTTGCTTGAAGCTGGCCTAAATGGTTTGATTTGTTTTTGTTGTTATGCTTTGTTTAAAATAGCACTATGGGTCCGAGGAGAGAGATGAGGTCAAATACAATAGTGCCTCAGGGTGACCAGGGTGAGCAAGGGGCTGATGTCCCTCATGGTGGAAACCTACCTCCTCCGCCACCACCTGGAGGTGGGGAGCAGGTGCAGCAAGGACCTGCTGGTCCGGGTTTGGGTGATCTAACGTCGTTGGTTCAGGCGATCACCGAGGCGTTTCAGGAAGCTGTTGCCGGAGCGCATGTGCATGCCTCTTTTAACCACTTCGACCCCATTTTGCAAAGCCTAGACTCTCACAGACCCACACCCACTCTCAATGTCGACACCGTAAACGCTGGTAATTGCTAATCGGTAGCCGACAAAACCCTAAACACCCAAAAACTGAACCTCATTCCGACCTAAAATCTGATATGGCCTTCGATTTTCGAAAATGATCCCCTTTTTTCCTAAACCCTAAAAAACAGTGACCAAAAACCTTTTTCGAATCCCCTTTCAACCTTTGTTTCCTCACCGATTCACCGCGCATGGCCTCGATGAGGCCAAAATGGCTTATCACCGGCGAGGCAGAGCAAAGACATCAGAAGAAAGGAGCCAAAGCTGAAGGTAAAAACAAAACCTTAACCTTTCTTATATGGTGTTTCTGGATTCGAAATGAAAATAAAAGAAAACGATACCTCTGAATACTTTATTTCTTTGTATTAATTTCTGAAAATTCCCCTTGGTTGCTTCTGGATTTACATCGATTGTATCGGGCTTTTATAGCCGAAATTTACAATTTTTGGATTATATGAAATTCGAACAAGAAATTGCTATTGGTTGCTGCTTATTTGTCTTTATTCGTCTCTGGTTTTCGTTGCAAATGTTTGTTGGCATATTCTGACATTTTGTTTGTTTTTTGTCTCTTCTTGCATGTGACGAACGGATGGAGAGAAGGAGGGGACTAGAGAGGCGTGACGAGGAAGCTGGGATCTGGAGAGGCTCGGGATGATCGAATGGCGCGCGTGTAGGTAGAACCGGGAGCCGAACCGACGCACGTGGCCTCGACGCGGGTAGAGGAGCATCATGCACACGCGCGTATTGGAGTCCGAGAGTCACGTGTGGGCGCGTGGAGATTCTAGAGACTTCACATGCTTCGATTTTGGCCGTTGGCGGTGATCTTGATCTGACGGCTCGAGAGCTGGAGGCACGGAGCAATGATTAGGGCACCCTAGGGTTTTATCTATGGCGCGATCTGGGCCGTCAGATTTGGATTAGATCTGACGGTGGAAGATTGGTTGTGCGAGACAAAGAGGCTTATCAAATTTAGGGTTTTTAATTAGATTGGGCCCGAATCGGGCCATGTAATAATATGTTATCTTTTTGGGATCTCTTTTTTTTTAAATGTAAATAGACTTTTAATATAAAAACTTGAGCTTTATTAATGTAAATGGACTTTATTAATTAACTGGGCTTGATTATTTAATTAGGCATATATATTATTAGTTTTTTTGTTTTTTTTTTGCATTTTCAGATTTCTTTCAAGACTCTAATAATAACAACAACAACAACAACAACAACAACAACAACAACAACAACAACAACAACAACAACAACAATAATAATAATAATAATAATAATAATAATAATAATAATAATAATAATAATAATAATAATAGAGACAATAATAATGTTATGGATAATAATAATAATAATAATAATAATAATGATGATGATGATGATGATGATGATGATGATGATAATGATAATAAAGATAATACTAATGATATAATAACAATAGGAAATCGATCTAATAAACAAATATATAATTATATAATACTAGTAGTAATATTTAGGGGTGTTATAATAAATTACAAATATAATAAAATGCATACCACTAATAATATATATATATATATATTGCTTTTGAATTTTTATAACACATTTATATAGTTAATAACTAAACAACAGTCCATGTAAGCTCATTATTATAAAACGAAATAAAAAGAGATTAGCCCGAAAAAAATTAGTGATTACACTTCTAAATTACCCCAGAACTGTAATGATCATCAAGTTTCTTTACCTGAAGAAAAGCAATGCTCTAAGCCTAAACCACATTCCATTGCATAGGTACTGTCTTACCAAAATTTTTCTGATGCATATTTTGGTTACATTAATAATGTTGTTGTTTTAAAAGAACCTAAGAATTTTAAAGCTCTTTTGCATGATGAATGGAAAAAGGCCATGGCTGAGGAAATCTTAGCATTAGAGAATAATAATATTTGGAGTCTAGTTAGTCTTCCTCTAGAAAAACAGACCATGGGATGTAAGTGGGTATATAAAACTAAACTGAAATATGATGGTAGTCTAGAAAGATATAAGGCTCGTTTAGTTGCTAAAAGGTACACCCAGCAAAATGAAAATGGTTTTTCAACACTTTCAGTCTTGTTGCCAAACTTACAATTGTAAGGACTTTGATTGCTATTGTTGCATCTAAAAATTGATATTTACAACAACTTGACATAAAAAATACTTTTTTACATGGGTTTCTTTAAGAAGAAGTCTTTATGACTCCCGCTCCTTGTTTTGCTCCTTCAAATCTTAAGTTTGTGTGCAAATTAAACAAAAGCTTGTATGGTTTAAAACATGCTAGTAGACAGTGGAATGAAAGGTTGACTACTGTTTTACTTAATCAAAGTTTTAAGTAATCTATTGCTGATTCTTTTTTATTTACTAAGGGCACTAAATCTTCTTTTATTGCTTTGGCAGTATATGTAGATGATATTGTTCTTGCTAGCCGTAATATGACTGAGATCAACAAAATTAAATTTTTCTTGCATACTACTTTTAAAATAAAGGACTTAGAAGATTTAAAGTACTTCTTAAGATTTGAAGTTGCAAGGTCCTGCAAAGGAATTAATCTCTGTCAAAAGAAATAGACACTCAAACTATTAGAAGAGACCGACTTTGTTAATTTCAAACCTGTTTCAACTCCCATGGTTCCTAAGAACAAAATTTCAAAGTTGACTGGGACACCTTTAGCAGATATTACTCAATATAGGAGAATCATAGGGAAACTTCTTTACTTAACCAATACAAGATCGTATATTACTTATGTTGTCCAGCAATTATCTCAATACATTTATGCTCCTACTGATATACATTTATCTGCCATACATAGAGTTCTTAGGTATTTCAAAGGCATTGTTGGTCAAGGTTTGTTTTTTCCTACTGAAAATTCAGTTCAGATTAATGTCTTTTCTAATTCAGATTGGGCTTCTTGTACAGACTCAAAAAAATCCACTACTGATTTTTGTGTCTTTCTAGGAACTGCTTTAATTTTCTGGAAGTCTAAAAGGCAACAGACTATTTCCCGATCATCCAGTGAAGCTGAATATCGTGCTTTAGCCTCTGTCACTTGTGAAATACAGTGGCTTACTTATTTACTTTTCGATCTTCAATTTAGCTTACCTCCTGCAAATATATTTTGTGATAATATGTCTGCAATAAAAAATGCAGAAAAATCCAGTTCAACATGAGAGAACTAAACATATAGAGATTGATTGTCATATCATACGAGAAAAGTTACAATAAGAACTTGTCAAGATGCTACCAGTCTCTACTCACAATCAACTTGATGACTGCTTCACCAAGGCTCTACATACTACACTGTTTCAGAGTCTTATTTTCAAGTTGGGCATACATAACATATATGCTCCAACTTAAGGGGGCTATTAGAATAATCCAGTTGTATTAAATACGTTTAGAGTTAGTTAGTCGGCTATATTTTTGTTTCTCGTTTCTTTATTACTATATAAACCTTTGTATTAAACAATTCTAATAATAATTTACCTGTTATGAATATTTATCTATGTGGATGTCTATCATGATAAGGACTTTATCAAAGGAGATTTGAATTATTTTATCATTAGGATTATTATCTACATGAATTAGAGTTTAATGTATTATGTACTTCTTATGCCTATAAATAGATGATTTACTGAAGGCATTGTACACAAGTCAATATTCAGAATAATACAAATCTCTTTCTTTTCTCTCATCTTATTTTGTCCCTATTTCTTCTTGTTCTTGTTTTCACATTATTCACAACACGTTATCAGCATGAGTTTGCTCAGAAGATTTCAGTTACAAATCAAGCTTCTCCAAAGATTTATCTGGTATATTCTTTTTCCATCTTATATAATTAATTCCTTGCTTATGTTATCATCCATGTGTTGTTATTTATTTTTTTTAATATTTTATTAATCAATTTAATTAATATAAGCTAACTTGTTGGTATTTATGACTTCTATTATATAACAAATAATAATATTTACTTAATTAATCCAACTTGTTGTTATTTATTTTGTTTAATAATTTGTTTTAATTTGCCATGTTTGGTTATTATAAATTATATGTTGGTTTGTTTTAATTCATATCATGCCTATATACAATGAATTTATATGATATTTGTTTTAATGGTTTAATCCGAGTATAATTGGCTGGACATCCCGTTCTGCGAGGCTACTGGTCTCAAAGGAGGTTTTTAAATGACCTTGTGGACAGGTTTAACAATGCCGCGTATGAGGATTAAATCTTCTTTTCTGTTGTTTTCGATTATATATATTAATTTATAATTAATCTAATTTGATTGTTTGTCTTTTATAGTACATCAATGGCAAATCTTGCAAAGATTGAGTTTGTGGCTCTTGATATTTCCGGAAAGAATTATTTATCCTGGATCTTAGATGCCGAAATACATCTTGATGCTAATGGTCTGGGAAATACCATTAAAGAGGGGAATGCAGAATCTGCCCAAAATAAGGCCAAAGCCATGATACTTCTTCGCCGTCACCTCCATGAGGGGTTGAAATCAGAATATTTAACGGTGAAAGATCCTCTTATTCTTTGGAATAATCTAAAGGAACGATATGACCACCAGAAAACTGTTATTCTGCCTAAAGCTCGATATGACTGGTTGCATCTGAGATTGCAAGATTTTAAATCAGTAAGCGAGTATAACTCTGCTATGTTTCGTATTACTTCACAATTGAAGTTATGTGGTCAAATTATTACTGATGAGGATATGTTAGAGAAAACATACTCCACTTTTCATGCAAACAATATTGTCCTTCAGACACAATATCGAGAAAAAGGCTTTAAGAAATATTCTGAGTTAATTTCTTGCCTTCTTGTGGCTGAGCAAAACAATGAGCTATTGATGAAGAATCATGAATATCGCCCAACTGGCTCCGCTCCATTCCCTGAAGCGAATGCGACATTTTATAGCGGAAGAAATAAAGGTTACACCAACCATTGTGGTCATAACTATGGGCGTGGACGTGGTCGTAGTCACGGTCGAGGACATAGGCGAGGTGGTCGTTTCAAAAATAACTATACCCACCGTAAGTGGAACAATAAAGATGACAATAGTGCAAAAGATCAATCCAAGAAAGAGGAATCTATGTGTCATCGATGTGGCAGCTTAAATCATTGGGCCCGTGCTTGCCGTGTGCCAAAGCATCTTGCGGATATTTACCAACAGTCAATCAATGATAAAGGAAAGAAAGTTGAAACAAATTTTGCTTATATCAATGAAAAAGATGATTATGGCCTTGGCAAAGATGATTATGGCATTACTGGCACTAGCAATGGCGATTATGGCTTTACTGATATAGATGTTAATGATTTCCTTATTTCCCCTGAGAAGAATACTTGATTTTTTTTGTTTATTATTATTTTAGGAAAAGTTTGTTAGAAAGATATAATATTTTATTAGGAATTATATATATAAGAATAAAATTCATGGATGTTATTTATTTAATTTATATTTTGAATATTTTTGTAATATTTATTTTATTTTTTCTTTGAAGAATATGGTTCCGTCTCAAATACAATCCGCCAAAAATGGTGACGATTTATGCTTAGCGGACAGTGCAAGTACTCATACTATACTTAAGCACAAGAAATTTTTTTCCCATTTACAATGCAAGGGAATAATGTGAGTACGATATCCGGAAGTGCTAATATTATAGAAGGCTCCGGAAAAGCAAATATGTTATTGCCAAATGGAACTCTATTCCATATTCATAATGCGCTATACTCTCCAAAGTCGCAAAGAAACTTATTAAGTTTTAAAGATATTCGCAATAACGGATATCATATTAAGAGTAGTTGTCAAGGAGATACTGAATATCTCTATATTACAAGTATAACTCAAGGCAATAAGAAAGTTTTAGAAAAATTACATGCACTGTCATCCGGATTGTACTACACAAGAATCAGTGCAATTGAAGCACATGCTATTGTAAACTATAAGTTTACTGATAACTTTATTATTTGGCATGACCGGTTAGGCCATCCCGGTTCGATTATGATGCGAAAAATTATCGACAATTCATGTGGTCACTCATTGAAGAACCAACAGATTCTTCAAAGTAATGCCTTTTCATGTGATGCTTGTTCTCAAGGCAAATTAATTATTCGACCATCACCAGCTAAAGTAAATTATGAGTCTATCAATTTTTTGGAACGGATACATGGTGATATATGTGGGCCTATACACCCTTCTTGTGGACCATTTAGATATTTTTCTAGTTTTAATCGATGCATCGACTAGATGGTCACATGTATCCTTGCTATCAACCCGCAACTTGGCATTTGCGAGGTTACTTGCTCAGTTGATAAAATTACGAGCACATTTTCCAGATTCCCCTATAAAGACAATTCGTCTTGATAATGTTGGTGAATTTACTTCTCAGAGTTTTGATGATTTTTGCATGTCCATTGGAATAAGTGTTGAACATCCTGTAGCGCATGTTCATACACAAAATGGTCTTGCAGAGTCCTTTATCAAACGACTTCAATTAATTGCAAGACCGTTACTAATGAAGTCAAAACTACCGATTTCTGCATGGGGACATGCCATATTACATGCAGCATCATTGATTCGCATCAGGCCTGTAAGTTATCATAATATCTCCCCATTACAAATGGTTTTTGGTCAGGAACCAAATATTTCTCATCTTAGAATTTTTGGATGTGCGGTATATGTTCTGATTGCTCCACCACAACGCACAAAGATGGGTCCTCAAAGGAGGTTGGGAATATATGTCGGTTTTGAATCCCCTTCTATAGTTAAATATCTTCAGCCTTTGACGGGGAATTTATTTACAGCTCGATTTGCCGATTGTCATTTTAATGAGTCGGTTTTCCCAACATTAGGGGGAGAAAATAAACAGCTGGGAAAAGAAATAAGTTGGAATGAATTATCGTTATCTCATTTTGATCCACGTACCCAACAATGTGAACTAGAAGTTCAAAGGATAATTCATTTGCAAAACTTAGCAAATCAATTGCCAGATGCTTTTGCTGACCCTAAAAAAGTGACTAAGTCACATATACCAGCTGTGAATGCTCCGATTAAGATTGATATCCCAGAAGGACAAACTCTAGTTGCTAATGAGTCAAATGCACGCCTGAAGCGTGGTAGACCAGTAGGTTCCAAAGATAAAAATCCTCGAAAAAGAAAAGGAGCTATATCATGTGATGGTCTAATCGAGGAATCAATGGATTATGAAAAATCTCGAGAAGAGATTAAAAGGTCTCCAAAAGAGACATTAGACATGAATCAGGTACCTGATAATGATGAGATCTCAATAAACTATGTCATGTCTGGTAACAAGTGGAACCGAAACAAAATCGACGTCGATAATACTTTTGCATGCAATATAGCACTAGAGATTTTGAATGATAATGTGGATCATGAACCATTGTCAATTGAACAATGTAAGCAAAGAGATGATTGGCCAAAATGGAAAGAGGCAATTGAAGAAGAACTAAAATCTCTATCAAAAAGAGAAGTATCCGGGCCTGTAGTCCGTACACCGGAAGGTGTAAAACCTGTGGGGTATAAATGGGTTTTTGTGAGAAAGAGAAATGAAAAAGGAGAAATTGCGAGATATAAAGCTCGTTTGGTTGCACAAGGATTCTCACAAAGACCAGGAATTGATTATGAAGAAACATACTCCCCAGTGGTGGATGCAACCACTTTTAGATTTTTGATTAGTCTGGCAATAAAAGAGAGACTTAATTTCCGCTTAATGGATGTTGTTACAGCCTATTTGTATGGGCCTCTTGATAATAATATTTATATGAAACTTCCGGAAGGTTTCAAACTGCCTG
Organism: Hibiscus tridactylites; assembly: GCA_958450335.1. NCBI lineage: Eukaryota > Viridiplantae > Streptophyta > Magnoliopsida > Malvales > Malvaceae > Hibiscus > Hibiscus tridactylites. The sequence goes on from OY288282.1 coordinate 22,107,263, forward strand.
AAGCAGTTAATTCAAGTTCTCGAGAATATTATTCAATCAAATTGAATAGATCCCTTTATGGATTAAAACAATCTGGGCGCATGTGGTATAATCGCCTCAGTGAATACTTATTAGTAGAAGGCTATAAGAATGATCCAATTTCTCCATGCATTTTTATTAAGAGATTTAACTCTGGATTTGTTATTATTGCTGTGTATGTTGATGATTTGAATATTATTGGGACTCCTGAAGAGATCTCATTGACAGTAGAATGTTTAAAGAAAGAATTTGAAATGAAAGATCTTGGGAAAACAAGGTTCTGTCTTGGATTACATATTGAGCACTTAAAGGATGGGATCCTTGTGCATCAATCAACATACATAGAAAAAATGCTAAAGAAATTTTACATGCATAATGCACATCCATTGAGCACTCTTATGGTTGTTAGGTCACTTGATGTTAACAAAGATCCATTCCGTCCTCGAGAGATGGATGAAGATATTCTTGGTCCAGAAGTGTCATACTTAAGTGCTATTGGTGCATTAATGTATCTTTCTAGTCACACACGACCTGACATATCGTTTGCTATCAATTTGTTGGCAAGATTTAGTTCATACCCAACCCGAAGACATTGGAATGGGGTCAAACACATATTTCGTTATCTTCAAGGTACGAAAGACATGGGATTATTTTTCTCTAATCTATCCAAAACAGAATTGGTTGGTTTTGCGGATGCAGGATACTTATCTGATCCTCATAATGCTCGATCACAGACTAGTTATGTTTTTACATATGGTGGTACAACAATTTCTTGGCGCTCAATGAAACAAACAATTACTGCTACTTCCTCTAATCATGCTGAGATTTTGGTTATACATGAGGTTAGTCGTGAATGTGTGTGGCTAAGGTCTGTAACCAATCATATTCGCGAAAATTGTGGTTTACACTCTGGAAAAGTAGCTCCGACGGTCTTATATGAGGATAATACTGCATGTATTGCCCAACTTAAGGAAGGATACATAAAGGGTGATAGAACAAAACACATCTCCCCAAAATTCTTCTTCACTCACGATCTACAAAAGAATGGAGACATTAATGTCCAACAGATTCGTTCATGTGATAACTTGACAGATTTATTTACCAAGGCACTCCCTACTGCTCCATTTGAGAAGTTAATTTATAATATCGGATTGCGTCGTGTCAAAGATCTTATATGATGTATTTATGAGGGGGAGCCAAATACGCGTTGTACTCTTTTCCTTATCCATGGTTTTGTCCCATTGGGTTTTCCTGGAAAGGTTTTTAATGAGGCAACATGTTATGCATATTAAAGATGTGTGTACTCTTTTCATTTACTAAAGATTTTTTTACGGGGTTTTTATCTTAGTAAAGTCTTAAGGAGGCACACTGTCTTCATAGACATCCAAGGGGGAGTGTTATGAATATTTATCTATGTGGATGTCTATCATGATAAGGACTTTATCAAAGGAGATTTGAATTATTTTATCATTAAGATTATTATCTACATGAATTAGAGTTTAATGTATTATGTACTTCTTATGCCTATAAATAGATGATTTACTGAAGGCATTGTAAACAAGTCAATATTCAGAATAATACAAATCTCTTTCTTTATTACTATATAAACCTTTGTATTAAACAATTCTAATAATAATTTACCTTTATTCTTTTCTTTTACTTTTCACCCTGGTTAATACTCTCAAATACTAAAGATAGAAACGACGCCGTTACTCATTCTTGAGTCAATAACTCAATAACAACCATATAAAGTTTCATGGTTTACTCGTGTAAAATTAAAAAGTCAATGAATTAGGATAAAAATCAGACCTACTCGTTGTAAATTCAATTTCCTTCATACTTGCACCATATGTCTATGCATGCTTACATATTGATAAATAGTCAGCTAAATTTTCCTAATTTGATTTTTTTTTCATTTGTCTTAGCTATAATTTGACTACGAAATACCACACTAAGCTTTTCTTAATTCGTATCGGAAGCTGTGTAGATGATCAATCTATGCTCGAAGAAATATCAATTATAGTCGAAAAACAAAACGTAACAAGCTGGTCTTCCATTCCAGTAAATCCGACCATATATATAATTATATTTTTATTTTTATATGTAGTTAGGTTCTGAAATTATTCACACAAGCCAACTTTTTCTAATTTTCCCTACTACGGGGCTGATGTAATTTCTTTTGCCAATTTATGCTACAGGGAGATAATATAAATAGTCAAAGGCACGTGCATGCATGCATATTGAATATATAATTTAATAATGATCAATTTAGTTTAATGTAAAATAAATTTTAAAAATACTAATATATTTGAAAATGATAAAAATTATTAAAATTTTAAATACTATAAAAATTCATTAAAATTTGTATAATTTATAAAATTTATTAGAAAAGAGAAAATTTGACAGAAAAATAGTTGACGCCAACTTAACAAATCTGTTACTTTTTTTTGTTACATTACTTTAATTTGACAAAAAAATTAAAAGTTTGAAGGTCAAAAGAGAAAAAAATAGATTAAAACGACATTTCCTGAAAAGTTCGAAGGTAAAAAAAATGGCATTAGGCTATTGGAAGGAGTGAATAATATATTGCTTCAAATTAACACTTTCTTGAGACGAAGATGGAGTTGAAAATAAAAATAGAAAATAAAAAAAATCAAATTTCAACAGATTAGGTGAGTGAACTCAAATCCCCTACTTTGATTCCTCGACGTACCTACACCTCATGCATTTATATTCAGATGAACTGACTTTTCTAATGAATGTTATTAGCCAATTGCAGAAAGTTAAAATGAAACGAAAATTTTAAAAATGGGATATATTTAGGTGAAATGGGATGTTTGTAGTGTTAAATAGCTTGCAATTAACACACATGGGCTTAAGTAATATGGTTGGTGGAAGATTCTTGTCAGCTGAATATTTTTTTTCAGCTTTTGAAAGATTGTATTTGTATCTTATATTATATGTTCCTTCTTTCACAAGTAACTTATTTTCTTCCCTCTGGATTTGTGGATGAAGAAAATTAATTTTTATAAATATAAATCAATTATAAATCCTTTGTGATCAAATTCAAAAATTGACCGCTAAACTACCACTCTAACTTTTGAATATTGTTTTAACTATGTTTTTGTGATGGGATTAGATTCATGATATGTTTACAAATATAATTTAGAATATGCTTTTTAAGGCTTAATATGTAAATTGGCCCCCGAACTGTACATGAACTCACATTTGCTTTTAAAGTTTATTTTTTTCATGCCCCCCCCCCCCCCCCCCCCTCCTTTCTAACTCGGCTACAAATGATGTAGTCCTTCCGGTTAACTATTGAGTGACGTGTGAAGGGCCAAATTGAAAATAAGTTATAGTTTAAGTATCAAACTAGGAAAAAAAAACTTAAACATTTTTTTGCACTATTTTGTGTCACCATTTTCTCTTTGTTTCCACCGTCTTCTTCGTATTTCGATTAATTTGAAGGGTTTAAAGGTGTTTTTAAATCAGAACGTTCAAAAGGCGTTTAAGGAAATGGGTAAGCTACATTGAAGTTTTTGATCAAATTTGATGGTCAGAATTGAAGAATGAATTTGGATATTTTGAAAATAAATCTAGATTGTGTGGTTTTTAAAAGTTTTTATTTTCAAAAATCTAATGACAATATAGAGTTGGAGAAACGTTGACGATCATTTTAGTGTAAAAACAAGACAATGAAACTTGTCCGAATTTGAGTTTTTATGCATATATATTTTTATGCTTTTCCCAGTATGGTCCTTGAGCTATAGTTTATTTTTAATTTGTCCCTTCATGTGTCACTCACTAGTTGCCAAGGAGGACCACGTCATTTTAAACGGGATCAGACGGAGAGGCCAAACTTGATCATGGAATGAATTTTTAAGAGCCGTTGTTTAAAGAAAAAAACTTTAAGAGCCAAAACAAAAGTTCAAATATAGTTTAAGGGTCAATTTGTTGGTTAATTTTAAAAAATCAGTAAATAAAATAATTACACGGTGCATGATAGTTTGGAAGTCGTTTTCATTCTAGAATTTCCCCATGTCCATACTGCTTCAAATAACCAGTTCTATACATCAAGAGAACTAAACTCATGTTTGGAAGCTTCAAGGAATAAAACACGATCATACATGCACAGAAACAACTAATATATATAGGGTTATGATATACTTATATTATGTAAAATTCAATTATTTTTATATTTTTTGGACCGTTGAATGACAGTAATAAGTGACTAAGATTGAGATACGCTTATACTATGTAAAACTCAATTATTTCTTTTTTTTTCAAGTGATAATCTTTAAATTTCCTACTGATAATCTCAATCACCCATATATATGAGTTATGATCAACTTACACAATGTAAAACTCTAGCTTTATACGTTTTTTAGATCGTTGGATGGGGGAAATGGATGACTGAGATGAACTTGTTACTCTCTTTTTTCTCAAGTGATAATCTTCACATATTCTATTGTTAATCTCCTCCATTCGTTTCACCCATCCAACGATTCAAAAAACGTGTAAAACTTAGAGAGTTTTACACTATGTAACTGGATCCTATATATATATATATATAATTGTGATAGTTCCATGTAACTGAATATAAGGCTGTATGGACAACTTTATCGTTATTTTTACAGTTTTTGATTATTTTTGGTCCACATATATTTCTTCCGATTCCCTTTATTCTTTATTTGACTTAATCACATTGTTATTTTGGTTTAGTTACTGTTTTTGGATCTTTTTTTATTCTGAAATTTGAGATTTATTTGTAATATTTTTAGTTGCCCTCTAGTGTTTTATAGCTATGCACTTATTAATTTAGACATGTGTCACACACTTGATTTTGGTAGGTGTGTTTCTCGGCAGAAATTTCCTGCATATACAAGGTATCAAATTTGAGACTTGTTTAAACGAAACCAAGTTGTCTACTATTTGGACCAAACCTGTTAGTATTTATTTTAAAATTTTAACATGATAAATATATATGGATTAAATTATTATCAAATTAAGGTAGAAAAAAAAAGAAATTTTACTTTCACTTTCAATATCCTTGAATCTCCTCGTAGAAATTGATGAATGGATCAGAAGCTGTGATTTACTAATTTAGTAGGAATGAAGGCAAGCCCGACATACTGCATATATGCTCTTGTTTAAAGCCATGACTTTCGAAAGATGCATGCATTTGCAAACCATTATGCTAAGCCGCCCCTTTAGAAAGGGAAAAAATGTTATTTGAAGCCGACAAAAGATGGACATTCTTTTAATTTGTTCCTTCTGCAAACTATTAAAACTATTAATATCAACAATATCCCTGTTAGATGGAAGCTATTCATGTATGTATATGTAAACATCCTATTAAAGTCTACAAGGACAAAAATGTCAACTTTTTAACTGTACAAAGATTAAAATATTTTTTTATAATAGAGGGAATAAATGAAGTTTTAGTTATAATACAAGGAGTAAAATGTTTATTTTATAATAGAGGGATTTTTGGGTGTAGTATAAGGACTTCTACTCTACTATAATTGGTTTTAAGCTATATCATCTAATTTTGCGGGTTAAAATAATGAAAATTTCCTAGTCAATCAAACTATTAAAAATAGTAGGAGTATTATAGATTTGTGGAAAAGACAGATTATTCAATGTTTCTATAATGTATTGAGGTTTTTTCAACGGAGTCTTTTATGTGTTTTGTTTTTACACGTTGCTTTGCTAAGTTGACGGAGACACAAATGCAGACCCAATTAACACGCCACATTTAAAACTATGGCTTCAATTTTCCTTTAAAGTAAATATATATATATATATAATGGTCCGTATTCAAAATCTGTGATCTTTTCTTTCAATAATATTCTCCAATTTTTTTCTTATCCCGTCTTTCTCTCATGAACTGTCTCTACATTTATTCTCTGCGATATATATAACCGGCTATATCCTTGCATTATATTATTTGAATTCATTCTAAGCATCAAATATGCATATATATTTAAATAGTTACATGTCTTATCTATATTCGAATTAAATATTTTAAAATAAATAAATGAACTAAATAATGGGGAGAAAACAGTGTAACCCCAATATAGATAAATGTAATGAAAAACTTTGTTGTTGTTTTTTTCTCAATGAGTTTACTTAGCAAAGCGTCCTCCAACTATGATTTAAATTTTAAATTAATCCTAAAAATTCAAATCATTTTAATTTACTCATCAATGTATGATGTATCCGTATCATATCACTCGGATTCTTCCGCTAACCTAGCAATTAGTTTGGATGTTAGATGTCGGCTTAAATCTGATGTGTATTGTGTAATATATTTAAGTCATTTGGATCTAACATATAAATATGACATAAATTTTAAAATAGATATTTGTAACGCGTTAGGTCCAAGTTATCCGTACAATCGATACACACTAGAAGAAAAGTTGTAAATTTTCTACTCGACTCAAGATTAAATTATAAATCTTTATGGGTTTATAACAATTTTACCAATACTTTAGCAAATATCTTATATATTTAAAGCATTATTTGTGGGACTAGGCACAGACGTAAAATTTTATGTTAGGGGGCGAACTTATAAAATTTTAAGGGGAAAAAATAGATTTTCAATAGAAAATTTTTAAAAAATTATAAATCATATACTAATTTTAAATTTTTAGAGGGCAACCGTCCTATCCAGCTCCCCTCGGTCCATTCTTGTGTGGAACATGGAGCAAGGGCCCTGGTTGCACCCTTGATGATGTTTTTGTTACTCGCGTACTTTTAATTTGCATGTTTTAAATATGAATTGAAGATTTAAATTCACAATTAGGCTGATTATATGAATTGATTGATACAGTATTAATATTTTAATAACTTAGTAATATCGTTTCAAATTTAAAGTTCAATGTAAATCCTATATAATTTATTCGGATGGAGTCAGATTTTTATTTGGTGATGAGTGAAAGCTGTAAGGGTGTCGTTCATCCCATTTTAGCGTCCACACGACGTTGATCCCTGCCGTCAACTTCCACAGCACCATAAGGTCAAAATTTCCCACTTTCTTATTATTCTTATTTGGCTTAATTGAGTATAACAATAAATTACATTATACTTTAAATAAAAATTTATGTTTAAATATTAAAAATGACATCATTGATAAAAATAATTAGAAACTTCGAATACTAACAATAAAATAAATATGAACTCTTGAGGAAAGGTTTATATTCAAACATTAAAAAATGAGAGAATACAAATGTGGTTTATAAAGTGATCTATTAACATGGCCGCAAGGTTTTATGTTAGAAGGGGCGAACCCATAAAATTCTAAAGGGGACGAGCTTATATATATAGAGAGAGCTATGATCAACTTACACAATGTAAAATTCTTTAAGTTTTACACGTTTTCCGAATGGTTAGATGAGAGGAATAGATGACTCAGATTAACTCCTTACTCTTTTTTTCTAAGTGATAATTTTCACATATTTACTGTTAATCTCATCTATTCATTTCACTCATCCAACGGTCAAAAAAACGTGTAAAACTTAAAAGAGTTTTACATTGTGTAACTGGATCCTATCTCATATATATATATATATATATATAATATTAATTCAATAATTATGCATATGAAATTATTATATTAAAAATTTTAAAATTTTAAAATTATATTAGAGATTCATTTACTAAACTCAAACTCGGGAGCACAACTCAAAACACAATACAAAACTGTTATTCAAGACACGAAAAGGTTCGACATTTTAATATAATCTTAATTTTTTTAATATATCTCAAATTATTTACATTAGTTACATAAAATAGAAAATTTATCAAATAATAATATAATTAAATTGTTTATATTAGAAAACTAGTTATTTAAAAGTTGCCATTTCAAAATACACAAAATTATTATTATTATTATTATTATTATTATTATTATTATTATTATTATTATTATTATTATTATTATTATTATTATTATTATTATTATTATTATTATTATTATTATTATTACTATTACTACGTGGAGATATATACTTTCAGACTCGAACATTGATCTTTGGTGTCGATATACAAATATAAATCCTTAAATATTATATATAAGTTTGATTGATTTTTTTTAGAGAATATGAGTTTGAATATGTTTAAATGTAATTGTTTTGATTAAAAAAATAAAAAATAGAACTCAACAAGTGGTCCTAGTTAAAAAGTGGATGAACATCATCTTAGGAAACTCATGTCGAGCAATTTTGTCTGTAAGATGTGTGTGGCTTACAAAAGGGTTAAGAAAAAGTAAAAACAAATACTACCCTATAATCACCTTAAGATTATTAATATATATATATATATATATATATATATATATATATATATATATATATATATAATTTTTTGAAATTTTGTGTTGTTTGAGGGTAATTACTCGAGTGCAGCAGGGCGAATCTTGGCAATCTAATTTGAGAAGGTTTATTTAAAATTTTTAAAAAACTTTATAAGTCTATATTAAAATTTTTAAAAGAAATGAGACTTAATGAGAACTTTTAAAAATTTTAAGAAATAATTTAATTAAAAATGTTAAAAAATTTAAAATATTATAACAAATTTTAAAACTTTTGAAGGGTCAAATTAAGAATAATAAAGAATTAAATATCAAATTCTCAAAATTTAAGGACCAAGGCCTCCATCGGCTTCCATAAGGGTCCACCATGCATCGTTTTAAAAATATAATCTCACTTTTACTTTTTTTTCTTGAAAATAAATTATTTTAACGTCTATATTACCTTCCTCGTTAAGTTTTAATGACAAGTAGTACTATTATAGGAGAGTAAATTGGAAGTGATTACACCTGAAATTGTCCGTCACATTGGTATTCTGATGACTTTGATTCTACTTATACGCCAACGATTGGAAGATAGGAGTGTTTGTGATTAGAGAGAGAAGTCGGTTTCACTCTTAGATTCTATAGTGGCTTCAAACTGTGGTATTTGTGCTTTCATTTCATGTATTTGTTTTCTCAATATATACATGAAAGCGAATGGTCTTATGGACGAGCTAGCTAGGGATTGGGTTGATCAAACGTCGTATTTTCAAGTTATTGAGTGAGGTTGTTACAACGGTATATTCATATTGTCTCGGGGCTAGAGTTCTGCCCGTCAAACCGCGCGGCTTTAGTCGCTTTTTCGGCTGAATGCTACGAATAAGTTACCTCGAATCCCTCGTTATGGTGCTAGACTCCTACTAGCTGGACCGTACGTCCTTAGGCAAAGCTCTCTTGGCAAACGCCTAAGTCTGCTCGGATTCTCGCTCTGGAAGATCAAGCACTTCCAAAGCCTACGAACGTAAGATCGTTCTAAGCGGAAACGATTTACAGAACTCAGAAAGTGATTGACAACAAGAATAAAGAAGAACAATCAGAGAGTTTAGAGTAAATGCCTCTTGTATTACTCAAGTGAATGAATGAGTGAATGATGAAGTGATTACAACTGAATTGGGGAGGCTCTATTTATAGTTGAACTCCCTTAGATCCAACGATCCAGTTTAAATTACATCGACGGACGAGATCTACTCTATCTCTAGTTTAAATATGTAATTATCACAAACATTATCTCCAAGATAATTACAAATAATATAACTGATAACTACGAAGGCTTATCACATTTACCATCCAAATTACCCTCGTGAATCCTCCATGGATTTTACTAAGTCTGGTGGACTTGCGGGCTTTCTAGCATTCTCCAAGTGCCAAGCCAAGTCTGATGGTCTTGGGGAGCCCGTCACTCCGCGCACCACCTCTCTACTCGATGTTTGCGCTAATGCCTCGGCCCCAAGAATTTGGTCCGTGACATTCTCCCCCATTGAACTTAGCAACGCCCTCGTTGCTGCTCTTGAAAGATTTTGGGCAGGGTCACTTTGATTATTCGTCGCTGCTTCGGCTTCCTGCAATTCTCCCGTACGAACTGCTTGCCTCGGTTCGAACTGTCTTGGACAATCGCGATCTAAGACGTCACTTGGTACATCACCATCATAAGAGCCATCTCCTACAAACTCTAATTTGCCTCGACTCGGATCCTCTTGATCTCGGGGCAAAGACTTGGAAGTCGTCACAACATTGAACACCTGTCGAGCTCCAAGAACTCTGAAAGGTCCCTTCCGATATTTTCCTCCGCACCGAAGGCTAGGCCTCACCCGGCCTACGCTCATCAAAAATGGCAAATCAAAATCAAAAACAGTAAGAACGTGTTTGAGATGTACCTTCCCGTCGGTCGTCGTCGCATTTACTGTAAAACGTGTCAACCATTCTTCTTCTGCGAAGTCTGACACCCCTTGCATCGAACTTTGTACAGTCAAGTCCGTTGCACAAATCAAATTGCCATACTGCATCGGCCCTTCTCCCACGAAGTCTGGTGCTCTCTTCTTGCATCGATTCTCCTTCCTTGAAGATCGTTTCCTCGACTTGCGTTGGCACTTTTTCCTCGAACTCCTCCGTTTCTTTCTCACCTTGCCCACAAGCAATGTCAATACGGTTGTGTCCCTAAACGGCTCAGCCCCCTCTGACCCTTTCCTGGCTATGGTACTCAATGATGTTTGTCTGTCAACACCATCAGCAAGATCTTCCTTCGTCTCTATCGTGGCCTCAAAAGCGATATCCTTATCCTCGAGCACATCCTCGGATAACACTGCCTTAGACCGTCTCTCCAATGTGGTCTCTAAAGCAATGTTCTTCCCTCGAACATCCTCGGCAAGCTCTCTCGAAGCCTTCTCAGACATTTTCAACCCATTATGCTCGGTACCCTTGGCAGAACTAGACAACTTTGAACCAAGCTTGATCGGCATGGTACTCTTGGCCTTGCCCAACGTCTTGGACTCCTTGGCTCGAAATGGGCATCTGCGCACCTTGTGAGTCCTCTTACATTGGTAGCACTCCAATTGCTTTCTCATCACCCTCGGCTTGATAGCTTTCTCACTCGCCATCACACCAAGTCTCGTTCCTGGCTTGACTACCGTGGCACTTGTAGTCAAACCACGACGCTCTCTCGTCTCGACGGCACTGGTATACACAATCGCCCCAAGTCTCGCTACTTCCCCCTCTGACTCGTCTGCTATCTTGACCATGGCAGCTAGGCGGTTCTTCTTAGGACATCCTCGTATCAAATGATGACCATTACAAAAGTAGCACTTCAACTTCTTGCTCACCTTCTTTTCCGTCACGGACTTAGCCTCACCAATCCCCTTGTCTTCCGAACTGGAACTGATTGACTCAACACTTGCTTGCTTCTGTTATACAAGCTCACTCAGAGGTTCAACAACGTCCTCTGAAAGTCTCTGGGCATCACCTTGCTCTCCTGCGAACTTCTCCCCCGGTCTAAGTCCCTCTAAGAAAGGTTTGAGCACACCCCATTCACTCATTGCGGTCTTGCAACTGAACAACTCACTCCTGAGCTCATTCACCTCTTTCCGCAAAGCATCTATCTCAGCTTCGCGAGCACAACTCTCTCGAATTGTCATCAGCTCGTCGTGGACACGTTGCATCTCGTCATTGAACCTGTCTTGCATGGACTCTAACTTTTCAAGACGTGATTCCACAACACCTTGGATATGCTTGGCCTCATCCCTTAGAGTTTCCACTGTATTCTCTAAGGCATCGCCATGACCATATATTTTTATATCCAATACATTAAGAGCCTCTTGAACCTGCTCCCGGATCCCCTCCATGGACTCGAGCATCTCAAGATCCAACGAACCCAGCTTCTCCAGGTTTATCGACTCCAACTGTTCGAACACCACATTGGGCTCCTTCTCGGATTCCAAGAATTTTTCGACCCAAGTTTCCACAACAGTTATGAATTCAAAATTCCGTAACACACGAGAATCAAGAGAAGAATTTTTCTCACCTAATTCATCGAGAGCCTTTCTTACATCTTCCATTGTCAATGTCTTCTTCTTTGGTGCCATCTCGATCACTCTTTGCCAAGAACTAGTCAGGTCTGTTTGACTAACTCGAACAAAAATCACCACTACGCTTGATTGCACCTGCAAGCTAGAATCCACCAACACTTGACTCTGCCTGAAGCTGGCTCGAACGCAAGTCACTCCGTCGACTAACTTTGATGCCGCTTCCCTGAACAACAGTCATATTGAACCACTTCCCTAGACAGAACTCACTCTGATACCACTTCCCTAGACAGAACTTGCTTTGATAGCACTTGTCACAGGGCTAGACTTCTGCCAGCCAAACCGCGCGGCCTTACTCGCCTTCTCGGCTGAATGCTACGACTAAGTCACCTCGAATCCCTCGTTACGGTGCTAGACTCCTGCTAGCTGGACCGTACGACCTTAGGCAAAGCTCTCCTGGAAAACGCCTAATTCTGCTCAGATTCCTGCTCCAGAAGATCAAGCACTTCCAAAGCCCACGAATGTAAGATCGTTCTAAGCGGAAACAATTTAAAGAACTCAGAGAGCGATTGGCAACAAGAACAAAGAAGAACACTCAAGAACAACGAAGAACACTCAGAGAGTTTAGAGTAAATGCCTCTTGTATTACTCAAGTGAAAGAATGAGTGAATGATGAAGTGATTACAACTGAGCTGGGAGGCTCTATTTATAGTTGAACTCCCCTAGATCCAACGGTACAGTTAAAATTACATCAACGGACGAGATCTACTTTATCTCTAGTTTAAATCTTTAATTATCACAAACATTATCTCCAAGATAATTACAAAGAATATAATTGATAATTACGATGGCTTATCACATTTACCATCCAAATTACCCTAGTGAATCCTCCAAGGATTTTACTAAGTTTGGTGGGCTTGCGGGCTTTCTAGCATTCTCCAACTGCCAGGCCAAGTTTGATGGTCTTGGCGAGCCCGTCACTCTGTGCACAACCTCTTTGCTCGATGTTTGCGCCAATGCCTCGTCCCCAAGAATTTGGTCTGTGACAATATGTAGTAGTGGGCAAACGTTTGTTGGAGCAGAGGTGTTCGCAGTTGCTGCGGCTGTGGACTGACTCGATATGAGGAAAATGATGTTTTCCTGTTTCGATTTCATGTTAGGTTCGATTGTAATAGGGTTTTTAGAAGTTGTCATGCGTATTCGGTGTGTCGTGTTTTTCTAGGGCTGCTATTGTAACACCCCTAAATAATATTATAGAAAAAAAAGGAATGATGAGAAGAGAATTGAGGCTAGTGGGTTTCGAACCAGTGACCTCGCCCAAGCCTCATACCCCCTAGTGTTTAACCACTGAGCTAAATGCCCAAGTTTGTCAAGGAATAACTCGGTTAAGTCTTGAGGTAAAAAGTCTGGGGTTTTTAACCCGAATTAAATTTATCGATCTGACTTTTCCCCCACGGTATAAATGCCCATACAAATAAAAAAAGGGAAATCAGATCTTTCTAGAATACCAAACGTTCTCACCTAACCACCAACATCTTCGGCTCTGATCTACCCCACCGCCCGGCTGTGGTGTGCACCGCCACCGCCGACCGGAGCGTCACCTTCGTCCGATCATAACACCTCTCCCCTCTCACGCACCAGAGTCGTCGTTCGTTGTGGAGTTTGGAATGAAGGTTCGTCAAGAACCCAAACATTGCCCCTTGGTTTTCTACGTTTTCCGGCCACCACCATCATTCTTATATCGCTTGGCCTCCAGATCTAAACTCTCGGCGTTGATGCGATCAAAACCCAGTCAACCAGTCGTTCATCCGACTCCATTAAGGGCTCCGTCGGAGCTTCGTCTTTCCCGGAGAAGTTTTAACCTTTAGGGTAATTTTTAGGCGAGTTTTTGGCCTAATTATGTTGCGTTTTATGTTGGTTGAATTCTTGGAATAACGGGCTTCTGAAATTCGGAAGAATCAAGCTTCTTGGTGTCTCCGTGAACCCCTCCTTTGACCGGCCGGCGATCTGAAATTTCAAAGGTAAAACCCGGTCTGAACCGGTTCAGTTATTTAACCCGGTTTAAGGTCCAACCCGATTTGAATTTGACCCGCATGACCTGCCCGACCCGATCCGAATTCGACCTGGCCCAAACTCGTGTCTGACCCATCCGACATGAACCGAGTCAACCCAGTGAGTCAGCTTGCCTGAGTCAACTCGATTGACCTTTGACCCGTTGACTGCTGACGTCAGCATGACATCAACGTTGACCACAAAAGTCAAATTTTCTGAAAAGCCCTATTTTATTTTTTTTGACATCCTGAGTCTGTTTTTCAAGCTCGTTTCACAAAATTTTGACATGAAAGGCTCCAAATCTGACCTTGAACCTGAACTTGTATATGTATTTAATTATTTAGTTAAGAGTACTGTGAATAAGGACTGAAATGAGAATTTGTGTAATTGAAGGTACTCATAGTTCCTTGAATACGAAATGTTGAGGGACGTCAAATCCGGGTACAAGGGTGTTCGAATGTCGTTCACGAATCGATCGATGTAGCTCGGAGCCAAGGTAATACATTACTACCTCTTGTATGCTTTATGAACATGTCGGTATTCGATTGATGCGTGCATTCTGATAATGAAGTATATCGTTAACTTTACTTAAGTCGAATTAGATACAAAATTTTAAGTATGGTAACTCAGATAAGTTTGGTATATTCGATTGAGAAATAATTATAATTTGGAAAGATCTACAGTTCTCTAGTTAACTTAAATAAGACATGAATAATAGGAATAATGAATTGATGATTGATGAGAAATTCTAGTTCAATTATTTACTCGATAAAACTGTTCACCTCGAAACTTCAAATTCAATTTATTTCATTCTAAAATATGTTTTGATGAGTAAGAAAGATTAAAATACCCCTGTCAATGAAAGCGACATAGAAATCAATAGTAGATTTGGAAAAACAATCGATTCATCTGAAAATGTTGTTTAGCTTGGGAAATCATTGTAACAAGACTTAAGCCCTCAAAATTGTAAAGCACTTGGACTATCTTGAATTCTAATTAGACCTCCGAAGATAAGGTTACAAGAAACTATTCATACGTCTAGATTAATTTTAAATGGCGTAAAAGGCTTGAATCGATTGAAATGTTGATAAGACTGTATTAAATGGAATGACAGAAATGACAAAAAAGGCTAAAATATTTTCAAGCGCTAGATGCCAAATTAACCAAAGTAATAGATATATCTTCGATTCATGAAACGAATGAATATTTGGAAGGATCGAAAGACTCGGTATAATTGAAACACCTTTGGGAATCGATGCGTCTGGAATACTTTCAAACACTGAAATGACTGAAAATACCCCTAAGACACGAATTATGAAATAATGTTGAGTTTTATGTGGTTGATTTCCTTCAACCATTCTAGCTCGCCAAGTGGTGGAGAAGTTGAAATTTGGGTGATTTTGTGGGAGGTGAAAAATAGACAATAGACACAAGGATTTATAGTGGCTTAGCCTTCTAACAAGCACCTACATCCACTACCTAGCTCCCCACTAAGGATTTCAAAACAAATTCACTAAGAATTTCTCCCACTATTCTCGGATTAGGAGGAAACCGTTACAACGATCAAGCTTTCTACCCAAATCTTGATCAAGCACTCTCTTACAAGAGAAATTCGAAGAAAATTGAAATCCCTCTAATAGGTATTTGTTTGCACAATAAAGATCTCACCCAAAACCTAAACACTTGAGCAAATTTGACAATTAAGCTCACAAGTGTTGTCTATACAAGAAGATGTATAATTAAGCTCTAAGACAATTTCTTTATCATGATGTTGTTGAAAATTGAAGCATTAGTCTTCTCTTGTTGCTTGGAGGTCTCTTTTATACTCCCAATTGAGTTTGTAGCCGTTGAGGACCGTTGGGGTTGTTTGGGAGCCATTTGAGACTTTATTTCCCACCATAAATGCAGTTCTGGTGATGTCCATTTCAGAACAGGCGAGCCCGTATCGAAATGGATTTCTTCAGAACTAGCTATTGAAGCCTGATGCAGCAAGCCGTATCAAAACGCCTCTGGCCGTATCGAAACGGTTTGTAACCATTTCGGTACGTGACCATTGAGCTGCATTTAAAACGTCATTGGGAAATTTCGACCGTTGGGGAGGTTTTGACCGTTGGGCGTATTGAAACACCAAAGGGGTGTTTCGAAACGAAAACTCTCAATATCGAAACAGGCAGCCATTTTTCGGTACGGGTTTTGGCAGTTTCAGTCTGTTTCGAAATAGGCTACCCTGTGTCGAAACGGGTACCTTGAAAACCCTAGTTTGGCTACTTAAAAATGTTTCAAACCATGCCAAAACCATTAAAAACATCCACAAACTTATTTTCAAGTTGTTTGGACTTAAAGGCACTTTTGAAATCTTTTCAATTTATTCCAAAACTATTTTTGAATTATTATATCAAAACATTAGTTCTTCAATCTCCCTCTTTTTATATAATAAAACCAACTTGAAAATTTGTTTGGGATTTTGCCCCTTTGTATTTCAAAAAATTAAATAAGATATTTCAAAAATTAAAAGAAGTTAAACCTCCCCCTTATTCTTTTGAAAAATCAATTTTTCAAATCATTTCTCCCTTTTTTGTTATATCAAAAAGAATTTAAATAACTTTAAGTTCAAAATAACTTAGGAGGTAAAAAATTTACACAAATAAGAATTTTAGTTTTAAAATGGCTCCCCTTACTCAAAGCATCATTAAGAGTTAGTTCAACATATATGATAATCTAGTTGAATAAAAAAATAAATCAAATCAAACAAATAAAAACAACTAGATTTTACCAACACTTGAATTTCAAGGGAGGATGTGAAGCCTTCCTTCTTCAAGTGTTCTTTCTTGTGTGCATGGAGCTCCCCCTCAAATTTGGACTTGTTGATCAATCTCCATCACACCTAATCAAGACAATCAAGTAATTTTTGGTATCCTTATTGCTTTGGATCCATAAACATTAGTAGCATAAAATTTAGTCCCCTTAGGAATCCATTTTTAATTTTATCCTTTTTAGTTGAAGTGGTTAGTCATTTTGGGACCCAACTACTTCTAAAACATTTTCCATTTATAAATCTAGGGGAACTAGATTGTCTAACATAAAAGTTTGATTTTCCAAAATTATTTTTCTTTTCAAGTTCTTTGGAAATCAAATCCTTTTCTTCTTGAACTTTATGCAGCAATTTTTGTAAATCAACACATTTTTGTTCAAACTCATTGAGTTTTGCTTCATGTTCAATTTTGGTTTTAGAAATCAAATCATTTTGAATTTTCAAATTTGAAATAATTTTCTTATTTTTCAAAATGTGATTTTTAAACTCTAAAACCAAATCATCATATGCATATTGTAATTCATCAAAAGAATATGAACATGAGGTAGATGAATTAGAAGTTACTCTTGAATCTTATTCGATGGCCATAAGGCAAAGCTTGGCTTGTTCATCGTCGGTGGAGTCTTCATCACTCCATGTATCCACATATGCCTTATTCTTATAGGTTGAAGTGTTTGCCATCTTCTTCTTTATTGATTCATGATCGAATTCTTTCATTGCTTTCTTTATGGGCACACTTCTTGAATAGATGAACTATCTCTTCTTCTTCATCCTCCCCCTCACTTGTATCAACATGGTTGCACTTGGAGGATTTGAGAGCAATGACATTAGTGTTGATGCCGAGCTCCATGACTTTATTCTTCCCCATTTTCTTTATCTCTTCCTTCTTCTTCTTCTTCTTCTTTTTTTATCTTTCTTCATGATTTGGTGAGTGAGAAGTGACCCAATGAGTTCATCAAGCTTCAAGGTCTTGAGATTTTTTGCTTCGATGATGACAGTCTTTTTCAAGTCATGACCCGGGAAGAGAATAGATAAGCTTTCGGACAAGCTTTTCTTCCGGAATGAATTCTCCATAACCTTTGAGTCCATTGGTGATGGTGGAGAGTCGATGGAAAATCTTCTCAATGTCCTCTTCCGGATCCATCTTGAAGTCTCATACTCGTGGTTGAGGAGGCCGATCTGGGTCTCTTTTACTTCGTTTGTTCCCTCGTATGTAACTTCGAGCTTGTCCCAAACTTCCTTGGCACTCTCACAAGAAGACATATTCACATAGATGTTGAGGCTAAGTGCACAAAAGATGAAGTGCAAATCCTTGCAATTTAGTTCCATCTTCTTGCGGTCGTCGGCACTCCAACCCGCCTTGCTTCTTTGTGGAAGGAACGAGTCATCCTCAATAATGTCCCAAAGTTTATAGTCTTTGGATTTGACAAAGAACATCATCATTGTCTTCCAATAAGCATGGTTGGTCCCGTCGAAAAAAGGATGACTTGTCGATGGATTGCACCATTGAACCAGTTGTTTGAAATGTTGTTCGAGCTTGTCGAATCGCCTAAATAGGATTTTAATCCTCTTCAATTAAGCCAATCTTTGATACCAAATTTTGAGTTTTATTTACTCGATTTCCTTCAACCGTTCTAGCTCGGCAAGTGGTGGAGAAGTTGAAATTTGGGTGATTTTGTGGGAGGTGAAAAATAGACAATGGACACAAGGACTTATAGTGGTTTGGCCTTCTAACTCGAACCTACATCCACTACCTTAGCTCCCCAGTAAGGATTTCAAAACAAATTCACTAAGAATTTCGCCCCCTTTTCTCGGACTAGGAGGAAACCGTTACAACGATCAAGCTTTCTACCCAAAGCTTGATCAAGCACTCTCTTACAAGAGAAATTCTAAGCAAACTTGAAATCCCTCTAATAGGTATTTGTTTGCACAATTAAGCTCTCACCCAAAACCTAAACACTTGAGCAAATTTGACAATTAAGCTCACAAGTGTTGTCTATACAAGAAAATGTACAATTAAGCTGTAAGAAAATTTCTTTATCATGATGTTGTTGAAAATTGAAGCATTAGTCTTCTCTTGTTGCTTGGAGGTCCGTTTTATACTCCGAATTGAGTTTGTAGCCGTTGAGGACCGTTGGGGTTGTTTTGGAGCCGTTGGAGACTTTATTTCCCACCATAAATGCAGTTCTGGTGATGTCCGTTTCGGAAAATGCGAGCCCGTATCGGAATGACCTTCTTTAAAACTAGCTGTTGAAGCCTGATGCAGCAAGCCGTGTCGAAACGCCTCTGGCCGTATCGAAGCGATTACAAATAGTTTCGGTATGAGTGACCATTGAGCTGCATTTAAAAAGTCGTTGGGAAATTTCGACCGTTGGGGAGGTTTTGACCGTTGGGCGTATCAAAACACCAAAGGGGTGTTTCGAAACGAAAATCCTCCGTATCAAAATGGGCAAGCCCTGTTTCGTCCCGGTCTGAACGCTTGACCAGTCCGAGTGGGCTACACGGGGATAACCGAGGAGAAACCCGTTAAGGCTCCACTTCGGTTAACAACCCGAGAAAACTTTTCATTAAATTTTATCTTATCTAGATGCATTATTAAGTCCTATGTGAGAAAGGCAACATCGGAAGAAACAACGAGGAAAACAACCAAACAGCCCAACAAAACAACCCATTTTAACTTAAACTACATGTCGTTTCGAAACACCCAAGGAGTGTATCGAAACGCCTTGACTAGGTCAACTGGCCAAAGTCAACACGAGGAGACCGTATCGTAACGCTGGTCAACCATTCCGAAACGCCCTCAGTGGTCAACTTCTCGTGGTCAACGATACGAAGACCGTTCCGAAACGCCTAGGCCCGTTTCGATACTTCAATTTATCGTCAAAATATCAGATTTCCAGTGGCAAAAACGTATCGAAACGACCCCCTTCCGTACTGAAACGCCTAGCCTAGAACAAGAGGCCGTATCGAAACGGGACCAACTGTTTCGATACACTTGTTGCGAACAGACATGTTTTAGCTGGTTTATGGCACAAGGCTGCCCCAAACACCAAGTAAAACCTTCCACCACCTAACATGCAACACTCTAAGGCAAAACCAAACACAACAAGCATACTTAGCACACTTCATACATACAAAAGCCATACATAAATAAGAAGCATCAATTCAACAAAAGATTCATACTTTGCATTCAAGATAACATGCTTCAACAAGAACATCCACTTAAGCATTCAAAAAGGCACAAGGACAATATACAAGGCATAAGCATACCTCAACCATATCATCCACATAACAAGGAGTCTAAACATGCTCCTAACACATAACATCAACATACATCAAAAGCTCAGATCCCATTGCTTGACTATTACATTTTCATAACATAAAAATCCATACTTGATAAACTCAAAAGCCAAACTAGCACACTTGGAGGCCCTCTCCTTGCACAAGCAACCCATGAACTACGGATCTGCATTGTCGAACAAAAGAGAGCGTAAGCATAAAGCTTAATGATGCTAAGCTCATAAAACAAACCTCGACAATGCAGGGTCCAAGCACGAGCAACAACCAAGGTAGAATGCATGATCTTACCTTCGAACCACATGAGTCAAAATATCAATGATGCATGAACACAATTATCAACATCATGCCATGCTCAACAACTCATAAGCTCAACACATGGAAATACATAAATCAATGTATTATCAAACACATTCCACAATCCGTATTGGCAACACATATATCAATCCATATTGGCACCTAGCTATGACTCGAATACGCGGATAACCGTTGGAACTCACATCCAACAACTCACATTTACCTTACGGTGGGATTACGCTCATCACCATTTCACGCGGAGGAGATTCCACTCATCCTCACGCCCCGTCGATGGGATTCGACTCATCACCGACTAACATATATATAAGAAGATTTCCGGGCGAACCCATACTCCATCTTGATGACCACCATCACCAAGACCACGCGCGCATTTTGACTCACGTGTAAACACTAAACATCCTAATGATCAATCATTGTACCCAAGCATACTAGTGCCAATACTAACATAATTCATAACCTTTCACAACACCATTCATATCAACTTCCGTGCTTAGCACATACTCACCATGACTTACCATCATGCACAAACCACAATCCAAACCACATACATATAACAATGCATCAAAACCATGCCTCAACATACATGTGTAACACAATATACATAACCATATTAATCACACTTAATACATGAGGTATAATCAACAATTAGAGTTCAACCAACGTCTCTAACTAAAGCTTAGGATTAGACTACCAATCTAATCCCAATTCTAGGTGGGTCTACCAAGCCCAACCTAGTCCACATGCTTGTACCAACACTTGAAAACCATTTAAAAACATTTAACCACTCACCGACTATTCCAAGCTTAACAACACTAGCCGATCAAGCTCCCAATGGTTCCGGATTCGTTCCCGAGGCTTCACCAACACAAATCCTTGCTTATAAACATCCTAATACAATCAAAATAACCTCAAATCAGTCCACAAATCAATGTAGCCAACCCGAAACACAAACCAAGCACAAAACACAAGATTTCAAGTTAAAGACAACCCCAAAACCTTCATTCCCGAGCAGCCCTAAAGCACAGTCCAAAACCAATGCTTCCAACACTTATTTTACTCCCAAAGCTTCCAAAACAACCCTTATACATAGCCTAACCATCAGTCAACAAATTCCCACATTAAACACCCTCAAAACTCAACCTAAAACCCTTCAAAAACCTCTCTAAAACCCAATTTCGGGAAACACCATAAAACCATGTAAAAATCAAGTATGTTGGACCTTTTAAATGGAAAATAACTTATATAACCTCAACAAATCAAAAACTTAATTTAAAGACAATAAAAATGACATTTTTAATCTAAAAACTCAAAACGTCAAAATACAAAACCATGAGCTTTATGAAAACAATGGTACCAACTTGTAGAGGGAAGGGATGACAAGTCAAAAATGGTTTTACCTTTGAAAAATCTCCAACAATGAGCAAGAGAGATGATGGAATAGTAAACACAATGGAGATGGTGTTTTTGTCGTTGAAATGGAGAGAAGAGGGAAGAAGATGAGTTAAAAAGCGTCTTTTAAATAAAAATGGGTTTTATTTTTCAAAGGCTTGTAATTACAATAATGCCATTAATGAGATGGCTATCTCAAATATCTAATATCCATGGGATTTGGGTTTTAAATAAAATTAAGTCCAACATAAAATCATTTGTTTGAAAACACGAGGCCCAACATAATATTTTATTATTTTAATTCACCCAACCCCCTAACCCGGGTGTTACAACTCTCCCCCACTTAAGGAATTTTGTCCCCGAAATTACCTGACGGAAACAGATACGGAAACTGCTCAAGCATATCAGCTTTCCTCTCCCACGTGGCCTCTTCCACACCTCTATGTCTCCACATCACTTTGACCAACTCTATGGTCTTGCCACATAACACCTTACTATCAGAAGCAAGTATCTCAACTGATTCTTCATTATAAGACAAATCCAGATTCAATTCTATCTCCTCAACGGGTATAACATGAGACGGATCTGATCTATATCTCCTAAGCATCGACACATGAAACACATCATGGATGTTCTCTAACTCTGAAGGCAATCTCAAACGGTAAGCTACTGACCCAATCTGCTCAACTATCTCATACGGACCAATATACCTTGGACTCAACTTGCCTTTCCGGTCAAACTGCATTACCTTTTTCCACGAAGATACTTTCAGAAACACCTTCTGACCCACTGAGAACTCAATCTCTTTCCTCTTCAAATCTGCGTAAGATTTCTAACGATCGGAAGCTACTTTCAAACGGTTACAGATCAACTTCACTTTCTCGGTAGTTCCCTTAAGCAAATCCGGCATAGGTAACAATTTCTGACCTATTTTAGCCCAACAGATCGGAGTCCTACATCGTCTACCATACAAAGCCTCATAAGGAGCCATCTGTATACTAGCCTAGTAACTGTTGTTGTAAGCAAACTCAACTAAGGGCAAGTGCTTCTCCCAAGAACCTTGGAAGTCAATCACACAACAACGAAGCATATCCTCTAAAATCTATATCACTTGCTCTGACTGTCCATCTGACTGTGGATGATATGAAGTACTGAAATGCAAACGGCTACCTAGGGCACTATTCAAACAACTCCAGAACCTCGAAGTGAATCTCGGATCTCTGTCTGACACAATAGACTTCGGAACTCCATGAAGTCTCACAATCTCGCGGATATACTAACATGCCAACTTGTCCAAAGAATCTGTAGTGTTCACTGCTAAAAACTGAGCACTTAGTGAATCTATCAACAATTACCCAAACAGAATTCTTCTTCGAATGAGACAACGATAACCCCGACACAAAGTCCATAGTGATCCTTTCCTACTTCCATTCCGAAATTTTCAAAAGCTGTAACAAACCCGAAGGAACCTGATGTTCTGCCTTCACTCTCTGACAAACCATGCAACGACTCACATACTCGGCTACACCCTTCTTCAAACCAACCCAGAAATAATCATTCTTCAATGCATCGAAAAAGGACTCGAATGTGCTTCGCTCAGAATCATACGTCTCAACTCAACATCTTCAGGTACTACAACTATGTCTCTGAAACATAACACATTCTCACCACTAAAACTATACTCGGTCGGTCTACCATCGGCTATGTCCTGAACATGAGGAACTAAAGAAACCTCTTGCAACTGTTTCTCTCTAATCATCTGAATCAAAGAAGGCTTCACTTGCAACTCTGTGATCAAACCACCATCATCAGATACACTCAATCTAGCAAACATAGCTCACAACTCAACTGCAACTTTTCTGCTCAACGCATCGGCTACTACATTTGCCTTACCCGGATGCTACTCAATAGTCAAATCATAGTCTTTCAACAGCTCAATCCATCTTCTTTGTCTCAAGTTCAGCTCTCTCTGAGTCATCAAATACTTCAAGCTCTTATGATCTGTGTAAACCGTGCACTTCTCATCGTACAAGTAGTGACGCCAAATCTTCAACGCGAACACAACTGCGGCTAACTCAATGTCGTGCGTAGGGTAGTTCTTCTCAAGGACCTTCAACTGTCTCGAAGCATAAGCAACAACTCTTCTTTCTTGCATTAGAACACAACCTAACCATACGTAGGAATCATCACTATAGATCACAAATTCTTTCCCAGAAACTGGCTGTACTAACACTGGAGCATTCGTCAAAGCTTCTTTCAATTTTTCAAAAGCCTTTTGTCTCGCATCTGACCACTCAAACTTCACTTCTTTTTGCAACAATCTAGTCAACGGAGCAGCTACTATAGAGAAACCATCTACGAACCTCCTATAGTAACCAACTAATCCTAGGAAACTCCTAATCTCGGTCACTGACTTAGGTTGTTTCCATTCAATAATAGCCTCAATCTTTGTCGGATCAACGCTGATACCTTCAGCTGATACTACATGGCCAAGAAACACAACCTCTCGAATCCATAACTCACATTTACTAAGCTTAGCATACAACTGATTACTCATCAATCTCTGCAAAACAAGTCTCAAGTGCTCATCATGCTCTTCTTCTGATCTTGAGTACACAAGGATGTCATCTATGAAAACAACTACAAACCGGTCTAGATAGTCTCGGAAAACTATGTTCATCATATCCATGAAAGTTACTGGTGCATTTGTGAGCCCGAACGACATCACAAGGAACTCATAGTTGTTAAACCGATATTTTAATTTTTGATATAACTAAAGAACCTAAGGACTAAATTGAAAATGTGAAAACGAATTTTTAAGTCCTCAAACATCCCTATATGATTTAAAGAATATGCCTAAGTTAAAAAACAATGTTTTCCAAATATTTTCTAAGTGTTCTTAAAGCCAAAACAGTGAGTTTCGAGTCCCTATTTCGAAACGGCCTAAGACGTTTCGAAACGATTTTGAAACTGTCAACCTATGTTTTAAAACGAGTATCAAAACGTTTTCAACACTGCCAACCCGTGTTTCGAAACAAGTATCGAAACGGCTTTAGAACATAGAGAACCCGTATCGAAACGACATACAGTGTTTCGAAACGGTTCCTCATTTGATTTGAAAAATATGACCGTTGCAAGTTTTTAACTGATTTTTAAGAAACCGTTAAGGCGTTTCGAAACGATTTCAATCCGTTTCGAAATGACCCTTGACAGTGGCAAAAGTGTTTCGAAACGGGTAAGACCGTTTCGATATGGGCTCTTAAATGCACCCCAATGACTCTTTCCATTATGGTCTGTTTCGAAACAGGGTCGGGCGTTTCGAAACGGTTGGTTGCAGACTACATTTATGGAGGTGAGATAACACCCCCAACGACTCTATTGATGAATGCAACAACCACAACGGCTAGAAATCAATGAGAAGGTATAAAAGATACCTCTAAAAGCTCCAGCAACAACTATTGATCCAAAAGCAAACATCCAAACATCAAATCCAAGCATTTGTGCCTAAATCCCAATATTGTCTAGAAACACCAATTGTAATTTTCATTATTATCATTTCAATTGGGTTGAGTGCTTGTAATTGAGCTACAATTTGTATTGAGAGATACTTTCCTAGCCAAAAAAATCTTTGTTCTATTTGTGTGAGGTTTGGGTTAAATTTTGGGTAGAAAATTTAACCGAAAATTGTAAGGGTTACCTCCTTAGCCTAGAAAAGGGGAAGAGCAATTAATGGAATTGTTGCAAATCCTTATTGAAGCTTTGGTAGTGGATGTAGAGTTCATTTGGAACTTGAACCACTCTAAAATTCCTTGTCTATCTTTTTAATTTGCAATTTCCACCACCTAAACCTTTAAAAATCCAATTCACCCCCTCTTGGTTCATTTCGATCATTCGATCCACTCAACAATTGGTATCAGAGCCTACCTCTTTGAGGATTAACAACCACAAAAGGAGTTCCTAGGAAGAATGTGATCATCCAAAAATCAAGAGATGGCTTCAACCTCCGGTTCGGGCATGTATGAGTCTCAATCCACTACAAAACCACCCTTCTTCAATGGTGACAACTATCCATTTTGGAAGAATAGAATGCGCCTCTTCATCAAGTCCAATGACTACTTGGTTTGGGATGTAATTGAAGATGACCCCTACATTCCATTAAAGCAAGATAGTGAAGGCAAGATGGTTTTGAAGAAAAAGGTGGAGATGAGTGAAGAAGAAAGGAGAAAGATCCAAATAAATGACAAAGCTCTCCACATGCTCTTTTGTTCATTCGGTCTGGACATCTATTCCAAAGTGTCATCCATTGAGAGTGCCAAAGAAGTGTGAGACACTCTTGAGACTACCTACGAGGGAACCAATGACGTCAAGGAAACTAAGATTGGAATTCTCAATCTTAGTTATGAAAATTTCAAGATGGAACCCGATGAGACGGTGTCCAAGATGTTTGATCAGTTCTCCACCATAGTCAATAGGCTCAAAGGATTTGGAGAGACAATACCGGAAGACAAGCTTGTCCGAAAGCTACTCTATTCACTTCCCGAATCATGGGATGGGAAGAGAACCGCCATCATAGAAGCTAAAAATTTGAAGACTTTAAAGCTTGATGAGCTAGTGGGTTATCTCCTTACACTTGAGATTATGAAGCAAGGAAGGGAAGAAGAGAAGAAGAAAGAAGAGAAGAGAGTAGAAAAGCTAGAGGTTGAAAAGAAGAAGAAGATGGGAATAGCTCTCAAAGCTTCATTACTTGAGGATAGCTCTTCTAGTGAGGAGGATGAGCTAGAAGAATTGGCTATGATAGCCAAACGATTCTCACGCTTTATGAGGTCCAACCGGGGAAGAAAAATTCAAAGAAAGATGGACTTCAAAGGTAAGAACAAAGAAGAATCAAGGGATCAAATCATTTGCTTCGAGTGCAATAAACTCGCCCACATACGTTCGGAGTGCCCTCAACTCAAGAAGAAGGGCTTTGAGAAGAAGAAGAAGCTCAAAGCCAAGCTTGCTACTTGGAGTGATGAGAAGTCATCCGAGGATGACGAACAAGAAGTGGCCAACCTTTGCCTCATGGCACTTGAGGAAGATTCCTCCATGGTAACCTCTAACTCGTCATCTTTAGATTTTACATATGATGAATTAAATGATGTATATGATGAGTTACAAGAGGTCTATGATGAATTAATTGAGAAATACAATGAGTCGGTCATTAGGAATAAGAAAATCATTTTGGAACTAAATGAGAAAAATGACTCACTCTCTCAAGCTAATTCAAAATTTGAGAAAAAAGATATTAGGGTTGAAAGATGAACTAAAATTTTTTCAAAATGAAAATGTTGATCTTAATAATCTTATATCTCAATGTAATAGTGAACACCAAAAGGTGTTGGATGAGCTAAATAAGCTCAAAGAGTCTTTTAAAAATGTTGGTAGTGTCAAGCATGAAATATGTGAATCTTCAAGAACAAACATGTAATAGTGAACACCAATAGGGAACATATACATGGTGCATCTAGATGACATACATACATTCCATGCATGCTTAGTAGCACAAAATGAAAATGATGCATGGTTGTGGCATAGGAAACTAGGACATGCTAGCATTAGTGTTTTAGAAAAAACTAGTTTCCCTTGATCTAGTTAGAGGTTTACCCAATATTAAATTCTCAAACGATAAAATTTGTGATGCATGCTCTAAGGGTAAACAACATAAGCCTTCCTTTAAATCCATTAATGATGTTTCTACAAGTAGATGTTTACAACTAATCCATATGGATTTATTTGGGCCAATTAGGACTATGAGCTTGGGTGGTAAATCTTATGCATTTGTACTTGTTGATGATTTTTCTAGATTTACTTGGGTTCTATTTTTGAGTACTAAAGATGAGGCTTTAGAAAAATTCATCATATTTTCAAAACTAACCCAAAATGATCTTGAACTTAGAATTTCACAAATTAGAAGTGATCATGGAACCGAGTTTCAAAATTTAGGGTTTGAAGATTTTTTGAATGAAAATGGTATTAGCCACAATTTTCGGCTCCTCGAACTCCTCAATAAAATGGGGTAGTCGAGAAGAAAAATAGAACTTTGCAAGAAATGGCTAGAACCATGCTTTGTGAAAATAATTTACCTAAATATTTTTGGGCGGAAGCCACAAACACCGCTTGCTATATTGTTAACCGAGTAATCATTAGGCCAATTTTAAAGAAAACACCTTATGAGATTTTAAAATCTAAAAAGCCTAACATTAGCTATTTTCACCCTTTTGGTTGCAAATGTTTTGTTTTAAATAATGGAAAAGACAACTTAGGTAAATTTGATGCAAAAAGTGATGAAGCTATTTTCATAGGATACTCTTTAACCTCTAAAGCCTATCGAGTATTTAATAAGAGAACTTTAGTAGTAGAAGAATCTATACATGTTGTATTCGATGATAACCTCCTTCCAAGGAAGGATTCTTGTGATGATGATGATGTAGGAATCATAAATGCCTTTAATGGAGGACAAACTTCAAAGGAGGATGAGATTCCAACAAAAGAAGAGGACACACAAGATCCACCTATTGAAGCCTTGAAGGACTTGGCTCTTGAGGAAAAGGAAGTGAGCTACCCAAGGGAGTTGAACTATGTCAAAGATGGTGAAATCTTGGGTGATCCATCCAAGGGGGTAACCACTCGATCTTCTCTTAGATTGATGAATCATGTTGCATTTATCTCATGCATAGAGCCTAAGGATATAAAAGAAGCATTGAAAGATGATTTTTGGATTATGGCTATGCAAGAAGAGTTAAATCAATTTGAGAGAAGTAACGTTTGGACATTAGTTGATAGGTCTAGTAATCAATCTACCATAGGAACTAAATGGGTCTTTAGGAACAAGCTAGATGAGAGTGGTAACATTGTGAGAAATAAAGCTAGACTAGTAGCACAAGGTTACACTCAAGAAGAGGGAATAGATTTTGATGAAACCTATGCACCCATAGCTAGAATGGAAGCCATTAGGATGTTGCTTGCATATGCATGTTATCATAATTTCAAGCCTTTTCAAATGGATGTTAAAAGAGCGTTTTTAAATGGTTTTATAAACGAAGAAGTGTATGTGGAACAACCACCGGGTTTTGAAGACTAAAAATTTCCAAATCATGTTTTCAAACTCACTAAAGCTCTTTATGGTTTAAAACAAGCTCCTAGAGCTTGGTATGAAAGACTTGCAAACTTTTTAATTGAAAAAGGTTTTGAAAAAGGTAAGGTGGACACTACACTTTTTATAAAAATGTATAAAATTGACATCTTAGTAGTTCAAATTTATGTTGATGATATTATTTTTGGTTCTACTAACGAATGTCATTGCAAAGAGTTTGCTAAGCTAATGCAAGGTGAATTCGAGATGAGCATGATGGGGGAGCTCTCATTCTTTTTGGGACTCCAAATCAAGCAAAAGAAGGATGGCACCTTCATCAATCAAGTAAAGTACATAAAGGATATGCTCAAGAAGTTTGGCTTGGAGAATGCAAAGCCTCAAGCCACACCTATGAGCTCATCTACAAAGTTTGACAAAGATGAAGGAGGTAAGTGTGTTGACTCTAAGCTTTACCGTTCTATGATTGGATCATTGCTTTACCTTATCGCAAGTAGACCGAATATCTTGTTTAGTGTTTGCTTGTGTACTAGGTTTCAAGCTAGTCCTAGAGAGTCTCACCTTATAGTCGTGAAGAGAATCTTTAGGTACCTTAGAGATACTCCTTGTTTAGGTCTTTGGTACCCTAGAGACTCCACCTTCAACCTTCATGCTTATTCGGATGCGGATTATGGGGGTTGCAAAATCGATAGGAAAAGTATTTCGGGAACTTGTCAATTCCTAGGTAGTATGCTCATATCTTGGTTCTCTAAGAAACAAAATAGTGTAGCCTTATCTACCACCGAAGCCGAGTACATATCCTTAGGGAGTTGTTGTGCTCGAGTCCTTTGGATGAAGCAACAACTCTTAGATTATGATATTAAAGTTGAAATCATACCTCTAAAATGTGACAACACTAGTGCTATATGTTTAACAAAAAATCCCATCCAACACTCTAGAACCAAACACATAGAAATAAGGCATCATTTCATTAGAGATCATGTCCTTAAAGAAGATGTGGTTATAGAGTATGTAGACACCTTAAATCAATTAGCGGACATATTTACAAAACCTTTAGACAAAGAGCGTTTTTGGTCCCTTAGGAGAGAGTTAGGTCTAGCTAGCCTATCTTGATCTTTTAGGACCTCTTTTGTGCTTAAAATTGCTTGATCTTGTGAAATGCCATGTTTATGTGTTTTTACTCCTAATTTCATCCATGCCTATAGCTAGGGGGAGTATGCTTATGTTTGCATATGTTTTTCCTGCTCATTCATGTCATTTATGCAAGTTAGGCCTTAGAAAAATTCATTTTTCTGCACTTTTAGAGCCTCATCCGCACTTCCAGGCCCAGGTGTATCGAAACGGGTCAACCTGTTTCGATACGGATGCTTTAAATTCATATTTGAGAGAAGGGCATTTTGAAATGCCTTAACAGGGTTTTGAAACATTTTGGCTCCTGCCAAGGGGTGTATCGAAACAAGTTTTGATACGAGTCAACAGGGCTTCGATACGGTCAAACCCGTATCGAAACGGTCAGCTGAAGACCAAAAGGCGGTCAAACCTTCATGCTCGCGTTTCGAAACGGTCAAGACCGTTCTGAAATGGATTCGCAGACTGCTTTAAGAATGTCTTTTAATGATAAAGTTACACTTTAATTAAAACTCTCCCAAACCCTAAAAACCCTAGCCCGAATTTTTCCTATAAAAACCCTCTAAACCACTTTGTTTTTCACCAAATCTTGAGGGGTTTTTCTCTAAAACACAAGTCTAAGCAAGCTTCAACAATATTGTGCAAGGATTTTCATCTATTCATCCAAACTCCCAATTTAAGGTATTTTTCCTATTTTTTTCTTTTTCCTTCAGTTTATATTCGAATCTTAGGTTAGAAAATTTTATTTTTGTATAGTTTATATGTTTTGATACTTGGGTTTTTCATATCTTGTAAAAAATTCAAAATCTTCAATTTTTTGATTCGAATATATAATTTTTCTCTCGTATTTTTGTTTACTGTTTTTCTCTTAAATTTTTGTTTTGTTTTGTTTTGTTTTGCTTTGTTTTGTTTATTTGATTTTAAAAATTGTTTTAAACCTAAGTGGGATTTATCATTGGATTGAATTACAAAATCTCATGCATACACTTAAAATTTTTTTCTTGCCTGCTTAATGTTTTTAGGATGGCTACGGACAATGTTAGCAAAAAGCGTAAAACCAGTCAAGTCAGTGACTCGAGTATTCGTCCAAATCTCACCTTGCTCTTTCAAAAATCTCTTCGAACTCAAGAGATGAGGGAACACTTCATGTATGTCAAGGAGTATGAAGTTCGTTGTGAGCGTGTTATTGATCTTAACTTCCTTGACTCCGAGCGCTTTCTTTTCCGTTACCTCGAGCGTTTAAGAGAATGAGATTTTCTTGTCTTGTTGAGCATCCCAGACGTTTGCTACAAACACATGGTACTTCTCTTTTACTCCAATGCTCAACTTATCAATGATGAAGAAAATTCCGAAGTTGTTGGGATTGAGTCTTTTATTTTGGGGAAAAAGATTGTTGTCAATGTCCCTCTCTTGGAGTCTACGTTTTCCCTTAAGGATGTAGGAATTGAAAATGAGAGTCACTTTGGTTCTCACACCGGTCAAGTGCTTACTTTGGATGCGCACGACCGTTTCCTCCAATTGATGGTCTCATGGTTCCTTCGCCCTTCCGGAGGTAAATATTTTCACATCCGTCAAGTCGACTACTTTTGGCTTGAGTGTTTTCGTCGTTGTGAGCGCCCTAATCTAGTTAAGATCATATTTGCCGAGATGGTTAACAATGTTAAGCTTTGTGACACTGATGCCTTGAAATCCTTTACTTATGGAATGGTCTTAAGTCACATCTTTAGCAAGCTTAATCTTGATTGCACCTATGACTCTCCGGAACCTTGCAAGTCAAAAATTGGTGAGTCCTCGCTCCATAAGTCCGGTTTTCACTATGTAAACGATGGAAATTGGGAACGTGTTGATAGGGTAGCACCTCCTCCTCCTCATCCCGTTGAACCTCAACCACAAGCTCAAGTTGCAAACAATGAAGCTCTCACAGCTCTCATTACCGAGCGGCTCAATGCCATGGAAACTAACATGGCTTCGGGCTTTGGTGCTATCAATACACGTTTGCAAAATGTAGAGGATCGACTCCTATCCCTTGAGAACCAACACTCGGCCATGGATATGTCCTTCTCTACCTTTTATGGCCAATGGATGAAGTTTCGTCAATCTCAAGTCAAGAGTTATGATGAGACTTCGGATGATGATGGTGACGACGAGGCCTAGGATATTCATGACATATCATATTATCTATGCATTTTAGGATTAAGTTTGCATCTTTATTTCCATTATGTTTTATGAACCTATGCTTTTGATTTTATTTGGGATTATGCTTTGAACTTGTTGAAGATTTATGTTTGGGATATTTTAATTTTATGAATTAATATTATTGTTGCTTATTGCTTATTGCTTAATGCTTAATGCTTATTGTTACTAACCCTATCTCTTCTCTATGAGCCTTGTTTATTTTTTGATCTAACAAAAAGGGGGAGAAGAAATTTAAGAGCCAAAAATTCGTTTTAAATGTTTAAAGTGTTTTTAAGTTTTAAACCTTGAATTTCAAAGTTAAATCTTTTTAAAACTTTAAAAACCAATCTTAAATTGAGGGGGAGTTAGAATGTATTCAAAATTTTCTAAACTCTTAAAAATTCTAACTTTGGTTTTTGTTATATCAAAAAGGGGAGATTGTGAAACCGATATTTTAATTTTGATATACCTAAAGAACCTAATGAATAAATTGAAAATGTGAAAACGAATTTTTAAGTCCTCAAACATCCTTATATGATTTAAAGAATATGCCTAAGTTAAAAAACTATGTTTTCCAAATATTTTCTAAGTGTTCTTAAAGCCAAAACAATGATTTTCGAGTCCCTGTTTCGAAACGGCCTAAGGCGTTTCGAAACGATTTTGAAACTGTCAACCCATGTTTCGAAACGGGTATCGAAACGTTTTCAACACTGTCAACCCGTGTTTCGAAACAAGTATCGAAACGACTTTAGAACATAGAGAACCCGTATCGAAACGACATACAATGTTTCGAAACGGTTCTTCATTTGATTTGAAAAATATGATCGTTGCAAGTTTTTAACTGATTTTTAAGAAACCGTTAAGGCGTTTCGAAACGATTTCAATCCGTTTCGAAACGACCCTTGACAGTGGAAAAAGTGTTTCGAAACGGATAAGACCATTTCGATACGGGCTCTTAAATGGACCCAACGGCTCTTTCTATTTTGGTCTGTTTCGAAACAGGGTCGGGCGTTTCGAAACGGTTGGTTGCAGACTACATTTATGGAGGTGAGATAACACGCCCAACGACTCTATTGATGAATGCAACAACCACAACGGCTAGAAATCAATGAGAAGGTATAAAAGGGACCTCTTAAAGCTCCAACAACAACTATTGATCTAAAAGCAAACATCCAAACATCAAATCCAAGCATTTGTGCCTAAATCCCAATATTGTCTAGAAACCCCAATTGTAATTTTCGTTCTTATCATTTCAATTGGGTTGAGTGCTTGTAATTGGGCTACAATTTGTATTGAGAGATACTTTCTTAGCCAAAAAAATCTTTGTTCTATTTGTGTGAGGTTTGGGTTAAATTTTGGGTAGAAAATTTAACCGAAAATTGTAAGGGTTGCCTCCTTATCCTAGAAAAGGGGAAGAGCAATTAGTGGAATTGTTGCAAATCCTTAGTGAAGCTAAGGTAGTGGATGTAGAGTTCATTTGGAACTTGAACCAATCTAAAATTCATTGTCTATCTCTTTAATTTGCAATTTCCACCACCTAAACCTTTAAAAATCCAATTCACCCCCCTCTTGGTTCATTTCGATCATTCGATCCACTCAACAATAGTGACCATATCTAGTCCTGAAAGCTGTCTTCAGAACATCACACTCTTTTACCTTCAACTGATAGTACCCTGATCTCAAATCTATCTTCGAAAACACTGAGGCACCCCTCAACTGATCAAACAAGTCATCTATACGAGGCAACGGATACTTGATCTTTATTGTCAACTGGTTCAACTGCCTGTAGTCAATACACATTCTCATACTGTCATCTTTCTTCTTTACAAATAACACGGGAGCACCCCAAGGCGAACTACTAGGCCTAATAAAACCACGGTCTAACAACTCCTGAACCTGACTCTTCAACTCTTTCAACTCTTACGGAGCCATACGGTACGGAGCAATAGAAATTGGAGTAGACCCTGAAACAGTCTCAATCACAAACTCTACATCTCTGTCAGGAGGCAAACCCGATAATTCTTCTGGAAACACATCCGAATAATCACAAATTGTTCTGATATCTTTCGGTCTAACCTCACTCATATTCGGATTCATCACATACGCTAAGTAAGCCCCACAACTGGAATCCATCAACCTATGAGCCTCTAAAGCTGATACAACATTCGACAAGAACTTAACGTTCTCGCCTACTACTACTACTACCTCGTAGTCATCGGAAAGCTTCAACGAAATTCTCTTTGTCTCAAAATCTACACTAGCTCTGTGCTCAACCAACCAATCCATACCCAAAATGATATCAAAACCATAAAACGGAAGCTCCATCGTATCAACAGGAAACACATGACCCTGAATCTTCAACGGACACCTCATATACATTCGTCTAACTACAACTGTCTCACCGAAAGAACTAGTGACATGCTACCACATCTGTGTCATTCCCTGCCTCTCTCTGAGCATAGACTCTAGCTAGTCCACCGGCCTCTGGCTGTACTGCCACCACATGAGCAAGATTCCTCGGTGCCTCTATCCTAGGTGCATTAGCCCTCAGCTGGAAGTAACCACGACCGCGCCCACGACCTCTTTGATAGTCAATCGCTCTCGCAAGATCCTGTGCTAGATTCGGTGCCTGTGCCGCCTGATGCGGACACTCTCTCATGAAGTGGTCTCTCGATCCACAGTTCCAGCAAGCATGAAAATTACCCCAACACTCTCTTGAATGTTGTCTCCCACAACGGGCACACTCAGGAAACCGCCCTCCAGCTCTATGGCCCTGGTGGCCTCTACCATGGTGGCCACTGCCACGCTTATGGTCAAACTGATGTCCACTGCCCCGATGCCTCTTGGCATCACCATGATCAAAGTTGTTATGCCTCTTCCCAGAACTATATCCTCCCGAACGCTTGGTCAGCCCCAAGCTATGCTCGATGTCCTTGGCCCTAGCGACCAAGACATCAAAATCAGAGTAACCAGAAGCTAAGGTGTACCTCTTCACTTTCTCATGAAGCCCATATCTGAACCGATTACAACGGTCCCTCTCAGTAGGAACCAACTCCGGAGCATACTGACTCAGACGAACAAAGCAAATCTCATAGTCAGTCACCGAAGAATCTCCCTAAACAAGAGCCATGAACTCTCGCTTCTTCTCATCAAGATATCTCGGCCCCAAATACCTCTTTCTGAACGCAGTCTCAAAGAAATCCCAACCAATCTCAGCCTCAGGCACACCAGTTGTAATGGTGACCCACCAGGTGTAGGCATCACACTGAAGAAAGGAAATCACACATCCCAACTTACGAGCTCCAACACATCCCATTTGAGCTTAGATACAGAATGTCTTCTTCAACTACAACTCAGACCTCTCAGGTGTAGATCCCCTGAACTCTTCTGCTCCTAGGCTATGAAGCCTCTCTAACGGTAAGCTAGCATCATCACCTCTCGGTTGAGCTGCAGCCTGAGCTCCGACAACTGCGGCATGAAACGCTCCCGCTATAGCTTGAACTAGCGAAGCCATATCTATCCCCGCAGGACCTTGGCCACCATGACCAACCTGAGGTCCTGCTCCTTCAGCTCCAGCCTCGCCTCCCACTTCAGGCTGAAGAGGTGGTGGTGGTGGAGGAGCTCCGACTCCAACAGCAGGCTCTCCCACAAGAGCCTCTACTCCAGCCACCGGCTCATTAATAGGAGCCGCAACACGAGGTTCCTGACGAACCAACCTCGGCCTACCCGTAGGCCTCAACATACGCGCTCACAGATAACAACTACAACACAACAACAACATACAAGATAGGGGTAGCAAGGGCAAGGGTCCAAGTGGCTCAAGTATGTTCCCTCACTTAAAAATCCTTTTTCCGATGTAATAGAAGCATTGTGACTCTACTCAACATGCTTCAAACAACACACATACACGATCAAACAAGCATACATCCAAGCATATTTGATAAACAAGCAAATATGCTTACATGGCAAGCAAACATCGTGCAATGGCAATACATGAATTTAACTTACCTCACTTACCTGCCCAAGGTCTCGGAAACCTGGCTCTGATACCAACAAGTGTAACCCCCTCGTTCCGGTCCAGACGCTTGACCAGTTCGAGTGGGCTACACAGGGATAACCGAGGCGAAACCCGTTAAGGCTTCACTTCGGTTAACTACCCGAGAAAACTTTTCATTAAATTTTATCTTATCTAGATGCATTATTAAGTCCTATGTGAGAAAGGAAACAGAGGAAGAAACAACGAGGCAAACAACCAAACCACCCAACAAAACAACCCATTTTAATTTAAACTACAGGTCGTTTCGAAACACCCAAGGAGTGTATCAAAACGCCTTGACTAGATCAATTGGCCAAAGTCAACACGAGGAGACCGTATCGAAACGCTGGTCAACTGTTCTGAAACGCCCTCAGCGGTCAACTTCTCATGGTCAACGATACGTAGACCGTTCCGAAACGCCTTGGCCCGTTTTGATACTTCAATTTGCCGTCAAAATCTCAGATTTCTAGTGGCAAAAATGTATCGAAACGACCCCCTTGTGTACCGAATCCCCTGGCCTGGAATAAGAGGTCGTATCGAAACGGGACCAACCGTTTCGATACACCTGCTTCAAACAGACAGGTTTTAGCTGGTTTATGGCACAAGGCTGCCCCAAACACCAACTAAAACCTTCCACCACCTAACATGCAACACTCTAAGGCAAAACCAAACACAACAAGCATAATTAGCACACTTCATACACACAAAAGCCATATATAAATAAGAAGCATCAATTCAACAAAAGATTCATACTTTGCATTCAAGATAACATGCTTCAACAAGAACATCCACTTAAGCATTCAAAAAGGCACAAGGCCAACATACAAGGCATAAGCAAACCTCAACCATATCATCCACATAACAAGAAGTCTAAACATGCTCCTAACACATAACATCAACATGCATCAAAAGCTCATATCCCATTGCTTGACTATTACATTTTCATAACATAAAAATCCATACTTGATAAACTCAAAAGCCAAACTAGCACACTTGGAGGCCCTCTCCTTGCACAAGAAACCCACGAACTACGGATCTGCATTGTCGAACAAAAGAGAGCGTAAGCATAAAGCTTAGTGAGAGTAAGCTCATAAAACAAACCTCGACAATGCAGGGTCCAAGCACGAGCAAGAACTAGGGTAGAATGCATGATCTTACCTTCGAACCACATGAGTCAAAATATCAATGATGCATGAACACAATTATCAACATCATGCCATGCTCAACAACTCATAAGCACAACACATGGAAATACATATATCAATGTATTATCAAACACATTCCACAATCCATATTGGCAACACATATATCAATCCATATTGGCACCTAGCTATGACTCGAATACGCGGATAACCGTTTGAACTCACATCCAACAACTCACATTTACCTTACGGTGGGATTACACTCATCACCATTTCACGCGGAGGGGATTCCACTCATCCTCGCGCCCCGTCGATAGGATTCCACTCATCACCGACTAACATATATATAAAAAGATTTCCGGGCGAACCCGTACTACATCTTGATGACCACCATCACCAAGACCACGCGCGCATTTTGACTCACATGTGCACACTAAACATCCTAATGATCAATCATTGTACCCAAGCATACTAGTGCCAATACTAACATAATTAATAACCTTTCACAACACCCTTCATATCAAGTTCCGTGCTTAGCACATACTCACCATGACTTACCGTCATGCACAAACCACAATCCAAACCACATGCATATAACAATGCATCAAACCCATGCCTCAACATACATGTATAACACAATATATGTAACCATATTAATCACACTTAATACATGAGGCATAATCAACAATTAGAGTTCAACCAAAGTCTCTAACTAAAGCTTGGGATTAGACTACCAATCTAATCCCAACTCTAGGTAGGTCTACCAAGCCCAACCTAGTCCACATGCTTGAACCAACACTTGAAAACCATTTAAAAACATTTAATCACTCACAGACTATTCCAAGCTCAACAACACTAGCCGATCAAGCTCCCAATGGTTCCAGATTCGTTCCCGAGGCTTCACCAACACAAATCATTGCTTCTAAACATTCCAACACAATCAAAATAACCTCAAATCAGTCCACAAATCAATGTAGCCAAACCGGAACACAAACCAATCACAAAACACAAGATTTTAAGTTAAAGACAACCCCAAAACCTTCATTCCCGAGCAGCCCTAAAGAACAGTCCAAAACCAATGCTTCCAACACTTATTTTACTCCCAAAAGCTTCCAAAACAACCCTTATACATAGCCTAACCATCAACCAACAAATTCCACATTAAACACCCCCAAAACTAAACCTAAAACCCTTCAAAAACCTATCTAAAACCCAATTTCGGGAAACACCATAAAACCATGTAAAAATCAAGTATGTTGGACCTTTTAGATGGCAAATAACTTATATAACCTCAACAAATCAAAAGCTTAAGTTAAAGACAATAAAAATGTCATTTTATTCTAAAAACTCAAAACCTCAAAATACAAAACCATGAACTTTATGAAAAATAATGGTACCAACTTGTAGAGGGAAGGGAGGACAAGTAAAAAATGGTTTTACCTTTGAAAAATCTCCAACAATGAGCAAGAGAGATGATGGAATAGTAAACACAATGGAGATGATGTTTTTGTCGTTGAAATGGAGAAAAGAGGGAAGAAGATGAGTTAAAAAGGGTCTTTTAAATAAAAAGGGGTTTTATTTTTCAAAGGCTTGTAATTACAATAATGCCATTAATGAGATGGCTATCTCAAATATCCAATATCCATGGGATTTGAGTTTTAAATCAAAGGGTAAACTACATAAATGACCATCATACTATTGAAAAAGTCGCGATTTGACCACCTTACTTTTTTTCGAAGCAATTAAACCATCAAACTATTTAAATGGTATCAAAGTGACCAACAACTGTTAAAAATAACAGAAAAGTTGTCGAAATTGTTAAATCAAATTGGTATAATTACACATTTTGTCCTTGTTATTTACACATTCTATCAATTTAATCCTAATTTATATTAATAAAATAAATTAATTGGGTAGTGTCATGTGTCAACACCTTATTGGAGGACTTTAATTATTTATATTTGATTTAATAAATTTATTTTCCTCCTCCAATCAGGTGGTGACACGTGTCACCACCTATTTAGAGGAGTAAAAGCAAATTTAAGCAATATGCTTAACAAGGGAATCAAACCCAAGACACATAGAATGACTAGTAGCGGCACAACCACTGCACCAAACCTAACCTTATGTTTAAATTTACTCCATTAGATATATATGTCTTATTTTGTTTACATTTATTCTTTTAATTCAACATATGTAACCATCGAATTAATTTCACATATATATCCCTAAACCCCAAACCCTAAACACTAATTTCATGTATATAATCATCAAATTAATTTCATATAAATAACCCTAAATACTAAACTTAAACTACAAACCCTAAATGCTAAACCTCAAACCCTAAATATTAACCATAATTGTTTATGATTTTAGTATTTAGTGTTTGAGGTTTAGCCTTTAGCATTTAAGGTTTAGGGTTATTATGTGAAATAAATTCGATGATTGTGAAATTAGAGATTAAGGTTTGGGGTTTGAAGTTTAGAGTTTAGTATTTAGTTTTTGGGTTTATGGTTTAGCATTTAGTTTTGGGGTTTAGAATTTAGTATTATATATGTGAAGTTAGTTCGATGATTATATATGTTGAATTAAAAGAATAAATGTAGAGAATAAGAGATATATATTTATTTGAGTAAATTTAAGCACAAGGTTGGGTTTGGTGTAGTGGTTGTGCCACTGCTAGTCACTCTATTTGCCTTGGGTTTGATTCCCCTGTTAAGCATGTTGCTTGAATTTGCTTTTTCTTGGAGAAGGGAAATAAATTTATTAAATCAAATCTAAATAATTAAAGTCCTCCAATAAGGTGTTGACACGTGTCACTATCTAATTAAATAATTAATTAATTTTAAATTAGGAGTAAATTGAAAGAATGTGTAAATAACAAGAACCAAATGTGTAATTATACCCCTATTTTTTTAACTGCCACGTAATCCTACCATTAAGCTCTAACGGTTGGTGGTCACATTGATACCATTTAAATAGTTTGGTGGTTTAATTGCTTCGAAAAAAAGTAAGGTGGTCAAATCGCGACTTTTCCAATAGTATGGTGGTCATTTATGTAGTTTATCCTAAATCAAATTAAGTCCAACATAAAATCATTTGTTTGAAAACACGAGGCCCAACATAATATTTTATTATTTTAATTCACCCGACCCTCAAACCCGGGTGTTACATGAAAACCCTGGTTTGGATACTTAAAAACGTTTCAAACCATGCAAAAACCAATAAAAACATCCACAAACTTATTTTCAAGTTGTTTAGACTTAAAGGCACTTTTGAAATCTTTTCAATTTAGTCCAAAACTATTTTTCAATTATTATATCAAAACATTAGTTCTTCAATCTCCCCCTTTTTGATATAATAAAACCAACTTGAAAAAATGTTTGGGATTTTCTCCCTTTGTATTTTAAAATTTTAAATAAGAGATTTCAAAAATTAAAAGAAGTTAAAGCTCCCCCTTATTCTTTTGAAAAATCAATTTTTCAAATCATTTCTCCTCCTTTTTGTTATATCAAAAAGAATTTAAATAACTTTAAGTTCAGAATAACTTATGAGGTAAAAAAATGACACAAATAAGAATTTTAGTTTTAAAATGGCTCCCCTTACTCAAAGCATCATTAAAAGTTAATTCAACATATATGATAATCTAGTTGAATAAAAAATAAATCAAATCAAAAAATAAAAAACAACTAGATTTTACCAACACTTGGACTTTAAGGGAGGATGTGAAGCCTTCCTTCTTCAAGTGTTCTTTCTTGTGTGCATGGAGCTCCCCCTCAAACTTGGACTTGTTGATCAATCTCCATCACACCTAATCAAGACAATCGAGTAATTTTTGGTATCCAGATTGCTTTGGATCCAAAGACATTAGTAGCATAAAATTTTGTCCCCTTAGGAATCCATTGTTCAATTTTATCCTTTTTAGTTGAAATGGTTAGTCCTTTTGGGACTCAAACACTTCTAAAACATTTTCCATTTATAAATCTAGGGGCACTAGATTGTCTAACATAAAAGTTTGATTTTCCAAAATTATTTTTCTTTTCAAGCTTTTTGGAAATCAAATCTTTTTCTTCTTGAAATTTATGAAGCAATTTTTGTAAATCAACACATTTTTGTTCAAACTCATTGAGTTTTGCTTCAAGTTTAATTTTGGTTTTAGAAATAAAATCATTTTGAATTTTAAAATTTGAAACAATTTTCTTGTTTTTCAAAATGTGATTTTTAAACTCTAAAACCAAATCATCATAGGCATCTTGTAATTCATCAAAATAATATGAACATGAGGTAGATGAATTAGAAGTTACCCTTGAATCTTCTTCGTTGGCCATAAGGAAAAGCTTGGCTTGTTCATCGTCGGTGGAGTCTTCATCACTCCATGTAGCCACATATGC
Organism: Hibiscus tridactylites; assembly: GCA_958450335.1. Taxonomy (NCBI): domain Eukaryota; kingdom Viridiplantae; phylum Streptophyta; class Magnoliopsida; order Malvales; family Malvaceae; genus Hibiscus; species Hibiscus tridactylites. The sequence goes on from OY288282.1 coordinate 22,149,021, forward strand.
CTTATTCTTATAGCTTGGAGTGTTTGCCATCTTCTTCTTCATTGATTCACGGTCGAATTCTTTCATTGCTTTCTATATGAATGGGGCACACTTCTTGAAGAGATGAACTATCTCTTCTTCTTCATCCTCACTTGTATCAACATGGTTGCAATTAGAGGATTTGAGAGCAATGACATTAGTGTTGATGTCGAGCTCTATGACTTTCTTCTTCCCCATCTTCTTTATCTCTTGCTTCTTCTTCTCCTCTTTTTTATCTTTCATTTTGATTTGGTGAGTGAGAAGTGACCCCATGAGTTCATCAAGCTTCAAGGTCTTGAGATTTTTGTGTTCGATGATGGCGGTCTTTTTCAAGTCTCATGACTCGGGAAGAGAATAGATAAGATTTCGGGCAAGCTTTTCTTCCGGCATGACTTCTCCATAACTTTTGAGTCCATTAGTGATGGTGGAGAGTCGATGGAAAATCTTCTCAATGTCCTCTTCCAGATCCATCTTGAAGTTCTCATACTCGTGGTTGAGGAGGTCGAACTTGGTCTACTTTACTTCGCTTGTTCCCTTGTATGTAATTTCGAGCTTATCCCAAACTTCCTTTGGCACTCTCACAAGAAGACATATTCTCATAGATGTTGAGGCTAAGTGTATAAAAGATGAAGTTCAAAGCCTTGCAATTTAGTTCCATCTTCTTGCGGTCGTCGGCACTCCAATCCACCTTGCTTCTTTGTGGAACGAACGATCCATCCTCAATAATGTCCCAAAGCTCGTAGTCTTTGGATTTGACAAAGAACAACATCATTGTCTTCCAATAAGCATAGTTGGTCCCGTCGAATAAGGGTGGCTTGTCGATGGATTGCGCCATTGAACCGGTTGTTTGAAATGTTGTTCGAGCTTGTTAGATCGCCTCAATAGGATGTTAATCCTCTTCAATTGAGCCAAGATCTTATACCAATTTTTGATTTTTATGTGCTTGATTTCCTTCAACTGTTCTAGCTCGCCAAGTGGTGGAGAATTTGAAATTTGGGTGATTTTGTAGGAGGTGAAAAATAGACAATAGACACAAATATTTATAGTGGTTCGATCTTTTAACAATCACCTACATCCACCACCTTAGCTCCCCACTAAGGATTTCAAAAAAAATTCACTAAGAATTTCATCCCCTTTTCTCGGATTAGGAGGAAACCGTTACAACGATCAAGCTTTCTACCCAAAACTTGATCAAGCACTCTCTTACAAGAGAAATTCTAAGCAAACTTGAAATCCCTCTAATAGGTATTTGTTTTAACAATAAAGCTCTCACCCAAAACCTAAACACTTGAGCAAATTAGACAATTAGGCTCACAAGTGTTGTCTATATAAAGAAAATGTACAATTAAGCTCTAAGACAATTTCTTTATCATGATGTTGTTGACAATTGAAGCATTAGTCTTCTCTTGATGCTTGGAGGTCCCTTTTATACTCCCAATAGAGTTTGTAGTCGTTGAGGACCGTTGGGGTTGTTTTGGAGTCATTGGAGACTTTATTTCCCACCATAAATGCAGTTCTGGTGATGTCCGTTTCGAAATAGGCGAGCCCGTATCAGAACAACCTTCTTCAGAACTAGCCGTTGAAGCCTGATGCAGCAAGCCGTATCGAAACTATTTTTCAATTATTATATCAAAACATTAGTTGTTTTGACTTAAAGGAACTTTTGAAACCTTTTCAATTTAGTCCAAAATTATTTTTCAATTATTATATCAAAACATTTGTTCTTCAAATACCGATAAAGCTAAACAAATGTATGGCTCTGAAAGCGGTAGTACACGACTCGTGTTTGTTGGCCGTTTTTTATACATATGTGAATTTGGATGAATACCATATGAAGGCATATTCGATCTATTTGGGGGAAATACATGGTTAATAGTAAGAGTAATATGTTTAAGGGTACGTTCAATCTTATGGATTGAGTTGGTATATATCGCTCGAATATACATTTTATTGGTCGTTGTAAGTTCAACGGACGGTTGGTGATGGCGAGCTTTTCTGTTATACATTTTAGTCGGTTCTAAGAAATGAATGTTTAAGGTGTACCCATCCGATTAAATAATAACGTTGTTTTAATGAGTTTTGATCGTTTCGAAGGGACTCGGAAACTGGATGAACAACTAGAATTTTTGAGTCTTGCACATCACTGTCCTTACCTTGTTAGTTTAATTTTACCAAATTATCGTTGAAGGTCCAAATGACCATTTCATCCTCGTAAGATTTAATGTTTGAATCCCCCACGATATATCTGAAATCCCAATGATCTCGATACATCAACTTTTTACATTTTGGTTCGATCCGTTATCACCGAACTTCCCTTTTTGTAGGGACCCCATTCTGCAATCAGTCACAAATCGTCGAATGATCTCCTTCTGATAATTACCAAGTGTCTTTGAAAAATGACCCGAACCATAGAGTGTTTATTGCACAAGTATATCCTCTCTGATCTAAAACTAATATTTTCTCTTATTCGAATCATGAATTATGTCTGGCTAAATTATATACATATGTATCTGATCTGTAATACAAGCTCTCTGATTTTTAATACTCTGAAAATTTCATGTACGATTACTACTCAGTCTGTATTCACTAAATTATTTTAATTGGGGTACGTTTGAGCTATGTTCTGAAGTCTCTACAGGATCAGCGCTTGTAATTTCTTATGTACCCGAGGTCTCCCCTTGGGTAGGTTCTAATGCTATGGCACGTGTAATTTTTTATGGACCTAAGGCAGCCCCTTAGGTTGGCTCCTATGCCCATCGGGCCTAGGGTAAGTCCTTATGGATGCAATACTATGGAACTGTATATCGGTGTATGGTTGGAGGATAGTTAGGTTGATACTTAATTTTCCTTGTTCCCTCTCTAGCCTCAGTCAAAACTCTACTGTTATCTGAAATTTTATGTCTTTCATTCTCGATCGTTATTTGATTGAACATTCTAAGCTTTCTGGCTGAAATTTTGGTAATTTGTATGTCCTCTCTGATTTCCTGAGTTAGACCTCGTGTCTAGTGATCGGGAATCAAATCAGAAATGACTATGTTACTTTGAAGTGTAATACCTAAAATAATTATATTCTGAATCTAAAACATGTTAATGCTGGCTCATCCCTTTTGTTATGATAAATCTTATACTTACGTGTGGCATGAAGCTTGAGTTGGTAGTTTTGTATTACTGAGCTTTCCCAAGCTCATGTTGTTCTTACCACCGCAGGTTAGAAGAGATCTATCATGATAGTGATCGATATCAGTGTTCGGCGTTCTCTCGGCGTCACTTTTGGAGTACGATACCAATCGAATTAGTAGGCATACATGTCGTGTATTATTTTATGACAATGTCTGTAAAATGTTTTCTGAAATTATTGTTATATGTTTAAAGGATTTTCTGAAAGTGTATTTTAAAACAATAGTCAATGTTGTGGTTCAATTAAATGTTTAAAGGAAAAATGTTTTTATGTGGATTTTTACTTTGGGTTTCTCTTGTGACCCTAATGTGACTCCCTAGGATCCGTGGTAACGCATATGAGGGTCTAGAGGGTTACATTTAGTGGTATCAGAGCTTAGAGTTGTGTCAATCTAGGTAGATTGGCCGATTTTTTGTCATAGGGTGTCTGGTTTGTGCATGCCCCTGGATCCTAACCGTACTCCACCAAGTCGGAACTCTGATGTCGAATCCTTTTCTAAAATAAGTGAATCGAAGTTTTCTGTCTGGTGTAGCTCGAATTGTACTGGCAAGAAATGTCTGTAACATTCGTCTGTGAATTGGATTAACTTAATGGATTTGAACCTGGAGTGAGAACTTGAAATGGTTCGCGCATGTGATATTGAATATCTGATCTTGTAAAGAATACATGTATGATTTTGTGAGATAACTGATATAAGTCTACATGTAAGGCTAGTTAGTGATAACGTTTATGTTTGAGATTATGTAGATGGAAACTTGATAAAAGTATTATGAATTTAAAAGAAATGTGTTCGTGAGATTGGTGAAAGTACAGATTATGTGGCGACTTTGTTATACACGAAAGAAACAATTATCATAATGGTGCTAAGAGCGAGTGATATTCATTCAAGACCTTGAGTATGTCCAGTCTGTTTGAAGAAATACCTCCTATATGAAAATGTGGCATGGTGTATCGACATGTCGTCCTTGACTAAAAATTGTTGTTACACTCTGATGTTGGAAGACCTTGTTAGAGGCCTTGAGTACTCGGTTGGATTTCAGGTACAGTGTTTCTTTCGAAAATTGATGGTCAGCCTAGTAGAGTAATTCAGCTTCTAGAGGGGATTCTTCTAGGTTATGTGATTAACTTCTGTGGTAGTTGGGAAAGTTTCTTGTCCATGATAGAGACTGTTTATAATAAGAGCTATGAGACAAGTGTTTGCTTGACTCCGTATGAGGTTCTGTATGGATTCATATACCGCATTCTGATAAGTTAGTCTGAGGTGTATGAAAAGATGGTTTTGGGCCCAAGTCAGTCTAAGTGATCGAGGACGCTAGCAGATTGATTTGTGGCCGTTTGAAAGTCTCGAGAAACCAGCATGCTTTGATGAATAAGTTTCGGTGTAGGAATGAATGAGAGAGCAGTCTCTGTATTTCTTCGACTCTGGTAAATTTTGAGGACGAAATTTCTTTTAGGGGTAGAGTTGTAACACCCCCTAAATAATAATATAGGAAAAAAAGAAATGATGAGAAGAGAATTTAGGCTGGTGGGTTTCGAACTAGCGACCTCGCCCCAGCCTCATACCCCCTTGTGTTTAACCACTAAGCTAAGTGCCCAAGTTGGATAAGAAATAACTCAGTTAAGTCTTGAGGTAAAAAGTCTAGGGTTTTTAACCTGAATTAAATTTATCGATCTGACTTTTCACCCACTGTATGAATGCCCATTCGAATAAAAAAAGAGAGAGGGGGAATCAGATCTTTCCAGAATACCAAACTTTCTCACCTAACCACCATCATCTTCGACTTCGATCTACCCAACCGCCCGACCGTGGTGTGCACCTCCACCGGTGACAGGAGTGTCATTTTCGTCCGATCAAAACACCTCTCCCCTCCCGCGCATCAGAGTCGTCGTTCTCCGTGGAGTTTGGAATGAAGGTTCGTCAAGAACCCAAACGTCGCTCCTCACTTTTCTACGTTTTTTGGCCACCACTGTCGTTCTTATATTGCCTGGCCTCCAGATCTGAACTCTCGGTGTTGATGCGATCAAAATCCAGTCAATCGGTCTTTCATTCGACTTCGGTAAGGGATCCGTCAGAGCTTTGTCTTTTCCAGCGAAGTTTTATTGGGTAATTTTCATATTAGTTTTCGGCCTAATTAAGTTGCATTTTATGTTGGTTTAATTCTTGGAATAACGATCTTCTAAAATTCGGCAGAATCAAGCTTCTTGGTGTCTCCGGTGACCCCCTTCATTTACTGTCTTGCGATCCAAAATTTAAAAGGTAAAACCCGATCTAAACCGGTTTAGTTAGTTAACCCGGTTTAAGATCCAACTCGAATTGAATTTGACCCGCATGACCTACCCGACCCAATCCGAATTCGACCCGGCCCAAACTCGTGTCTGGCCCGTCCGACCCAAACCGAGTCAACCCAGTGAGTCGACCCGACAGAGTTAACTAGTGAGTCAACTTGGTTTACCTTTGACTCGTTAACTGCTGACGTTAGCATGACGTCAACGTTGACTTTGACCGTTGACCAAAAAAGTCAAATTTTCCGAAAAACCCTATTTTATATTTTTCTACGTCATGAGTCCGGTTTTCAAGCCCGTTTCGAAATATTCTGACCGAAAACCTCCAAATCTGACTTTGAACCTAAACTTGTATATGTATTTAATTATTCAGTTAAGGGTACTATGAATAAAGACTGAAATGGGAATTTATGTAATTGAAGGTATTCATAGTTTCTTGAATACGAATTGTTGAGGGATGTCAAATCCGGGTTCAAGAGTGTTCGAATGTCTTTCACAGATCGATCGATGTAGCTCGGAGCCAAGGTAATACATTACTACCTCTTGTATGCTTTATGAACATGCCAATATTCGATTGATGCGTGCATTCTGATAATGAAGTATATAGTTAATGCTACTTAAGTCAAATCAGATACAAAATTTTAAGTATGATAACTCATATAAGTTTGGTATATTCGATTGAGAAAAATTTATAATTTGGAAAGATCTGTAGTTCTCTAATTAATTTGAATAAGACTTGAATAATAGGAATAAGGAATTGATGATTGATGAGAAATCCTAGTTCAGTGATTTACTCGATAAAACAATTCACCTCGAAACTTCAAATTTAATTTATTTCATTCTAAAAGATGTTTTGATGTGTAAGAAAGACTAAAATACCCTTGTTAATGAAAGTGGCTTAGAAGTCAACAGTAGATCTGGCAAAACAATCAATTATTTGAAATTCTTGTTTAGCTTGGGAAATCATGGTAACAAAACTTAAGCCCTCGAAATTGTGAAGCACTTGGACTATCTTGAATTCTAATTATACCTCTAAAGATAAGGTTACGGGAAACTATTCGTGCGTCTAGATTAATTTTAAATGGTGTAAAAGGCTTGAATAGATTGAAATGCTGATAAGACTGTATTGAATGGAATGAGAGAAATGACTAAAAAGGCTAAAATATTTCCCGCGCTAGATGCCAACTTAAACAAAGTAATAGATATACCTTCGATTCATGAAACAAATGAATATTTGGAAGGATCGAAAGACTCAATATAATTGAAACACCTTCGAGAATCGATGTGTCTGAAATACTTTCGAACACTGAAATGACTAAAAATACCCCTAAGACTCGGATTATGAAATACTGATAAAGCTAAACAAGTGTATGGCTCTGAATGCAGTAGTACATGACTAGTGTTTGTTGGCCTTTTTTATACATATATGAATTTGGATTAATACCATATGAAGGCATATTCGATCTATTTAGGGGAAATACATGGTTAACGGTAAGAGTAATCTGTTTAACGGTATGTTCAATCTTATGGATTGAGTTTGGGTGTATTGCTCATGTTCGAATACTTGGTATATATCGCTCGAATATACATTCGATTGCTCGTTATAAGTTCAACGGATGGTTGGTGATGGCGAGCTTTTCGGTTATACATTTTAGTCAGTTCTGAGATATTATTGTTTGAGGTATACCCACCCGGTTAAATAATGACACTGGGTTAATGAGTTTTGATCGTTTCGAAGGGACTCGGAAACTGGATGGACAACTAGAATTTTTGAATCCTGCACATCACTGTCCTTACGTTGATGGTTTAAATTTACCAAATTACCCTTGAAGGTCCGAATGACCATTTCACCATCGTAAAATTTAATGTTTGAATCCCTCACGATATATCTAAAATCCAAATGATCTCGATACATCAACTTTTGACGTTTTGGTTTGATCTGTTATCACTGAACTTCCCTTTTGTAGGGACCCCGTTCTGCAATCAGTTCCAAATCTTCGAATGATCTCCTTCTGATAATTAACAAGTGTCTTTGAAAAATGACCCAAACCATAGAGGTGGTGAGGTCCTGTGTTGCATGCATGGCAGAGATGCACGTGAAATATGGTTAGGTGGTGGGAGATGTTAATTTTTTTGCATAATATTTGTATGTATAGGCCGCCTTGGAGTGTGTATGGGGTGTGTAGAGAAAAATTTAGAAGAGAAGAAGATTACGAGTGTTTAAGGGTTGAGAAGAAAAAAAAATAGAGTTAGAATGGTAGTATATTTGCGATAGTTTTAGTTGAAAATTTTGGTGATGTTTTTTAAAGATATGTTCGAACGATGAAGATTGTTGAAGTATATTTTTTTAGATCTTCTAAGTTTCTCAAAAGTAAGGGAATTTTTTTAATTAATATGTTATTGTTTTTTTAATTATAGATGGTTTCTAGAGTTTTTTATGTTCAACATATTCGAATGATAATTACTTTTTTATTGTTGAAGGCTTTAGATCACATATACATGGTTTCTCGTCTAATCCAGTAACTTTTTGGATTTTTAAATTTTTGAAGTTATTACATTGTTTTGGTTGTATGCATATTCGAATGATAATTATTTTGCAGATCTGCAAATAGAAAATGGCATCTGGAGGAGCTTTGTTGTACCGTGACCATGAGCACATTTCGTCTCATATTCACTAAGAGCAAGTAATTAATTTTGCCGTAATTTAAAATTTATTAAGTCATGTGTAATGGTTAAAATACGAAATAATTTATTATAATAAATTAATTATAGGGTGTAGAGCATAAAATCCACAGTCGAGGACTGAAGATTGAGGAAGTTTTTGATCGCTTAGTTTATTACCTACAACGCGTTGATTTTTATAATGCTTCATTTTTCTGTGGATTTAAGATAGTCCCGGTGTTGATTATAGCATTGATTGAACAATATAGACTATAGACTCACACATTTCATTTTTCCATTTGGCGAATGCACAATAACTCTGAAGGATGTAGCAGTATAGCTTTGTGTCCCAACAATTAGGAAGCCATTGGTTGGAGAAAATAAGTATAATGCATATGAGCTTTGCAGGTAGTACTTGGACAAAGCTTCTCCTGAGTCATGTGTGGACGGTCTACGTCAAAAAATTTCATGGTTGCAGCAGGAATTTATGGTAACAAATTCATATGGTCGCCGAGAACTTGAGTGTGCAGCTCGAGTGTATATACTACAACTTATTGGTGGGGTATTGATGCTACATACATCTGGTAATATGGTTCACACACATTATTTGTCGTTCTTGGCTAATTTTGACACAACTGCTGCATATAGTTGGCTGATTTTGAGTGTGCAGCCATGAAATGTGTAAGGTCACAATTATGGATGGTGAAAAGAAGAATTCGGATATGGGTGAATGTCAAATCTTATTGCAGTCGTGGGTGTGGTACAGACTGCCTTATCTAACGCCCATTTTGGAAGTACTCGTTTAGATCTGTAATATTCTTTTACCAAGAATTAATTCGCCTTGTAAGTTGAACGCCGGTTTTGTTTCGTGTTCTACCATGGTTCTCGTGATGAATATTTGTATTGCTCGTAAAAGAGATGGTAGCTTATTATACGATTTATCCCAATCGCCATACAGTTGCGCAATCGCCTTCTGCTTTGCCATCCACGCCTTGTAGTAGGAAGAAATATATCCAAGCTGAGTACGGATGGATGCTACTACCAATGCAATCAAAATTCTTGGTTCTTGTTCAACCAATGCCCTGATGTAAGCACATATTAGATCAAATTCTAAATTAATGTGGTCATGTGATAAAGCCATATTAGAACAAGTGTGCTGCTCAATGAACCATGACACCTCCCATATATGACTCCTCTTCTTGTATGAAATTCTTACCCACAAGGACATTTCTCTTCCAATGAAGACACCTTACACAATAGGTAATTTTTATTAGACTCAACAACAGAAAATGGCGTATGGTGTAACACCCCAATTTTGGGCTTGGAAGTTTGGGGTCTGAACCGGACCGGTCTGATTTTCGGTTCGAATATAAAAGGTGGTTTTAGGGAAAGCCTAGTTCGGGATGCTTTAAAAATATGGAAAATATCTAAAAATCCTATTTTAATATATATATATAAGAGAGTGGTGAAATCAATTTTACAAAATAAGGTTTGGAAGTGCAACATTTCAAAATAGTGACTAAAATGTAATTTTTGAAAAGTTCAATGGTGACTGTTTTATAAGGATTGAAACTTTGAATCTTTAAGGAGCTAATTTACCCAAGGAAGGATTTCTATAGATTTTTCTTAGATTTTAATGACTTAATTAATGTTTAATTAATTTAATGAAAAGGAGAAAAACCAATTTTGAGATTTCATAACTAACTTTTGTTAAAACTTTCTCATCTCATTTTCTATCAAAATTCCCTCAGCCAAACACATTTCTACAGCAACATTTTCTACTGATTTTCACACTAAATGACGAGGTTTCAATCATCAATTGATTTCTAATCCTTTCTACATCAAAACCTTTTCATTTGCTTATTGAATTTTCAAGGATTTTGGCTCTAATCAAGGAGAAATCTACATTTAGCGGTAAGGATGTTCTTCTCCTCTAAATACTCAGTTCTTTACTGAAATTTCCAAGTTCTCAATCCTTAAATTAAGTTTTATAAAAGGTTTTAATGTTGTGATCTTGATTTTGGCTTAAAACTCAAGATTTGGATTAAATCTTGAAGAAATTTGTGGTGATTGTTTGGGCTCTGTTTTGAGATGGATTTTAAATGTATTTTGGATGTTTAATGATGTGTAAATGAGGTTTAATCAATGCAATCACGAATATGTTGATTTTCCTAAGTTTTTGCTTGTGAAAATGGTGGTTTTGGGGGTGATCATGGTGTTCTGTTATAGCTGGAGGTATAAGGACGAGTTTAGGTTCTTTTTGGATGTTAATTGATGTTTAAGAATGTTTAGAAGTGATGGATCTTGGCTGGGTAATGTTGTGGAAGAGTTTGGATGTGATTTCGGTTGTGTTTGGTAGCCGAAATGTTAGATTTGGTGAGAGCAACGAGTTTAGGTGTAATGGCTGAAGATTTTAATGCATGATGATGCATTAATCCTCTGCTTTGATATGTTTAAAACATGGGAGACATCTTCGGATCCTTGTGGTGTTGATCCGGAGGCTTGAACGGCGTTTCGGCAAGCTTGCGAAACGGAATTGGTGAGTGGAGTTGGATTTCCAGCTTTGTATCGAATGTTTGAAGGTTTGGGAGCTTAGTTTAAGTCTAATCAACTTAACTAAGCTCAAGAGTAAGTTTTTGGAAAAACTCTCTTGGATGAGCCATGGATTGGTTCGATGCATTTGTTGATAATTGCATGTTTAAATTCTGTTTTTGAAAGCATGTTTAGCATGATTAATGCTGGTTATGTAAGCCATTTGTTGAAGGATGCTCAAGGTAAGAGATCCTTGGTTTGATTTGTTAAAATTGTGGATTGATGCATAGTGATGCATGTTGTAAATGGCTTTGATTTAGATGCTTTAAAAATTAGTGGATTATTGATGATAATTGATTTATATTGGCAAGTGATGTGTTGGTTTTAAAGTACTTGAATCAAATATAGTTAGCCGGCTATAGGATTGGGTGCACCGTGAATAAAGTCGCCTTGGATGTTGAGGGGTTGTAATTGTACCGTAAACTCCATCCAAGTACAGTAACGAGATGTTTAAGATCACAATGGTGGTTAAAAGTCCATGTGTGGATCTTGTGTTGTGTGTCTCGTGTTCTCGTTAGTGATGTTATACAACTACCGATGAGTGATGTGGAGGGGTTGTGATTGTACCGTTAAACTCCATCACGGGTGTTGAGGGGTTGTGATTGTACCGGTAAACTCGACCTTGTGTGTTCGGTAGTGTGTATGAAGCATATGGGACAACGCTTGTAATCCGCATATCCGATTGTGTTTTTGTTGTAAATGGTTATGGTTTATCACTTGGAATCCAATATGACATGATAATGTTAATGAAGCATGAGATGCTTGATGTGAATGCAATGTTGCATGAGAAAAGATGTTTATGTGTTAAAAGGCTTTGTGGAAAGTGTTTTTATAAAATGCATTATTGTGTTGTTTCTTTAGAGCATGCCTCACTAAGCAATTGTGCTTACGCTCTCTCTCTTGAACCAATAATGAAGATAATTGAGGTGTTTGTGGGCAGCAAGGAGGCTAAGAATCCAAGGGAAAGCTAAGCTCATGTATGGTGACTATTTCACAACATTATTAGTTTTTTGTATTTGGCAATGGGAACCTAGGATGTGATTTTGGGAGATGTTTTGGACTCCCTAGTTGTGGCATGATGCCTTAATTGATTTGGACTTGTAAATGGCCATTTTGGTGCTTGCTTTGATGCTTTGATGGTTGTTTGGTTTGGTTATTAGGATACATGCCTATAGACTTGTGGTTTTATCTAATTGATGCCATGAATGTGTTTTAATGTTGCAAACATGTGCCTTATATGCATAATGACTTGTTGGCATGATTAGGAAGTCATTAGGATGTGTTTGAGTGGATAAATGTATGTTAAACCAGCAAATTCTGCACTTTCTGGGCAACCCGTATCGGAACGGGCACTAGCGTTTCGAAATGGGGGCCTGTAATGGCCTTCGTGTATCGAAACGGGTAGAGGCCGTTCCGAAACGTTTTGGCCACTGCCAGGCCCTATTTTGATACAGATCTCGAAACAAACCTGTGTTTCGGAACAGTCAACCCCCATTACGAAACATATGACCGTTGGGCACTGATTTGAATGGTTTTAAGGTTTGCAAGCTTTACGTTTTAGTCCTGAATATTGTTTTTGCAATTGCTTGAGTTTGAGATGTCCGTTAAAGGTGAAATTTGACAGGGAAGCATGTAACATGATTAATTTCATACTGGTAACTTAAAAATCAGTTAAGTCCTCCATCTTTCCAGAAATTACAATTTGGTCCCTAACTTTTGTATGTTGTGCAATTGAGTCCCTTAATGTTTTCCGATCGTTGTGCTTTTCAAGTATGCTCTTCTCAAGGGTACGCTTAGGGTTAATGTGCATCTACATAAGTTTAAAAGAAAAAAATGTCATTAATCAAGGTTGACTTTCGGGTTGACTTTGGTTTTCCCCGTGTAATCTTCGTAGTTCGGGTCAACCGTCTAGGCCAGGCTAAGGGGGTTACATATGGCGTTTGATACAGTGCTTCTGAACTGCCACCTTGGGTGCTTCTTTTGTTTCGAATTCATCCTTTAGTACCAATTCTCCAAAGTTCGAAGATGATGAAGAACCAAATATGTGGGCTGCTGGATAGTCCACCTCATACATGCAAGCTGATGGAGGTTCAAAGGCTGGATAAATGAGGTCCGGGTGTTGGGGCTCTTGTTCAACATAACCCCAAATTGACTACTCTTTTCCCAACCCGAGCCTAGTAATAGCCGTGGCCCAAACATAATCTTTAACATCGATACCATTACTCTGAGACGCGTATGTCATAACAACCTCAACATCATTAGCATCGAGTAAGTGCACACCATCATCTTCCGTAATAGGCACAATATTTTCTTCATCCTTACTGAAATCGTCAAGTGATTCGCCCCAACGACCAACTGTGGGTTCGATATCACAATAATATATTGATGAACTCATTCTCTGTAAATATTCAAACAAACATAAGCAAAGATTAAAATTTGATTTTCTTATTAAAATTTTAAAAATAATAAACGACAAACGAATTACAATTTCGAGAATACAAAATTTACGGGATTCGAAGAGAAACCGTGTAAATATGCTCTAGAAGCCTTCAATAGTAAAAAAGTAATTATCTTTCGAATATATTTTAAATCACGCAAAAAATGTACAAACCTTATATAATTTTAAAAAAAACAACAAAATCAGATTAATTAAAAAAATTGGTCACTTACTGGTAAGAAACCAGGAAGATGTACATAAAATAAACTTCAACAATCTTCACAGTCTTCGAATATATCTTCAAAAATTATCACCCAAATTGATGTCTCAACCTCTCTAAAAAAACACTGCAATTCTAACTCTCTCAAATTTTTCTCTTCTCCAACACTCAAAATAATGAATTTTTCTCTATCTCTATACACCCATGTAACGCCCTGGTTTTGAGCTTAGATGTTTTAGACGTTGAATCGGGCCGGTCGGGAACGGTTCAAACCCTTGAGGTTGGTTTAGGGAAAACCTAGTTCGGGGTGTTTTAAAAAAATAGAAAAAAACCCTTGAGCTTTGGAAATATTACATTTTGGTAAAGTGACCAAAATGCATTTTTTGCAAAAGTTGGCTAGTGACTGTTTTATAAGGATTGAAACTTTGAATCTTTAAGGAGCTAATTTTACCATTTGTTTTCGTCAGATTTCTCTTTAATTTGGGAGCTTTTAATAATGATTTTATTAAAGAAATAAAAGGGAATTAAAAGAAAATCAAAGGTTGACTTTTCATAACCAACTTTACGATAGTTTTCTCTCTTTTCATTTTCTCTCAACTTCCAATCAGCCAAACACTTTTCTCTCATCAAAGAACATCTGGTTTTCCTCTTGTTTGCTGGGATTTCATCTTCCAAAAGATTTCCTATCTTTGTTTCATCAAATCCTTTTTTATTTTGCTTTGGATTTTCAAGGAAACTCTCCCAAATTAAGGAGAGATCAACCATTAGAGGTAAGCTTCATCCTTCTCCTCTAATGATCAGTTCTTTACTGAAATTCCCAAGTTATCAATCCTTTGTCAATGGTTTTTGAGTTGTTTTAATGTTATAAACAATAAATAGTTGCTAAATTCAAGATTCTTGATGAGATCTTGGTGATTTTGTATTTCTATGTTAAGTTCTGATTTGAGGTTAATTTCTAACATATTTTGGATGTTATTTGATGTTGAGATTGAGGTTTTAACAAATTAATCCCGAATAGATTTGGGTTCCTAAGTTTGAGATGCTAGATTTGTGGTTTTTGAGGTGTTTTTGGTGATATGTTATTGCTGGAGATATAAGGTCGTATTTATGTTGATTTTGATGTTGATTGGGGTTTAGAAAAGATTAGAATTGATAGATCTTGACTGGGATTTGATTTGAGAAAGTTTGGAAGTGATTTCGGTTATTTCGGATAGCCGAAATGCTAGTTTTGAGTAAAGCAGCGAGTTAAAATGAGTGGCTGGTGATTTTATTGCATGATGATGCATTAATCCTCTGCTCTTATGTGTAATGCACATGGTAGACAACTTCGGACACGTTTGGTGTTGATTCAGAAGTGCCGGAAGCCTAGAAATCGTTTCGGCAAACAAGCGAAACGTTGTCGGTGAGTGAAAATGGTTTTAGAAGTCCTTGAGGGGCAAGGAAACAAGTTTTAGAGATTTAGGATTGGTTTGAAACACCATCCTAAGTCCGGAAGTAAGTATGTTTAGATATGCTCTCGAAATGTGTATGATTCCCCTAAAAGTTTTGACATGCTCTTGATTTGAGATGGACAAATTCTTACTGTTTTATGCATTATTTATGACATGAGAAGATATTTTATATTGATCGCATGTGTAAAACCTATGTTTGATTTTGATATAATTAGATCTTTAAGGATCAATTTGTAAAACTTAAAATTGTTTTTATAAGTCCCTTAATAAGCTTTAAAACACCAACACTTTAAAACTGATTTGTAAAACTCAAACTCAAAATATTTTCTAAGTGTTCCAAGGAAAAACCATTGAAAATCGTCCAGGAGTATCGATACACTACCAAGCGTATCGATACCTTTTTGCCAAACTTGGTTACTGTCGGAACCCGTATCGATACCCTAAACCCTCGTATCGATACGCCCCTGTGTTAAAATTCAAAGAGTTTGAATTGCGTACCGATACGGCTAACCCTCGTATCGATACGAGCTTTATAATTTTGAAATATTAAGTCGGTTTAAAAAATATGACCGTTGGTGTCAGCTGGTTGGTAACCAAACTTTAAAAGGTCGTTGACCCGCATCGATACGTCTAACCCCCGTACCGATACGGATTTCGATAGAGAGCTAAGTTCAGAAAAAGGTATCGATACGGCCCTTACCGTTTCGATACCCCGTACCGATACGCTTATGCGCGTATCGATACCCCTTATTTATTGCACACAACGACTCTTTCTTTTCTGAGACAGGTACCGATACACCTTCCCGCGTACCGATACTGGTAGCTGCAGAAGTGCATTTATGGTGGTAAGAGAGGGTTCCAACGGCTCCATTTATGTTCCCAACCACCCAAACGACTAGAAATCAATGAGAAGGTATAAAAGACACATCCAAAAGCTACAGCAACAACTATTGATCTTCAAGAAAACACCTATTCATCAAATCCAAGCAATTGTGCCAAAATTTCTATTTGTCTAAAAATCCCAATTGTAATCTTCATTCATATCTTGTTCAATTGGGTTGAGTGCTTGTATTTGGGCTATCATTTGTATTGAGAGATACCTTATTAGCCAACAAATTTCTTTGTTCACTTGTGTGAGGATTGGGTTGAATTTTGGGTAGAAAATTCAACCGAAATTGTAAGGGTTGCCTCCTTAGCCTAGAAAAGGGGAAGAGCAATTAGTGGAATTGTTGCAAATCCTTAGTGAAGCTAAGGTATTGGATGTAGAGTTCATTTGGAACTTGAACCACTCTAAATCCCTTGTCTATTATTTTTAATTTGCAATTTCCACCACAAAACCTTTAAATTTTCAATTCACCCCCCTTTGGTTTACATCGATCTTGCGATCCACTCAACAATTGGTATCAGAGCCTACCTCTTTGAGGATTAACAACCACAAGAGGAGTTCCTTGGAAGAGTGTGATCATCAAAATATCAAGAGATGGCTTCAACCTCCGGTTCGGGCATGTACAAGTCACAATCCACTACAAAGCCTCCTTTCTTCAACGGTGATAACTATTCTTTTTGGATGAATAGAATGCGTCTATTCATCAAGTCAAATGACTATCTAGTGTGGGATGTCATTGAATATGGACCATATATTCCATTGAAGCAAGATGGTGAAGGCAAGATGGTTTTGAAGAAGAAAGTGGAGATGAGTGAAGAGGAGAGGAAAAAGATTCAAGTCAATGATAAAGCTCTCCACATGCTATTTTGTTCTTTTGGTCCGGATATCTATTCAAAGGTCTCATCAATTGAAAGTGCCAAAGAAGTGTGGGACACTCTTGAGACTACTTATGAAGGCACCAACGATGTTAAAGAAACTAAGATTAGAATTCTCAATCTTAGTTATGAAAATTTCAAGATGGAGCCCGATGAGACGGTGTCAAAGATGTTTGATCGTTTCTCCACAATTGTCAATGGGCTAAAGGGCTTTGGAGAGATCATATCGGAAGACAAGCTTGTCCGGAAGCTACTCTATTCACTTCCCGAGTCTTGGGATGGGAAGAGAACCGCTATCATCGAAGCAAAGAATTTGAAAACTTTGAAGCTTGATGAGCTTGTGGGTTCTCTCCTTACTCATGAGATCATGAAGCAAGGAAGGGAAGATGAGAAGAAGAAAGAAGAGAAAATGGTAGAGAAGCTTGAGGTTGAGAAGAAGAAGAAGATGAGAATAGCTCTCAAGGCTAAAGCTTCACAACATGATGAGAGCTAATCTAGTGAGGAGGATGAACTTGAAGAATTGGCTATGATAGCCAAACGATTCTCACGTTTCATGAGGTCCAACCGGGGAAGAAAAATCCAAAGGAAGATGGACTTCAAAAGTAAGAACAAAGAAGAAGGAAGGGATCCTATCATTTGCTTTGAGTGCAAACAACCCGGCCACATACGTTCGGAGTGCCCTCAACTCAAGAAGAAGGGCTTTGAGAAGAAGAAGAAGCTCAAAGCCAAGCTTGCTACTTGGAGTGATGAGGAGTCATCGGAGGATGACGAACAAGAAGTGGCTAATCTTTGCCTCATGGCACTTGAGGAAGATTCCCCCATAGTAACCTCTAACTCATCTACTTTAGATTTTGAAGAATTAAATGATGCATATGATGAGTTACAAGAGGTATATGATGAATTAGTTGAGAAATATAAGGAGTCGGTCATTAGGAATAAAAAGATTATTCTAGAACTAAATGAGAAAAATGACTCACTTACTCAAGCTAATTCAAAATTTGAGAAAAAGATATTAGGATTAAAAGATGAACTAAAATTCTTTCAAGATGAAAATGTTGATCTTAATAATCTTTTATCTCAATGTAATAGTGAACACCAAAAGGTGTTGGGTGAGCTAAATGAGCTCAAAAAGTCTTTGAAAAATGTTGGTAGTGTCAAGCATGAAATAGTTGAATCCTCTAGAACACACCAACCTAATAAAAAGACTAACTACTACAAACAAGGTAGCTACCTTAGACATATTATAGCTAAAAGAATTAGAAGTGTATGGGTTCTTAAGGAACTTGTAAAATCTAATAATATTATTGCTATGTCATCTTGGATTCCTAAGGGAACCAAGGTTTTGGGAGCTAACACTCATGGACCCAAAATGATTTGGGTACCAAAAACCAAAGTTTAATATTTTTGTTTGTAGGGGGAGCATTGCTACAAGGCCAAAGCACAAAGTCAAAACTCATGGTACCTTGATAGTGGATGCTCGAGGCACATGACCAGAGACAAGAGTAGATTCATGGATCTAAAGCCAAAAAGTGGAGGAGTAGTAACATTTGGTGACAACTCCAAAGGCCACATTAAAGGTATTGGCTCCATAGGTAATCACTCTACTATTCTCATTGAAAATGTCTTATATGTCGATGGTCTTAAACACAATTTATTGAGCATAAGTCAATTGTGTGATAAAGGATTTAATGTTTTATTTGATAAAAATGGATGCAAAATTGTGGACATTAAATCTAATAATATTATGCTCATAGGTCATCGCATAGGAAACATATACATGGTGCATCTAGATGACATTCATACATCTCATGCATGCTTAGTTGCACAAAATGAAAATGATGCATGGTTGTGGCATAGGAAACTAGGACATGCTAGCATAAGTGTTTTAGAAAAACTAATCTCCCTAAATCTAGTTAGAGGTTTACCCAAGATAAAATTTTCAAATGATAAAATTTGTGATGCATGCTCAAAGGATAAACAACATAGGTCTTCCTTTAAATCCATTAATGATGTTTCTACTAGTAGATGCTTACAACTAATCCACATGGATTTATTTGGGCCAATTAGGACTATGAGCTTGGGTGGTAAGTCTTATGCTTTTGTACTTGTTGATGATTTTTTCTAGATTTACTTGGGTTCTCTTTTTAAGTACTAAAGATGAGGCTTTGGAAAAATTCATCACATTTTTCAAAATTAACCCAAAATGATCTTGAACTAAAAATTTCACATATTAGAAGTGATCATGGAACCGAGTTTCAAAATTTGGGGTTTGAAGATTTTTTAAATGAAAATGGTATTAGCCATAATTTTCGGCTCCTCGAACTCCTCAACAAAATGGGGTAGTTGAGAGGAAAAATTGAACTTTACAAGAAATGGCTAGAACTATGCTTTGTGAAAACAATTTACCTAAATATTTTTGGGTGGAAGCCACAAAAACCGCTTGCTATATTGTAGATCGAGTAATGATTAGGACAATTTTAAAGAAAACACCTTATGAGATTTTAAAATCTAAAAATCCTAACATTAGCTATTTTCACCCTTTTGGTTGCAAGTGTTTTGTTTTAAATAATGGAAAAGACAACTTATGTAAATTTGATGCAAAAAGTGATGAAGCCATTTTTATAGGTTACTCTTTAACCTCTAAAGCCTATCGAGTATTTAACAAAAGAACTTTAGTAGTTGTAACCCCCGTAGCCCGGCCTGGACGGTTGGCCCGAACTACGAAGATTACACGGGGAAAACCAAAGTCAACCCGAAAGTCAACCTTGATTAACGACCCTCTTTTTTTTCTTTTAAATCTTGTCTAGATGCACATTAACCCTATGTGTGATCACGCAAACACCAAGCTCAAAGATCACAACCATCAGAGATCAAACAGGGATCCAATTGAACAAATTACAACTTTAGGGACCAAATTGTAATTTCTGAAAACTTTAAGGACTTAACCAGATTTTAAGTTACCAACTTAAAATTAATCATGTTTCATGCTTCCATGCCAAATTACAGCTCAAACGGACATCCCGAACTCATACAATTGCACAAACAAGATTCAGGACCAAAATGCAAACATTTTGAAACATTTAACCGCCCATGCCAGCCCCCAACGGTCACCCGTTCCGAAACAGGCCAAGCCCGTTCCGAAACACGGGCCGTTCCGCAACGCGTTCCGCAACGGGGGTCTGGCAGAATGCCTTCCGTTTCGGAACGGTGACACCCGTTTCGGACGCCTGGGTTCATGCAGGGCACCCGTTCCGAAACGGTGTTGCCTGTTCCGAAACGCCTAGCCCAGAATGTTGCATTTTGCTCATTCACACACACAATTGGTCATTCAAACATGCTCCAAAAGCCACCAAACTTTGCCAACATGCAATTCAACATAAAAGAGACATACTTGCATCAACAATTTCACATATAACCAACACATATGAAAAGCCCCAATTCTATAGGCATGCTTCCTACACAAGCAACCCTTCAAGCACAAACCTTCCAAAACAATCTCAATTAAGCCAAATCATGTTTCAACAACATTAACAACAGCATTTAACATTCATGATTAACATAACGATCACAATAACAACAACCCGAGAGATTCTACCCCATTGCCCTTATTAACTATAGCTATTCACCGAGACATACATCTCCATTGGAGTCCACCTTGAATTCCTTGCTCCTTGCTGCCCAAACTTCAAGAATCTGCATTGATGGACAAAAAGGAGCGTAAGCACATAATGCTTAGTGAGGAATGCTCAAAAACAAAACACCATCAATGCAGCGGGTCCTTTAAACACTTTAAAACCAACCCGATTTGCTTTCCAAAACCATGTTCGAAAACTCCTTTCAACACCAAGCTCAAACTATGCATAAACACCATATGCCAAGCTTAAACAAAACCATGGAAAACACATCCTTCCCACAACATACCTTTCTTTAACTTGAAAACCACATCAAGCAAGAAACCATTCAAAACCATAGTTCAATCAAACCATTTCATGCATTTAAACAAGGCCACATAAAACCATAACATCATCATCACATGCCTTTAACAACAAGTCATACATGACTCCAATGCATCATAGGTAATTCATGCTCACATGCATCATTTATCAAATGATAACCAACACTTGTTCAACATACAAGTAACATGCTTTCACTAGCATCATACACAACTCATGCCACAATGCATCTTACCAAGCATCTCATGCTTCTCATGCAAACATGCATCAATTCAAGCATCTCATGCTTCACATGCAACCATGCATCATTTCAAGCAATCCCATGCTTCACATGCAACTATGCATCATTTCAAGCAATCCCATGCTTAACATGATCAAGAACATTATATTGGCTTCCAAGAGATCAACCATAATCACTTTCCACTTTTCAACCCGATCGGATACGCGGATTACAAGCGTGTCCCAACGCTTCCTACACACTACCCAATCCAAGGTCTTCCAAATGGGCAACAACCTCCATTTGACCTTAACAACCTAAGGTTCCCATGTATGGACTTTTAAACACCATACAACCTTAGCTTTTCCTCAAGGTTACCATGTATGGACTTTCAACCGCCATACACCCTTGACATGCACAAGGTCTTCCCGTATGGACTTTCAACCACCATACAACCTTTGCATAACCGATTGGTAGTTGTAGACATCATCTAACGAGGAACGGGACATCACACACAAGATCCACACATGGACTTAACCATTGCCATTGTGATCTTAACAAGTACAAGGTTCTCACATAAGGACTTTTAACCACCTTATAACCTTTACTTAACCAAGGTCCTCGAATGGGCAACAACCTCCATTATGACCTTAAACAACTCAGGTCCTCGAGTGGGCAACAACCTCCACTATGACCTCTTCTCGTTAGGAATACTTGAGGGGAGTCTAACCGGTCCACACTTGACCACTCCGCCTTCAAGGCGACTTTATTCACGGTGCACCCAATCCTATAGCCGGCTAATTATACCCGATCAACGAACCAAGAACCATTCACATCTCTTGCCAACATAACCATCTTACCATAATATCCAATGTTCCACATGCATAAACATAATGCAAGGCCATCACATCATTAGCTCAATGATTCACATGCATACACATAATGCAAAACTATCACATCATTAGCTCAATGATTCACATGCATAAACAATATGCAAAAGGTAACAATTATCATCATCAATCATCATCAACTCACTGTTTTTAAGCATCATACAAAGCCAATGAACAACATGCACCACTATGCATCAAAACCACATTTCAATGTACAAAACCAAGGATCTCTTACCTTGAGCATCCTTCTCAATTGACTTTCAAAACCAGCATTAAACCATGCTAAAACATGCTTACAAAACAGAATTTAACCATGCAAATCACATGCATATCAATCATCATCCACTTTTGATTTTTAAAGCCAAAACATACACAATCCAAGAGCAAAAACTCATCCACTTACTCTTGAGCTTAGCAAAGTTGTTTAGACTTAAACTAAGCTCCCAAAAACCTTCAAACCTTGTTTCAAAAGCTGAAATCCCAACTTCACTCACCGATTACCAAACAAGCCTAGCCAACAAGCTTTCCAAGCTTCCGAAACCTTCCGAAAACACCTCCAAAGCTCAAGGATCAACCTCCCCTGTTTCAAGCACATAAAAACAGAACATTAATGCATCCTTATGCACTAAAACACCAGCAACATCAACACAACTCGCTGCTCATCACAAAACTAGCAATTTGGCTACCAAACACAACCGAAATCACCTCCAAACACTTCCAAAACTTAACCCAGCCAAGATCCATCACTTCTAACCATTTTTATACATCAAATAACATGCAAAATGATCACAACCACGTCCTTATACCTCCAGGTATAACAGATCACCAAAAACACTCCAAAAACAACCAAAAACTCAAGCCAAACTTAGGAAATTCAACCTATCCGGGATTGCATTGATTAAACCTCAACTTCTAATCATTTTAGCATTCATTTAACATCAATTTAACACCTCAAAACCCTGCTTAAACAGATCACACGAAAATTTCACCAAAATCACCAAATCTTGCATTTTAGCCAAAAATCAAGATCTCAATTGAAAAGCCATTAATAAAACATAAATCAAGGATTGAGAACTTAGGAATTTCAGTAAAGAACTGATAGTTTAGAGGAGAAGGACGTTCTTACCTCCAAACTTGAATTTCTCCATTTTAGAGCCAAAAAGCTTGATGAATCAACTTGTAAATTGAGAGGTTTTGATGATGAGATGATTAGGAATCAAATGAGAATTGAAATGAGAGATTAAGATTTTAAAATCAGAGAAAGAAATCTGAGGAAATCTTGTTTGGGTAGAGAGAAAATGAGAGAAAAGAGAATTTGAGAGAAAATAGAAAGTTAGTTGAAAATTGGTTAAAAATGATTTCCCTCTCTTTTCTTAATCTTTAAAAATCAGATTTGAGTCATAAAATATCTTAGAAAAATCTGGAGAAATCCTTTTTGGAATAATAGCTCCTTAAAGATTCAAAGTTTCAATC
Organism: Hibiscus tridactylites; assembly: GCA_958450335.1. NCBI lineage: Eukaryota > Viridiplantae > Streptophyta > Magnoliopsida > Malvales > Malvaceae > Hibiscus > Hibiscus tridactylites. The sequence continues at coordinate 22,172,155 of OY288282.1, forward strand.
CTTTATAAAACTGTCCCGCAACTTTCAAAAATTACATTTTGGTCACTAGCCAAAATGTCAACCTTCCGAACCTCATTTCCCAAAATTGATTTCACAGTCCACTTATATATATTAAAAGATGATTTTAGAACATTTTTCCATATTTTTAATGCAACCCGAACTAGGCTTTCCTAAATTCACTCTTATATATTCGATCAGCACTTTGACCGAACCGGTCAACACCCAAAACTTCTGAGCCCAAAACCGGGGCGTTACAACTCTTCCCCCCTTAGGAAATTTCGTCCTCGAAATTTCAACCGGCGAAAAGAGAACAACAACCTTCTCAAAACAACACACAAGGCAACACAAAAGCCTCAACCAACACCACTGATCACATTCCACACAAAACCTCCACCACTCACTGTTCACAAAACCAAACTCCCAAAGATAACCACGACTTAATCTTCCACAAAACCAGACTATGCACAATCCCAACATCAACCTGAAAACTTCAGCTCTTACAGCAGACAACACTGTAATACACATCTTCCAAGACTTGTCTACACAAAGACAACAACCAAACCAACTCAACCACTAGGCAACCTCTCAGCTTCAAAAACTCTTGCGATTCCCAAACCTTTTTCCAAAGATTTTCCCAACAAGCAGAAATCCTTAAACATCAACTGTGTACATAAGCTCTTCAACGAAGCTGACAATCCTTCACATCCGCCAAAGACATTACCATAACAGCTCACCAGCACTATTCACCCGAATACCAAAATTTACATCTCAAACCCAACTTGAAACCTTCAGCCGTTCCACATACCAACAACAGACTTCAAACAAAACTTTCTTAACCACAACTAGCCAACCATTTCTCACAAGAACCCAACAACCAGCGAAAACCTTCGATCTTTCACAACCCTTCACTACAAACTTCAACCAACACACTTGCATTACCAGAACATCACTGAACCAAAACACACATAACAGCTTCAGAACTCTTCAAAGGTTGCTAGAACCAACACAACCCTTTCACAACAACTTAAAAGCTAGACCACTTCAGCACCTGGAAACACAACCTCAAACCGCAACCACACTTAGCACCAAGGAACTACCACTTCCTTTAAACTAAACAAACCACTTAACCGATACTAACCTCAACCGATACCTTTCACCACCAAACCATCAAACTCTCAGAGCAACAAACACTATCCTTCCACCAACAAGCCATTCCACTCTCACTATCACAAGCAACTAGTTTGACAAACTCCAGCACTTCTAACTCCCACTCAGCACCGACAACCTCTAAAAACCATCATCCCACCTAATCTAACCACCACACTAACAGATTCGATTAGTTATTAGCGAGCGTGAACATCGTATGCATGATCACCTACATGCCCTATCAATGCCTGATGTACATGTATGCAAAACCTCTAATGTCATGCCACATGTATGCATGGACCAACATATATAATATAATATATATCAATAATTTTAACTGTGCATGAATGCCAGTTCACACCCTCCAATAATATCCTCAAAATCTGTCTAAGAACAACCTCCTTACTCATCTTCAACTTAACTAACTCCTTCATACCAACAACCATTAACCACACGATACTTACCCAAGCCTTCTTCACACCCAAGATATTACCAAACCACAACTACCATTACCCCAACATACTAGCAACAAGACTAAACTTACCACACAAGGAAAAACCAACAGAAACCAAACTAAGCAACTAAAGCAAAGATCACTTAACAAGGTTACCTGGAAACATAACACCACCCTGAAGCTTCATCAGACGAGCTCTCTTCCTTGCGGAACCAACACCCTTCGGTCGCACCACTGCAGCACCAACTAACACACCAGGGTCACCACCAACTCCTTGCGATAAGGAACCTTGGCTATTCCGCGCCAACATCAAGCAATCACGCTTCATGTGTCCAGCAGACCCACATTTCCAGCAAACTTCATTTCCCAAGCTCTTCACAACTTTCTGCTTTTTCTGCCACTTCTGAACCTCGCCTCGGCCGCGCTCACGACCTTTTAAAAATCCTTTAGCCAACATCAAAGCTGACTTCACTCCAAGAGGACAGTCACGCCTAATATGCAACTTAGAACCACATCTCCAGCAAACACTTGTGTCCCAACATTTTCCAACATGTTGCCTTTTACAACGGTCACAAACAGATGACTGAACTTCCACTCCTTGCTCAGGCAACACTTGCTCACCAGCAGCACTACCCACACCTTGTTCGACCCTTGGAAATTCCCTTCCAAGATACCTTTCATAGAAAGCAGATACGAAGAAATCCCAATCAATATCAAGGATATGTGACGCCACAGCCACATATGTCCACCAAGAACAAGCATCCTCCAGCATCAGAGAAACAACACTCCCCAGCTTACAGGCATAATCACAGCCTTCCTGATCCAAAATCAGAACTACATTGGCCAACCAGGCCTCAAACATCTCCGGGGAAGAACCATGGTACTCCTCAGCACCCAAATCAAGCAAATGCTGCTTCGGCAAACCCACACATCTAGCCAGCACATCCACTGATTCTATCTCAACTGTAGCCTGAGATGTTCCCAACACCTCCTGAACAACAGACAAAGAACTTTCCATCCCGGAACCAGCTTCCTTCCCTTGCCTTACCATCTCAACTTCAGTCACAGAAGACTGAGACAAATCACCTTTACAAAAGGGTGAATCCTTTGACTTAACAACCTGCCCCAAGGCAGCAACCATTTCACTCATCCTCCACTCTTTCATCATCTTTGCCAAACCACTAACAACAAACAACATACAATCACAACAAACAAACAAAACCTGTTAAACCAGCATTAAGCAAGGATTCAAACTCCAACTCCAAATAACACAATAGCTATATTAATAAGGCAATGGGTATCCCGAATCCTCCCCCTTTACATGACATAACAGTCAACACAACATGAATATCACAACATCAAGCATATCAACAACATACCTTGATCATGCTTACAACAAACAACATCCAACAGCACCAGCACATTAGCAACAAAACATGCTCAAAACATATTCATCATGCATAGCATCAGCTCATAACATCAACACATATCCACATGATCTCAACCAAGATTCATAACCACAAATCATGCTTGCATACATCAGCAACATGCTTAAAGACATCAACAGCATACTCAGAAACACATGCTTCAACCAGCTTTCAACCATACAACAAGGTAAACATCAAGCACACTTACCACAACAACTTACCGTTTTCCCCAACCTTCGCAACTCAGCTCTGATACCACCAAATGTAACCCCCGTAGCCCGGCCTGGACGGTTGGCCCGAACTACGAAGATTACACGGGGAAAACCAAAGTCAACCCGAAAGTCAACCTTGATTAACGACCCTCTTTTTTTCTTTTAAATCTTGTCTAGATGCACATTAACCCTATGTGTGATCACGCAAACACCAAGCTCAAAGATCACAACCATCAGAGATCAAACAGGGATCCAATTGAACAAATTACAACTTTAGGGACCAAATTGTAATTTCTGAAAACTTTAAGGACTTAACCAGATTTTAAGTTACCAACTTAAAATTAATCATGTTTCATGCTTCCATGCCAAATTACAGCTCAAACGGACATCCCGAACTCATACAATTGCACAAACAAGATTCAGGACCAAAATGCAAACATTTTGAAACATTTAACCGCCCATGCCAGCCCCCAACGGTCACCCGTTCCGAAACAGGCCAAGCCCGTTCCGAAACACGGGCCGTTCCGCAATGCGTTCCGCAACGGGGGTCTGGCAGAATGCCTTCCGTTTCGGAACGGTGACACCCGTTTCGGACGCCTGGGTTCATGCAGGGCACCCGTTCCGAAACGGTGTTGCCTGTTCCGAAACGCCTAGCCCAGAATGTTGCATTTTGCTCATTCACACACACAATTGGTCATTCAAACATGCTCCAAAAGCCACCAAACTTTGCCAACATGCAATTCAACATAAAAGAGACATACTTGCATCAACAATTTCACATATAACCAACACATATGAAAAGCCCCAATTCTATAGGCATGTTTCCTACACAAGCAACCCTTCAAGCACAAACCTTCCAAAACAATCTCAATTAAGCCAAATCATGTTTCAACAATATTAACAACAGCATTTAACATTCATGATTAACATAACGATCACAATAACAACAACCCGAGAGATTCTACCCCATTGCCCTTATTAACTATAGCTATTCACCGAGACATACATCTCCATTGGAGTCCACCTTGAATCCCTTGCTCCTTGCTGCCCAAACTTCAAGAATCTGCATTGATGGACAAAAAGGAGCGTAAGCACATAATGCTTAGTGAGGAATGCTCAAAAACAAAACACCATCAATGCAGCGGGTCCTTTAAACACTTTAAAACCAACCCGATTTGCTTTCCAAAACCATGTTCGAAAACTCCTTTCAACACCAAGCTCAAACTATGCATAAACACCATATGCCAAGCTTAAACAAAACCATGGAAAACACATCCTTCCCACAACATACCTTTCTTTAACTTGAAAACCACATCAAGCAAGAAACCATTTAAAACCATAGTTCAATCAAACCATTTCATGCATTTAAACAAGGCCACATAAAACCATAACATCATCATCACATGCCTTTAACAACAAGTCATACATGACTCCAATGCATCATAGGTAATTCATGCTCACATGCATCATTTATCAAATGATAACCAACACTTGTTCAACATACAAGTAACATGCTTTCACTAGCATCATACACAACTCATGCCACAATGCATCTTACCAAGCATCTCATGCTTCTCATGCAAACATGCATCAATTCAAGCATCTCATGCTTCACATGCAACCATGCATCATTTCAAGCAATCCCATGCTTCACATGCAACTATGCATCATTTCAAGCAATCCCATGCTTAACATGATCAAGAACATTATATTGGCTTCCAAGAGATCAACCATAATCACTTTCCACTTTTCAACCCGATCGGATACGCGGATTACAAGCGTGTCCCAACGCTTCCTACACACTACCCAATCCAAGGTCTTCCAAATGGGCAACAACCTCCATTTGACCTTAACAACCTAAGGTTCCCATGTATGGACTTTTAAACACCATACAACCTTAGCTTTTCCTCAAGGTTACCATGTATGGACTTTCAACCGCCATACACCCTTGACATGCACAAGGTCTTCCCGTATGGACTTTCAACCACCATACAACCTTTGCATAACCGATTGGTAGTTGTAGACATCATCTAACGAGGAACGGGACATCACACACAAGATCCACACATGGACTTAACCATTGCCATTGTGATCTTAACAAGTACAAGGTTCTCACATAAGGACTTTTAACCACCTTATAACCTTTACTTAACCAAGGTCCTCGAATGGGCAACAACCTCCATTATGACCTTAAACAACTCAGGTCCTCGAGTGGGCAACAACCTCCACTATGACCTCTTCTCGTTAGGAATACTTGAGGGGAGTCTAATCGGTCCACACTTGACCACTCCGCCTTCAAGGCGACTTTATTCACGGTGCACCCAATCCTATAGCCGGCTAATTATACCCGATCAACGAACCAAGAACCATTCACATCTCTTGCCATCATAACCATCTTACCATAATATCCAATGTTCCACATGCATAAACATAATGCAAGGCCATCACATCATTAGCTCAATGATTCACATGCATACACATAATGCAAAACTATCACATCATTAGCTCAATGATTCACATGCATAAACAATATGCAAAAGGTAACAATTATCATCATCAATCATCATCAACTCACTGTTTTTAAGCATCATACAAAGCCAATGAACAACATGCACCACTATGCATCAAAACCACATTTCAATGTACAAAACCAAGGATCTCTTACCTTGAGCATCCTTCTCAATTGACTTTCAAAACCAGCATTAAACCATGCTAAAACATGCTTACAAAACAGAATTTAACCATGCAAATCACATGCATATCAATCATCATCCACTTTTGATTTTTAAAGCCAAAACATACACAATCCAAGAGCAAAAACTCATCCACTTACTCTTGAGCTTAGCAAAGTTGTTTAGACTTAAACTAAGCTCCCAAAAACCTTCAAACCTTGTTTCAAAAGCTGAAATCCCAACTTCACTCACCGATTACCAAACAAGCCTAGCCAACAAGCTTTCCAAGCTTCCGAAACCTTCCGAAAACACCTCCAAAGCTCAAGGATCAACCTCCCCTGTTTCAAGCACATAAAAACAGAACATTAATGCATCCTTATGCACTAAAACACCAGCAACATCAACACAACTCGCTGCTCATCACAAAACTAGCAATTTGGCTACCAAACACAACCGAAATCACCTCCAAACACTTCCAAAACTTAACCCAGCCAAGATCCATCACTTCTAACCATTTTTATACATCAAATAACATGCAAAATGATCACAACCACGTCCTTATACCTCCAGGTATAACAGATCACCAAAAACACTCCAAAAACAACCAAAAACTCAAGCCAAACTTAGGAAATTCAACCTATCCGGGATTGCATTGATTAAACCTCAACTTCTAATCATTTTAGCATTCATTTAACATCAATTTAACACCTCAAAACCCTGCTTAAACAGATCACACGAAAATTTCACCAAAATCACCAAATCTTGCATTTTAGCCAAAAATCAAGATCTCAATTGAAAAGCCATTAATAAAACATAAATCAAGGATTGAGAACTTAGGAATTTCAGTAAAGAACTGATAGTTTAGAGGAGAAGGACGTTCTTACCTCCAAACTTGAATTTCTCCATTTTAGAGCCAAAAAGCTTGATGAATCAACTTGTAAATTGAGAGGTTTTGATGATGAGATGATTAGGAATCAAATGAGAATTGAAATGAGAGATTAAGATGTTAAAATCAGAGAAAGAAATCTAAGGAAATCTTGTTTGGGTAGAGAGAAAATGAGAGAAAAGAGAATTTGAGAGAAAATAGAAAGTTAGTTGAAAATTGGTTAAAAATGATTTCCCTCTCTTTTCTTAATCTTTAAAAATCAGATTTGAGTCATAAAATATCTTAGAAAAATCTGGAGAAATCCTTTTTGGAATAATAGCTCCTTAAAGATTCAAAGTTTCAATCCTTTATAAAACTGTCCCGCAACTTTCAAAAATTACATTTTGGTCACTAGCCAAAATGTCAACCTTCCGAACCTCATTTCCCAAAATTGATTTCACAGTCCACTTATATATATTAAAAGATGATTTTAGAACATTTTTCCATATTTTTAATGCAACCCGAACTAGACTTTCCTAAATTCACTCTTATATATTCGATCAGCACTTTGACCGAACCGGTCAACACCCAAAACTTCTGAGCCCAAAACCGGGGCGTTACAGTAGTAGAAGAATCTATTCATGTTGTATTCGATGATAACCTCCTTCCTAGGAAAGATTCTTGCGATGATGATGATGTAGGAATCATAAATGCCTTTAATGGAGGTCAAACTTCAAAGGAGGATGAGATTCCAACAAAAGAAGAGGACACACAAGATCCACCTCTTGAAGTCTTGAAGGACTTGGCTATTGAGGAAAAGGAAGTGAGCTACCCAAGGGAGTTGAACTATGTCAAAGATGGTGAAATCTCGGGTGATCCATCCAAGGGGGTAACCACTCGTTCTTCTCTTAGATTAATGAACCATGTTGCATTTATCTCATGCATAGAGCCTAAAAATATAAAAGAAGCATTGAAAGATGAATTTTGGATTATGGCTATGCAAGAAGAGTTAAATCAATTTGAGAGAAGCAATGTTTGGACATTATTTGATAGGCCTAGTAATCAATCTACAATAGGAACTAAATGGGTCTTTAGGAACAAGCTAGATGAGAGTGGTAACATTGTAAGAAATAAAGCTAGACTTGTAGCACAAGGTTACACTCAAGAAGAGGGAATAGATTTTGATGAAACCTATGCACCCGTAGCTAGAATGGAAGCCATTAGGATGTTGCTTGCATATGCATGTTATCATAATTTCAAGCTTTTTCAAATGGATGTTAAAAGCGCATTTTTAAATGGTTTTATAAATGAAGAAGTGTATGTGGAACAACCACCGGGTTTTGAAGATTCAAAATTTCCAAATCATGTTTTCAAACTTACCAAAGCTCTTTATGGTTTAAAACAAGCTCCTAGAGCTTGGTATGAAAGACTTTCAAATTTTTTGATTGAAAAAGGATTTGAAAAAGGTAAGGTGGACACTACACTTTTTATAAAAATGTATAAAAATGACATCTTAGTAGTTCAAATTTATGTTGATGATATTATTTTTGGCTCTACTAATGAATGTCATTGTCAAGAGTTTGCTAAGTTAATGCAAGGTGAATTTGAGATGAGCATGATGTGGGAGCTCTCATTCTTTTTGGGACTCCAAATCAAGCAAAAGAAGGATGACACCTTCATCAACCAAGCAAAATACATAAAGGATATGCTCAAGAAGTTTGGCTTGGAGAATGCAAAGCCTCAAGCCACTCCTATGAGCTCATCTACAAAGCTTGACAAAGATAAAGGGGGTAAGTGTGTTGACTCTAAGCTTTATCGCTCTATGATTGGATCTTTGCTTTACCTTACCGCAAGTAGACCGGATATCTTGTTTTGAGTTTGCTTGTGTGCTAGGTTTCAAGCTAGTCCTAGAGAGTCTCACCTTATAGCCGTGAAGAGAATCTTTAGGTACCTTAGAGATACTCCTTGTTTAGGTCTTTGGTATCCTAGAGACTCTACCTTCAACCTTCATGCTTACTCGGATGTGGATTATGGGGGTTGCAAAATTGATAGAAAAGTACTTCGAGAACTTGTCAATTCTTAGGTAGTATGCTCATATCTTGGTTCTCTAAGAAACAAAATAGTGTAGCCTTATCTACCACCGAAGCCGAGTACATATCCTTAGGGAGTTGTTGTGCTCAAGTCCTTTGGATGAAGCAACAACTCTTAGATTATGGAATTAAAGTTAAAACCATACCCCTAAAATGTGACAACACTAGTGCAATATGTTTAACTAAAAATCCCATCCAACACTCTAGAACCAAATACATAGAAATAAGGCATCATTTCATTAGAGATCATGTCCTTAAGGAAGATGTGGTTATAGAGTATGTAGACACCTTGAATCAATTAACAGACATATTTACTAAACCTCTAGACAAAGAGCGTTTTTGGTCCCTTAGGAGAGAGTTAGGTCTAGCTAGCCTATCTTGACCTTTTAGGAGATGTTAAGTTCGAGCCTTTGGTTGTTCCTTGAACCAAATATGCATTTCTGGGCATCCAGTATCGATACAGCTCTACGCGTATCGATACCTGTTCTTCATTCTGTTTCCCAGAATTTTCTTCGCTTCACGGGTATCAATACGATTAATCTTGTATCGATACAGGTCGTTTCGATACGGAACCCTCCGTTTCGATACGACTTTCCAACGGGAATTTTTGCGGAAAAGACAATTCTATCCCCGTATCGATACACCCTCAGGCGTATCAATACTCGACTGTGCTGATGGCATTAAATTTGGATTTTAATAAGATTAACTTTTACCAAAATTCAAACTCTTCGAAACCTAAAAACCCTAGCCGATTTTGCCTATAAAAAGGCCCTTCCTCCTTCATATTTTTCACACCTCAACTCAAATCTAAAAGAGTTTTTAAATCAAGCAAGGCTTTGTGCTCTCTCTCTCTCATCTTTGTGCTGGTTTTTCTTCAATCTTCCAAGTTTCTATCAAGGTAATCTCTCTTTTTTCTTTTTCAATTTTTTTGTTTTGTTTTGTTATTTTGTTTCATCTTTTTATCAAAACCTTTGTTTTCTTCAAAAATTTTCTTGAAATTTTTCTCAATTTTTTTTTACCTTGATTTTTACTCAAATTGAAGAAATCCTTTTTGCTTAATCTCTCTTTTAGATCATGGCACCGAAAGAACCTTCGAGGAAGCGTACAAGGGTTTCCCAAGCCGGTGAATCTTCCACCCTTGGAGCGATTGCTCGTCCAAACTACTCAATCATCTATGAGCAATGCTTTGATGGCAATTCGGGTCTAACTCACTTTCGTCAATATGAGAATTATAAGATCCGTGCCGAAAGGGTAATCTTCGTTCCTTTTCTCGACTCCGAGCGTTTTAAGTTTGAATATCTACCCTTATTTCGTCGATGGAACTTCATGGATTTCATCTCTATTCCCGGTTTTTTCTATCGCCTTTTGGTTTTGATTTTCTAGGCTAATGCCAAATGTATTAGTCGTGATGGGGAAGTTGTTGCTATTATCTCTTACCTCATGGGGAAGAAAATTATTCTTGATGTCAAATCCATTTGTGAGGTTTTCAAATTAGAGGATGAAGGCCTTGAAAATGAGCATGCTTTGGGGCATGTTCTTCATGGATCCGTCACCGCCCTAAATTCTCAAGACCGAATCTTACATTTGATGGTGTCTTGGTGGTTCCGTCCCTCCGGAGGAAAATATTACACCATCCTTCAAGTGGATGATTTTTGGATTCAGAGCTTCCGTGAGAAAAGGCGACCAAATCTTGCTCGACTCATGTTCGCGGAGATCATCTACCTCGTGCAAAATCGTAACACATCTCAAGTCACCTCCTTCACATATGGTACGGCTTTGAGTTATTTCTTTCTTAAAAAAGATATTGATTGCTCTTATGACTACCCAACTCCTCTCACCGATCCCATTGATGAGCGATCTCTTGCTCGGGCAAAATTTCATTATCTTAATGGTGAATGGGTACGTCTTGCCGAGTTACCACCGGAAGCCGCCGCCGTTTTCAAAGAAGCTCAAGCTCCTCAAGTCCAACAACCCAACATGGATGCTCTCATGACCTATCTCAATGAGCAATTTACCAGGAAGACGGGTATGGAGAACCGCCTCACATCTCTTGAAAGCGGGCACAATTCTTTGAATATTTCCATTGCCGCTTTCCATGATGAGTGGCATAATAGTATGCGAGCTAATGAGCCTATGGGAGATGATGATGAAGATGATGAAGACGAAGAAGACGATGCTTAGACGTTTCTTCTTGTTTGTCATGCATATCATTTAGGATTTTCTATTTTATGCACCTATGCTTTATGTTCTAAGGATTAAGGTTGTTTTAGGATTAAAACCTATGCTTGGATTTCTTTTTGCTTTTGTTTGGATTTCAAGTATGTTGCTATGATGAATAAAATCTATGTTGCTTATTATATCTTTGATTTCTTTATGCACTTAATTGTCTCAAAGATTTTTTGATCTAACAAAAAGGGGGAGAAGAAACAAGCTCTCACTTCAAAATATTTTGATTTTAATTCAAAGGTTACCAAGCTTATATTAAGGGGAGTTAACTTTGTAAGGTTTTTCAAAAATGTCAAATATTTTAAGTTTTGGTTTTGTTATATCAAAAATGGGGAGATTGTAAAACCTATGTTTGATTTTGATATAATTAGATCTTTAAGGATCAATTTGTAAAACTTAAAATTGTTTTTATAAGTCCCTTGATAAGCTTTAAAACACCAACACTTTAAAACTGATTTGTAAAACTCAAACTCAAAATATTTTCTAAGTGTTCCAAGGCAAAACCATTGAAAATCGTCCAGGAGTATCGATACACTACCAAGCGTATCGATACCTTTTTGCCAAACTTGGTTACTGTCGGAACCCGTATCGATACCCTAAACCCTCATATCGATACGCCCCTATGTTAAAATTCAAAGAGTTTGAATAGCGTACCGATACGGCTATCCCTCGTATCGATACGGGCTTTATAATTTTTAAATATTAAGTCGGTTTAAAAAATATGACCGTTGGTGTCAGTTGGTTGGTAACCAAACTTTTAAAGGTCGTTGACCCGTATCGATACGCCTAACCCCCGTACCGATACGAATTTCGACAGTGAGCTAAGTTCAGAAAAAGGTATCGATACGGCCCTTACCGTTTCTATACCCCGTACCGATACGCTTACGCCCGTATCGATACCCCTTATTTATTGCACACAACGACTCTTTCTTTTCTGAGACAGGTACCGATACACCTTCCCGTGTACTGATACTGGTAGCTGTAGAAGTGCATTTATGGTGGTAAGAGAGGGTTCCAACGGCTCCTTTTATGTTCCCAACCACCCAAACGGCTAGAAATCAATGAGGAGGTATAAAAGACACATCCAAAAGCTACAACAACAACTATTGATCTTCAAGAAAACACCTATTCATCAAATCCAAGCAATTGTGCCAAAATTCCTATTTGTCTAGAAATCCCAATTGTAATCTTCATTCATATCTTGTTCAATTGGGTTGAGTGCTTGTAATTGGGCTATCATTTGTATTGAGAGATACCTTATTAGCCAACAAATTTCTTTGTTCACTTGTGTGAGGATTGGGTTGAATTTTGGGTAGAAAATTCAACCGAAATTGTAAGGGTTGCCTCCTTAGCCTAGAAAAGGGGAAGAGCAATTAGTGGAATTGTTGCAAATCCTTAGTGAAGCTAAGGTAGTGGATGTAGAGTTCATTTGGAACTTGAACCACTCTAAATCCCTTGTCTATTATTTTTAATTTGCAATTTCCACCACAAAACATTTAAATTTCCAATTCACCCCCCTCTTGGTTTACATCGATCTTGCGATCCACTCAACAACATGAGATAGAACAACATTGCAAAGAGTTTTGAGATTTTGAATAAATGCTATGCATGAATTGTGGTTTTGAAATGGGATGAGAATGATTTACAAATGTTGCATCAAAACAGTAGGTGAGATGATGATTTAATGTAATATATTGGCATAAATGATGAGATGATTACCGGATATAATTGGTCGACCAATAGGATGTAAAGTGCAATATAAAATAATAATTCGTACGTGCTTTTTGGAGTCATGCAATGGGGGTAGTTCCATCTCGATCCAAAGTGAGAGTCTGATGATGAGAGATACCATCGGGGTAGGTCTTGGTGAAACACCCAAGCTTTGTGGTGAAGATAGATACCGCCATGAGAGTCTGGTGGCGAGATCCCATCGGGGTAGGGCTTGGCCTCGAGTCAAGCTATCAGCATATCCGAGTAAAGATCGAATATGAAATGCCAATATTTGAGAATGAGCTTTGATTCACATGTACCAATGATTGAAATGATTTTATGCTATGAGAAATGTATATGAGACTTGAGATTTTGAAATGCTTTTGTATATCAAGCATGTGTGGCTTTGCCATGAGATTTGCATTGGTTGAATGCATGAGATAGATAGATGGTACATGTGATTTTCAAATGGTGTTTTGCTTTGAGATGGTTTCCAATCATGAGATAGAAAGAGCATGGTTTTAGAAATGGTTTTCAAGATAGAGTTATAATGCTTGCATTGTTATGTTGGTGTTTCTGGAGCATGCCTCACTAAGCTATTGTGCTTACGCTCTCTTTTACCAACAATGCAGATAATTGACACATTTTGGGCAGCAAGGAGGCTTAATGGAATTCAAGGATTGTTAAGCTCAAGTATGGTGTTATACTTTTACTTTAGTAATGATATATGGCAATGGGATTTAATGGTTTGTTTTGGGAGATGTGTTTTGGACTCCCTAATGTTGATGCAAGTTATTTATGGCTTATTTGGTTTGTAGAAGGCCTTTATAATGGTTTTGATGCTTTATATAGTCTTTTGGAATGCTAATGGTTTGTGGTTTAAGCATGCTCTTTTACTTGCCTTGCAATGCTTGTGATGCTTTCACAAATGTTTACCATGTGCTTAGAATTGCATACTTACATGTTAGAGTTGATGCTATAATCATATCCATATGTTTTGGTGATGATTTGTTGAAGTCTGAAATGAATTTGGGGTTGTTTATGGGACATTTCTGGTATATATATTGATACTCGGGCTTGTGTATCGATACACATAAGCCAAACTTGTGCCTTTTTGCACAGGGGTATCAGTACATATGAAAAGTGTTTCGATACGGGTAGGCCAAGTTTGAAGGGTGTATCGATACGCGAGAGAGCTTATCGATACCCTTTCTGTGATTTTGGTCACTGCCTCCCCACGTATTGATACGGTCCCTAGGCGTACCGATACGCGACCGTTAAAATCAGTTATAAGCATCTTTTAAAGTTTTGAAATGTTGTATTTTAGTCCCTGAACTTCATGTATGCAATTAGATGAGTTTGGGTGGTCTGATAATGATGAAAATTGGCAGAGAAGCATGAAACATGATTAATTGAATAATGGTAACATTAAAATCTGGAAAGCCCTTGTAATTTGCGAAAATTGCATTTTGGTCCCAAAATGTCTAAATTATTTAATTAAACCCCTAAATGAATTCTGATCGATGTGTCGTTTCTTCCTATGCTCTTTGGTGATCACATAGGATTTAATTTACATCTAGAAAAGATAAAAAGAAAAAAAGGGTCATCAATTGGAGTCGACTTTAACGAGTTGGCTTCAGTTTTCCCATGTAATTACCTTAGTTCGGGTCAACCGTCTAGACCGGGCTGAGGGGTTACATTTGTTGGTATCAGAGCTAGGTTTGCGAATAATTGGGGCGTTGGTAAGTGGTTGGTAAGTGTAAATGCGTGTAGTTATGAATTATGTGAAAGCATGTTGTGTAATTGTGCAATGTTTTAGCTTTAATGAGATGAAATGCATGCAAGTTGATTGTTCGAAATGAAATTCTGTTGTTATGCTATGTTGGGGTATGGTTGGGGAACTAATTGCCATATCATTACTATTGGAAAGAATTGTTTTGAAAATGAACTTGAACACCTTGGATTGCCTTGCCTTATATTGCCTAACTGAGTTTTATTGCATTTTGCTAGTTGCATTGTTTTGAATGGGGCCATGTAGAGAGCTTAGAATTAATACGCGTAATGCGGCTGAGTACGAGATGGAAGAGCGTGTTGAGAATTTACCGCCTCCTCCTCCTGGTGGACCACCTGGTTGTGGTGGAGCGGGGGCTGGTGCTGCTGAAGCTGGGGTAGGGGTTGCTGAACCCGAGGGAGCATGTGAGCAAGATGCTCCTGATATGACCATGCTGATTTAGGTTATTGCTGGGGCCTTTGAGGCAGCAGTAGCCTATGCTCATGTGGCTGCACCTCAGGCAGGTGCTGGTGCAAGTTTGGCGTTGGAGCGACTCTACAGTCTTGGTGGGACTGAGTTTAGAGGACTGACCCCTGAGAGTTCCAAATCTTGGTTAGCGAGCACCAAGAGGATCCTTGGACAAATGAATTGCAATGATGTCCAGAAGTTAGGGTGTATTGTATCCATGTTGCGTGGTGATGCTTATAAGTGGTGGACGTTCACTATAGCTGGACTAGAAGATCATGAGGTGACTTGGACGTTCTTTCTGAATGCGTTCAAGAGGAAGTATATGGGTGTCCGTTATCTGGACGAGAAAAAGAGGGAATTTATGTCCCTGGTGCAATGAGGCATGCCAGTGGCTGAATATGAAGTACATTTTTTACGCCTCAGTCAATATGTAACTAAATTGATCCCTAATGAACGAGAGAGATGCGAGCGTTTCTGGTATGAGCTGGTGGTAGATGTGAAGACATACAGGCTTGCATCGGATTATACTGATTTTGATGTTCTGGTCACTCGAGCCAAGGACATTGAGTTGAACCTTGGTCTGGCGAGTCGAGCAGGAGGGTCTAGCTCAGGGAAGCGAGCTGTGGAACGTGATGCTGGAAGGGATCGTTTCAAGAGGCCTAAGGATCAAAGGTCTCATTTGAATTTTAGACGTGGGGGAGTTAACCCAGGTAGAGGTCAGCAAAGACCGAATGCTTTCATTCGTACACCTGAGTGTAACCGGTGCGGTAGAAGGCACAAAAGAGAGTGCTGGGTAAATATTGGTACCTGTTGGAATTGTGGTTCTCATGGGCACATGAAACGGGATTGTCCTCAGCCGATGAGAGAGAGACAGGCTTCGGTGAGAGCAGTTGAGCCACATAGGGGCTGTGGGCGCGGATGTGGAAATTTTCTGCGTAGAGATGATGGTACGAGGAATGTAGCACACGTGGTAGTTGTTCAGCCCGAAGGTGGTGGTCAGATCAGAGTGTACGTCCATCGTGAATGAGGGAATGACATTGATGTGATCGCAGGTACCTTTACTTTGCAGAATTTTTCATTACTTTCTTTGATTAATTCTGTGTCTACACATTCATACATATTGCGTGAACATGCTCAAATGCTTGGTTTGCCTACTGAGTCTTTGGATGTTGGTGTGCGTGTGACTAATTCCTTTGGTGAAATGGCTGTAACAAGGAAGTTATATAGGAGATGTCCCTTAATGGTGCAAGAACATGTGTTTTTGGTTGATCTTATGGAATTTCCCTTCTATGGATTTGTTGTAATCCTTGGTGTGGATTGGTTAGTTGAGAATAAGGCTGTTGTGGATTTTGAGAATAAGCGAGTTTCATTGAAACTAGCTGATGATTATGAAGTTGTGGTGGTGGGAGAGAACGTAAAGTTCCTATCTAATGTGGTTTCGACGCTTGAAGCGAGTCGGTTGTTGCGTTAGGGATGTGAAGCTTATCTAGCTTTTGTAATGAATCCTAGTACAAAGGATGTGCGGGTACAAGATATAAGAACCGTGTGTGAATTCCCTGGGGTGTTTCCGGAGGAGTTACCTGGATTGCCGCCTAGTCGGGAGGTTGAGTTTGGAATTGAGTTGTATGAGAATACAACTCCAGTGTCCATTGCTCTCTATCGAATGGCACCTAAGGAGTTAAAGGAGCTGAAGACACAACTTCAGGAGTTGCTTGATCGAGGTTTTATTCGGCCTAATGTGTCATCTTGGGGTGCACCGGTTTTGTTTGTAAATAAGAAAGATGGCACAATGAGAATGTCCATTGATTATCGTTAGCTGAACAAGTTGACTGTCAAGAATAAGTATCCTCTGCCAAGGATAGATGATCTTTTTGATCAGCTTCATGGAGCGACTGTGTTCTCGAATATTGATTTAAGGTCTGGGTACTATCAATTGAAGGTTAAGGATGTGGATGTGACAAAAATAACTTTTTGGACTAGGTATGGGCATTATGAATTCTTGGTGATGCCTTTTTGTTTGACGAATGCTCCTGTTGCATTCATGGATATGATGAACAAGGTGATTCCTGAGTTATTGGATAAGTTCGTTGTGGTGTTCATCAATGACATCCTTGTGTACTCTCGTACCGAGGAGGAGCACGAGGAACATTTGAGGATTGTTCTGCAGGTGTTGCTAGAGAATCAGCTTTATGTTAAGCTGAGTAAATGTGAGTTTTGGTTGAAGGAAGTTGTTTTCCTAGGCCATATGGTTTCGGCCGAAAGAATTCATGTTGATCCTTAGAAATTGAGGCGGTGGTGAATTGGAAGCCTTCTAGGTCTGTTCATGAAGTTCGTAGTTTCCTTGGTTTGGCAAGTTACTACCAAAGGTTTGTGGATGGATTTTCCAAGATTGCTACTCCTTTGACGAAGTTATTTTAGAAGGATGTTAGGTATGAGTGGACGGAAGCGAGACAATAAGCTTTAGAGAAGCTAAAGGAAGCTTTGACGCAAGCTCCTATCTTGATTCAGCTTGAATCTGGAAAAGAGTTTGTGGTGTATAGTGACACATCCTATGTTTGTTTGGGTTGTGTGCTTATGCAAGAGGGTAGGGTAGTAGCTTATGCATCATGATAGTTGAAGGTGCATGAGCGTAACTATCCCACGAATGATATTGAGTTAGCGGCGGTGGTGTTCGCTTTAAAATTTTGGAGGCATTACCAATATTGTGAGAAGTGTATTGTGTACACGGATCACAAGAGTGTGAAGTATCTTATCTCTCAAAAAGAGTTGAATCTTAGGCAACGGCGTTGGGTGGAGTTTCTTAAGGATTATGACCTAACGATCGAGTATCATCCGGGAAAGGCCAATGTTGTGGCTGATGCTTTGAGCAGGAAAGTGGTTGTGGAGTTGAAAGCGATGTTTGCTTGCTTGAGGATATCGTGAGATGGTGGCCTTGTTGCTGAGTTGCAAGTGAAACCATCTTTGGTTCAGTTAATAAAGGATAAGCAGTTGCTTGATGATTCTCTTGTATCTCATGTTCAGGATATTGCGGAAGGTAGGCCTTCAGACTTCAGTTTCAACGATGATGGTGTTCTATGGTTTGGAAGTCGGATAGTGGTGTCGAATGATGTTGAGTTGAGGCACACTATTCTGACTGAAGCTCATAGTAGTCCTTTCACTATGCACCCTGGTAGTACGAAAATGTATCGTGATTTGAAGGATGAGTACTATTGGGTGGAGTTGAAGAAAGATGTTGCCGAACTCGTTAGCAAATGTATGGTTTGTCAGCGGGTTAAGGCTGAACATCAGGTTCCTTCTGGGTTGTTGCAACAATTGAGAATCCCATAATGGAAATGGGAGAGGATTACCATGGACTTCGTGTTTGGTTTGCCTTTGTCGTCGTCGAAGAAGAATTCTATTTGGGTGATTGTTGATCGCTTTACGAAGTGTGCACATTTCTTGCCTGTACATAGTATGTATACCTTAGATAAGCTAGTTGAGTTGTACATTACTGAGATTGTGCGTTTGCACGATGTGTCTAAATCTATAGTATCGGATAAAGATCTGAGGTTCACGTCGAGGTTTTGGGTAAGTTTGCATCAGGCTTTGGGTACGCGGTTGAATTTCAGTACTTCTTATCATCCTCAAATGGATGGACAGTTGGAGCGTGTTATCAAAGTGCTTGAGGATGTGTTGAGGTGCTGCGTTATTGAGTTTCAAGGTTCTTGGGAGAATCACTTGCCTTTGGTTGAGTTTGCTTATAATAATAGTTACCAGGCAAGCATTCAAATGGCACCGTATGAGGCTTTATACGGGAGAAAGTGTAGAACTCCCTTTTGTTGGGCTGAAACGAGGCAAAGGTTGATTTCGATGCCAGCTTTGTTAAAAGGAACCACCGAGAAGGTGAAGCTCATTTGTGAGCATTTGAAGGCAGCATCGGACTGACAAAAGTCTTACGCGGATTTGAAGCGTAAGGAGATAGAGTTCGCAGTTGGCGAACGTGTGTTTCTGAAAGTTTCACCTTGGAAGAAGGTGATGAGATTTGGCCGGAAGGGCAAATTGAGTCCGAGGTTCATTGGACCATATGAAGTGATAGAACAGATCCGTCACATGTTATGCATGTAGAAGAGGTTGAGTTGAATCCAGACTTAACATATGATGAGGAGCCTGTTGAGATTCTGGATACGGATAGCAAGGTTCTCCGAGGTAAGACCATCGAGCTGGTCAAGGTCTTGTGGAGACATCGTGGCGTTGAGAAAGCTACATGGGAAAGGAAGGATGACATGAAGAAGCAGTTTCCTAACTTTTTTCCACCAGGTAAATTTCGAGGACGAAATTTCTTAAGTGGGGGCGAGTTGTAACGCCCTGGTTTTGGGCCTAGATGTTTTAGACGTTGAATCGGGTCGGTCGGGAACGATTCGAACCCTTGAGGTTGGTTTAGGGAAAACCTAGTTCGGGATGTGTTGAGTGCATAAATTTTCTATATTTTAGCCCTCTTTTACCCATATTATTGATGCACTCAAGCTTGTTTAGTTGCATTTTAGGATAGATAAACAACACAAATGGGAAATATTGCACATATACTGCTGATTTTAGTATGTTCTTACAGGTACCTGTCGTGGCACTATCCAGGGCAGCAAAGGAACATCAAATAACAACAGAGCTAGAGTGAAGGATTGTAGGAGACAGTCTACTTCAACACTGCCGTGACATCCGTCGTGGCAGAAGAGGCGACAATGAAGACTATGGTGATGGAAATTGCGAAGTGGAGTTCGATCGACAAAGCATTTAAAGCCTGATTTTTTGTGGACAACTTGCATAACTATAGGAGCCTAGAAGAACAAGGAAGGCCTTGCCCAAAGTTTGAGGAAAAAGTCAAAGCAAGAAGATAGGGTGAATTAAAAGACATCTACTCAGAGATTTAGTCTTTAATAGAGTTGTACATTAATTTAAACTAGTATTCTTGGCCATTAAGAAAACTCAAGTCCAAGGCCTATATATATGAATGTAATTCGACAAGGCAAAGGATATCTAGCTCCTAGCCGTCTTCCCCCAAAACCCTTGTCGTCTTCTCTCTCCATCATGTTCTAAACTTCCCCTAGGGCGAAGGGTTTATCTTGTAAGGTAGTTGTAAGGGTTGTACTGTTTCTTAGGATTTTTTCTGTTCAATTAATAAAAGCTTCAAGTTTATTTACTATGGTTTCAACATCTCATAAGAGTTTCGGGGGAGCATTGTGAGGTTATTAATTTACTTAATATCGGGAGAGTTAAGTATACGAAGGGAGTAAATACGAGTTTTCCAATTTATGGTTAAACCATCTTGGCCTAGGGATATGTACAAGGTTAAGTGGCTAAAGAAGAATTCACAACATCGGTGTTCATCTTTTGATTCACACCGGGAGGCATCATCAAAGCCGTGTTCATCGACAGAACTTGGGCCTAGGGATAGGACAAGTCACAGCAAGGATTCTTGCCAAACTTGAAGTACAGAGTTGTTGGCCGTTGCCGCGACAACAACAGACCACTGCCGCGACAGGTGCTGCCGCCACAGGCGCAACGACAGAAGCAACAGAAGTTCCTTTGAACAGTGCAATACCTGCACTACTGAGCAAATCAATACCAGCCTATTCTTTCAAAATTATTTTTTCTTGTGCAGAGATTTAAGGATAGAAGTATTTCCAGTCCCTGTGGAGATGATATCCGATACTTCGTATCACTTTATTACTTGTGACGTGTATACTTGCACCTAATTGCGATAGACTCTTTTACACGCAACAAGTTTTTGGCGCCGTTTCCGGGGACTGGCAACATACCTTTACCTTTAATTACTGCACCTTTTTATTTTTGTTTTTATTTCTTTTCTGTTCTTAGTTGTTTTATTTCCCCGTGTTTTTCACAAGGTTCTCCTATTGCTTATGCGCAGATCGAGACGTGGTAAAGAACCTGAATACGAACTAGATCCAGAAATTGATCGGACATACCATCTCAGGAACCAAGTCAGACTCTTGATATAAAAAACAACTATCTTGAGGAAAGACTTGAAGCAATGGTGAACGAAAGACAACGCAATAGGGCAGATAACAACAACAACAACAACCCCAGGGTTGATGTTGATCCTCCTATTGATGCCTAAAATGATCGGCAACCTCTTGCAGCCCCAGCAGCTCGACAGACTTGCTGAGATTTCATGGACAACGATCACGTTGAAATGCAAACTACACAGCCAGATGTGGAGGTTGAACACTTTGAACTTAAACATGTGATGTTCAGTATGATAAATTCAGCTGGAAAATTTGGTGGTTCTGCTACAGAGGATGCACGTGAACATCTGAAAACCTTCCAAGAGATCTGTTGATCATTCAGAAAACTAGGAATAAGCCTGAAAGTACTAAGACTCCGACTATTTCCTCATTCATTGAGGGATAAAGCAAAAACCTTGTGGGACAAGTTAACGTTGGGTTCAATAAGAACTTGGGCGGATCCCTGGCTTGAGTTTCTCTCTCGTTTTAATCCCTCTCTTTTAACTGAAAGATTGCGTAACGAGATTGCTACTTTTCAACAGGAAGATGAAGAACTAATGCATGAGGCGTGGGACCTCTTTACAACTCTCTTACGAAACTGCCTGATGCATAGATTCCCTGTATGGAATCAGGTTGTGAAATTCTATAATGTTGCCAATGCACACACTCGGATGAGGGTAGACTAGGCAGCGAACGGCTTGTTACTAGACAAGGAACCAGAAGATGCAATGCTGGTGTTGAAAAAGTTAGCGAAGAACGATGAACAGTTCCCCACACCTCGAAGAGAAGGATGGCGAGGAGCATCTGTCAAGGAGTACGAATCTGAAAATTCGGTAAAAACTCAGTTAGCATACATCACTAAGGTGGATGAAAACCTACAGCGAAAAGAATCTAAAGCTGCATTTTCTACCGAGGAGATGTGTGAAAATTGTAGTGGAAACCATAGTACAAAAGAGTGCCCCAGACAATTGAAGGAGGGAATGTATATTGGAAATTACAACAAGAACAGAAGTTATGACTCCAACAACTACAACCCGAATTGGAGGAAGGACCCCAAAATTTCCTAGAGTAACCCAAACAATGCATTGAATCCTCATGTTCAGAATAACCAAAACCAAGGAGGTCCCAGAATTCTGTCACAACAGCAACCACATCAGCAGCTACAGCAGCAGCCGGAAGCAACCACAAGCATACTGGAACATACCCTAGCAACCTTCAAGTCTCAAACTGGAGCATATATGGCCAACATGGATCATTTTGTCAAGAAAACTGAAACTTTCATGGATAAGACAGAGATGAGAATGACAAACCATGAAGCTACCTTAAAATCTTTAGAGACACATATGGGTCAGGTTTCACAGTTCATCAACACAAGGCAGAATGGAGGATTCCCTAGTGATACTGAGGTCACTAGAAAACACACACATGAGCAGTGTAAGGCTATAACAAACAGAGGTGGGAACAACTACAAGGGCCGAAAGTAAAAGAAACACCTAGTAAAGAACCGACCTTACAGACACCTGCCGAGAACACTGCCCTGGCAGAAGGGAAACAGCCTGCTGCTATCAACCCTGCCACGACAACAGAAGAAGTAGAGGAGGCGACAGAAGAAGCTAAAGATTATGAGCCTCCTCATATTCGATTCCCATGTGAAGGACACCTCGAAGATTACGCCTCGACAGCCATGGCGACAGGTAAACTTTCTGAAATCCCTTAGTATGCTGACATAGTAAACTATATTGTTAGTGGTTTATTACCTTCTGAACTTAACTGCCAAGCAAGGAAGAGGTTCCAAAATGATGCAAAACATTATTATTGGGACGAACCTCTTCTATTTAAACACTGTGCAGATCAGATCATCAGGAGATGCATACCACAGGAAGAACAGGAAGAAGTGCTCCACCACTGCCATGCTGCTCCTTATGGAGGACACTTTGGAGGAAACAAAACTGTTGCCAAAGTTCTACAATCTGGTTTCTTTTGGCCTACAATGTTTAAAGATGCACAAGCCCATTACAAGCATTGTGACAAGTGCCAAAGGATTGGAAACATCTCTAGAAGGCATGAGATGCCCATGCGGAACATTCTTGAAGTCAAAATTTTCAATGTTTGGGGAATCAACTTCATGGGACCATTCTCGGCTTCTTGTGGGAATATGTACATACTGTTGGCAGTAGACTACGTGTCCAAGTGGGTAGAAGCTATCACCACACAAAAAAAATGATGTCAAGATCGTGCAAAGATTTCTCCACAAACATATCTTCACAAGATTTGGCATCCCAAGGACGATCATTAGTGATGAGGGTAGGCATTTTGACAACAGGGTAATTGCTAATGCGTTGAAGAAGTGTGGAGTTAAGTACAGGATCACAATAGCATATCACCCTCAAACCAATGGGTAGACTGAGATCTCAAATAGAGAAGTGAAGAACATCCTAGAAAAAATGGTCAAACCAACTAGGAAGGACTGGTCTCTTCACCTGAATGATGCATTATGGGCATACAGAACTGCATTTAAGACACCATTAGGAAAGTCACCCTACCACCTCATCTACGGAAAAACATGCCACATACCCTTCAAGATACAACACAACAGTGGACCGACATAGGCTTGCCCTCGTGCACTCCATCATTAATGAACGTCAGATCAATGTGGGTAAATACATCCTCGATGGCATCCATGAGTGTGCATTAAAGGATAAGGGCCCTATGTTCTTCCCTTATTTGATGACATCCCTCTGCCGAGCCAACAATGTACCTAAAATCGATGAAGACGTGAAGATCCAGGATAAGGGGTGGACGCAGCAGAACCTCTACAACTTGATGGGACTGAAGGCAGCCACCCTAATTGCATATGTTGATCCCTCTGCCACGACAGAACCGGACTCCACAGAACCTGTCGCGGCAGTGCCTGATCAGATAGAACTTGCACAACCAGAAGCCACCTCTTCCAACCAAATAATTCAACTACTGAAAAAGATAGAGGCGCGGCATCTGGGATTCACGGATTTCATGAGGTACTTCACCACTGCAACGGTAAACTTTATTAAAGTTGAGCTAAATTATCCAAACTTGCAGTTTCCCTCCTTTCTAGAAACCCTTCTTGTTGCCCCAACCCCTTCTGCCAGCCCCAAGACGCCCACACCGATAGCTGCCTCTGCTTCACCAACTGCCACGGCCGGAGACGGCGATAGACGGTCTGCCACTCCTCGAGGAACCAAATGAAAGGAAACATTGCTAGAAATAGACCCAAAATATTTCAAAGGTTTCTCCTCATTCTTAGTCTGGCAGGATAACTCTGACTCTGAGCCCTCTGTCGTCCAAGAGATAGCGAAAGACTTCCCTCCGATGAAGAAGAAAAAGCTTGATATTGATGTTGAGGGACCATGCCGCAACAGAGCAAACGACAGCCAAAGCCACAGCAGTGACAATGAGCTCGAGGTCCTGGACAAGGCCCCAAAAATTTCACCCACCAGAGTCCAGCCACCTCGAGAGGCAAAGAAGAAGGTAGCCTCACCCTCTCCAACTCCAAAACCAGCCTCTACCTGACGACAACGCTACATCAACAGCAACAACAACGACAACTCTTCAACTTAAGTTCTTTTACTTTTCTGTCGTCTGTGTTTTAGTTTATATTTTGTGAAGTTTTTATTTTTCTATTTTGTGTCATGTATTGAGGACAATGCAACCCTCGAGTTTGGGGGTAGGCGTTCCTATTAATTATCATTAATGAACTTATTTTATTTTGTGTCATTTTTGTGTCAAAAAAATAAATAAAAAATAAATATAGTAATCATTTGGCTTAAGTGTTTGAACTGCTCTTACCTGTCGCGGCAGTCTCTGTCGCGACAGTATCTTTAAAGTGTTTTAGGAAGTATTTAGACCCTTGCTATAGTTCTGATCTCTTAAATACACCTTGTGACTTATATGATGTTAAGACTCTGTTAGCAAACTTATAATAGGAAGCTTAGCTACTTGAGTTAGAAAAAAAACTTAGAATTAGTTTACTCCTAGAGGTGCCTAAAACTGGCTCTAGGAAATTATACTAGAAGTACTCATAGAGGTGCCTAACAGTAGCTCTAAGAAATTAAACTAGAGGTGCCCAAAAACCGGCTCTAGTAAAAATAGAAAAACTTTAGAAATCAAGCTATAGGTGCCCGCAATTGGCTCTAGTTAAGAATTATTTCTGAAATAAAACTCAAGTAAGTTAAGTAACTATTATGGTTGCTAAAAACACTAGGCACATATTTGTTCACAAAACCTGCACACACGTACACGAGAATTATAGCATTGCTCCGGATAAGTCTTTAAACATTAGAAAAGGTACTGATCTAGATGGTGAAGGTGTTGTAGGTAATAGTTGTTCACCGAGTTAAGCCAAAACCAAAATCTTTCATTCTTAGTTAGGTTGCATTTTCTTGAGGACAAGCAATAACTTGAGTTTGGGGGTGTGTTGAGTGCATAAATGTTCTACATTTTAACCCTCTTTTACCCATATTATTGATGCACTCAAGCATGTTTAGTTTCATTTTAGGATAGATTTTGCATAAACATCACAAATGGAAAATATTGCACAGATACTGTTGATTTTAGTTTGTTCTTGCAGGTACCTGTCGTGGCAGTATCAAGGGTAGCAGAGGAACAACTAATAACAGCAGAGCTGGAGTGAAGGATTGCAGGAGACAGTCTACTTCAACACTGTCGTGACATCCGCCTTGGCAGATGAGGCAACAATGAAGACTATGGTGATGGAAAATGCAAAGTGGAGTTCGATCGACATAACATTTAAAGCCTGATTTTTGTGGACCACTTGCATAACTGTCGGAGCACAGAAGCACAAGGAAGACCTTGCCCAAAGTTTGAGGAAAAAGTCAAAGCAAGAAGATAGGGCGAATTAAAAGACATCTACTCAGACATTTAGTATTTAATAGAGTTGTACTTCAATTCAAACTAGTATTCTTGGCCGTTAAGAAAACTCAAGTCCAAGGCCTATATATATGAATGTAATTTGAAAAGGAAAAGGATATCTAGCTCCTAGCCATCTTCCCCCAAAACCCTAGTCGTCTTCTCTCTCCATCATGTTATAAACTTCCTCTAGGGCTAATGGTTGATCTTGTAAGGTAGTTGTAAGGGTTGTACTTCTTAGGATTTTTTTCTGTTCAATTAATAAAAGCTTCAAGTTTATTTACTCTGGTTTCAATATCTCATAAGAGTTTCGGGAGAGCATTGTGAGGTTATTCATTTACTTAATATCGGGAGAGTTAAGTATACGAATGAAGTAAATACGAGTTTTCTAGTTTATGGTTAAACCATCTTGGCCTAGGGATAGGTACAAGGTTAAGTAGCTAAAGAAGAATTCACAACATCGGTTTTCATCCTTCGATTCACATCAGGAGGTATCATCAAAGTCGTGTTCATCAACAGAACTTGTGCCTAGGGATAGGATAAGTCACAGGAGGGATTCTAGCCAAACTTGAAGTACAGAGTTGTTGGCCGCTGCCGCGACAACAACAGATCAATGTCGCGACAGGTGCTGCCGCGACAGGCGCAACGATAGAAGCAACAGAAGTTCCTTTGAACAGTGTAATACCTGCACTACTGAGCAAATCAATACCAGCCTATTCTCTCAATCTGATTTCCTCGTTTACTTTAGTTTATCTTCAAGTTTTCCAAAATTATTTTTTAAAATTATTTCTTTTCTTGTGTAGAGATTTAAAGATAGAAGTATTTCCATTCCCTATGGAGACGATATCTGATACTTCGTATCACTTTATTACTTGCGACGTGTATACTTACACCTAATTGAGATAGACTCTTTTACACGCAACATGATGTTTTAAAAAATAGGAAAAAATATCTAAAAAATCTCAATTATTATATAAATGATTATGGTAAAAACAATTCTACATAATGAGCCTTGGAAATATCACATTTTGGTAAAGTGACCAAAATGCAATTTTTGCAAAAGTTAGCTAGTGACTGTTTTGTAAGGATTGAAACTTTGAATCTTTAAGGAGCTAATTTTACCATTTGTTTTCATCATAATTCTCTTTAATTTGGGAGCTTTTAATAATGATTTTATTAAAAAAATAAAAGGGAACTAAAAGAAAATCAAAGGTTGAATTTTCACAACCAACTTTACGATAGTTTTCTCTCTTTTCATTTTCACTCAACTTCCAATCAGCCAAACACTTTTCTCTCATCAAAGAACCTCTGATTTTCCTCTTGTTTGCTGAGATTTCATCTTCCAAAAGATTTCCTATCTTTGTTTCATCAAATCATTTTTTATTTTGCTTTGGATTTTCAAGGAAACTTGCCCAAATTAAGGAGAGATCAACCATTAGAGGTAAGCTTCGTCCTTCTCCTCTAATGATCTGTTCTTTACTGAATTTCCCAAGTTATCAATCCTTTGGCAATGGTTTTTGAGTTGTTTTAATGTTATAAACAATAAATATTTGCTAAATTCAAGATTCTTGATGAAATCTTGGTGATTTTCGTATTTCTATGTTAAGCTCTGATTTGAGGTTGATTTCTAACATATTTTGGATGTTATTTGATGTTGGGAATGAGGTTTTAACAAATTAATACCGAATAGGTTTGGGTTCCTAAGTTTGAGATGCTAGATTTGTGGTTTTTGAGGTGTTTTTGGTGATCTGCTATTGCTGGAGGTATAAGGTCATGTTTATGTTGCTTTTTGATGTTGATTGAGGTTTAGAAATATTAGAATTGATAGATATTTGTTGGGCTTTGATTTGAGAAAGTTTGGAAGTGATTTTGGTTATTTCAGATAGCCAAAATGCTAGTTTTGAGTAAAGCAGTGAGTTAGAATGAGTGGCTGGTGAATTTAATGCATAATGATGTATTAATCCTCTGCTCTTATGTGTAATGAACATGGGAGATATCTTTGGACGCGTTTGGTGTTGATCCGGAAATTCCGGAAGCCTAGAAATCATTTCCAAGTAAGCGAAACGTTTTCGGTGAGTGAAAATGGTTTTAGAAGTCCTTGAGGGACAAGGAAACAAGTTTTAGGGATTTAAGATTGGTTTGAAACACCATCCTAAGTCCAGAAGTAAGCATGTTTAGATTTTCTCTCGAAATGTGGATGATGCCCTAAATGTTTTGACATGCTCTTGATTTGAGATGGACAAATTCCAACAGTTTTATGCATGATTTATGACATGAGAAGATGTTTTATATTGCTCCCATGAGATAGAACAACATTGCAAAGAGTTTTGAGATTTTGATTAAATGCTATGCATGAATTGTGGTTTTGAAATGGGATGTGAATGATTTAGAAATGTTGCATCAAAACAGTAGGTGAGATGATGATTTAATATAATACATTGGCATAAATGGTGAGATGATTACCGGATATAATTGGTTGACCAATAGGATGTAAAGTGCACTATAAACTAAAAATTCGTATGTGCTCTTTGGAGTCGGGTAATGGGGGTAGTGCCATCCCGATCCAAAGTGAGAGTCCAATTATGAGAGATACCATCAGAGTAGGTCTTGGTGAAACAC
Source organism: Hibiscus tridactylites (assembly GCA_958450335.1). Classification (NCBI taxonomy): domain Eukaryota; kingdom Viridiplantae; phylum Streptophyta; class Magnoliopsida; order Malvales; family Malvaceae; genus Hibiscus; species Hibiscus tridactylites. The sequence continues at coordinate 22,200,719 of OY288282.1, forward strand.
CCAAGCTTTGTGGCGAAGATAGATACCGCCATGAGAGTACAGTGGCGAGATCCCATCGGAGTAGAACTTGGCCTCGAGTCAAGCTATCCGCATATCCGAGTAAAGATAGAATATGAAATGCCAATATATGAGAATGAGCTTTGATTCACATGTACCAATGATTGAAATGATGTTATGCTATGAGAAATGCATATGAGACTTGAGATTTTGAAATGTTTTTGTATATCAAGCATGTGTGGCTTTGCCATGAGATTTGCATTGGTTTAATGCATGAGATAGATAGATGGTACATGTAATTTTCAAATGGTGTTTTGCTTTGAGATGGTTTCCAAGCATGAGATAGAAAGAGCATGGTTTTAGAAATGGTTTTCAAGATAGAGTTATAATGCTTGCATTGTTGTGTTGGTATTCCTAGAGCATGCCTCACTAAGCTATTGTGCTTACGCTCTCTTTTACCAAAAATGCAGATAATTGACACATTTTGGGCAGCAAAGAGGCTTAAGGGAATTCAAGGATTGTTAAGCTCAAGTATGGTGTTATACTTTTACTTTAGTAATGATACATGGCAATGGGATTTAATGGTTTGTTTTGGGAGATGTGTTTTGGACTCCCTAATGTTGATGCAAGTTATTTGTGGCTTATTTGGTTTGTAGAAGGCCTTTATAATGGTTTTGATGCTTTATATAGTCTTTTGGAATGCTAATGGTTTGTGGTTTAAGCATGCTCTTTTACTTGCCTTGCAATGCTTGTGATACTTTGACAAATGTTTACCATGTTCTTAGAATTGCATACTTATATGTTAGAGTTGATGCTATAATCATATCCATATGTTTTGGTGATGATTTGTTGAAGTCTTAAATGAATTTGGGGTTGTTTGTGGGACAATTCCGGTATACTTATCGATACTTGGGTTTGCGTATCGATACGCATAAGCCAAACTTGTGCCTTTTTGCACAGGGGTATCGGTACAGATGGAAAGTGTTTCGATACAGGTAGGCCAAGTTTTAAGGGCGTGTCAATACGCGGGAGAGCGTATCGATACCCTTTCTGTGAGTTTGGTCACTACCTCCCCGCGTATCGATACGGTCCCTAGGTGTACCGATACGCGACCATTAAAATCAGTTATAAGCATCTTTTAAAGCTTTGAAATGTTGCATTTTAGTCCCTGAACTTCATGTATGCAATTGGCTGAGTTTGGGTGGTCTAATTATGATGAAAGTTGGCAGAGAAGCATGAAACATGACTAATTGAATAATGATAACCTTAAAATCTAGAAAGCCCTTGTAATTTGTAGAAATTACATTTTGGTCCCTAAATGTCTAAATTGCATAATGAAACCCCTTAACAAATTTCGATCATTGTGTTGTTTCTTCCTATATTCTTTGGTGATCACATAGGATTTAATTTACATCTAGAAAAGATAAATAGAAAAAAAAGGGTCGTCAATCGGAGTTGGCTTTAACGAGTTGGCTTCGATTTTCCCCGTGTAATCACCTTGGTTCGGGTCAATTGTCTAGATCGGGCTAAGGGGGTTACCCCTATATATATCCTAATATTATAATAATTTTATACTAATATGTAGAAAATGGCCGAGTGACCATCTTTCACGTGAAAAGGTGGTCTTTTGCATGCATGCAAATCTGGCGCACAAGACCTCGCCACATGCACACAGCGTGGTCCCTGCAGCTCAGTCCACGGCTCGTCACGAGCTGCCCAGCATGCCTCCCAGCATGCCTACCAACCAGCTGAGCCATTTCTGATCGCACATGCACCTTGCCACCTGCACATGGCGAGGTGCGACCTCGTCACCTTCACACGACGAGATCCTATATATTTTGGCCTATTCTCTCAAATAATTTTAAAACAACCTTATTCTCCGAAATAAAAATTAAAAGTGGATTATTCCACTAATTTTGCCTTTTTTCTCTATATGAACATTGTACTTGCTAATAAAGTCATATTTTTTTATCGAAAAAAGTATGATTTTTTTAATAAGAAAATCATACAAAGAGATATTATCGTGTGTCTTGTTAAAAATTTCTCTAACCCTAAATGGAAGAAAATAGTACAAGCACAACAATATAAAAGAAAAGACACCTATAAAAGAATGACACCCATACTAAAAAGTACACCAACCAAGCAAGATTATAAGTCAAAACCTGCGACTACCAAACACACTATCGCAATATCACACACAATGCCATCATTAAAACGACCAAAAAAGACCAAGAGCCAAAGCATTTGAGCAACAAACAAGCCTCTAAGAATGACTAGCACGCCTCATCAAACCAAAAAGACGTGCATCTCCATATCACAATCTTATCATCGAACAATATGTTGCAGACTTTTGCAAATATTACAAGTACGACTCCGAATATATCAAGATTGGTGCTGATAAGTGTCGGATGTTCATTGATGGCTTAAAGTATGAATTGAGTCCGATATTTACTGCCCTGAACATCACAGACTTCCAAACTCTAGTGAATCGAGCCATTGCCACTAAAGCCAAGATGAAAGCCGCAAAGAAAAGAAAAGGCGACTACCGAAGCGATAAGAAACGAAAAAGTGATGATAAGTCTAGTTGGCAGTCAAAGAAGGCCAAAAATAAGAAAGAAGGGTCTTCTACTTACACTCATGCTTCCAAAAGCAACTTCACACCGAGACCCCAATCGGTGAATAAGCTGGTTGTCTCGGTTGTGTCCGTTAACAACACGGGAAACACTAAAAAAGCCCCAACTTGCAAACATTGCCAGAAGCAACATTTCGGCCAATGACGACTTCAATCCAATCTTTGTTTCGCCTGTGGCAGTGATTATCATTATATTAGAGACTGTCTGAGGATGTCTGATAAAGCTTCTACTCGAAATTCTGCAAATTCAAGCCCTGCGCCTTCCAACCGAAACAAGAACCTGAGGTTGACTCAATTGGGAAATCAAGAGAAGGGAAGAGGCTTCGATTCGAAAGCCACAACTTATCAGGAATCCCAAGCCCCAACTCGTGTTTACCATATCTGTGGCAAAGAAGACGAGGAATCTCCCGACGTCATTGTGGGTACGGTTGAACTGAACTTTAAACATGTGTATGCTTCGATAGATTCAGGATCAACTAATTAATTTATCTTTTCTTATTTGTTAGATAAGATAAAGTTGAAACTTGAAATAGTTAAAACTAGCCTTGTAGTGTCGAACCCGATAGGGGAATCTTACCAATAAACTTAAATTGTAAGAACTGCCCTATCACTATTCGAAATGTACCATTTCCCATTGATCTCTATGTTCTGCCTAAATGTGACTTTGATTTAGTGTTAAGCTTAGATTGGTTGAGTAAACACCAAGCCTGGATTGATTGTCAAAATCATAGATTGTATCTCTGGGGTATAGGGAAGAAATCCATTCTATTAATTGATCAAAAATTGAATTCTATCTTTGCTTTTATGGTGTTACAAGATGAATATGACTTTGGCTTACCTTCTATTCTTGTTGTTTCCAAATTCATTAACATCTTTTTCGAGGATCTCCCTGGTCTTCCTTCAACTCATGAAGTAGAGTTTGGGATCGACATTCAACCCGGAACCAGCTCGGTGTCTATCACACCTTATCAGATGACACCAATTGAAATAAAGAATTGAAGAAGCAGCTCCAAGAGTTACATGGCAAAAGCTTCATACAACCGAGCACATCTCCCTAGGGTGCTCCAGTTTTGTTCGTGAATAAGAAGGATGGCTCGATGCGGCTTTGCATCAACTATCGTCAATTGAATCGGGTGACTAGAAAAAAACAAGTATCCCCTGCCGAGAATTGAAGATATGTTTGATCGACTCCGGGAAGCATCAGTTTTCTATAAGATTGATCTTCGATCGGGCTACTATCAGATGCAAGTGAAGGATGAAGACGTCCCCAAAACTGCTTTTCGTACTTGATACGGTCACTATGAATTCCTCGTTATGCCTTTTGGGTTAACGAATGCTCCTGCCGCATTTATGGATTTGATGAATCGAGTGTTTAAACCCTATCTCGACAAGTTCATCGTTGTCTTTATCGACGACATTCTTGTTTATTCCCGGAATAAGAAGGAACATGTTGAACACCTCCGAATCGTGCTACAAACTCTTTGAGAATGTCAATTATTCGCCAAATTCTCCTAGTGCGAGTTTTGGCTATCGGAAGTTGCTTTCCTCAGTCACGTGATCTTCGCCAAAGGAATCAAAGTCGACCCTAAAAATATTCAAGTTGTTTTTCATTGGCGACCTCCGAAGAGTGTTGGTGAGGTTCGTAGTTTCCTCGGTTTAGTCAGTTATTAAAGAAGGCTCGTTAAAGGCTTCTCTACGATCGCTTTACCGCTAACCAAGCTTCTCCAAAAGGGTCAACCGTTTGATTGGTCTGAAAGTCAGCAAAGAAGCTTCGACCAATTGAAGCAAGCATTAACTCGACCAATTGAAGCAAGCAAAGAAGCTTCGACCAATTGAAGCAGCCGTTTTAATCCAACCTGAGCCGGGAAAAGAATTCACAATTTATAGCGACGCCTCCCATTCAGGATTGGGTTGTGTTTTGATGCAAGGTGATAATGTGGTGGCATATGCATTTCGTCAATTGAAACCTCACGAGCTCAATTACCTGATACACGACCTCAAACTTGTTGCCGTCGTATTTGCACTCAAAATTTGGGGACATTATCTGTACAGTGAAAAATGTTACTTGTTTACCAATCACAAAAGTCTGAAGTATCTCCTTACTCAGAAGGATCTCAATTTGAGACAAAGGAGGTGGATGGAGTTTTTGAAGAATTACAATTTAGTCATCGACTATCATCCTGGAAAAGCCAATGTGGTTGCGGATGCTCTCAGTTGGAAACCGACTCTCGGTAAGCCATTCCAAATCCTTAAATAATCAAACGTATTCTTTCTTGTTCCTCAAGAAACCATTTGAAAAACACCTTGCAAGACAAGCAAATGTTCGAATGCTATCTTGTGTAATAAGTATCAATTCAAAATTTTCTTGTAAAATAAGTAATCTATTCGAATAATTTTCTCGTAGCTTCCTTGGCTATCAACGCTCATTTCCGACTCACTAAAGCTCAGAAATATATGTGTGAACTTCAAGTTCAATCTAGCCTCGTCACAAGGATCAAGGAACTTCAGCAAGTAGATCCAAAACTTCAGAAGATCACTTCTAAGCTTGAATCCAATTCTGACTTCTCCATTAAATCAAACGGTCTCCTCTATTTCAAGGATAGAGTTTGTGTTTCGGACAACAAGGAATTACAAGAGGAAATATTGCAAGAAGCCCATCATAGTTCTTTCTCGATCCACCTTGGATCGGTTAAATTGTACAAGGATCTCAAACCTTTGTATTTGTGGCCCGGAATGAAAGCGGCTATCAATGATTGTGTGTCAAGATGTCTAAACTATCAGCGAGTGAAGGCCGAACACCGAGTTCCTACCGGATTGCTCCAACCTCTTGAGTTTCCTAAATGGAAATGGGATCGAATCACAATGGATTTCGTATCCCGTCTTCCTTATTCTCCGAGAAAGTTTGATGCTATTTGGGTAATTGTTCATCGATTCACCAAATCTGCCCATTTCATTCTAATTCGTATGAACTACATTTTGGAAACCTTGGTTGGTCTATATATTCAGGAAATTATCCGGTTACACGGAGTCCCTACATCAATTGTCTCCGATCGAGACCCTCAATTTATAGCTCGATTTTGGAAAACTCTACAATGAGCTCTCGGCGCCAAACTAAATCTGAGTATAACTTTCCATCCGCAGAGCGATAGACAATCCGAGCGAGTGATTGAAGTTCCCGAAGACATGCTTCGAGCTTGTATCATTGATTTCGTAGAGAACTGGGAAAAATCACTACCACTGGTAGAATTCGCATACAACAATAGCTTCCAATCCTCGATTAAAATGGCTCCTTTCAAAGCATTGTATGGTAGAAGATGTCGAACACCCCTCTGTTAGTCCAAACTAGGTGATAATAAAGTGTTAGGACCTCAATTGCTTTGGGAAACCGAAGAACAAGTTCAAATCATTTGTTCCCGATTGAAACAATCTTTCGATAGACAAAAGTCCTACGCTGATAAGAAACGTAGGGACATACAATACGAGATCGAAGATAAGGTATTTCTCAAAGTCTCTCCCTAGAAGAAAGTATTCTGATTCGGTAAACGAGGGAAGCTCAGCCCTCGATTTATAGGACCTTTTAAAGTAATTGAAAGAATCGGTCCGGTAGCTTATCGACTTGTACTTCCAAGCGAGTTCGATAAGATACATAATATTTTCCATGTTTCAATGCTCCGACGATACCGATCCGATCCATCCCATATTCTTGAACTAGAAGAAGTCGAACGGAATGCTGATCTATCATACGAAGAAGAGCCAATTCAAATCCTTGATAGAGAAGTTAAACGACTCTAGAATAAGAACATTTCTCTCGTAAAAGTTCTATGGAGGAATCATAAGGTCGAAGAAGCAACACGGGAACCCGAGGATACAATGCAAAACAATATCCTCATATGTTCAAGTCAGGTAAGAATTCAAGGACGAATTCTTTCTTTTAAGGAAGGGAGTTGTAACATCCTCAAATATACCCTAAAAGTTATTCAAATTAATTGGTCAAGTAATTAATTTAATTAAAACTAAATTACATTTTTATTTGTTATTAATCATTTTCGGTTAATAGGATTTAATTGGAAGAAAGAATTAATCAAAGAATTAAAGGGATGGGACTAAATCGAATTAAGCAAAAAAAAGAGTGGACTTGCATGTCCAAATTCATAGACTCTCCTAATTACCCTTGGCTAAAATTTTACTTAAGGGTTAATCTAAGGGAAAAAAGGTAACTTACACATCCACTAACAAGCTTAGCTTGTTCATCTTTCCCCTTCACCCTATTCTGACGAATTTGAGAGAGAGAGTAAGGGAGAAAGAAATCATGTTCAGCCATAGAAAACTTAAGGAAAATTCTTGCATGTTGATCATTTATGCATAGGAATTGAAGCTAAAGGTCATTTAAGTGTTTATACTTGGCTAAGTGTATCAAATGTTATGTTAAATTGTTTATATGGTTTGATTTGTTGAATATGGTTGCTGTAATTGTTGATTTCAGTTCTGGAAAATGGTTATATGATGATGAGAAAGGTTTATTTAACTTATGTTGTATGAGAATAATTAAAAATAGGCCACCATATGATGTTATATGACGCCCGAATGAGATAGGTGACCCTTTTGTTAAAATCTATAAATTTAAGGAGTTAGAAATCATTTCTGGAAAAATCAATGTAGGAAGAAAATGTTTAAAATGATATTTACTATTGGTTTGAGGTCTTGGATGATCAAAAATATTGTTGAAAATTCGGGAAAATCTGTTAGAAACAAGACAAGTCACCTAAGGATGCAAATCTGCCTTATGGGCTGTTTTGAGTAAAGTGAAAGCTTTAGGGACTGAAATGATACCAAATGAGCTCTGTAATTAATTTTAGGAAACAGGGGACTTGTGATAGGATTTAAAAATAACTTGAATATGGATTATAATTAGCTTAAGTGGATGATTAAAGTGACTGGTAGACAATTTAAGTAAATCAGGACCAATTTGGAAACTTTAGAAATTAGTGGATTATTATGTTTTGTTTAGGGGCTATACTGGACTGGAAAGATTAATGAATAATCAGGTTAAATTTTGTATAATGTCTTAAATTGAAAATATGTAATAATTTGGTTAAATTATTGACCAAGAAGTATGTTCTAATGAATATGTCTAAACAGGGAGCCCTGTTCTGGGCAGTGTCTTCTAAAAATCAGTATAAATTATAAGAATCGAATTCTAAGTTGAAATTTTGATGGAATGTACTTTAACATGTCTATTTTAATTAGGAAAAAACCGTATTGAATTCTAAGTTGTGCAGTAAAATATGGAATTGAAAACATATAACTAGTACAAGCTGTCCAATGTTGCTAATGGCATGTCTTTAAATGCAATTCTATACTAAACTAGAAATGAGAACAATGTGATCCACACATGGATAAAAAGATAGTTGAATAATCTTTCTAATAAGGTAAATTAATTGAAAATTTAATGTGTAGATTAAAAGTAATGTCCAAATTAGTAAAAAGTGTACAAACTGCCAGAACTGGAAAACAGTTGTGAATGAAATATATTTTGATTGGTTGAATGTGTTTATATGGTTAGAGTGGATGCTAAAATACTTTGTTTATATGCATATGTAAATGTTTAGATCAAGAAATAGAATAGAGACTAGAAGAAACAAAGGTTGGTCAATCCAAAAGGAAGGGCAAAGGCATAACCATCAAAGACCAAGAATAGAAGGAAGAGCTTGGAGTATTGTGAGTGTAGTTAACTTTAGGGTTAGAATTAGTATCCTAACAACTATCTTTTAATTATCAATGATATCATGTGGCTGGAAATGTATGATTACATGTTGCAATAGTTGGAAATCATAGAAAAGTATTCATATGAGAGTTTTAGTGATTATGGCATGAAGCATGACATGAGATATGATATCTGTGAATTGAAATTACTTGATTGGAGTTACTTAGAATAAAGATAAATAAAACCTTGGTTGATTAGTGGTCTCAGGTAGAATAACATGCCTAGAATCTAGCCCCTCTGATTTAGTACATGTGTACTCATAGTGTGGTGTTTTGACACCTAAAGCATTAGACGCTTGGGCATCCATTGTTGGCAATTCAAATGCTGAATTTGATGGTATTTAGACCTATTGTTGCAATAGCGCAACCTCTGAAATTGATGTTATGCATCCTCTGTTAAGGTACCTTGAGTATTAGGCTCGATTACCTAGTCACTAAGATTCCAAGGCATTGTGATTAAAAGAATTTGATTCAAGATAAAACACATATATAGATAATCGATGTAAATTGTAAGATGCTATGAATTATACGAGATTGGGATGTCAGTTTAAATTTTATATTGTTTCTTTTCAAACGAAATACGATGTGAAATGTGAATTCTGTGAATATTGATCTTGCTTGATCTACATGGTTGGTATATAAAAATTTTGATGTGAGCACGTTTATGTCATACAACGGTGCAACTTCAAACTTTTAGGGAAGTTTGCTCTTTCACTTGTTACTAACTGGTGTGTAACAATTCTTTACTCATATTACTTGTTTTATAAGTGTTTGCATTGTTTTCTATAAGTATTATGTGATTTGGTTTGGTTTCCTAAGTTATATAACTATATGCTTTGAAATGAGAGCTTGTTGTGCTCTTGTGAATAAGTTTGCTAGCTCATGAGTGTGTTAACATGTTGTTTTCAGCTTGTTTAAATGTTTTCAATAAGTTTACAATACTTTGATAGATTTTTGATGCTTTTTAATTAAGGGATACTAAAGGACAGCAACTAAGGAGCTTCCGCCTAGCTCGATTGAAGCTCACTCAAGTATATGCGGCTCAACTCAGCTCATGGCAGCTTCTACGCATTGTTTTCAGCTCAACTCAGTTCAGCACACTCTAAAGCAGCTCAAGTCAGCTAAATTCACTTCCAGCTAGCTCAACTTCAACTCCACTAGATCAACTTCAACTCCACTAGCTCAACTCCAGCTGACAAGTCCGGAAGTAGCTAAAAGGTGACCTACGCATGGGAGAGTGTCCTACAAGCATGTGAGCAGCATATGGGCCGTCCTACAACTCTCAAAGCATGTGCACGACATGTGTGAGACCTTCTGCATTTGTGGGCAAGCATGTGGACATATTTGAAATTCAAACAATTAACACATGTGGACATATTTCAAATTCAAACAATTCACACAATTAAAACATGTAAAATATGTGAATTAAACTCAACCACACATTAAGGAAGTTATTTGCAAATTTTTGTTTGAATTTAAACACAAAATACATGTGTTAAATTCGTCCAACTTTAAGCCACACATTTGGGCGGCTTCATCCCTTTGTGTGTGCTATATATTTGTAAACTTTAATGTACAATAGTCACACACTTTAAATGAAAAATTACTTTGTGAGAGTTCTCTCCATTTCTGTTCTTTTTAGAACTTTATTTTGAAATTTCGGACTTAGTTTGTTGTGTCAATCCTTGATACTTCGGGTTCTTGGATCGCTATCTAGTGGGTCCAAGTCCTTTGACGTTGAACATATTCGATTTAGGTCTGCATAGGATATTGTGTAGGTTCTTTCGAGTTCATCGTTCTTTCAGAAATCCAGAAAATTTCCAGCAACCTTACTGCCGTTGTCGAATGCTTGAAGATGCTGCCATTGATGAACACTCGGAGCATTCATCTTGAACCTTGGGAATTTTCATTAACCAAACTTTCTTCTTTCTTTCTTTTCCTTTTATTGCCATTTACCTATGTCACAAATAGCCATCTCATTTCTTTATTTCGTTGTTGCTTTTGTTGCAGAGATGCGCTTACAACTATCATAGATTCGTTAACAATCGAGGAACGTCGTTTTGACAAGCCTTGCCGTATCATATGGTAATCAGAGCCTAGGTTGAATTCATCAGTTTTTGCAAAACTAAAAAAAGAGAAAACAAAAAAATGTAAATTCAAAAAAAAATCAGATTCGAAATTCTAGCAAGTCAAAGTTTGATTTTTCAAATGTCAAAATTCGAAAGAAAAAAATTAGAATATTCAAAAAGGACAAAATATGTAAACAATGTGTTTGATTTGTGTAAATGTTGAAGAAAATGCAATCCCTTGTGTTCTGTAACAACGACATGCTTGAAATCACCCGAAACGACACTTTCTTTGATTGTTCGGTGATAGAGTTGTTGTAAGCCTTTCTTTGCAGCAGTTGTTGATCTTTTCTTCGCATTTTCTCTATTCTTCATCTTTTCTTTTCATTTTCAGGATTTTGATTGACTTACAGCCTTTGTTTTCTTCCTTGTGTTACCGTTGTTTCATTTTACCTTCTCTGTTGTTTCCTTAAAGCCGACACAATTAAACAGGTTCTTAAAGATCGAAGTTAGTTCGGTAAAGAACTAATTACAAGTGATTGAGTGGGAAAAAGGAAATTGTGTGGTGTGAGAACAGAATGAGAGACAAGAAAGAGCCATTTAAAGCATTATCTCGAGTGAAACACGAGTTTCTTTGAATGCAAATCTTTCCTTTTCCTTGTAGCGTCATTAAGAGGCTTTTGTTGTGTGTAGTGAGGTCCATTTTACTCACTTTATTTTATTATTATTTGTTGTTTGTTTTGTTATTTAAAATGACAGGTTCTGATGATAATTCTGGTGGACAGCAACCACTGAATCTCCAGATGCAAGCCTTGGAACGCATGATGCAACGAGTGGTGAATATTGCATTGGAACCATTACAGTCTAGAATGGATTGAATTGATGGAGGATCCAATTCTGCCCATGAAGGACTAAACGATAATGAAGTCGATTAGTCACCAAGACAAAATACTCCTAGGCAAGGATGTGTGCAACAAGTAGACGATAATTTGACTAACATAAAGGTTGCTATTCCTTCTTTTCAGGGACGTACAGATCCTGATGCGTACTTAGCTTGGGAAAGGAAAGTTGAACACGTTTTGGAGTATTACAATTAATCGGAATAAAAGAAGGTTCGTTTAGCAGCAATAGAGTTTGTCGACTATGCCTTGATATGGTGGGATCAATTGTTGATCAGTCGATGACGTACAGGTGAAGGCCCAGTGAGAACGTGGGAAGAAATGAAGCAATTGATGCGAAAACGGTTTGTTCCTTCTCATTATCATCGTGATTTATTTCAGAAGTTGCAAAACTTGAAACAAGGCAGTAGAAGTGTTGATGATTACTTCAAGGAAATGGAAATGTACATGATGCGTGCAAATATTGTTGACGATCGTAAGGCTACTATGGCTCGATTTTTGGCACGTTTGAATTCTGAAATAGCTAACATTGTTGAGTTACAACATTATGTCGAGTTGGATGACATAGTGCATATGGCATTCAAGATTGAGCGACAGCAACGACGGAAGTCTTCTAATCAAGGTAATAGTTTGTTTGAGTCGTTTTCTAACCCCATGTTCAATCAAACTGATGATTTCAGGCAGCAAGCACCGTTGCAAATAAAAGAGAAGGTAGATTGAGCAAGTCAAAACCTTCTATTGAAGATGATGGTCGTGGAAAGAAATCAATGCAAACAGATCATACGAGGGACATTAAATGCCTTGGTAGAGGACATGTTGCGAGCCAATGTCCGAAGTGGAGTGCGACGTTATTGCGAGATAATGGTGAAATCGATTATGATCATGGAGACGATGTACATGAACCTCCGAAAGAAGATGACGATTATGACCTTGAATTAGCAACAACTGGTGACATTCTAGTTTTCAAACGAAATCTGAATGTTTAGCCAGCACAAGATAAACCGCAACGAGACAATCTTTTCCATACGAGATGCCACGTGAAAGACAAGGTATGTATTGTGATTATTGATAGTGGTACTTGTACTAACGTTCTAGTACTCTCATGGTTTAAAAGCTAGGCTTAACGACAATGAAGCATCATAATCCGTACAAGTTACAATGGTTTAATAATGGTGGCGAAATCAAAGTTACCAAACAAGTTGTTGTACCATTTTCCATTGGCACGTACAAGGATGAGGTAACTTGTGATGTTTGTTCTATGGATGCTTGTCATTTGTTGTTAGGAAGACTGTGGCAGTATGATAAGAGTGTTTTGCACGATTGTTACACCAATCGATACTCTTTTACTCATGAGGACAAAAAGGTAATTTTGGCACCTTTGACTTCAAGTGAAGTATCTGAAGACCAAATTCATTTGAAAGTGAGTATTGCAGCTTGGAAGGCAAGCAAAGAGGAGAATGAATGTGAAAAAGTGAAAGCGAATTCAAAGATATTATCTGATTCTATGTTTTCTTCTACTTCTTCTAATTTGCAAATTGATAAAGTGATGCCATATGAAGTCCCAAAGGTTGCAAACGTTGGTATATCTAGCGCATTTATGTTCTTTTCAGAAATTCAGCAACCTTCTTTATCACAGTTTGACATTCCTTTCCATAGTGCTATTAATTTTTCATCTTTGGATTATGAGTTCTTTGGTTGTACTTAGATTTTTGGATCTGCATTTTTTATTCTGAATGATAGTCGAGATTTGCATTGTTCTTTGGAGTTGTATTTGTGTATACGTGTTTGCAGGATCAAGAATGTGCAGCAAGCTTTGTCTACATCTATGTAGTGCATTATTCAAAAGGGTACAAAAATTAAGGCACATCTTGCACCTTCAACATTTGTGTTCTTTGCAAAAGAATTTGTGCCAGGTGGCTGGCATTTGTGCCAATCACGGAGGTTAAAGAAGTTTCCCGCCAAACATAAATCGAAGTTGTTTCATTTTGTCCTGATAGTCAATTTAAGGACAAATTGCATTAAAGAAGGGGGTGATATGAGCACGTTCATGCCATTCAACGGTGCAACTTCAAACTTTCAAGAAAGTTTGCTCTTTCACTTGTTACTTACTAATGTGTAACATTTCTTTACTTATATTACGAGTTTTGTAAGTGTTTGCATAATTTTCTATAAGTATTAAGTGATTTGGTTTGGTTTCCTAAGTTATATAAGTGTATGCTTTGATATGAGAGCTTGTTGTGTGCTTGTGAATAAGTTTGCTAGCTCATTAGTGTGTTAACATGTTGTTTTCAGCCTGTTTAAATGTTTTCAATAAGTTTACAATACTTTGATGGATGTTTGATGATTTTTTATTAAGGGACACTAAAGGAAAACAACTAAGGAGCTTCCGCCTAGCTTGATTAAAGCTCACTCAAGTGTATGCAGCTCAACTAAGCTCAAGGCAGCTTCTAGGCATTGTTTTCAGCTCAACTCAGTTTAGCACACTCTAAAGCAGCTCAATTCACTTCCAGCTAGCTCAACTTTAGCTCCACTTGCTCAACTTCAGCTCCACTAGCTCAACTCCAACTGACAAGTCCGGAAGTACCTAAAAGGTGACCTACGCATGGGAGAGTGTCCTACAAGCATGTGAGCAGCATATGGGCCGTCCTACACCTCTCCAAGCATGTGCATGACATGCGTGAGACCTTGTGCATGTGTGGGCATGCATGTGGACAGATTTGAAATTCAAACAATTAACACATGTGGACAAATTTCAAATTCAAATAATTCACACAATTAACACATGTAAAATGTGTGAATTAAACTCAGCCACACATTAAGGAAGTTATGTGCAGATTTTTGTTTGAATTTAAACACAAAATACATGTGTTAAATTCGTCCAACTTTCAGCCACGCATTTGGTGCGGCTTCATCCCTTTGTTGTGCTATATATTTGTAAACTTTAATGTACAATGGTTACACACTTTGAATGAAAAATTACTTTGTGGGAGTTTTCTCCATTTCAATTCTTTTTAGAACTTTCTTTTGACATTTGAGACTTAGTTTGTTGAGTCAATCCTTGATACTTCGGGTTCTTAGATCGATATCTATTGGGTCCAAGTCCTTTGACGTTGAACTTATTTGTTTCGGGTCTGCATAGGATATTATGCAGGTTCTTTCGAGTTCATCGTTCTTTTAGAATTCCAAAAAATTTCCAGCAACCTTAGTGCCATTGTTGAATACTTGAAGATGTTGTCATTGATGAACACTCGGAGCATTCATCTTCAACCTTAGGAATTTTCATAAACCAAACTTTCTTCTTCTTTTCTTTTCCTTTTATTGCCATTTACCTATGTCACAAATAGCCCTCTCATTTCTTTGTTTCGTTGTTTTTGTTGCAGAGATGTGCTTACAACTATCATAAACCCGTTAACATTCGAGGAACGTCGTTTCGACAAGCCTTGCCATATCAAATTTGGTTATTTGAATGTGTTACATGATTTATATGAATTGTTTGATCTTTGATATGTTTGTATGTACATGTTCTTATGATTAGAAAAGATAAGACTAGCTAGGTGTTACTCAAATGGATTGAAGTCTAGTTAGGTAATCTTGGCTAAAGGAAATAGAACACCTAATGAAACAAATGGATAATCTGATATTTCCTTCTTCCTAAACCAACAGGATAATCTGATCGAAAGATGTCCTGATCTTGTTCTTGTAGCAGTCTCAAGCAAAGGAATCAAAGTATGCATTATTTCATTTTGTTGATACTCCTAGTGGGTGGCTTAGTATCACGTGTAGTCATCCAAATTGCATGCATATGGTTGCTTTTACACATGTATATGGGGTGTATTTAGAACTCTAGTATGGACTTTATTATATGGTCTAGATATGTGAATAGGTAACCATGAATACATGCTTATTTTGAGTTGTACATAAAGTTTAATAGTTGGCATGTATTAACTAATTTAAGAACCTTGAATATGTATTTTGGTAAGCATTATGGCTGTAAATACTTATGGCTAGATACCATATTTTTTATGTATGAAATGTCTATGCATTTGGCTGCTTGATGTCAAATTTTGATTAAAATGAATCGAAATGAATCTAATATGCATTTGAATGGAATTAAATGATTATGTTACATAGTTGAGCATGTTTGAAAGGTAAAACTTGAAGTGATCTAACCGTAATTGAGTGTAGTATTCGAATATGACCATGTATTGTAGGTTAAAATCGAATATGACTTGTAAATGATTTAAAATTTTCTTATCCTTGTTTGTCGTCAACCTACCAGCAACTCATTTTACTATTAAGGAACACATTTAAGACTCTTTAACAAGAGCATGGCATCAAACACAAAATCACATAGTCTAAAGGCATGCTCCCTAGTCTCAAAACCAAGACAAGCAGCCAAACCTCAAACCAAACATTAAAGACCATTTACAAACCATAAATGCCAACATAAACAAGCCACAAACTTAGGGAGTTCAAACATATCTCCCAAGTACAACCTTGGTTTCCCATTGCCATTTATCAAAACTAAAGTGTATGAAAGCATCACCATACATGAGCTTGTATTTCCTTGGATGTTCTTATCCTTCTTGATGCCCGGAAACACCTCAATTATCTGCATTATTGGTAAAAGAGAGCGTAAACACAAATGCTTAGTGAGGCATGCTCTAAAGTAAACCAGAACAATATTGCATTTCTTGAAAACACTTTCTCAAAATCTTTTAAACAACATGCTCATTCTATCTCATGCTTGAAAACCATTCAAAGCAACACCTCATTGAAAACACATGTACCTCAAGTCTATCTCATGCATTTAAACCAATGCAGAACTTATGGCCAAGCCACTCTCATGCTTGTAACACCAAAACATTTCATATACAATTCTCATATGCATTTCTCATAGCATAAAACATTTCATCAAAGGTACATGTGCGTCAAAAGCATTTTCATATATTATATTGGCATTTCACATCTCATTATTACTCGAATATACGGACAACTCACTAGACACTTCCGGTGGCATCTACTATCACCGTACTCACTCGTCTAGTAACATAATTTTCGGTGGAATCTCACATCATCGTACTCACATGGCAGAATCTCTCATCGCCACAAAGCTTGGGTATTTCACCAAGTCCTACCCGATGGAATGCCCATCATCGGTTCTCTCCCTTTGGATTAAACCAAAGAGCACGTACGAATTTTTAGTTTATAGTGCACTCTCATCCTATTGATCGATCAATTATATCCGGTAAGTATCTCAACATCTATGCCAATATATTATGTTAAATCATCATCTCACCTACTGTTTTTCATACAACAATTCTTAAAACATTCTCATCTCATTTCAAAACCATAACATTTTCCATGCTTTAAACAAAAGCTCAAATCTCAACCTTGCAACATGTTACTTCATGAAATCATTTCAAGCATCATCTCATGCTATAAAACATGCATAAAAACAATATGAATTTATATATCTCAAACCATGAGCATGTAAAAGCATTTTAGGGGCAACCACCACATTTAAGAGAGCAATCTAGCCAATACTTACTTCTGGACTTAGGAAGGTGTTTCAAACCTTTCCTAAATCCCCAAATCTTGGTACTTTGTCCCTGAAGGACTTCTAAACCATACGCACTCACCAATTACGTTTCGCTTGCTCGCCAAAACGCTATCTAGGCTTCCGGATCAACACCAAAGGCGTCCGAAGATGTCTCCCATGTTTTTAACACATAAGAGTAGAGGATTAATGCATCATCATGCATTGAAATCATCAGCCACACACCTAAACTCGCTGCTCTACTCAAACACTACATTTTGGCTACCAAACACAACTGAAAACATCTCCAAACTCTTCCAAAACAAAGCCCAGCCAAGATCCATCACTTCTAAACATTTATAAACATCAATTAACATCAAAAACCATTATAAACTCGTCCTTATACCTCCAGTTATAACAGAACACCAAAATCACCCAAAAAACCATCATTCTAGCATACAAAACTTAGGAAACAAAACCTATTCGAGATTTGATTGATAAAACCTCATATGTAACATCAATTAACATCCAAAATACATTAGAAAAACACCTCAAAACAGAGCCCAACCATTCACCACGAAAATCCTTAAGATCTCTTCCAAAATCTTGAGTTTTATGACAAAATCTTGTTTCTAACATTAAAACCACTCAAAAATCATTAACAAAGGATTGATAACTTGGGAATTTCAGTAAAGAACTGATCATTAGAGGAGAAGGACGAAGCTTACCTCTAATGGATGATTTCTCCTTGATTTGGACAAGTTTTCTTGAAAATTCAATGTAGAAATCAAGAGGATTTGATGAGGAATTGATTAAGAATCAAAAGAAGATTGAAATCTCATCAAATGAAGTGAAATCAAAGTATATTTGCTGGAGAGAATGTGTTTGGCTGAAAAGAATTTGAGGGAAAATGAAATGAGAGAAAATTTGTGAAAAGTAGTTATGGATAGTCAAAGGTAGTTTTCTTTTAATTAATCTTCATTTTCCTTTTATTAAAATCTTAATAAAATCACCCAAATTAAGAAGAAATCTGATTAAAAACGTTTTGGTAAAATTAGCTCCTTAAAGATTTAAAGTTTCAATCCTTTACAAAACAGTCACTATTTCACTTTTGCAAAAACTGCGATTTGGTCACTACACCGAAATGTAGTATTTCCAAACCTTATTTTGTAAAATTGATTTCACCATAATCTTTCATATATTAAATGCGGATTTTTAGATATTTTTCTGTATTTTTAAAGCATCCCGAACTAGGTGTTCCCTAAAACTCCCCTTAAGATTTGAACCATTCTCTGACCGGTCCGACTCGGACTCTAAAACATCTAGGCCCAAATTTGGGGTGTTACACAAGTATTCGCTTGGCATAGTATGAAGGTTGGTATAGATTCAAACATTGTATTTTGATTAGCAGGACTCAGATGTATGATTAGATGACGGTGGGTACAGAGACAGTCCGAGTGACTGATGGATAAGATTCAGTACAAGAATGGATGAAAGATTAATTTCTACATTTTGTTCGACTCTGGTAAATTTCGAGGACGAAATTTCTTTTTAGGAGGGAAGAGTTGTAACGCCCCTAAAATATATGCATATAATTTCAAGTAAAAAAAGATGAAATAAAATAAAAAGGATGAAAGGAAAAAATAATGGGTGAGAGAGTGCTACCAAAGAGAATTGAACCGACAACCTTTAGGTAGCAAAGCCAGTGACACAACCATCTAAGCTATGGTAGCTCTTGGGTACATAATTGCAACCATTTACTATTAAGTGGATTCTAAAAAGTTAAAAATAATAAAATATCCTACCTAACCCATTTTTCTCTTTTCTTCAAATCAACCCCTCATTTCCACAGAACCCAAAACCGACCCCCTCGCCCTTTCCCCCTCTCAAGACCACCAGTCGTCGTACCATTTTTCCCCTACCGCCACACTGTGTCGCTCACCACCGGTGCCATTGTTTTTGACATCGAGTCCCGACCAAAACCCCTAAGGTCACTTGCATCGTTGCCACTTAAATTGCGGCAATCGAACGTTGAAGGTTCGTCGAACCTAGGGCTCAACCCTTTTGAGTTTTCGAATTTTCCGGCACTGATAGGCGTCCGTTCGCCACACCGCCACCACCCTTGGACTCCCCATTGCGAGGCAAGCATAACCCCTATCGCCAAACGTCGAGTGACTACTTTTGAAACCATTGTCGGAGCTACGATAGTTCAATCGTATTTTTTGCCGATTTGATAAGTTTGGTGAGTTATTCGATTTCGATTTTGCGTTTTTTGGTGTTTTGTGACCATCTAAGGCCAAACGTGGGCTTCACGCACCGTCTAAGGTGACTTTCGGACTCCCTGGATGATGGTCATTGAACTGGCTGGCTCAAACACGGCCTAACCATAACCGAGTTGAACCGAGCCTCTTGAACCGGTCTGAAATCCAACTGAACTGGCCTATTTTGGTCCAAACCCAAACCCGACTCGAGTTGACCTGAACTCGACCCGAGTTTGACCCACTAACCGAATCAACCCAGTGAGTCAACTCACCCGAGTAAACCCAGTGAGTCTGTAACATCCTAAAAATTAGCCTAGAAGATTAGGGGATTATATTACGTAATTAGATAAATTATTGAGATTTAATTACTAATTGAGATTAATTGGAATTAGGTTCATAAGGACCAAATTGAATTTTGAAACAAATGTTCAAGGAAATTCGGTCAATATGTTCAATGACCAATCCGAATAAGAGGGAAAATATGAGGCTTGCATGCTAAAATAGAAATGCATGGATTAACACTTATAATAAGATGAAATCATAGTATAATTAAGACTTTATATATGATTAATGGAATTATTGAGGGTGATGATTAGGGGAATTAGTTGGGACATGACTTAGTGTCATATCTCATTTAATTTGTCCCCTCCCCTTTCTCACTTCCTTAGCCGGCTACCCAAACCAACTCACCCAAACTCATTTGTTCATTCACACTCAAATATAAACACAAAAACTAGAGAGAGAGAGTTGGGAGCTTTTGGTGAAGAAGAAAGGAGGGCTTGCATGGTGGTGAAATCTACTTAGAAAATTCAAAAGAAAAATTGAAGTAAGTAGCTTACTCCTTTCCTAGTTCGGTCATGGTAAAAATTACATTAGATCACATGTTATAATATGTTTAGAAAATCATGAAGATGATGTCTTTAGATGTAGTTGCTGGAAAATGTAGAGATTCATAAGAATCCTTAAGGAAATTAAAAGACACAAAAGATTATGAACATGCATGAAGTTATATTGGCAGATTTGGTAAGTTACATGACATGCAACTTTAGAAAATCATAGAAAATTCACTAGTGAGATTCAAGTGCTGAAATTTCGATATGTTTTACCTTGATATGTCTAAAATGGTAGAAAAATTGTAAAACTGAGTTTTGATGGCCGAGGTAAAATCTGGAAAACATATTTTGACCAACATGCAAAACTGTCCAGCAATGCTTCTAGCTGGACAGTGAACTTTGAAAAATTGTAGAAAATAATATACTATACGTTTTGGTCTGAATTTTTGATATGTTAAAATTGGGTATGTTAATTGAATTTAGGAACAAACGGTGTTCGATTTGGAGTTGTATACAGGATATACGAAATAAATTAATTTAGGTGGTCAGAAATGAGTATAAAGGAAAAGAAGAAAACTTTAGAACATGAGAATTATGAAAGTGGTAAAATTGGATTAAATGGAGTGTTAAAAAAATTTGAATTACAATCTGTAGGATGTGAAATCCACCAATTTTAGTGATCAATTTGAAGGATTAAGTGGTTAATTAAAGAAATTAGGAAAATGGGAACTAGTCGGATTGAACCTTAAAACTATAGGGACTGTATTGAATAAAAATACAAAATTCAGCCTCAAATGCATGAATTGAATTCTGAAAAATTCATATTGTTTGGCTTGAATGCCTTAGATCCTAGAAGCGAAAGAGTCGAAGAGGAAATTGCACCGGGATCGGCTTCGGATCGAGCGAAGGGCATTCGGATACAAAATTAGCTCGGCGAACTGTGAGTGAAACACCCTTAGAGTTGAGATTAGAGTCTTAACTACCTTTAATTTGCTGTTTTTATATAAATTGAGCATGAAATTGGACTAAATTAAGGTTGGTAAATATTAAGGGAAGAAGGAATAATGGAATTCGGATTTTGTGCATGTGTTATGCGATTTTATTGCGTATGTGATTGAAATTAAATTGATGATTGTTATGATTGATTTCGAATCTGATTTGTAGTTATTGGACTGATTTGGTTGAATTAAGAATGCTGATTAATGAAATTTTGATGTGATATTGATTGCTTGGTGAAATAATGACGTTGCGATATGGTATGTGAGTATATAATGATCTTACATGGTATGAATATGTTTCATAAGTTCAATTGAGTATTGAACTATGAAATGAGATTCTGAATTATATGATATGAGTTTGGAATTGTACGAATGTTGATCTGAAATATGCGAATTGAGCTTGTAAATTATTATATGATCATGTGTGATAACATGTCATTGGAATCGAAATTATAAGAAATTAATCGAAAGGATTATTTAAGCAATTCTGAAAATCTGATTGATTAAGTATTTGATTAAATTAATGATTGATAAGCAAAGCCCTTGGTGTGTACAGTCTGTTTAGGTAGTACGGCTAGCCTAGAGTCTGAACTCAATAAGAAAATCGGTAAGTTAGTGTACTCGATATTGTGGTACGTAAGTGTACATTCTTGCTTAATGTCTGCGGACATTATGATATGTTATATGTGATACGATTTTGGTACGTGGTACCTATTACATGGTGAATTTTGATTCACAAATTCTGTTATACGTGACTTGATTACCTAGCATACTCTACTATCCAAGGCATTGCTAATTGAATAATATGAAATTAAAGAAATGCAATTTGGGAAATTGAAATTGAATTCATGAAATTGGTTCAATTGGAATATTCGAATGTAATGTGGAAATTTCATGAATTATTGTTCTTGATATGCTATGAAACTTGAATATGTGATAGATTGATAATTGGAAATTAAATTGGGTTTCATGGCTTGTATGTGTACTGAATTGGGTTTCATGGCTTGTATGTGTATTAATGATATGAATGATATGAAATTACTTGCATGCATTCGAATGGAATTACATGACTCCTTTGTGCATATATTCGAATAATTTCTATAGTGCATCATTAATTGTGGATTGATTGTATTGCTTGAACCATTCGAATGAACTAATGTGCAAAGTGAAATTATATTTTATGATCATAAGAAATTCAATTGGAAATTGAATAGAATAGGGTTTCCTCACTAAGTACAAGAAGTACTTACCACTCGAACCTTTCCTTCCTTCCCCTAAATTTCAGGTTCTAGCATTGTCGACCTCCACCCGTATTCTACTCGTACGAAGCTTAAGTATGATTTTCCCTGTCTTTGTCGTGCTTATGTTGGGTGGCCTAGCGTTCAGCATGTTAGTTCAGTTTGGTCTGATGGTGATGTTTATGAATTATTACTTTGGTTCGATATGAACTTTTCTAGTATGTTTCCCTCTATTTTGATATGTATGTAAGGGGTAAATATTTGGGGTATAGATTGCCCAAGTATATGTTTGGGGCTTAAATTCTTTTTGTTGAAATCTCTTTTTTGTATAGGCAACCTATAGGTTTAGCCGATGTAGTACCCCGGGTTATTTTGTACAAGGGAAACTAGAAACGATATGGATGATATGAACCGGATATGATATATATGTAGATATATATATATATATATATAAGTATGATGAATGTTTCAGCTATACTATGATTGTAATCGCTTTTATGTGCTATCATGAAAAGTAAATTAAATTACTTGAAATTTGGATTATGTGTGTAATAACCGAATGGGTTAAATTGGAGAAATTAGGAATTGGTAATTTTGTAAACCGTATGGAATTGATTATATGACATTCAAATGAATCTAGAACTTTAAAATAGTCCTTAATTAAATTGTGTATTAAACGAAACATAGTTTGATTGTTATAATTGAATTAGTCTATGTATGTGATATCCAATTCGATAGGAATTAAATTAAGTTATTCGATTGTATGAGAATTTGTTATGAAATTAAAATTGAAATAAATTAAATGAGTAGTATTAAAATGTTGGGTTGTACCGAATGGATTGGATAGAAATTAATTATGACTATCCTATTGATCGAATGTTTAAAGGATTTTACATGTGTTATATTAAATTGAGTGATTTGCAGTTAGAGTAATTTGAATAGATGTATTCGAAGAAAAAAATATTACACGAATTTGAGAAACCTCCTTCCGCTGCTAATCCGAATCCGTTTAAGTTAATATAACACTTATTGCCCCTAATTCGGGTGAGGGGTGTTATATAAAGTGGTAATCAGAGCTTTTTAGGTTAAGTCCTAAAAATTTTAATCGAGTCTGCATACATCTGCATTGTTTAGGTATGCCACCCACGTATTGCATGATAAGATATCTGTATTGAACTTTCTGATCTTCTGTTATTTGACTGAATGATAGAAAATGACGGACCCAAAAGACCCAAAGAATGGGAGCTCGCACGAATCTTCGAGCGAAGGTGAAAGTGTGAGATTGGGTGATAATTCTCCAGCTCGAACTGAAACTCCAAGAAAGGAGAGAAACAAAGAGCCTGCTCAGATTCCCGAGCAAATTGCCAAAAAGCTTGCTCAAGTCACTGAACGGATCCCTATAGAGCCTGTTCAGAACATTGAGCAATCTGATAAAGAACCTGTTCAGAATACCGAACAACCTCCACCTGAAAATCCTATGGTTCAGTCTGCCCAAAGGGAATGTCTCCTCAGCATGAAGGAGATGTTCAATCAACTTCTGACAAATCTGAAACAAGAGCAACTTGCTGTTTATGTCCCTACTGCACCTAGCAGAGCACCGGAAGATGCAGAGTACTGGCTTGAAAACACCACCAAAGTGGTAACCAGACAATTACAGTGCTCCGATGACCACAAATTGGAGTGTGTTGTGGCTCTGTTAGCTAACGAAGCTATGAATTGGTGGGAAACTACTACTCTCACTGTTCCGAATGAACTGGTGACGTGGGAATTCTTCCTTGAAGAGTTAAAAAAGAAGTACATCAGTGAACAATACTTGGCTGAAAGAAGAAAGAAATTCTTGCACCTCAAACAAGCCAACCGTCCTATTGAGCAGTACGTAGCAGACTTTTGCAAGTATTGCAAATACGGTGCAGAATACATCAAAACTAAAGCTGATAAGTGTCGAATGTTCATTGAAGGCATGAATGATGAACTGAGTCCAATCTTCACTGCTTTGGGAATCAATGATTTCCAGAATCTTGTTAATCAGGCTATTGCAACCGAAGCCAGAATGAAAGATGCTGAAAAGCGAAAAGAGGGCAATAGACCTGACAAAAAGCAGAAACGAGACGACAAGTCTCAATGGCAGTTCAAGAAGCCTAAATTTCAGAAAGAAGGGTCTTCTAATTTCACTTCTGCTCCGAGGAGTAATTACACTTCAAAACCAACCACAGTGATCAGATCCTCAGTACCGACTACGTCTGTTAATAGTACGGGAAATTCTGAAAAGATTCCTCCTTGCAAGTTCTGTCAGAAACCACATCGAGGTCAGTGTAGACTTCAAGCAAATCTCTGCTATGCTTGTGGTGGTGATGATCACTACATCAAAGACTGTCCTCGGAAGCATGAATCTATGTCAGCTCGTAATATTGTCGTTCCTAGTCTGACATCCTCTAATCGGAATAGGAATGCCAAGTCAGCCCAGACGAGTTATCAGAAGAAAGGCAAGGGTACTGATTCTAATCCTACCACTCATCAGGAATCTTGAGCTCCTGCTAGAGTTTACCACATTTGTGGTAGAGATGATGAAGAGTCTCCTGAAGTGATTGCAGGTACCGTTGAGCTAAACTTACATCATGTTTATGCCTTAATAGATTCGGGATCCACTCATTCATTCACATGTCTAACTGTAGTGAAAAGTTTGAATTTAGAGCCTGAAATTGTGAAAACAAGTCTGATAGTTTCAAACCCTTTAGGAGGAACTTTGAACATTAACCTGATATGTAGAAATTGTTCAATGCATATTAGCAATTTGCCATTCCTTATTGATCTCTACATATTACCCTCCTGTGAGTTCGATCTAATTCTGGGTTTAGATTGGTTAAGTAAACATGAGGCTTGGGTAGATTGTCAAAATAAAAGATTGTAACTTCAGGGTTTAGGAAAAGAATCCATACTCCTAATTGATAAAAAGCCTACTTCCATTTTTCCATCCATGGTCTTACGAGATCAAATTGAATTTGGAATGTCTGAAATGCATGTTGTTTCTGAGTTCATTTATGTGTTTCCCGAGGAACTACCTGGTCTCCCTCCGACTAGAGAAGTTGAATTCGGGATTGAAGTACAGCCTGGCTCAAATCCGGTGTCTATCACTCCGTACCGGATGGCACCTCTTGAATTAAAAGAATTGCAAAAGCAACTTCAGGAACTTCAGGACAAGGGTTTCATTCGACCTAGCACTTCTCCCTGGGGTGCACCTGTTCTGTTTGTAAAGAAGAAGGATGGAGCAATGCGTCTTTGCATTGACTACCGTCAATTGAACAAGATTACAATCAAGAACCGATTTCCGCTCCCAAGAATAGAAGATCTGTTTGATCAACTTAGGGATGCTTCAGTATTCTCAAAGATCGACCTGCGATCTGGATACTATCAAATGAGAGTCAAAGAGGAGGATGTGTCCAAAACAGCCTTCCGAACTCGTTATGGCCACTATGAATTTCTGGTAATGCCTTTCGGATTGACAAATGCTCCGGCGGCATTCATGGATCTCATGAACAGAGTATTCAAGCCCTATCTTGATAAATTTGTTGTCGTCTTCATTGATGACATTTTGATCTATTCTCGCAATAAAGAAGAACATGATGATCATCTTCGCATTGTCTTGCAAACTCTTTGGGAACGCCAGTTATTCGCAAAATTTTCCAAGTGCGAGTTCTGGTTATCGGAAGTCTCTTTCCTTGGTCATGTAATTTCTGCAGAAGGAATTAAAGTTGATCCAAAGAAAATTCAGTCAATCATGGATTGGCGACCTCCCAGAAATGTCAGTGAAATACGGAGTTTCCTAGGTCTTGCTGGTTATTACGGAAGGTTTGTCAAAGGGTTTTCCTCTATAGCCTTACCTTTGACTAAACTTCTTCGTAAAGACCAACCATTTGAATGGTCTCACAAGCAACAAAGAAGCTTTGACCAACTCAAAGCAGCCTTAACTCATGCCCCAGTATTGATCCAACCAGAACCGGGCAAAGATTATACAGTGTATAGTGATGCTTCACATGCGGGTCTGGGATGTGTTCTAATGCAAGGTGATAATGTAATTGCTTATGCTTCACGCCAATTGAAATCTCATGAATTGAACTATCCAACGCATGATCTCGAACTTGCTGCAATTGTGTTTGCTCTCAAAATATGGAGACACTACTTGTACGATGAGAAATGTTATATGTTCACCGATCACAGGAGCCTAAAATATCTCCTAACTCAAAAAGATCTGAATTTGAGACAACGCAGATGGATGGAGTTATTGAAAGACTATGATTTAGTCATTGACTATCATCCAGGAAAAGCCAATGTGGTCGCAGACGCCTTGAGTCGTAAACCGACATTGGGTAAAGTTCCTAATCCTCGAGCCTTAAATAAATAAAAATTTAATATGTTTGTAATAAAAGTCCTGATTTAAAAAGTGGTATTTATTCTTGTAGCTCCAACTGCTATCAACGCTCATCTCCGAGTATATCAGAAGCAAGGATTTATGTCCGAACTTCAAATTCAATCCAGTTTAATCTCAAGGATTGAAAATCTTCAGAAAGCTGATCCAGAACTTCAGGATATTATTTCCAAGCTGGATACAAAGTCTGGTGAAGGATTCCGTACTCATACAAACGGTCTCCTTTACTTCAAGGATAGAATCTGTGTTCCAAATGATGAAAATCTAAAAAGAGATCTTCTGGAAGAAGCACACCAGAGTTCTTTCTCGGTCCACCCTGGATCGGTTAAGATGTATAAAGATCTCAAATCATTGTATTGGTGGTCTGGTATGAAAGCAGCTATCAATGATTTCGTATCTAAATGCCTCAATTGTCAAAGAGTCAAAGCTGAACATAGAGTTCCCACCGGACTACTCCAACCACTTGTACTCCCACGGTGGAAATGGGAACGAATTACTATGGATTTTGTGACTGGTCTTCCTTGTTCTCCCAGAAAATATGATGCTATTTGGGTGATTGTTGACCGATTCACCAAATCGGCACATTTCATTCCTACTCGCATTAATTACAGTTTGGAGACTTTGGCCAATCTGTACATTCAGGAAATAATTCGGTTACATGGAATTCCTCTCTCCATTGTCTCTGATCGTGATCCAAGATTTACTTCCAGATTTTGGAGAACATTGCAAAGAGCTATGGGAACTAAATTGAATCTAAGCAATGCTTTCCATCCGCAAAGTGATGGTCAGTCTGAACGAGTAATTCAAATTCTCGAAGATATGCTTAGAGCTTGCATTATTGACTTTGGGAAGAATTGGGAGAAATCCCTACCCTTAGTTGAATTTGCTTACATCAATAGCTATCAATCGTCTATTCAGATGGCTCCTTTTGAAGCATTGTATGGCAGAAAATGCAAAACACCTCTGTGTTGGTCCGAACTTGGTGAAAATAAAGTTTTGGGACCACAATTGCTCAGAGAAACAGAAGAGAAAGTTCAAATTATCCACTCTCGATTGAAACAAGCTTTCGATAGACAAAAACCCTATGCTGATCTGAAATGAAGAGATATCCAGCATAATGTGGGAGACAGAGTCTTTCTTAAAGTCTCTCCATGGAAGAAAGTATTTCGGTTCGGAAAGAGAGGAAAGCTCAGTCCTCGTTTTATTGGACCTTTTGAAATTACTAAAAGAATTGGCCCAGTGGCTTATCGACTTGTACTTCCTAGTGAGTTCGATAAAATCCACAATGTCTTCCATGTGTCAATGCTCGGAAAGTATAGATCTGATCCTTCTCACATCTTAGAGCCAGAAGAAGTAGAGTTGAATCATGATTTGTCCTACGAAGAGGAACCGGTTTAGATTCTGGATAGAGAAATTAAAAGACTCCAGAACAAAAATGTTGCACTAGTTAAAGTCTTGTGGAGAAATCACAAGATGGAAGAGGCAACATGGGAACCTGAGGAAACAATGCGAAACCAATACCTTCATTTGTTCAATTTAGGTAAGAATTCAGGGACGAATTCTTTCTTTAACGGGGGGAGAAATGTAACATCCTAAAAATTAGCCTAGAAGATTAGGGGATTAAATTACGTAATTAGATAAATTATTGAGATTTAATTACTAATTGAGATTAATTGGAATTAGGTTCATAAGGACCAAATTGAATTTTGAAACAAAATTTCAAGGAAATTCGGTCAATATGTTCAATGACCAATCCGAATAAGAGGGAAAATATGAGGCTTGCATGCTAAAGTAGAAATGCATGGATTAACACTTATAATAAGATGAAATCATAGTATAATTAAGACTTTATATATGATTAAGTGGAATTATTAAGGGTGATGATTAGGGGAATTAGTTGGGACATGACTTAGTGTCATATCTCATTTAATTTGTCCCCTCCCCTTTCTCACTTCCTTAGCCGGCTACCCAAACCAACTCACCCAAACTCATTTGTTCATTCACACTCAAATTATAAACACAAAAACTAGAGAGAGAGTTGGGAGCTTTCGGTGAAGAAGAAAGGAGGGCTTGCATGGTGGTGAAATCTACTTAGAAAATTCAAAAGAAAAATTGAAGTAAGTAGCTTACTCCTTTCCTAGTTCGGTCATGGTAAAAATTACATTAGATCACATGTTATAATATGTTTAGAAAATCATGAAGATGATGTCTTTAGATGTAGTTGCTGGAAAATGTAGAGATTCATAAGAATCCTTAAGGAAATTAAAAGACACAAAAGATTATGAACACGCATGAAGTTATATTGGCAGATTTGGTAAGTTACATGACATGCAACTTTAGAAATTCATAGAAAATTCACTAGTGAGACTCTAGTGCTGAAATTTGGATATGTTTTACCTTGATATGTCTAAAATGATAGAAAAATTTTAAAACTGAGTTTTGATGGCCGAGGTAAAATCTGGAAAACATATTTTGACCAACATGCAAAACTGTCCAGCAATGCTTGTAGCTGGACAGTGAACTTTGAAAAATTTTAGAAAATAATCTACTAGGAGTTTTGGTCTGACTTTTTGATATGTTAAAATTGGGTATGTTAATTGAATTTAGGAACAAACGGTGTTCGATTTGGAGTTGTATACAGGAAATACGAAATGAATTAATTTAGGTGGTCAGAAATGAGTATAAACGAAAAGAAGAAAAATTTAGAACATGAGAATTATGAAAGTGGTAAAATTGGATTAAATGGAGTGTTAAAAAAAATTGAATTACAATCTGTAGGATGTGAAATCCACCAATTTTAGTGATCAATTTGAAGGATTAAGTGGTTAATTAAAGAAATTAGGAAAATGGGAACTAGTCGGATTGAACCTTAAAACTATAGGGACTGTTTTGAATAAAAATACAAAATTCAGCCTCAAAATGCATGAATTGAATTCTGAAAAATTCCTATTGTTTGGCTTGAATGCCTTAGATCCTAGAAGCGAAAGAGTCGAAGA
This sequence comes from Hibiscus tridactylites, assembly GCA_958450335.1. Classification (NCBI taxonomy): domain Eukaryota; kingdom Viridiplantae; phylum Streptophyta; class Magnoliopsida; order Malvales; family Malvaceae; genus Hibiscus; species Hibiscus tridactylites. The sequence continues at coordinate 22,230,364 of OY288282.1, forward strand.
GGAAATTGCACCGGGATCGGCTTCGGATCGAGCGAAGGGCATTCGGATACAAAATTAGCTTAGCGAACTGTGAGTGAAACACTCTTAGAGTTGAGATTAGAGTCTCAACTACCTTTAATTTGCTGTTATTATATAAATTGAGCATGAAATTGGACTAAATTAAGGTTGGTAAATATTAAGGGAAGAAGGAATAATGGAATTCGGATTTTGTGCATGTGTTATGCGATTTTATTGCGTATGTGATTGAAATTAAATTGATGATTGTTATGATTGATTTCGAATCTGATTTATGGTTATTGGACTGATTTGGATGAATTAAGAATGCCGATTATTGAAATTTTGATGTGATATTGATTGCTTGGTGAAATAATGACGTTGCGATATGGTATGTGAGTATATAATGATCTTACATGGTATGAATATGTTTCATAAGTTCAATTGAGTATTGAACTATGAAATGAGATTGTGAATTATATGATATGAGTTTGGAATTGTACGAATGTTGATCTGAAATATGCGAATTGAGCTTGTAAATTATTATATGATCATGTGTGATAACATGTCATTGGAATCGAAATTATAAGAAATTAATCGAAAGGATTAATTAAGCAATTCTGAAAATCTGATTGATTAAGTATCTGATTAAATTAAAGATTGATAAGCAAAGCCCTTGGTGTGTACAGTCTGTTTAGGTAGTACGGCTAGCCTAGAGTCTGAACTCAATAAGAAAATCGGTACGTTAGTGTACTCGATATTGTGGTACGTAAGTGTACCTTCTTGCTTAATGTCTGCGGACATTATGATATGTTATATGTGATACGATTTTGGTATGTGGTACCTATTACATGGTGAATTTTGATTCACAAATTCTGTTATACGTGACTTGATTACCTAGCATACTCTACTATCCAAGGCATTGCTAATTGAATAATGTGAAATTAAAGAAATGCAATTTGGGAAATTGAAATTGAATTCATGAAATTGGTTCAATTGGAATATTCGAATGTAATGTGGAAATTTCATGAATTATTGTTCTTGATATGCTATGAAACTTGAATATGTGATAGATTGATAATTGGAAATTAAATTGGGTTTCATGGCTTGTATGTGTACTGAATTGGGTTTCATGGCTTGTATGTGTATTAATGATATGAATGATATGAAATTACTTGCATGCATTCGAATGGAATTACATGACTCATTTGTGCATATATTCGAATAATTGCTATAGTGCATCATTAATTGTGGATTGATTGTATTGCTTGAACCATTCGAATGAACTAATGTGCAAAGTGAAATTATATTGTATGATCATAAGAAATTCAATTGGAAATTGAATAGAATAGGGTTTCCTCACTAAGTACAAGAAGTACTTACCACTCGAACCTTTCCTTCCTTCCCCTAAATTTCAGGTTCTAGCATTGTCGACCTCCACCCGTATTCTACTCGTACGAAGCTTAAGTATGATTTTCCCTGTCTTTGTCGTGCTTATGTTGGGTGGCCTAGCGTTCAGCATGTTAGTTCAGTTTGGTCTGATGGTGATGTTTATGAATTATTACTTTGGTTCGATATGAACTTTTCTAGTATGTTTCCCTCTATTTTGATATGTATGTAAGGGGTAAATATTTGGGGTATAGATTGCCCAAGTATATGTTTGGGGCTTAAATTCTTTTTGTTGAAATCTCTTTTTTGTATAGGCAATCTATAGGTTTAGCCGATGTAGTACCCCGGGTTATTTTGTACAAGGGAAACTAGAAACGATATGGATTATATGAACCAGATATGATATGATATATATATATATATATAAGTATGATGAATGTTTCGGCTATATTATGATTGTAATCGCTTTTATGTGCTATCATGAAAAGTAAATTAAATTACTTGAAATTTGGATTATGTGTGTAATAACCGAATGGGTTAAATTGGAAAAATTAGGAATTGGTAATTTTGTAAACCGTATGGAATTGATTATAGGACATTCAAATGAATCTAGAACTTTAAAATAGTCCTTAATTAAATTGTGTATTAAACGAAACATAGTTTGATTGTTATAATTGAATTAGTCTATGTATGTGATATCCAATTCGATAGGAATTAAATTAAGTTATTCGATTGTATGAGAATTTGTTATGAAATTAAAATTGAAATAAATTAAATGAGTAGTATTAAAATGTTGGGTTGTACCGAATGGATTGGATAGAAATTAATTATGACTATCCTATTGATCGAATGTTTAAAGGATTTTACATGTGTTATATGAAATTGAGTGATTTGCAGTTAGAGTAATTTGAATAGATGTATTCGAAAAAAAAATATTACACGAATTTGAGAAACCTCCTTCCGCTGCTAATCTGAATCTGTTTAAGTTAATATAACGCTCCTTGCCCCTTATCCGGGTGAGGGGTGTTATAGAGTCAACTCGGTTGACTAGTGACGTCAGCATTGACTTGATCGCTGACGTCAGCGTTAACTTTGACCAAAAGTCAAGTTTTCCCGAAAAGCCCTATTATATGTTTTTCAACGCCCCGAGTCCGATTTTGGAGCCCGTTTCGTGAATTCTAACCCGAAATCCTCTGAATCGGACCTTGAACTCGAGTTTGCTTATGTATTTTATTAATCAAATATGAGCAATGTGAATAAGGACTGAAATTGGAATTTGTGCGATTGAAGGTATTCACAGTCCCTTGTATTCGAGATGTTGAGGACGTCGCATTTGGGTTCTAGAGTGATCGAATGGAGTATTATGGTTGACCGATATAGCAAGGATTAAAGGTAATACATTACCACTTGTATGCTTTAAGAACATGTTGATATTCGGTTAATGCATGCATAAATATAATGAGGAGTGATGTTAACCGTGCTTAAGTCAAACCATATATGAAATTGAGTATGATAACCTAGATAAGATTAAAATGCTCGAACGAGAAAGTTAATAAATGTAAGGATCTGGAGTTTAATAAATAATTATTAAGGCAACTAATCTCCAAACTCGATTATTAGTGTGAAATGATTAAATGTTTAAAATATTTGGATATTAAATTATAAAAATGCCCTTACGGTATGAGAATGACTAAAATACCCTTGGAATTGGAAGCGATCTAAAAATCTATACTAGATATGGTAAAACAATTTGATTCATCTGAAAATCTCAAACTACTTGGAAAGTTATGGTAACAAGAATTAAACCTTCGAGATTGTAAGGTGATAGGTTTCCTTGAATTTGGAATGAATCTCTGAATATAGATTTACAGGAAACTATTCATACCTCTAAATTAATCAAGTGGCTCAAAATATTGAATTGATTGAAATGACTAAAAGTATAGGAAATATTGTTATGGTTAAATTAATCGAACTGATCGTATTAACCAAGAAAGGCTGAGGTATCCTCGAATATTGAGGTTTGCAAATTAACTAGAATGATGGATAAACCTTTAAGTTCTAAAATGAATGAAGTGGTTGGAGGCACCGAAATTACTTGAATGACTGAAACACCCATGAGTACTTAAATGATTGAAATACTATAAATGGTTCAATTGACATAAATGATGGATATCCCGAGCATCAAAATGACTGAAATACCCCTTTCACTAGAATAAGAAAATTGCCTTTGGTGAAATTCTGGAAATGCTAATAAAGCTGAAAATGATTTAAATGCCTCTAAGGGTTGAAGCATGACTCATGCACGTCAACCACTCATGATATTAATATAAGGTTGGAAGTTTTTCCGCACATAATATAAGTTCGACTACTCTATGGCAAGTCATGTGGTGAAATATGAAAGCAACCATTCAGATACACGATACAGCCGGATACATTAGAAGGTTTGGTTAGTACTGCAAGGTTGGGATATGTTAGTTTGAATGATTTTGGAGGCTCGATAAACTTCTGGAAATCTTAAATATTGTAAATCGTCATTTTCTCATTATTAGGCTAAATTACAAAATCAACCTTAATAGTTAAATGACCAAAATGCCCTTGTTGGCCAAAGTAATCAAAATAGCCTTGAATGTATCCGATATCATGAAAGATCTTGACATAGAAATATCTGAATGCCTAGTTGGAAACCTGATGAGAAAATAGAATTCCCGAGTCACTGTTTATGCCTTGTTGGTGTAAATTACCAAAATACCGATGTATGATAAAATGACCATAATGCCCTTGTAGGCTTAAATGACTAAATCACTCAAGATGTATCTAAACTCTCAAAGATCTTGATGTATCAACTCATGAATATCTGGTTTGAACCGTTAGTACGAACCCCCTTTTAATAGGGACCTTGTTTCTAAAATCCATTCAAATTGTCAAAAGTTTAATGTGTTCCCTTCCATAAATGCCAAGTTTCTCCAAGAAATAAATTGTTCCACCTAGTGTGTTCCATGTATGCTACACGACTGTTTTTGCATATTGATTTACATGTTATAATACTGATCACGTGCACATGACTGGCATACTTGATTTCACAAGAACATGACATGTTTTATAAATGAAGCATGACCGTACTGTATTTCTGATATATACACATGCACCTGATATGACAAACATGCTATATGGATAATGTATTATTGAAAATACTATTATTGATTAATGAACTATTGATGATCTGATTCACTGGGGTATTTGTGATATGGTATAAAGTGTTTTAAGGTTTCAGCCCTCATCAGGTTGGTAATTTCACTCGTATTAGGTTCCTAGCTTAGGCTAGGGTAATTCTGCTCGTACTAGGTTCCTAGGTTCGGCTAGGTTAATTTTTCCCGTGACATAAGGTAACCCCGTAAGTGGTAGCTACGCCCACTAGGCCTATGTTAACGCCTGTATAACGTTCCTACGCTTCGGCTAGGGTGATTCCACCCATGACCTAAGGTAATCCCTTAGAATGGTACCCACGCTCAATGTGTAACACCCCAATTTTGGGCTTAGAAGTTTTGGGTTTGAACCGGACCGGTCGAATTTTCGGTTCGAATATAAAAGGTGGTTTTAGGGAAAGCCTAGTTTGGGATGTATTAAAAATATGGAAAAATATCTAAAAATCCTCTTTTAATATATATATAAGAGAGTGGTGAAATCAATTTTACAAAATGAGGCTTGAAGATATGACATTTCGAGTTAGTTACTAAAATGTAATTTTTGAAAAGTTCGTGATTGTTTTAAAAGGATTGAAACTTTGAATCTTTAATGAGCTAATTTACCCAAAGGAGGATTTCTCCAGATTTTTCTTGATTTTTAAAGACTCATTTAATGTTTAATTAATAAAAAGAAAAGAGGGAAAAGTCACATTTTTGGTTTCATAACTAACTTTTGCCAAAATTTTCCCATTTCATTTTCTCTCAAAATTCCCTCAGCCAAACACATTTCCACAGCAACTTTCCTTTTGATTTTCACACCTAAAGAAGAGTTTTCAATCCCTAAATGATTCCTAATCATTTCTACTCCAAATCCTCATCATTTGCTTATTGAATTTTCAAGGATTTTGGCTCTAAACAAGGAGAAATCCACATTTAGAGGTATGAACGTCCTTCTCCTCTAAATACTCAGTTCTTTACTGAAATTCCCAAGTTCTCAATCCTTAAATTGAGTTTTATTAAAGGTTTTAATGCTGTGATCTTGATTTTGGCTTAAAATGCAAGATTTGGATTTAATTTTGAAGAAATTCGTAATAGATGATTGGGTTCTGTTTTGAGATGTCTTTTTGATGTATTTTGGATATTTAAATGATGTGAAATGGAGGTTTAATCAATACAATCCCGAATAGGTTGAATTTCCTAAGTTTTTACTTGTGAAAATGGTGGTTTTTGGGGTGATTTTGGTGTTCTGTTATAGCTGGAGGTATAAGGACGTGATTAGGTCTTTTTTGGATGTTTATTGATGTTTAATAATGGTTAGAAGTAATGGATCTTGGCTGGGTTAAGTTTTGGAAGAGTTTGGAGGTGTTTTCGGTTGTGTTTGGTAGCCGAAATGTTGGATTTTTGTAGAGCAGCGAGTTTAGGTGTGTTGCTGGTGATTTTAATGCATAATGATGCATTAATCCTCTGTTGTTATGTTTTTAAAACAGGGGAGAATGATACGGAGGCAATAGAGGTGGCGTTGGAGGTTTCGGATGCTTGGAAGGCTTAACGGCTAGCGTAGTTTTGTGTATCGGTGAGTGGTAAAGAGTTTTCCAGCTTTGAAACATTTTGGATGAGGCTTTGGGAGCTTAGTTTAAGTCTAAACAACTTAGCTAAGCTCAAGAGTAAGTAAATGGAATTTCTCTCTTGGTTTGGGCTATGCTTTGGTTTTTAAATGCACTTGGGATGATTGTGTTTAAATTATTGTTTTTAAGCATGTTTGGACATGGTTTATTGTCGGTTATTAATGCCATTATCTTAAAGATGCATGAGGTAAGTAATCCTTGACTTGCTTGGGTTGTGTGCATATGATTTTAAGCATGTGATGCTTGTGGATTTGGCATTTTGGTTATGCTTGTAAAAATAGTGGATTAATGTGGTAAAATGGTTATATTGGCAAGTGATGTAAGTGGTTCTTGGTTACTTTAATCGAATATAGTTAGCCGGCTATAGGATTGGGTGCACCGTGAATTGAGTCGCCTTGGATGTTGAGGGGTTGTGATTGTACCGTAAACTCCATCCAAGTACCCTAGCGATTGAGGATATTAGTGTCACCGTGATGGAGGATGGCTCTCGTGGGTGGACTTTGTTAAGTGTCACCACGATGGAGGATGGCTCTCGTGGGTGGACTTTGTTAAGTGTCACCGCGATGGAGGATGGCTCTCGTAGGTGGACCTTGTTAAGCGTCACAACGGTGGAGGGTTGCTCCCGTGTGCGAGCTTGGTTAAGGTGATTACAATGGTTGAGGTAGCTCCCATGTGTAAGCCTTGTGGTGTGTCCCGACTCTCGCTAGTGAGTTATACAACTTCCGATGAGTGATGTTGAGGGGTTGTGATTGTACCGTTAAACTTCATCACGGGTGTTGAGGGGTTGAGATTGTACCGGTAAACTCCACCTTGTGTTGTTCGGTAGTGTGTATGAAGCGTGTGGGACAACGCTTGTAATCCGCGTATCCGATTGTGTCTTGTGTTGCGATGGTTTGTGAATTGTCGCTTGAATGCCAATATAATGTGTTTGAATGTAATGAAGCAAGAGTTGCTTGGAAATGATGCAAGGTGCTAGGGAAATATGTAAATGATGCAAGAATACATGCGATGCTTGTTAAGCTTGAGCACTAGTATATTTTGCTAATGTGAATGGTGTATATGTGCATAAAATCTCATGAATGCATTGAAGTCTTGTGAGGGCTTGTTTTAGAAGGCATGTAATGCAAGTGTTGTTTTTGTGGTTCATGTGTTGTATTGGTTTAATGCGTGAGATAGTTAGAAGGAGCTAATGGTTTTCAAAGGGTTTCTTGTTTTAAGATGCTCATCAAGAATGAGGAAAGTATGTTGTGAATTAGAGGTGCTTTCCAAGGAATTTGTGTTTAACTTTGCATGTGATGTTCATGCATGAAAAGGGTTTAAATGATAGTTTGCAAGAATGTGTTTTGGGGTGAGTTGTTTAGCTTTTCTAAGCTAGAGGTTGGTTTTCATGTTGAGCAATGCATGGTTTGAAGCATGTTGCTTTAAAAAGGGGTTTTCAAACAATGCTTTGGTTTACTGAATTGTATTTACTTTTTAAGAAGGTTTTATGATTTGCTGCATTGATGGTGTTTTGGTTTTGAGCATCTCTCACTAAGCATTATATGCTTACGCTCCTTTGTGTTCATCAATGCAGATAATTGAAGTTGGGACAGCAAGAAGCAAGGGATTCAAGGAGAGCTCCACTTGAGAAGTATGTCTCGGTTAATAGCTATGGATAATAAAGGCAATGGGGGAGAGTCTTTTATATTGATGTGTAACGAGTTTGAGTATGTTGACCATATTTGGTTTGTGGTTTGAATCTTGTTGTTTATCGCTTTGCAACATTTGAATCTTCTTATTCATAAGTTGTTGCACTATGCTTCTTGTTTTAAAAGCTTGATCAAGTGTTGGATATGTTGAAAGAGTTGGTGCATCTAAGGTTTGCTTTGCATCTAGATTTTAATGCAATTTGGTATTTATGATGCTTGGCCTGTTGTTGATATTTTGAGGTTTGATTTAGAGTATGTTTGATGGTGATTAGATGTGTAAAAACAGGCTTTTATGCTGTTTCTGGGCAGGGTGTTTCGAAACACCCTTGCCTGTTTCGAAATAGGGGCATGTTTTGGCCTGGGCGTTTCGAAACGGGTAGAGGTGTTTCGAAACACTTTGGCTACTGCCAGCCGCGTTTCTGAACGGTCAATTCCCGTTTCGAAACACTTGACCGTTGGGCACTGATTTGAATGGTTTTGAGGTTTGCAAGCTTTACATTTTAGTCCTGGTTTTTGTATGTGCAATTGCTTGAGTTCGAGATGTCCGTTTAAGGTGAAATTTGACAGGGAAGCATGTAACCTAACTAATTTCATAAGGGTATCTTAAAAATTAGTAATGTTCTCTTAATTTCCAGATTTTACATTTTGGTCCCTAAATTCGTATGTTGTGCAATTGAGTCCCTTATTGTTTTCCGATTGCTGTGATTTTTGAGTATGCTTATCTCAAGAGTATGCCTAGGATTAATGTTCATCTAGACAAGTTTAAAAAGAAAAAAAAGGGTCGTTAATCAAGGTTGACTTTTGGGTTGACTTTGGTTTTCCCCGTGTAATCTTCGTTGTTCGGGTCAACCGTCTAGGCCGGGCTAAGGGGGTTACACAATGGGCCTGGGTTAATGCCCCTATATAGTTGCAATTCGGGGAATTATATACTGGAGTATGGTTGGAGGGTGAATAAAGAATTAAAATGAACTTTACTAGTATTACTTGGATCAAATGTATTTGAAATAAAATGATTACTACATTGTTATATTTCCCGCATTAACGTTGCACTGTTGGAACACACTAGACAATAAACTCTTTGATTCCACCTTCATAATTTATCAGCTTATATAATTCTCGTTTGTTACTCGATGACTGAATAAAGAACAAGTATCATTATTCTCAAGTATAATGCTACCCTGAAATAGCGGAAAGGAAATGAAGATTGTTACTGCATGGAACCTCATGCAAATGCTATGCCTGCTATATATCTACGTGAGCTTATAGCATCTTTTGGTAGTTTTGTATTTCTGAGCTTTTCCAAGCTCATTTTTTTACAATCGCGGGTTAAAAGAATATATCATGGTATAATGTCTGACATTAGTGTTCAAAGTTCTCTCAGCGTCGCTTTTGGAGTACGATATTGTACAGTTAGTGGGCATGTATGTTATGTATTGTTTTATGATAGTGTCTATAACACACTTCCTGACATTTTTATATATTTTTAAATGATTTCCAAAAAGGGGTATTTTAAACAGAAGTTGATTTTATATTTTAAAATTATTTAAAAATAATAATTTTATGTGTATTTTTACTGTGGGTCGCTCTTGTGACCCTAATGTGACTTCCTAAGATCTGTGGAACGCATAGGCGGGTCTAGAAGGTTACAGTGCAATTGTAAATCCATATTAACTTATAAAATTAATAATTAAAATATTTTTTTATAGATTAATAATTATTGGTGTACGTTACCGTAGTAAATAAATAAATAAATATAACAAAGAAAGAAATGAAAGATGTCATTAATGAACTCTTTGAAGTTTGAGAAGTAGTTTCATCTTTTTGTTTTCAGCTTTAATTCGACGTGTAAGAAAGCAAAATTCGCAAGTATAGAGAGATAGATTCTATTGATTTTTTCAGTTAATCATATTAATATGTACTGTTATTAAAAAGTGGGATAACTTGTCCAGATATTTTCTTTTGGGAATTTATTTGGAAAAATACCCCCTTTGAAGAATATTTAGAAAAATACCTTCATTTGGCCCACGTCAGGGTAAATCGCGTTCTGCAGGATGCGATATCCAAAATCGCGTTCTACAAGGCGCGACTTCAGTCCGATGTGGATTATATTATCCGGGAAATATATTTTTAAAAAATAAATTGAAGTGGCGGTCTACAAGACGCGACTTCCACGAGAATTCCAAACGACTCGACGCAAATTTATCGAGTAATATGCGAAAGTCGCGTTCTGCAGAATGCGAATTTACTTTTGCGTAATTATGTTGTTTAAACAATTCTCAATATGGTTATTTATGGTTAATTTGCATGGTCTTGGAGGATAATTTTTCATGGTTTTGATTTTCTACCTCATAGTAGTGATGCTTCTCTTCAAATTTGTGTAAAAATCGGAGTATATAAGGAATTCGAAACAGTGTATAAATCGCGTTAAAAATGCTACCTTGCCATGTTTCTTTGCATGAAGAAAATAGAAACATGGGTTGATAGGGTTGTTTATGGTAAATTTTTATGGTCTTGGAGGATAATTTTTCATGATTTTGATCTTTTAAGTTATAGTAATGATGCATATCTTGAAAATGGTGTAAAAATCGGCGTACATATGGCATCCGAAATGGTGTATAAATCGCGTTAAAAATGCTACCTTGCGATGTTTCTTTGCATGAAGAAAATGGAAACATAGGTTGGTACTCAACTTTGAGTTGATTTTGTGGTAATTTCGTGTTTTTTTTGTTATTTAACTTTCACGTCGTAATACGAGAACACATGTTTACAATGGTGCAGAAATTGGCGCGTATAAGGCATCCTAAAGGGTATAGAAATTGTGTGAAAAATGTTATCTTAGTATATTCCTTTGCATTAAGAAAATGAAAACATTAGTCGGTATTAATGTTTTAGTAGATTTTATTGCTCTAGTGTATGGTTGTGGTTTTTTTTGTTAAATAACGTTCACGTGGTAGTACGAGAACACATGTTTACAATAGTGCCTAGAAAATGTAACTTCGGAAGTTGATGATGTTTTTTAGGATTAAAACATTAGTGTTACAATTACAATTAGTTGATTCGAGGGCAAGTTCTAGAAGGATATTTTCCGAGGTCGTGTCCAGGGTTCCTACAATTTTGACACAACTTAGGTTGGCTGGTCCATTCTCGAGGAACCATATCCTCATCACAATGAATCCTACTTGACTTTGGGCGACCTTTTTTGTTGCGCCGCAGGGATTTATTTGGCCATATCTTAGGTTCATTTTCAACCACATCATGATGATGTTCATTTCCTACTGGAGGAAACTCGTATCAGTATATCTTGAAAATGTGTTCAAGTCTGTATACATGATTAACGAGTGTCATTGTGTCGAAATGAACGGATGCACATGCAATGAAGGCGTGTGCACACGGGTACTTGAATGTCTGGAAGACTTCGCAATCGCATGTTCGCTCTTTTAGATTAACAACGTAATTGTGGTGCATAATTCCTTTTAACAGCCGTGAAAATTCAATAATCGTAAAGCGATGTTGGTGACGAGAGAAGCATGTGGCACCCACCACGTTTGCTTGCACATGATATATCTGAAAATTTTTGCTGGAGATTTGGATGGAACAAGTGGCCACCTGCCATGCAGTTCGTAGCTTGTTTTTCGAGGGTTGCAAAAGGGTAGCTAGTCGATAATATGTTGCCTTCACAACTAATGTTATAGGTAAATGACATGTTCCCTTCAGAGACGAACTGATCGCCTCAGCCAAGTTCACCGTCATGTGACCATATCGATGACCCTCATCATAACATCGCAACCATTTTTCCCTCGAGATATCAAGAAGATAGTTATATCCATATTGATCTCTAACTTTCAAATCTTCTAGCAGCTCCTCAACCATCTCTACTCAGTGTTTGTTGTCTATTAAAAAAATACAAACTAATTAACGAGAATTAATAATAAAAGGCAAGTTAATTAATAATTTTGAGAGTGAAAGGCGCACCTATGCGAAGAACCATTATACGCTCATCATTATTCTTATACCTCTGATAGTAATTTGCAGCAATGTGTCGCAGACAATACTGATGATGAATATACAGAGGTGCCCAGGACGGTCCCAAACGTTCGATCGATCCCCAGATCCCTGCGCCTCAGTCTAAAATAATACATATGTTGTATTTTCTTGCCCGTAAGACCCGACGTAAGACATGGGTGCGTAGGTTGGTAGGGAAAATGTCCACAAAAGGATATCTTCCTTTTTAACAATGGCGAACACTACCAGAATGCATTTTTTGTTGTCTTCTTGTACAACTGCCATTAGTAAGATTTGGGTGTATCTCTCGTACAAGAATGTGTCGTTGATCTGCAATATCAGCTTGTAGTGGCAGAATGCCTTAACGTATTACGGAAATGACCATAATAGGCGGAAAAAATTGTGCTCCCCAAGTACGACATGATCCATTTCGTATCTTGGAACTGTCTCAAGTTCCACAACAGTTCTTGGGTTTTAGTTTTGCATACAGTTAAGCCACGTTCGCAACTCGTTGTAGGATTCCTCCCACTGCCCATACAATTGTTGGATGCACGATATCTTGCATACCACGCCTTATCATATTTAACAATGTACGTGAAATGATTTTTGATCGATGTTATACATATCGGCACGGATACACATGGATTTGCTTTCACGAGTGGAAGGATATGATTAAAGAGCATGTGCACATCCAAGTTAGGATGTTCTTGATTCAGGCTTCTTACGGAGCATGTATGGGGTCCTTCGTATCTCGTTATCTACCACATGTTGTTCATCCTCTTCAGACATGATACACAGACCCTTCAGTTACATCTGAAGTCCTTGTGGGGGTATTCAGCAATATATTTGCCCACTTCAGCTTTCTGCACAGTGGACGTAACTAAGTTGTCTATGTTGTAATGCTTGATGGCTGCCTCCGCAAGTTTTTTAGTCCTGAAGACCATCCCAACATGCAGTTCACCATTATTCTGTTCATTCAACTGGTCCAACTGTGGGAATTTTGGAAATTCCGTAGCGTAGAAGCCTTCCATATCCACTGTTGTGAAGTGGGATGGTGCATTGTAATACATGGAGCTTCTGCAAGTTCCAATAAAATTTCCCAGGGCAAGAACTTCCACAAGTTCTTCCTCCGTAATGTAATCCCCTTAGCCTGGCCTAGACGGTTGACCCGAACTACGAAGATTACACGGGGAAAACCAAAGTCAACCCAAAAGTCAACCTTGATTAACGACCCTTTTTTTTCTTTTTAATCTTGTCTAAATGCATGTTAACCCTAGGTGTACTCTTGAGATAAGCATACTAAAAAAAACACAGCAATCGGAAAACAATAAGGGACTCAATTGCACAACATACGAATTTAGGGACCAATTTGTAAATTCTGGAAATTAAGATGACTTTACCAATTTTTAAGTTACCATTATGAAATTAGTCATGTTTCATGCTTCTCTGTCAAATTTCATCTCAAACGGACATCTCAAACTCAATCAATTGCATATACAAAAAACAAGACTAAAACGTAAAGCTTGCAAACCTCAAAACCATTCAAATATGTGCCCAACGGTCAAGTGTTTCGAAACGGGTCTAGGCCGTTCAGAAACACCCCTTGGCAGTAGCCAAAGTGTTTCGAAACACCTCTGCCCGTTTCGAAACACCTAGGCCAAAACATGTACCTGTTTCGAAGCAGGCAAGGGTGTTTCGAAACACCCTGCCCAGAAACAGCAGAAAAGTCTGTTTTACACCCTTTTGACCCACCAAAAACGCTCATATGACCTCCATAACATGCCAACAAGTCATCAAACATTAAAGGAACATATTTGCATCATCAAAGCTCAACCACGACTTTAAATAAGAAAAACCACAAGTCTAAAGGCATGCATCCTATAATGAAAAGCAAGCAATCATCAAATCTCCAAAACAAAATACCAAATGGCCATTTACATGTTCCAAACACCATAGGCATTAAACCAAACTTAGGGAGTCCAAAACATCTCCCAAAAACACAATCTAGGTTCCCATTGCCAAATACCAAAAGCTAATAGTGTTGTGAAAATAGTCACCATACATGAGCTTAGACTTTCACTTGGATCCTTGACCTCCTTGCTGCCCTTAAAGCACTTCAATGCTCTGCATTATTGGTTCAAGAAAGAGAGAGCGTAAGCATGCATGCTTAGTGAGAAATTCTCTAATAAAACAACACAATAATGCACTTTGTAAAAACACCTTTCCAAGGCCTTTAATTTCAAAACATCATTTATCATGCATTTATGCATACAAACCAAGCATCTCATGCTTCAATTCATCAACATGTCATATTGGCTTTCAAGTGATAATCCATAACCATTTTTCAACTTAAAACACAATCGGATACGCGGATTACAAGCGTTGTCCCATACGCTCCATACACACTACCAAACACTCAAGGTGGAGTTTACCGGTACAATCACAACCCCTCAACACCCGTGATGGAGTCTACGGTACAATTACAACCCCTCCACATCACTCATTGGTAGTTGTATAACATCACTAACGAGAACACGGGACACACAACACAAGATCCTCACATGGCATTTTAACCACCATTATGATCTTAGACATCTCGTTAGTGTTCTTGGATGGAGTTTACGGTACCATTACAACCCCTCAACATCCAAGGCGACTTTATTCACGGTGCACCCAATCCTATAGCCGGCTAACTATATCCGATTCAAGTACTTTTAAACCAACACATCACTTGCCAATATACATCATTTACCATCATCAATCCACTGTTTTTAAGCATTTAACAAAGCCATTAAATAATCATGCATCACCATTCATCAAACCACATTTATCAATGTTCAAAACAAGGATCTCTTACCTTGAGCATCCTTCAACACATGGCTTACAAAACCAGCATTAAACATGCTAAAATATGCTTTCAAAACAGAATTTAAACATGCAAAATAAACACATTGCATTCAACCATCTCATGGTTCTTCAAAAAGAGAGTTTCTCCGAAAACTTACTCTTGAGCTTAGCTAAGTTGTTTAGACTTAAACTAAGCTCCCACAACCTTCAAACATTGGTTTCAAAGCTGAAAACCAAACTTCACTCACCGATTTCGTTTCGCAAGCTTGCCGAAACGCCGATCAAGCCTCCGGATCAACACCACAAGGATCCGAAGATGTCTCCCATGTTTTAAACACATCAAAGCAGAGGATTAATGCATCATCATGCATTAAAATCTTCAGCCAAAACACCTAAACTCGTTGCTCTCATCAAAACTCACATTTCGGCTACCAAACACAACCGAAATCACATCCAAACGCCTCTACAACATTACCCAGCCAAAATCCATCAATTCCAATCATTCTTAGACATCAATTAACATCCAAAAAGGGTCTAATCACGTCCTTATACCTCCAGCTATAGCAGAACATCAAAATCACCCCAAAAACCACCATTAACTCAAGTAAAAACTTAGGAAAATCAACCTATTCGGGATTGTATTGATTAAACCTCAATTACACATCATTTAGACATCCAAAATACATCAAAAAGACATCTCAAAATAGAGCCCAATCATTTAATACGAATTTCTTCAAAATTAAATCCAAATCTTGCATTTTAAGCCAAAATCAAGATCACAACATCAAAACCTTTAATAAAACTCAATTTAAGGATTGAGAACTTGGTAATTTCAGTAAAAAACTGAGTATTTAGAGGAGAAGGACGTTCATACCTCTAAATGTGGATTTCTTCTTGTTTAGAGCCAAAATTCTTGAAAATTCAATAAGCAAATGATGAGGATTTGGTGTAGAAATGATTAGAAATCATTTAGAGATTGAAATCTCAACTTTAGGTGTGAAAATCAAAGGAAAAGTGGCTGTGGAAATGTGTTTGGCTGAGGGAAAATTGAGAGAAAATGAAATGGGAAAATTTTGGCAAAAGTTAGTTCTGAAACCAAAATATCTCTTTTCCCTCTTTTCTTTTTATTAAATAACATTAAATGAGTCTTTAAAATTTAAGAAAAATCTGGAGAAACCCTCCCTTGGGTAAATTAGCTCCTTAAAGATTCAAAGTTTCAATCCTTTTAAAACAGTCACCAACTTTTCAAAAATTACATTTTAGTCACTAACTTGAAATGTCATATTTCCAAACCCCATTTTGTAAAATTGATTTCACCACTCTCTTATATATAATAAAAGAGGATTTTTAGATATTTTTCCATATTTTTAATGCATCCCGAACTAGGCTTCCCCTAAAAACCACCTTTTATATTCGAACCGTAATTTAACCGGTCCGGTTCAGACCCTAAACTTCCAAGCCCAAAATTGGGGTGTTACACGTAACATCCTCCACAACATCTTCCGCAACTTCCACAGGCTCGTCAACGTCTGTTGGTTGGTATAGAAATAAACCCATCTCGTCACCTTCGGGCCCGGGCTCCATCAGCAGTTCCTCATCAGAATTATTCTCTTTCAAAATTGTATAGTTGTGATTCATCATCAACGTGTACCCTACTAGGTTATACAATTGTAACCCGGTTGCGAGAATGTGTCCCCATCAACGAGAAATCAATTGTGTTTACCTCAGTGGGGATATAAGTTGAGTGACGTCCAGAAGAGAAGTCATCAAACTAATAAAACTCTTTATGGTAGGTCGGCTCTACACCTGGGATATAAGTTAAGTGTCATTGGTATGAGAAATCATCTACGTTTGCCTGCCTAGGAATATAAGTTGAGTGTCATCCGTATGAGAAATCATTTACGTTTGTCTCACTGGGGATATAGGTTGAGTGACGTCCGAAAGAGAAGTCATTGAATGGGTTAAACACTTCACGGGGGGACAACCCAAAATATGATGACGGCCATAAACCCGCACTATATGGATTGTATGTTGAGTGTTGGGTTGGCGGCATATTCAGGTTAATGTCGAACCTTGCTGCGGAAAAATGCCTTGGCCTCGAGGTAGAAGAAGATAAAGCTTGGTCATTGCTTGTACTTAGTAAGTTGAAGCCTTGTCGCAAACTTGATGTTGGACTATTAGCATTTGGGTCGAAGTTAAGATTTGCTCAGATCCAATTTGGCACAATGGTTTGGAATCCGACATTTCGTTCAAAAAATGTTACAAAGAGCTCTAGGGGCCATCCCATGGAATACTGCGTATGGGTATCGATCATTAGTTGCACATCTTCGTCGTATTTCACATCGAATATTGTGAAATAAAGCAAATCTATCGACGAAGGTAGTCGATACCTTAGTGAGTGTAACTCCCTTCCGAAAGCATGTTGAATCTTCCTCTTTAGCGCTTGCTTCAGCCTTTCATACGTTACTCCGATTGGAATCTGTAGTGTAACATTGTTGGGGGACTGAAATATGACACCGACTTCGGCATCATAGATCATCTCACCGTCGTAGTGAACTAGAGCATCCACTATTTTTGGCATTGTTGAAAAAATGAAGCAGTGTTTCTTCTTCACACACGAAATGCTTTGAACGTTGGGCAGAAAAAAGTTTCTTTGGCTGTAAATTTTTTTATCCTCCTATTTAATAAAATGAGAGGTGATGTGACGTGTGAGCAGAGACAAAGCGTAACTCGCGTCGTATAAAACGCGAGTTGTGCCATCTTTATAGATTCTTGACTCTTCAGAGAAAATCGTGTTTTATAGAACATAAGTTTTGCCAGCTTTCTGATTCCTCAGAGAACTCACGTTTTATAGAACGCAAGTTGTGCCAGCTTCGATTTTCAAAAAGTTAACAATCGCAAAATATGTAATTAACAAAACGTATTACATGTCAATTACATTGGAACAACTAGCATGTATGAGGTCCGTCGTATCTTGTTATCTGTCAAACGTTGTTCAGCCTCTTTTTTCGTGATACACGAATCCTCCAATTACAGTCGTTGTCCTTTTCGACACATTCTACTTTATAGTTGTCCGCAATCATTTTCTTCACTGTCGAACGAACTGATCGGCGTATGTTATAGTTTTTAATTGTATCGTCCATCACTTTCTTGTTAGTGAATATCATCCCAACTTGAAGTTCACCGTCAGTATCGACATCAACATCACGTTTGCAGCCATTATAAATCTGGAATGAAAGGAATGGGCTAAGAGAAATTTTGAGTGAATTACAATGAAAGGAAAAAGTAAGTTTTAGAGGAAGCGAGGGGTCTATTTATAGGCGTGTAAATGAACCGATGTTCTTTCAAATTATTGTTTTTTATAGAAGATGTTGCGGAGGATGTTACGGAGGAAGAACCTGTGGAAGTTCTTGCCCTGGGCAATTTTACTAGAACTTGCAGAAGCTCCACGTATTACAATGCACCATCCCACTTCACAACAGTAGATATGGAAGGCTTCTACGCTACGGAATTTCCAAAATTCCCACAGTTGGACCAGTTGAATGAACAGAATAATGGTGAACTGTATGTTGGGATGGTCTTCAAGACTAAAAAACTTGCGGAGGCAGCCATCGAGCATTACAACATAGACAACTTAGTTATGTCCATTGTGCAGAAAGCTGAAGTGGGCAAATATATTATTCAATGCCCCCACAAGGACTTCAGATGTAACTAGAGGGTCTGTGTATCATGTCTGAAGAGGATGAACAACATGTGGTAGATAACGAGATACGAAGAACCCCATACATGCTCTGTGGGAAGCCTGAATCAAGAACATCCTAACTTGGATGTGCACGTGCTCTTTGATCATATCCTTCCACTCGTGAAAGCAAATCCATGCGTATCCGTGCCGATATGTATAGCATCGATCAAAAATCATTTCACGTACATTGTTAAATATGATAAGGCGTGGTATGCAAGATATCGTGCCATCCAACAATTGTATGGGCAGTGGGAGGAATCCTACAACGAGTTGCAAACGTGGTTGAACTGTATGCAGAAATAAAACCCAGGAATTGTTGTGGAACTTGAGACAGTTCCAAGATACGAAATGGATCAAGTCGTACTTGGGGAGCGCGATTTTTTCTGCCTATTATGGACATTTCCGCAATGCATTAAGGCATTCTGCCACTGCAAGCTGATGTTGCAGATCGACGACACATTCTTGTACGAAAGATACACCCAAATCTTACTAATGGCAGTTGCACAAGAAGATAACAAAAAATGCATTCTGGTAGCGTTCACCATTGTTAAAAAGGAAGATATCCTTTTGTGGACATTTTTCCTTACCAACCTGCGCACCCATGTCTTACGTAGGGTCTTACGGGCAAGAGAATACGGCATATGTATTATTTCAGACAGAGGCGCAGGGATCTGGGGATCAATCGAATGTTTGGGACCGTCTTGGTCACCTCTGTATATTCATCATCAGTATTGTCTGTGACACATTGCTGCAAATTACTATCAGAGGTATAAGAATAATGATGAGTGTATAATGGTTCTTCACATAGGTACTCCTTTCACTCTCAAAATTATTAATTAACTTGCCTTTTATTATTAATTCTCGTTAATTAGTTCGTATTTTTTTGAATAGACAACGCACACCGAGTAGAGCTGGTTGAGGAGCTGCTAGAAGAGTTGTTATGATGAGGGTCATCGATATGGTCACAAGACGATGAACTTGGCTGAGGCGATGAATTCGTCTCTGAAGGGAACATGTCATTTACCTATAACATCAGTTGTGAAGGCAACATATTATCGACTAGCTACCCTTTTTGCAACCCTCGAAAAACAAGCTACGAACTGCATGGTAGGTGGCCACAGATTCCATCCAAATCTCCAGCAAAAATTTCAGATATATCATGTGCAAGCAAACGTGGTGGGTGCCACATGCTTCTCTCGTCACCAACATCGCTTTACGGTTACTGAATTTTCACGGCTGTTAGAAGGAATTATGCACCACAATTACGTTGTTAATCTAAAAGAGCGAACATGCGATTGCGAAGTCTTCCAGACATTCAAGTACCTGTGTGCACACGCCTTCGTTGCATTTGCATCCGTTCATTTCGACGCAATGACACTCGTTAATCATGTATACATACTTGAACACATTTTCAAGATATACCGATATGAGTTTCCTCCAGTAGGAAATGAACATCGTCATGATGTGGTTGAAAATGAACCTAAGATATGGCCAAATGAATCCAGGCGACGCAACAAAAAAAGGTCGCCCAAAGTCAAGTAGGATTCATTGTGATGAGGATATGGTTCCTCGAGAATGGACCGGCCAACCTAAGTTGTGTCGAAATTGTAAGAACCCTAGACACGACATCGGAAAATATCCTTCTAGAACCTGCCATCGAATCAACTAATTGTAATTGTAACACTAATGTTTTAATCCTAAAAAACATCATCAACTTATGAAGCTACATTTTCTAGGCACTATTGTAAACATGTGTTCTCGTACTACCACGTGAACATTAATTAACAAAAAAAACCACAACCATACACTAGAACAATAAAATCTACTAAAACATTAATATCAACTAATGTTTTCATTTTCTTAATGCAAAGGAATATACTAAGATAGCATTTTTCACACAATTTCTATACCCTTTAGGATACCTTATACGCGCCAATTTCTGCACCATTGTAAACATGTGTTCTCGTACTACGACGTGAAAGTTAAATAACAAAAAAACACGAAATTACCACAAAATCAACTCAAAGTTGAGTACCAACCCATGTTTCTATTTTCTTTATGCAAAGAAACATCGCAAGGTAGCATTTTTAACGCGATTTATACACCGTTTCGGATTCCATATGTACGTCGATTTTTACACCATTTTCAAGATATGCATCATTAATATGACTTAAAAGATCAAAACCATGAAAAATTATCCCCCAAGACCATGAAAATTTACCATAAACAACCCTATCAACCCATGTTTCTATTTTCTTCATGCAAAGAAACATGGCAAGGTAGCATTTTTAACTCGATTTATACACCGTTTCGAATTCCTTATATACGCCGATTTTTACACCATTTTGAAGAGAAGCATCACTACTACGAGGTAGAAAATCAAAACCATGAAAAATTATCCTCCAAGACCATGCAAATTAACCATAAATAACCCTATTGAGAATTGTTTAAACAACAGAAATACGCAAAAGTAAATTCTCATTCTGCAGAACGCGACTTTCGCATATTACTCGATAAATTCGCGATGAGTCGTTTGAAATTATCGTGGAAGTCGCATCTACAAGACGCGAATTCAATTTATTTTTTAAAAATATATTTATCGGATAATATAATCCACATCGGACTGAAGTCGCACCTTGTAGAACGCGATTTTGGATATCGCATCCTGTAGAACGCGATTTACCCTAACGTGGGCCAAATGAAGGTATTTTTCCAAATATTCTTCAAAGGGGGTATTTTTCCAGATAAATCCCCAAAAGAAAATATCTGGACAAATTAGCCCACTTTTTAATAACAGTACATATTAATATGATTAACTGAAAAAATCAATAGAATCTATCTCTCTATACTTGCGAATTTTTCTTTATTACACGTCGAATGAAAGCTGAAAACAAAAAGATGAAACTACTTCTCAAACTTCAAAGAGTTCGTTAATGACATCTTTCATTTCTTTCTTTGTTATATTTATTTATTTACTACGGTAACGTACACCAATAATTATTAATCTATAAAAAAATTATTTTAATTATTAATTTTATAAGTTATTATGGAATTATCATTGCATTGTAACCTTCTAGACCTGCCTATGTGTTCCACGGATCTTAGGAAGTCACATTAGAGTCACAAGAGCGACTCACAGTAAAAATACATATAAATTATTTTTTAAATAATTTTAAACTGTAAAATCAACTTCTGTTTAAAATACCCCTTTTTGGAAATCATTTAAATATATATAAAAAAGTCAAGAAGTATGTTATAGACACTATCATAAAACAATACATAACATACATGCCCACTAACTGTACAGTATCGTACTCCAAAAGCGACACCGAGAGAACTTCGAACACTGATGTCAGACATTATATCATGATATATTCTTTTAACCTGCGATGGTAAAAAAAGTGAGCTTGGAAAAGCTCAGTAATACAAAACTACCAAAAGATGCTATAAGCTCACGTAGATATATGGCAGGCATAGCATTTGCATGAGGTTCCATGCAGTAACAGTCTTCATTTCCTTTCCGCTATTTCAGGGTAGCGTTATACTTGAGAATAACGGTGCTTGTTCTTTATTCAGTCATCGAGTAACAAACGGGAATTATATAAGCTGATAAATTACAAAGGTGGAATCAAAGAGTTTAGTGTCTAGTGTGTTCCAACAGTGCAACGTTAATGCGGGAAATATAACAATGTAGTAACTTTTTTTATTTCAAATACATTTGTTCCAAGTAATACTAGTAAAGTTCATTTTAATTCTTTATTCACCCTCCAACCATACTCCAGTATACAATTCCCCGAATTGCAACTATATAGGAGGATTAACCCAGGCCCATTGAGCATGGGTACCATCCTAAGGGATTTCCTTAGGTCACGGGTGAAATCACCCTAGCCGAAGCGTAGGAACCTTATACAGGCGTTAACATAGGCCTAGTGGGCATAGGTACCACTTAAGGGGTTACCTTAGGTCACGAGTAGAATTACCCTAGCCGAAGCTAAGAACCTAGTACGTGCAGAATTACCCTAGCCTAAGCTAGGAACCTAATACGAGCGGAATTACCAGCCTGATGAGGGCTGAAACCTTAAAACACTTCATACCATATCACAAATACCCCAGTGAATCAGATCATCAATAGTTCATTAATCAATAATAGTATTTTCAGTAATACATTATCCATATAGCATGTTTGTCATATCGGGTGCATGGGTATATATCAGAATTACAGTACGGTCATGCTTAATTTATAAAACATGTCATGTTCCTGTGAAATTATGTATGCCAGTCAAGTGTACGTGATCGGTATTATAACATGTAAATCAGTATGCAAAAACTGTTGTGTAGCACACATGGAACACACTAGGTGGAACAGTTCTATTTCTTGGAGAAACTTGGCATTTACGGAAGGGAACACATTAAAATTTTGACAATTTGAACGAATTTTAGAAACAAGGTCCCTATTAAAAGGGGTTCATACTAACGGTTCAAGCCAGATATTTGGGAGTTGATACATCAAGATCTTTGAGAGATTAGATACATCTTGAGTGAATTAGTCATTTAATCCTACAAGGGCATTATGGTCATTTTATCATACATGGGCATTTTGGTTATTAATACCAACAAGGCATAAACAGTGACTCGGGAATTCTACTTGCTCATCAGGTTTCCAACCAGGCATTCAAATATTTCTATGTCAAGATCTTTCATGATATCGGATACATTCAGGGCTATTTTGATTACTTTGGCCAACAAGGGCATTTTGGTCATTTAACTATTAGGGGTGATTTTGTAATTTAGTCCAATAATGATAAAAGACAATTTACAATATTTAAGATTTCCAGAAGTTTATCGAGCCTCCAAAAACATTCGAACTAACATATCCCAACCTTGCAGTACTAACCAAACCTTCTAATGTATCCAGTTGTATCGTATATCTGAACGGTTGCTTTCATATTTCACCACAGGACTTGCCACAGAGTAGTCGAACTTATATTATGTGCGGAAAAACTTCCAACCTTATATTAATATCAGGAGTGGTTGACGTGCATGAGTCATGTTTCAACCCTTAGAGGCATTTTAGTCATTTTGAGCTTTATTGGCATTTCCAAAATTTCATCAAAGGCAATTTACTTATTCCAATCAAGGGGTATTTCAATCACTTTGAAGCTCGGGATATCCATCATTTATGTCAATTGAACCATTTATATTATTTCAATCATTTAAGTACTCGTGGGTGTTTCAGCCGTTCAAGTAATTTTGGTGCCTCCAACCACTTCATTCATTTCAGAACTTAAAGGTTTATCCATCATTCTAGTTAATTTGCAAACCTCAGTGTATGAGGATACTTCAGCCTTTTTTGGTCAATATGATCATTCCGATTAAATTAACCATAACAATATTTCCAATACTTTTATTCATTTCAATCATTTCAGTATTTTGAGCCACTTGAAAATTCAGAGGTATGGATAGTTTCCCGTAAATCTATATTTGGAGATTCATTCCAAATTCAAGAAAATCTAACACCTTACAATCTCGAAGGTTTAAATCTTGTTACCATAACTTTCCAAGTAGTTCGAGGTTTTCAGATAAATCAGGTTGTTTTACCATATCTAGTGTAAATTTCTAGATCGCTTCCAATTCCAAGGGTATTTTAGTCATTCTCATACCTTAACGGCATTTTCGTAATTTCATATCCAAATATTTTTAACATTTAAATATTTGACACTAATAATCAGGTTTGGAGATTAACTGCCTTATTAATTATTTATTGAACTCCAAATTCTTACATTTATTAACTTTCTCGTTCGAGCATTTCAATCTTATCTAGGTTATCATACTCATATCCGGTTTGACTTAAGCACAGTTAACAACACTCCTTATTACATTTATGCATGCATTAACCGAATATCAACATGTTCATAAAGCATACAAGTGGTAATGTGTTACCTTTAATCCTTGCTATATCGGTCAATCATAATACTCTATTCAATCACTCTCGAACCCGAATTCGACGTCCTCAACATCTCGAATACAAGGAACTGTGAATACCTTCAATCGCACAAATTCCAATTTCAGTCCTTATTCACATTGATCATAATTGATTAATAAAATAAATAAGCAAACTCGAGTTCAAGGTCCGATTCGGACGCTTTCGGGTTAAAATTTCATGAAATGGGCTTCAAAATCGGACTCGGGAGTTAAAAAACATAAATAGGGCTTTTCGAGAAAAAGTTAACTTTTTGGTCAAAGTCAACACTGACGTCAACGATCAAGTCAACGCTAACGTGATGCTGACATCACTGGTCAACCGAGTTGACTCACTGGGTTGACTCGGGCGAGTTGACTCACTAGGTTGACTTGGGCAAGTTGACTCATTGGATTGACTCGGGCGAGTTGACTCACTAGGTTGACTCGGTCAATGGGTCATACTCGGGTCGGGTTTGGGTTTGGACCAAAACATGTCGGTTCAATTGGATTTTAGACCGGTTCAAGAGGCTCGGTTCAACTCGGTCATGGTTAGGCCGTGTTTGAGCCAGCTAGTTCAACGGTCACCGTCTAAGGCGACCGAATGTTACCTTGGACGGCGCGTGAAGCCCACGCGCGGTCTTAGACGGTTGGAAAACACCAAAAAACAAAAAATCGAAACCGGAATTTCCTTTACATTCCTAAAACACTCGGAAACAAGCCGAATAACTCACCAAACTTACCAAATCAGCCAAAAATACAATCGAATTGTCTAGCTCCGATGATGGTTTCAACAGTAGTCGTTCGACGTTCAGCGGTAGGGGTTATGCTTGCCTCGTGACGGGGAGTCCAGGGGTGGCGGCGGTGTGGCGAATGGATGCCTATCGGTGCCGGAAAACTCAAAAACCCGAATGGGTTTAACCCTAGGTTCGACGAACCTTCAACGTTCGATTGCCAGCGATTTAAGTGACGACTGTGCGAGTGAACTTAGAGGTTTTGGTCGGGACTCGATGGCAAGCACAATGGCACCGGTGGTGAGCGACACGGTGCGGCGGTAGGGGGAAA
Organism: Hibiscus tridactylites; assembly: GCA_958450335.1. NCBI lineage: Eukaryota > Viridiplantae > Streptophyta > Magnoliopsida > Malvales > Malvaceae > Hibiscus > Hibiscus tridactylites. The sequence goes on from OY288282.1 coordinate 22,255,856, forward strand.
ACGTTGCGACGGTCGGTGGTCTCGAGAGGGGGAAAGGATGAGGGGTCGGTTTGGGTTTTGGAGAAATAAGGGGTTGATTTGAAGAAAAAGAGAAAATAATGGGTTAGGTAGGATATTTTATTATTTTATTATTTTTAACTTTTTAGAATCCACTTAATAATAAGTGGCTGCAATCCTATATCTAAGAGCTACCATATCTTAGATAGTTGGGTCACTAACTTTGCTACCTAAAGGTTGTAGGTTCAATTCCCTTTAGTAGCTCTCTCTCTCCCATTATTTTTTTTGTCCTTTCATCCTTTTTATTTTCATTTCGTTTTTTCATATTTTTTACTTGAAATTATATGCATATTTTAAGGGTGTTACATGAACGTTATAAAATAATGTAACAACTTAATTAATATAAGGTTTAATAGCAAAATAAATATTCAAACTATACATGTTGCTAACTTTTTCTTAAAACAGGTGTCCAACGTTTTCCGTTACTAATATAGGTGCCTGAAGTTTCATTCTATAACCGTTTTAAGGTTTGTCCGTTAAAAAATTATTGCCAGGCACGTGACACTAATTTTAAATTTTTTTGAAGAAAAACATTAAAAATTTAATTTAAAAAATCTAAAATTCTTAAAATTTCACAAATCAGTCCCCAAATCTTAAAAATAGCCTAATTCCCAAACTCCAAATCACCACTACTTTTATCCCCAACCACCATCCCTAATCATGCCCCTTTGGTCATCGAACCTAGCCGGTCATTTCCCCAACATGAAGTCGCCGAAAACTGACGAATGGCGAACACGAAATCGACATAAATCTGACACTAATTTCGTCATTTTCGGTGATGCCATGTTAGGGGAAAAGACCAGCTAGGTTCGGCGATCGAAAGAGTGAGCTCAAGGGCGGCGATCAACGGTGGCAATTTGGTTTTTAGGTTTGGGATATTTTAATAATTTGGGGATTGTTTTGTGAAATTTTGAGAATTGTAAGATTTTTTAAAAATTTAATATGTTAAGTTTTTAAATAAAAATAATAAAAAAAATGTCACGTGTCATCTTTTGATTGGATGACTGATTTTTTCACTGTCATTAACGGCTAGACACTTAAAATTAACGAAATAGAACGTTAGGCACTTGTTTTGAACAAAAATAGTTTAAGCACCAAAAGTTAGTAACATGTATAGTTTGGACACTTATTTTAATATTAATGATCATTTTGTAATAATTCGATAAATTTAATGAACATTTTATAACAATTTGATAAATTTAATAATATTTTGAAAATTTTAAAATATCAATAACAAAAACGATCCTTTTTCATAACTTAGTTAATGTTTGTGTGTTTTTTCTAATTATTATTAAAAAATATAAAGTTATATCAATAAAAAAATATAAAGTTATCAACAAAAAATCAGTTGGTCTAGTGAGATAATGCACTAAATTTTTTAAACAAGATTAGTAGTTTGAAACTTGACGTTATAAATGAAGCACTTAGGATAGAAGGATCACCTCCGTAATAGGCTTCTGCAGTACCTGATCCGAATTAATCATTCAGTAAGTTAGACATTAATTGTTAAACAATAAAATAAAGATATTTATAATTTTTTGTTAGATTATATTTCTTATACCAATAATACATATATGTTAATAGGACTTACAAAAATTATTTTTCATCAGAGTCCACCGATTGGTCCAAATAGAAATTAGAACAATGTTTATCCTGTGAGATTATACTTAGAATAGTTTAATTTGTAAGGTGTAGTGACAGATTTCAAAATTAAAATATAAGGTCCAAAATTTTAATATTTTTCTCTCCAAAATATGCAGACTTCTTTAATTTTTTTCTCGTCTTACAGCTAAACTTATTGGGGAAAAGTATATAATTACAACACTTGAGTTACATGAAGCGTTATAAAAAATATTTAAAAAAATATAAACATATACTCCTCTGTCTCATTTAATATGTTCAGTATTATTCAGAACAGATACTACTTGTAATCACCTTAGCTTTGTCAAAAAAAAAAATATGTTCAGTATTATTTTTTTAATTAAATTTTTTGAACTTTAACTCATTATTACTTTAAATTTATTATTCATAAAAATGTGAAAAATATGTTTTAGAAACCTTCAATCGTAGTTTAAAAATATATCTTAGTATAAACTTTAATTAATTAAAATATTTAAAATAATTATCGTCAAAGTTAAAAAAATATCAAAAAAATTAATACTTAACTTATTGAATGGGAAAAAATATTATTTTATAATTATATTAAAATTATTAAAAAAAACAATTATCATTCATCACCATCAGCAAAGACATACAATTCGCCCTCTTTCCAAACAAAAAGAAAGAATGAAAAAAAAAAACCTTCTTTTCTCATCGCTCTCTTATTCTTCAATAGCACGATGCTTGGTCTCGAAGAACGCCCTTTATGCTCGGGCCTTACATAAAATATATGGTTCAAATAAAAAAATGATCCACAACCGACAAATCAATACTACAGTCACCATATCTCCCGTTGTATATCATTAATATTATATCTGATATATTAAAAGTAGAGGTGAGAATGGAGCGGATCTGAGAGATTTTGTATTCCCTATTTTGTTTTTAATATTTACAGGTATAATTTTGGGAAATCCCATTAAACGTTTTGAGAATTTTTACAGCCTCATACAAATTTCTTACGGATCCCTACGGTTTTCGGCATGGACGGATTTAAGTAGAGTTTAGTGGGGTTAATTGACCCCACTTGGTTTCTAGAGAAACCTTGTAAAAATAGAAAAAGCATGAGGGTAAATAGAGAAATTAAATATATTTGAACCCACTTGATCCTACTTAGTTCGTTTAATTTTAACTTTCTTGAACCCATTTAATACGGAGTCTAGCTCCGCCACTAGTTTTCGGTTAATCCTCATACCCAAAAAATAAACAAAACTTAATACATTAAAGCAAATATTGAACATTAAATCTCCAAAATTACAAATATAAATAATAAATTTAATTTTATCAACAACAAGCAAACTATTTCAAAACTATAAAACATGACTAAAATACCAACTATTGAAACATTGCAGCTTGCACTACCTATAAAATAAAATATGTAACTAATAATCTATAGTTCTAAATCATGATTCGTTTGTTCTAAAGGAACTAAATTCGATAAAATTTTCCAACCATATATGATGCGATCTTAATCCATCACTTACTTTTGATCACCATACTTTCATTTTTAGTCATAAGGATGAAAGACGAGGGAGTTTTTACTAACCTTTTTTATGGTTGTTTTGATTACACATTACTATTAACTATGCATGTTTATATCATTTTAGTTTAACACGTCATTCATATCATTCATATATATGCCATGATTGCACATTATTTCTTAAGATATTATTATTATATGTGTACATTCATCATATATTATACTTTGCATATTAAGTAACTACATGCATGCATAGCATTAATTTAGGCACGTCTTTACTTTGTTTTTATTTTGTTTTTCTATTTATTGCATTTACTTATGTTATGTTGTATTGTTTGTAGAACATCACAACAAACATGAACAAGGGAAGGATTCAAGATAAGCTCACCTTAGCTCATTCAGCTCCAAATTAGCTCAGAACAGCTCATTCAATTTTGCCAAGAGGATGCAAGCTCCTATCAGCTCCAAACAACTCCAAATAAATCGAGATAAGCTCAAGGACACTTAAGAAAAAAAACTCACCTAGCTAAGTGCGGCTCATAGCAACTCAAATAAGCTCGGAAACTAAGGGAAGCTCACCCAACTTAACGCTCAACTCAAGTCGGCTCATGCCTAGCTTAAATAGCTCATCTCAGCTCAAGCTTGTTCTTTTAAGAACTTCTTGACTTATCAAGCATATTTTGTTTTGTGGCGTCGCCTATCTTTCCATCTTTGATACTACAGGTTGTTGGTTTCTTAACCATCGGTCTAAGTCCCCATTACCACCCTCAAAGTAATTTCTTTTCAGAAACAAGATTATACTTTTAGTATAATTTCTTTCTTTGAAATCTTTGAATACTATCTTTCCATTTCATTTCATCTTTCCATGTTCATCACTTGACCATCTGAACCACTACCTTCACTTCCTTAACCATTTCCATCCTTTTCACCCATTTCTACATACACCACGCTATCATACTTCCGCGCCCTAAACTTTTCTTTCATCTTTTCTTCAATTTCCTCAGGAAGCCATTCAGAGTAAAAGGATTGCTTGCATTCACGGTCGGGACAATCAAAGCTTTTCTCTACAACATCAATTGGAGAGTTGGAGCGTATCTTGTGGTATCAAAGCAAAGGAAGAATCAAGTAAGCCTATCTTATTTGTTTTCAATTTCTGATAAAAAAGTATAAAAAAGAAAAGAAAAATTCAGAATTCCTTCTTCATTTCTCAAGGAATTCGAAAGTATATAAAAACGAAAAAGAAAAAACTCAGAAGAAACACAAAGGTGGTGAAGCCAAAACAAAACGAGCAAGCAACCGACTCAGAGAAGTGTATCAAGTTTGATTATTCTCGATTGAGTTGTAAGTAAATTTTGTGGTAAGGAATCTTTCATTCTTCTTATGTCATTCTTTCTTTCCTTCATTCATTTTTTCTTTCTTTCTTTTAATTTCATTCCTTTAAGCCTATTTTCTTTCTTTTACCTTTATTTCTTTCCATTTTCCTAGCCTAACCTTCATTTTGCAGCCCAAACGCCGTATAATTCAAAAAGCTTGACATGTTTTTTGTAAGTTATTTCAAGAACTTGTGACGAGAGGATTGAACGGTAAAAGGCAGAGAGTTGTGAGCACATAAGGGGAAGTAAAAGCCTTAATTCCCAGAGAGAAACACGAGTGAACTGAGTGACATATTTCTTCCTTGGAATGACCGTGAGGTTCTTGTGTGTGTGTGTGTGTGTGTGTGTGTGTGTGTGTGGTGAGGTTTTATTTACTTTTATTTTAATCTAACAATGTCTCCAGATTTTTGCACACTCATTACCATGTAAATGGTAAAGTGTGCAGCATGATTATCGATGGTGGAAGTTGCACGAACGTAGCCAACACCTTAATGGTTGAAAAGCTTGGGTTAAGGACTTCTAAACACAAACCCCTACAAACTTCAATGGTTAAACGATGGGGGAGAATTGAAGGTTACAGAGCAAGTATGTGTGCCATTTACCATTGGAAGATACAAAGATGAAATATTATGTGACGTGGTGCCTATGAACGCAAGCCATCTACTTCTTGGACATCTGTGGCAGTTCGACAAAAGGGCAACCCATGATGGCTACTCCAATTGATATTCTTTTGAGTTTGAAGGCAAAAAGATCACATTGGCACCTCTTACACGAAGCCAAGTGAATGAAGACCAAATTTCCATGAAGACAAGCTTAGAAGCCATGAAGGAAAGCTCGAATGAAGAAAAGAATTTTGAAGTTGAACAAAACGTTGGAGTTGAAAATAAAAAGAATGAAAAATGAGAGAATGGATAAAAGAAAAGTTGGAGTTGAAAATAATAAATTTGGAGATGAAAAGGAGGAAGAAAAACATATATTATCTAACCATCCTTTTTTCTCTTATTCTTTCTTCTGTCTTGCAAGATACTCCAAAGGACATATCTTTTCAGGTTGATGATTCAAAAAAATGTATTTTGAAGAATCAATAGGCGTGACCTTTGATGATCCACAAGACATGTCCAAAATTTGTGACACTTAAACTTCCAAGAGATATGATCATTGACATTCCAAGTGCATTGTCGATCTTGAAGAGAATTCAATAACCAACGCCCATTAAAAATCCACCTTGGTTTAGAATTTCTTTCCATCTTGTTATAAGTTTCTCTTCTTCTAACCATGGTTTGTTTTGCAGCCAATTGATTCACGTACATGGCGTTATTTTATCAACCTATGATGTCAAGTTCCTTCATCATTTTGAGGTTGATTGGTGCATCAAAATCAAGTCCAAACTACAAACAACCATTATGCCCAAGATTAATTATTTCAAGGGTATGAAGCGGGCATTATCCACATACTCGAGGGCCATCATTTGGAAAGGTACAGAGATTAATGTTTCCAATCAACATGAAGAGGAATCTGAAGAAACGTGTACCTTTACAAACAATCATGACGTTTCAAAAAGTTATGATGTTTCCAAAAGAGATGTCAAAAGGAAAAATGCCCTTACCAACGATTTTGTTGATTCTAGCAATGAGGAAGTCCAAAAGACATATTCCATCACCAAAGGGCATGAAGATTCCAAATGACACAAAGGAGGAACCCAAAGAGCATGTGTCTTTTTGAATAAGGAGATGATTAGGAAGTGTCTTTTGACACGACCTATGATCGATGTTGATTATCCTAAACCAGAACCAACAAATTTTTCTTTTATCTTGCAGGATGAACGAGGAGAAATCAACGTTCCTTTAGAGAAGATAAGAGAGGATTCAGCCATCCCAACAACATATGTCCAATAACGAAAAGCTTCGATTTGAGGACGAATCGCCTTATAGAAGGGGGGATGATGTGATCCTAATCCATCACTTACTTTTGATCACCATACTTTCATCTTTAGTTATAAGGATAAAAGATGATGGAGTTTTTACTAACCTTCTATATGATTATTTTGATTACACATTGCTATTAACTATACATGTTCATATCATTTCAGTTTATCATGTCAATCATATCATTCATATATATGCCATGATTGAACATCATTTCTTAGGACATTATTATTATACGTTTGCATTCATCATATATTATACTTTGCATATTAAGTAACTACATGCATAGCATTAAGTTAGCCACATCTTTACTTAGTTTTTATTCTGTTTTTCTATTTATTGCATCTACTTATGTTATATTGCATTGTTTGTAGGACATCACAACACACATGAACAAGGGAAGCTCCTATAAGCTCATTTAGCTCCAAACTAGCTCAGAATAGCTCATTCAATTCGGACAAGAGAATGCAAGTTGTTATAAGCTCCAAACAACTCCAAATAACTCGAGATAAGCTCAAAGGCACATAAGAAAAAGCTCACCTAGCTAAGGGCAGCTCGTAGCTGCTCAAATCATCTCGGAAACTAAGTGAAGCTCACCCAGCTCAACGTTCAGCTCAAGTTAGCTCATGCCTAGCTCAAGTAGCTCATCTCAGCTCAAGCTACCACCCCAGCTCAACACCTAAAGGGCATGTTCCCTTACTAAGAGACATGACCGAACCAGCCTTGGAGGGAAACATAATTGGGCGCCATTTCTTTGAAGGGAAGGCTTCAAATGGGTGGCAAATGCATTTTGGAGGGAGTCATGATCAGCCAAAATGGTTTTTACTTCTTTGGTGGGAGGCGCGAGCCTTAACTGAATAGATAAGGGCCTTTTCAGCCATGCCCCTTGTAAATCTATAAATAGGCTTTCATTTTGCATTTGTAAAACACACAAATCTTATCAACTAAAATTCCTTTTGTGATGTTTTTTTCTCAAACTTGTTCTTTTAAGAACTTCATGACTTATCAAACCTCTTTTGACTTGTGGTGTCACCTATCTTTCTATCTTTGATACTTCATGTTGTCGATTTCTTAACCATCGATCTATGTCCCCATTACCACCCTCAAAGTAATTTCTTTTAAGAAACGTGATTATACTTTTCGTGTAATTTCTTTCTTTGAAATCTTTGAATACTATCCTTTCCATTTCATTCCATATTTCCCTTTTCATCACTTCACCATCCGAACCACTGCCTTCACTTCATTAACTATTTTCATCTTTTTCACCCATTTTTATATACACTACGCTATCTTACTTCTGCACCCTAAACTTTCCTTTCATCTTTTCTTAAATTTCTTCAAGAAGGCATTCGGAGTACAAGGCTTGCTTGCATTCAAAGTCGGGACAATCAAAGCTTCTCTCTACAACGTTAATGGGAGAGTTAGAGCGTATCAATATAAATTACCTCTTCTAATTTTACTTGTATGATTTATGGCGAATTTCTGAAGTCACTGCCATTAATTTTTTTTGGAAATATTAATAGCTCTTAATATATAACTAGAAATCAAGAACCGTTTGTTTTAAACGAACCTAGACTTACATATGGTTATAGAAATATAGGCTCACTTCTTGATTTATCTTGTTGAATTTTTTTGGTGATTTTTCAGAGTCGTTGCTAAAACCGTTTTCTAAGAAATCTGCTACAAAATTTTTATGACGTTTCAAAATTCAAATATTGATATTTTAAAAATGCATATTGAAATCGATCACCGTGTATTTAAACAAAACTAGACTGAATCATGTTTACAAATATACATAGACCACTTTCTAATTATTTTTATGGAATTTTGTAGAGAATTTCCAAACTTACACTAGCCAGTCATACTCAGGTTATGAGAGATTAGATTTTTGTTGAAAATGGGTAAATTACCCTTATGACCATCAAACTTTGTAGAATATTGGGATCCTTATGGATATTTTTCGGGGATTCTCACGGTGATTTATACGGGTACGGTTCGGTTATCCCCGCGGTTGGGATATAGCAATCCTTATTCCCATCCCTATTTGAGCTTCGATGATAAAACTTCCCCCGTCCCCGTCTATGTTAGGGTATGCATTTCGAATATCCGATCCGATCCCAAAATTTGGATATCCAAATATTTTGGATAGGCAATTTAGCGATTGATAAGTAGTTTGTTTGATTACTATTTTATCTTTAATTATGTCTTAAATGATTAGTTCATATTGCTGATTTGGATGTTTTTGTGTGTTTTCTATGCTGGACTTCAATTATGGGGATTGCACTTAAAATTCAAAGTTGTACAGTTTTAGTTTTTGGAATCAAGGTGGGCTAGTGGGCATGACTCTAGGCATGAAGCGTCTGACGTGGCATCCAGTCAACAGCTTCTAGAAGATCCAGTCAGCAGCTTCCAGAAGGTCTAGTTAACAAGGACGGACGAGCAGGATCAGTTGCATTTTAAATTCAAATTAGAAATTATCTTTTGTTTTTAGGATTTAATTTGAATATTTTCAAGAAATATATTTGATCATTTTTAGGTTATTGTTAGAGTTTTAGAAAACTATAAATACCCCTTAGGGGTAAGGTATAAAGATATCTAATTCTTAGTTTTGTTCTTACTTTCTAAGTTCTATAAAATTCTCTTTTTCTTATGTTCTTATTTTTAAGGTTTCATTTATTTTCTTTTAAAATACTGAGTATGATTTCTACCATAATCATGCTTGACTAATTTTCCATCAAGCCAAAGGATACATCAACAACTCAATTCTGATCGTGAGAATTGAAAAGCACTTAATATCTTTGAATATATTTCTCAATTTTCTGCAAACTTGGATTGGCAATCGGCCTTTGTTTTTAAAATCCCTACACACTCAAATTCAAAAAGGGCTCGTTAGTTTGAATGTTGTTTCGATTTATAGTTGGGAGAAAGGATCGGCTTGTAGCACATTCGACTTCTTGTGAACACACTTAGCGGCGGTCCGCTAAGGGAAATTGAGATCCGATTTGATTCTCATTGAGACAACATAGTCTGAGTCGGGTTTTTTCATATTTTAAATTGTTTTATTCTAACGACGATGGTCGTGCTTAGTCTAGCCTGAAAACTGAAATTCAAAAATTGATTTTAGATTATCGATTTATCGGAGAGAGAAAAAAGTTACAAGGGTTGGGCCTTTTAGATTATAACTAACATTTATCCGAAGTAAAATCTTATTCGATGATCGATTGGAAATGCGTCAAAGTGAAGCCTGAGGCTGCTCTATATTATTGATTTTCTCAAAATTCACTTTCATTATTTTTCAAATTTTTTTTTCCAATTTACTTTATTTATATTTTTTACTCTCTTGATCAAAACCCCCATTTACTTTATTGTTTCGCTAAAGTCAAAATCAAAACCTCTCGACATCATAAGTTCCTTAATCCCTGTGGATCGACCATTTTTCTCTTTACTACACTATTTAATTATTTCTTTAGAGATTAAAGATAATTATTTTGACAATTTACTACGCCAATTTGACAAGCGTTGTAATTGTCAAATAAATTATCTTTAATTTCAAATTAAATAGATAACTAATGTAGTAATATAGAAGAAGGGTCGATCTGCAAGGACTAAGGAGCTTTTGATATCTAGATGTTTTAATTCCAACCGTAGCGAGAAAATAAAGTAAATTGGGGTTTTGATCAAGAGAGTAGAAAATAAATGTAGAATAATAAAAGCGAAAATGACGAAAGTAAATTTTGAAAATAAAATCAACTAAATGGTATAGCCTCATACTTCGCTTTGGCTCAATTTCGACTGATCATTGAAGAAGATTTTACTCCAGATAAATGTCGGTTACAGTTTACAAGGCTCAAACCTTGTAACTTGTTTTTCTCTCTGGTAAACCGATAATCCAAAATTAATTTTTAAATTTTAGATTTCTGGCTAGACTAATCACGACTATCGTCGTTAGAATAAAACAATTTAAAATCTAGAAAAACCTGACTCAAACTATGTTGTCTCAATGAGAATCAAATCCGATCTCAATTTCCTTTAGCGGACTGCCGCTAAGTGTGTTCACAGAAAGTCGAATGTGCTACTAGCCGATCCTTCCTCCCAACTATAAGTCGAAACAACATTCAAACCAACGACCCATTTTTGAATTTAAAAGTGTAATGATTTTAAAAGGAAAGGTTGATTGTCAATCCAAGTTTGCAGAAAATTAAGAAATATATTCGAAGATATTAAGTGCTTTTCAATTCTCACGATCGGAATTGAGTTGTTACTTCAGCCTTTGGCTTGCTGAAAATTAGCCAAGCATGGTTATGGTAGAAATCATACTCAACATTTTAAAAGAAAATAAATGAAAACTTAAAAATAAAAACGTAAGAAAAAAGAGAATTTTATAAAACTTAGAAAGCAAGAACAAAACTAAGAATGAGATATATTTCTATCTTACCCTGAATGGGTATTTATAATTTTTTAAAACCCTAAAAATAACCTAGAAATGATAAAAGATAATTCTTGAAAATATTCAAATTAAATCCTAAAAATAAAAGATAATCTCTAATTTGAGTTTAAAATGCAGCTGATTCTACTAGTTCGTCCTTGCTGGCTAGATCTTATGAAAGCTGCTGACTGGACTTTCTACAAGCTGCTGACTGAATGCCACGTCAGACGTTTCATGCCCAGAGTCATGCCCACTAGCCCAGCCTTGATTCTAGAAAATAAAACTGCATAACTCTGAATTTTAAGTGCAATCTCCAGAATTGAAGTTCAGCATAAAAAACACACAAAAACATCCAAATCAGCAACATGAACTAATCATTTAATGCATAATTAAAAATAAAATAGTAATCAAATACACTACTTATCAACGATTCGTATCCGATCCGAAAAAATAAGATATCAGAAATAATCGGATCGAATATTCGGATATCCTAATATTCGAATTTATAACTTTATTTAATTATTTTTTAAATTTGGCGGTCCTATCCATGAAAATTTTAGGTTTTCGAATATAACAATCAACAAATTATTGAATATGACAAAATTTGTATCCATGAAAATTTTAATTTTTCATATATAACAAGTAAAAATATCGAATATAACAAGATTTATATATATATATATATATATATATATATATAAATTGAATTTTCGGATATTGTATATCTGATCCGAATGTGCAATAACTATTCGTATCCAATACAAAATTTTCAGATGTCTAATCCGAATTATTCAAAAAAAATAAAAAACGGATTGGATATCCAGAATTTCGGATCGGATCAATCGGATCGGGATTTTTTTTCACACCCCTAGTCCCTGTGAGTGAAGATTTCGGTTATTCCTCATACTCTTCGGTTTGAATCCTCACGATTTTCGGATATTCCCTACCCGTTTGCCGCCCGTAATTAAAAGCCTATAAACTGTATACAATGTAAATGAATAATACGGTATCACATACTCTTTCTAATAAATTTAATTTACTTAGAATTCTTTTTGACAAAATTTAGTTAAAAAATTAATTATTTGTATTTAGTTTCAAATCTATTTATATTAATTATAATAGGAATTTTTACCCAAATATTATATTAGGGATTTTTTTTATTCCAAAAGCAGGGTACCTCTCAAAGTGAAGACCCTAAGAGAACAACCCGATTTTGAACAGTAATTTGGGGGTTCAGTAACTGTTCAAACTCGGATCACCCTCTCCCCATTTTCAATTTTGGACGATGCCACATGGCATTAATTTATGACGTCCGGAACTGTTCAAAGCCAGGTTGCCCTCCCCCGTCTTTGAATAGTGTCGAGAATCTTGGCAGGGCTGGCACGATAGCATGGCAGGGGGCAGGGCACGGGTGCTGGTCGCGGGGGAGATTTTTGTTTTGTTTTGTTTAGTTTGATTGGATAAATGGGAGGTGGTTTTTGGGTGGTTGAAATTTAAACGGGTTGGGGATAAATAGGGGTTATGATGAAATTGTAGATGAAGATAGAAGAGGAAAATTTGGAAGAAATTTTGTAAGTGTATATATTTTATTTGAGAAAATTATGTTAAATTGATATTTTTATTTGTAATGTAATGTATGTATTTTTTTGTAGTTACGGTTATTTTTCAGTTTAATTATTCTAATTATATATTTGTTAAAAAATTTGAAGTTAATGTTTGAATTATTGAAATTTTGTCTTAAATAGGTTGTTGAGGAGAAGAAATTTTGTGAAGAGTTTGAGTAAAGAAAGAAAGATTGGAAGAAATATAGTAAGTATGACGAAAATTTAATTTGGTTGTTGAATTTTTTAAATTTTTAAGAGATTAAGTTGTTGTTGTTTTTGTTTTTAGTTGATGTTTGAAAATTTTGATGTTTGAATATTTCTATTGTTGTTAATTGTTTGTTAGATTTAATAATATTAATGTTTAAAATGAGGATATTTGGAGTATATTGGGAGTAAAATGAGTATATTTGTAGTTGAAAAAAAATTAGTAAATTAGTGATTAGTTCATAATAATCTTAAAGTTAAGTTGTTTTAAAGTTATGTTAGTAGTAGTAGTAAAAAAAACATTTTTAAAATTTTATTTGTAATTTTGAAAAAAATTAACTTAGGAGTTGGCATAGTAAAAAATATTAATATTATTTTTAATTTAGGAGCTTTTAAAAAAATTTATGTATATATCGATTGTAATTAAGGTATTAATTATAAGTAGATTAGTGACTTGTTTGTAAAAATGTTAAAATTGAAGGTTATGAAGCGAAAGTAGTAAATTAGTGAGTAGTTTGTAAAAATCTTAAAATTGAAGAGTTTTAAAGGGAAATTAGTGAATGATATAGGGACTAAGGATTAAAGTTATATTAGTAGTAGTAGTAAAAAGAAGTTTTTTAAATTTTATTTGTAATTTTGAAGAAATTGTTTTATTTAGAAGTTGTTGAAAATTAGTAAATAAATATTAATGGATTTTAATTTGGGAGTTTTTGTATAATTAGTGGCCATGCATTTTCATGTAAATCTTACCTTAAAATTGTATGTATTAAAAAATATGGATGTTATTAGTCTTTTAATAGTAGTGTAGTTGAATTGAAATTTAAACAAAATTAATTTATAATATCTAGTTTTATTTTTAATTCGGTAAAATTCAACAAAATATTTAAATTATAAGCATTTATTTAGTTATTTAGTATTGTAATAAATGTAATAAAAATATTAATGAATTTGGGAGTTTTTTTTAATAATTAGTGACTTTAAAATTGTATGTATTAAAAAATATGGATGTTATTAGTCTTTTAATAGTAGTGTAGTTGAATTGAAATTTAAACAAAATTAAATTATAATATCTAGTTTTATTTTTTAATTCGGTAAAATTCAACGAAATTTAAATTCTAAGCATTTATTTAGTTATTTAGTAGTGTAATAAATGTATTAGAATGAAAATTTTATTTTTGTAGAATTTTACAAACTTGAATCTCGGGTTATAATATATTTATACTTATCATGTAAGATGGCTGAACAAGCTCCTCTATTAAGATTCCAGGATGAACACATTAGTAGTTTGTCGGTTTCTGGGATGGTACAATTTTGTTAATAATTGATTTATTAGAAATTCAATTCAATTATGTTAATAATATTTGGTTTGGTTTATCCCTTTATTTATTGACATGTTAATTACAGGATTTTGAGGATACATTTAAACATCACTTGACTATGGCGAAAAAATCTCTGCATGATTGAATCATTGAATGGTTGCAACAGTCTGAATTTTATTATGCGACATTCCTTCGAGGGTACAAGTTGGTGCCCGGGTTGATTGCTGCTCTGATTGAGCGTTGGAGGCCGGAAACCCATACGTTCTATATGACGTGTGGGGAATGCGCGATCACACTTAAAGACATGGTCATGATTATTGGGGTGCCAGTAAACGGGGCACCATTGATCGGGGCACCATTGACCGGAAAACCTTCGATCGACCAGACTGAAGTTAGACCCGAAGCACTTTGCGGTTATTTTCTTGGGAAGGTGCCGGACAAATTAAATTTTTCAGGAAGTCGTGTGAAACTGAGTTGGTTGCAAAAAGAATTCAATCTCAGTGAATATAATTCGATTGATGCGGTTTATAATGTTAGTCGAGCTTATATTCTGCAGCTCATTGGCGGTATAATGATGTCCCAAAATATTTGTATGCTATTAGAAATATTATTTTTAAGGTTGCTGTTAAAATTTGGTAAATTTTGGAAATCGTTTGGTAGTTCAATTCGAATAAAAATAATTTTGAATAGTTTACGAAATGGTCACTAAATATTGTATCGTCTAATCGTATAGGTAAATGACCTCCGTTGGTAATGATATTTCACATTGCTTCATATTAGAATAACTAGATTTGTAAAAGTACAACTACCATACATTTGGACAATATTTTAAATGCAAACATTATATTTTCAAGTACAAACATGACAAATCATTGAGGCATGGGCACATATCTTGGTTCATTGGGACATTTTGATTTCGAATGGCCTTCACCCGTACATATGTTGCATCTCTTGCGTTGGCCCTTCTCTCTGTGAGGAAGATCCATACTCGTGTAGATCCGAGTCAATCTAGGTCGCCCAGTTGGCTTTCTACGGAGTGTCGGATCCGGTAACCATTTATCATGCTCCACTGGTGGCCAATACATATAATTCGGGATCGGTGGGAACTCAATTTTGTAAATTTCTAACATCTGGCTGAGACTGAAGCATTCATCAACATATGTGCACGGGTCAACATTAACGAACATACATGCTGCAACTGCATGAGCACATGGATATCGCCACGCTTGGAACTCGCCACAGTCACGCAATTACGTTTCAAATATACTCGAAATACGTTCGAGTGGGGGCTTCGTGTCAGGATCTGGAAGCAACAACATCGAAAGTATGATTCCTTCTGTCAAATGCGTGAACCACCAATGCCATTGCACTCTTCACATTTTCATCCATTTTTTCAACTATTATAGTGGCCCATCGTTGTCCCCTATTTATTAAGGACTGCACCTGCTTCCCTTTGACGGCCCAAACCTTAGCCAAATGGTAGTATGTCTCTGTTACCAAGCTGGCTATTGGGAGATGACATGACTCTTAGAGTACTACATTAATGCACTCCACAAGGTTTGTAGTTATTTTCTCGTATCGTTTACCACATTCATCATAACATTGGGCTCATCTCTCTCTCTCTCTCTCGATGTTGTTGGCTCAACTCCAAACACGCTTGCCATATTTCATTAAACCTGCCATCTTCCTCTCAAATTCTGGTCGTAGTAATTGATACCTTGTGCTATAATATTTGTTTGACTTAGCATCAACAAAAATCAAAACACATCACTGCATACACATATATAATAAAATTTGAAAGAATGACACTTACCCATGCTCAGTATACAAGGTATGCATGGGGAGGTGTCCAACGACTTCCCTCTCGATTAATTGCTGCTTTGATACTCGTCCCTCGATCAGAGATAATACAAACCTCGTCTTCTCGGACCACATGCTCACGCAAATTAGTCAAAAAGAAATCCAAGCTTCAGTAGTTTCCCCCTCAACAATTGCGAATGCAATCGGAATGACATTGCTCTCACCATCTTGCGCAACGGCAACCAGCAGTATGTGAGAGTATTTCCCGTAAAGTCACGTTCCATCGACTTGAATCATACGTTTACAATACGAAAATTCGTCAATGCATGGCTTGAAAGCCCAGAACAATCGGTGGAAAAATTTATACCCTTGAAGCAATTGCCCTTGTCGGTCGCACACATCATTTGTTTGATGCCTGGCTATGGTTCCTGGGGTGAACTGTGTCATTGCCATCAATAACTCTGGTAGCTCATTATACGATCTGCCGTAATCATCGTACACTGAATGCAATGACTTATCCCTTGCACGCCACCCCTTTTTGTATTGTATTTAATATTCAAATAGTTGTACAACGGTTGCTTGAATCTTTGAAACTAGAACCCATGGATTTGCTTCGACCAACTTCATCACGTGATGGCTTATTACACTCGAGTCCAATTTGGTGTGGTTCTGGTCGATGGATGTTCGTAAACATGTGTGATCGTCGTTGTACTTTGTCACCTCCCAATGATCTATCTTCTTACGCTTCGTTACACAAATCTTCCAGTTGCACCCTTGTCCGTATTTCACACACTTCGCAAGGAAAGTTCTCGTGTTGGATTCTGCAACCGCATAATCTACATGATGTCTGATGCTATACTCTTTAATTGCCAATATAGCTTCATCTTTTGCCTTAAATTCCAGCCCCTCAATCAATTCACCATTCTGACTCGAAGTTAGTTGGGGCATATCTGGAAATTGCGGTGCCCTCATCGCATTGAAATCTACCAAGTTCATATGAGCAGGAGATTCGTATAATATAATGTCGCCCCGGTCGGAACAAATTCTCCAACACCGAAATCAGGGGCTTCACCAACGTTATCCGGGAACAAATCAGGATCCCCAATATCTTCATCTTCGCTGGAATCTTCCAATGATTCTCCCCATCGACCATGTAGGCTCACAATATTAGCATCAACAGTCGGCCGATATGATGATGTATGTGTTGACGA
The DNA here is from genome assembly GCA_958450335.1 of Hibiscus tridactylites. Lineage (NCBI taxonomy): Eukaryota > Viridiplantae > Streptophyta > Magnoliopsida > Malvales > Malvaceae > Hibiscus > Hibiscus tridactylites. The sequence goes on from OY288282.1 coordinate 22,272,911, forward strand.
CCCACCTTCAAGAAATCCACTAGATGTCCCAGTAGTCAACATTGCTACAAAACTGCCTCCAGACGTATCAAATTGGTTACCAAAA